>OZ001643.1:10829583-12052020 GCA_963924145.1 Pyrausta purpuralis | reverse complement strand
CCTCTTACAAGTCATACCCTGTATGTGGTTACTATCGAAAGATGTATTGCTTTAGGTCATTAGTATTTATGCTCAAGAGGCTTTCAATACTATCCTATCGATAGGTTTGAAAGTAAATACTATAAACCTCTATACTTTTGCAGAAATATCGATTATCGATACTGGACCTGGACCGTTTGATAAAACGGTAACGCTAAATGGGAACGTGATTTCCCGAAACTTGGCAAACTCCCACATCTTTAATTGTTTAATTCGATTCACGGAATCCGAAGAATCCTAATATTGTGCGTGCCGTGCGTAGCTTTAATATTTGATTGGCTGTTTAGAATGTGTTTCAGCCTAATCTCGAGTATCAAAGCGAAGTTTACAAGTTGAGCGTTTGCTACGTTTAGTAATCAGAGTTTAATGTTTTAACTGACTTTGAAACTGATTAGGTAACGATAAACAATCATCCAGGTTCTTTACTCTGAATTTCTATTTAGAATACACAAACTAGGTATTTTGGACAATATTTTAAAACAACATTTTCTTTTACAATTGAGCTATGAGACACGAAAAGTAAAGGTCTTTAGTTTGTTTTTATAACAAGCGATTAGGTGGACGTCGTGATAGTTACAATTTTGTTATTACATCACGAACACGAGTTCATATTTTTCTTTTTTTACATTTTAAAAAAAACATAATTTTAAAGTAATGAAAATACTAAGACTTGTCTGCTGTATCAATATCAAATAATATATCAATTCAAAATTTAAAGATTATCTCGTTAGTGTAGTGGTTAGTTTGCTGGTACCGTGTTGGAATTCCGGGTCGGGCCGAATTTTGTTGCTAAATTTTTCTGTCTTGAAAATACTCGGGAACAGCTTGAAGTCAGGAAGTTTGTAGTGTTGACACCCCTGTGCCTCGGAAAGCACGTTAAGACGTTAGTCCTGCGCTTAATCTCCCATTGGTCATATCGGACTGCCGTCTCACCGAATTTATGAGAGTGAAGGAATAGAGAGTGCAATTCTGTATTGTGCACTCATCTTTGCACATAATATCTCCTGCGTACTTGACCTACCGAAACTGTATCAAATCATCTCTTCAACATGCTTTTTTTTAATTTTAAATCGGCCTTACCTATTAGCATTTATTGGCACATCCTTAGGGCTTACAGGCGCTTGTAGGTACGTGTACGTAGGTACTGCATTTTCCAGTATACACGCGCGCGCATAGATAACAATACAACATCTCTCTCCCTCTCATTCAAACACTTACGCGACACACTTACTCTCACACACTATCTATCATGTATTAATGTTTTGGTTGGTTTGGAAACCCTTCAATCTTACATAAAAGCGTGAGCATTTGACACTACAAGTTTTTGTAATGACGTGCTTTCAATGAATAAAATAAATTCATATTCCCCCTATATTTTGTTAACCTTTGCAAGCCCTCGTGCAATCTGACAATTTATTTGTCACAAATGGTCATTTTCTGCTTGGAATGACGCTCCGGCACGAATATACGTGGTACAACTGCGTAGAGGCTTAAATATTTCGTGTTATTCATAAACAGTCGTGGCTGGCCAGCTATTTAAATTGCTTCATGAATAGAGAAGTTTGTACTGTACAGGAAAACGGATATATCTGTGGAACTATTCTCTTCTTAAAAGCTAACATTAATTTTTGTCACGTCTTTTTGACTACATGCGGAGCACACGTTAACTCTTACTACATTATAGACATGGTAAGCATTATCTTCTGTCTTAGAGCGCTTTCACATTTATACGACTCTAGCAGCACGACGGTCGCGCGGCAGCGGCGCCACTGTTTTATAAATGTACATGCCTGACTGCCGTTGATGATATATCGTTTGTGAAAGATATCGATAAGTGATCGTCGATAGATATTTAACAATTTCGTGAGTTTTGACTCTTTAGTCTTCTATAAGGGCTGAACTGTAGGCTACTAGCGGGGTCTCAGGTGGCGGATAATGAACGGTAACCAGATATGGTGGTTAGGTGTAAATATATTGAATTATCCCCGATAAAAATCGGCAGGATTACCAGAATGTAGTGGGCAGTCTATTGGAATGGGCTTCTTTATAAAAGCTGGACCATGGCGAATAAACATCGTCATCGAATAACCGCCCCCTAGTGTTAAGTAGCAGCAACATCAGAACTGAAAGAAGGCTGAAGATCCAGTATATCAGGAAAGGCTTTTAAAAGACTGGGTTTTAATAGGCGGGAAACCCCTGATTCTTAAACTGCAGTGAAGGCAAGAGGGAAACCACCACAAGGGCCTATTATGACTTTTCTGAATTGGTTCTGAGTTGTTAGCCTATAACTAAGTTTTTGGACCACGTTTATTTCCTAATATATTTCATTGGGGCATTTTAAGGTGAGTTTCGTAGTTCAACAAAGAACCCTTACAGTATCGTCTTTCCGTCTGTCCGTATGTCGAAAGCTTAGCACAGCGACCTAAGGAACTAGATAACTGTAATTTGGCATGGGTATAAATTCTAAATTGCCTGTCAAAGTAGTAAAATTACAAGTAAAGAAGTGCTGATTTCTTTCTCTCTTACCTATCCCATTTTGTGGATCATTGTTGAATAGCTCATTCAAAATGATTATGAGTTTTGCATGATCACTTTTTGATAGAGTGACCTGTTTCTGTATTATTTAGTTTTAAAAGGGTCATCTTTACCCCACTTTACTCGGACATCTTAGGACAATAAAAATGCTTACAAACTCAGTTAAGTAAATAAATACATAACCCTTTGTGCCCGACTCCTTCTTGCATTAGGCCGGATTTGAGTCTAAAAAACACTTCCATAGAATATCTGTCCACTGCTCAGTACACGTTTCAAGCACGGCCGTATCACAGTTTATGAAAAAATTCAACGTATTCTCTCGGACAGCGGTTTAAATTGTATGTAGCTTTTTGAATTTAGTAAGATTATGAAAAAACAATTTAGTATGCTCCGCACAGGGTTATTACGGTTAGAAACGAGACGAAGGTTATATCTAGTGATTTAAATAAAAGCGTTTTAGGAATTTCGATTCGTAGGTAGAATTATAAAAGGTCAAATTGTTTTATGTGATAATATTTTAACTTTCTCTTTGTATACATCATAGTAACAGTACACTATCATTTTCAGTACACAAGAACATATAACAATCTGCCAATTTTAAAAGTATCTACGTCATCGGCTTCGAGCCTGTCATTTCAATGCCCAATTCTTCTATTTCTCTTATTTTATTCCTCATTTGATAAAAAAAACAATCTAAGAAAATATCTGTAATTTATATTTTTCTCAAAAACTAGCGTATAAAAACCTAAAGTGTTTTCTACAAAAAAAAGATGATATTTATTGTGCTGAATCGGCCCTCTAAACCTCATCACTTAAACGAGTTGACCTTATACATTAACTAATGGAACTACATTCTTAACTGAAACTGATAATATTTAGATGATGCTGGACTTATTAAGAAATATCCTGAATATGGTTTTGGTATGCTAATCCTGTTATTTAAATTTGGGAGTCTCGTTATGCTTTATGCACTAAAATTAAAACGAAATCCTAAAAATGCTGGATCGTGTTCATGGGAGAGTCAACTGGATTTATTTTACACTAAACTAAAAGCTTAGTCAATAATCCTGAATTTCGTACTAAAATAGTTTATGGTCTTCAAACAGAATTTGATATGACATAAAACGAAGCCATGGAACGGTAGGATTTACTTTTTAGATCGGCAATAGATAAAACTCAGTTGTAAAAGCAGATTAGTTATCGGTTAATTTATTTTTGACACGAAATAGATATGTTGCATATGTCTGGGTATAACAATGTATTTTATAAGCGTCCAATTGAGAATACTACGAAATAGAATTACTAAAAACCCAGTATCTTAATAATCAAAACGATCAAAATTATTATCATGTGTTATCTTTTGATACAGATGCTATGCTAAGGAAAAACAACGCGGAGCTTCTTTATGGTCAAGCCATATACTTGTACTTGGACTAAGGTTCAGAGTGTGAAGAGTTAAGGCTTTAGGTTATTGCGTGTAGAGCTAGAAGCTTGGCTACATGTGACCTGTGTAGACACGACATATTTGCACAGTCAGGTGGCCCTGTAGCACAGTCAGTTGACCCTTGACAACATTCAAAATTAAGCAAAAAATTAAATAAGCAATACGACACATTTAAAATATAGCTACGTGAGTTAGAAGGATATTTGATCAAGCAGAAATAAAATAAAATTTAACTTATCGACGAAAAATGTAAAAAAAAAAAACGGCCAACTGCGAGTCGGACTCTCGCACCGAGGGTTTCGTGCCAATTTTAACTGAATTAGGGAATCCTCTTACTTTCACTTAGCTAAAATACCACAACCTTTTGTTGATAGTAAATATAACTTCGTTTTTCATAGTGTTTGTATGATGAATAAAGTTATGTTTGCGGTTGTTGAAAATGTGCATTCGGCTACGAAACCCTAAAAAAATAATTTCTTGCGCTTCAAACTTCGGCCGCTGAAAGCTTTTTGACAAAGACATTTAGTTTCGACTTGATTCAACTGAAAAATATTTTAGGTGGTGTTGAATTAGGTACCTAGAGTTTATATGAATCGTTGTTGCTATCTCATTAGAAGCATGTTCAAGAAAAGAAGACATGAGCTATTCTTCCTTTAATTGTTTTGGTTTCAAAGTATCATTTTGTTATTTATAAGTAGTTTTAATCACGTCCGCAGCTAAAGACAGCCTCGTTACCTTGAACAGTCTTAAGTCATTTGCAAGGGCAATAATGTTTGAATCCTTTAGGTACAGTTAAGGTTGCCAAATTTTCAGTTGATCAAAATATATTTATTTTTAAATCACTAGCAGAATCTTTATATATATTAAGATTTTGCATATATATATAAATATGTGTGTAATATACCTTATTATATATATCATCATCATTATTATCAGCTAAAGGATGTCCACTGCTGAACATAGGCCTCCCCCACGGCTTTCCACAGCGACCGATCACTAGCGATCTGCATCCTGCATATATATATATATATGCAGGATATATATATATATATAGTATATTACACACATATTCATATATAATATATATTATTGTATATCTATACTAATATTATAAACCTGAAGAGTTTGTTTGTTTGTTTGAACGCGCTAATCTCAAAAACTACTGGCCCGATTTGAAAAATTATTTTTACGTTGAATAGTCCATTTATCAAGGAAGGCTTAAGGCTATATAACATAAAGATACAACTCATAAGACCACAGCAGAAATGAAAAATGTTGCGAAAACGGGAGAAAGATATTCCTTTTGAGAGCTTCCACTGCATACGCTGCGGAAACTGCTTAAGTTACACAAAAATCATGTATGACAGGATTGTTCAGCATTAAGAGTTCTATAATAAAGTCCGCGACAGTATATGTCTATCTTTTGTGGTTGACTTACTACAACCTTTTTTATGTTAATAAATTTGTAAAAAAATAATGCATTATTTTTAGAGGTGTATTATACACACAGGTATTTATTCTTATCAAAATAAATACATTCATCATCACGAGCATTTCATTTAGAACCAAGTTGCCCTTTATATCATTTGATTTCAATAAATATCTTAGGAGCTATCACAGTTTTAACATAACTCCGCACCAAAATAATGTTCGCAGCTTAAGTACAACGTGCGCTTGCGCTAATCTATACTAATATTATAAAGCTGAAGAGTTTGTTTGTTTGAACGCGCTTATCTCAGAAACTACTGGCCCGTTTTGAAAAAATATTTTAACGTTGGATAGTCCATTTATCGAGGAAGGCTTTAGGCTATGTAACATAAATAAGGACTAATAAAACCACAGCAGCAATGAAAAATGTTGCGAAAACGGGAGAAAGATATTCCTTTTGAGAGCTTCCGCTGCGTACGCTGCGAAAACCGCTTAAGTTACACAAAAATCATGTATGACAGGATTGTTCAACATTAAGACTTCTATAATAAAGTCCGGGACAGCATATATCTATCTTTTATGGTTGACTTACTACAACCTATTTTTTGTTAATAAATTTGTAAAAAAATAATGCATTATTTTTAGAGGTGTATTTTACACACAGGTATGTATTCTTATCAAAATAAATACATTCAACATCACGAGCATTTCATTTAGAACAAAGTTGCCCTTTATATCATTTAAATCCAATAAATATCTTAGGAGCTATCACAGTTTTAACATAACTCCGCACCAAAATAATGTTAGCAGCTAAAGTACGACGTGCGCTTGCGCTAATAATATTATAAAGCTGAAGAGTTTGTTTGTTTGAACGCGCTTCTCTCAGGAACTGCTGGACCGATTTGATAAATATTTCTGTTTTGGATAGCTTATTTATCGAGAAAGGCTTTAGGGTATAAAACATCACGCTGCGACGGGAGGGGAGGGGGCAAACTCGAAACGCGCGGACGAAGTCGCGGGGGACCGCTAGTATATTATAAAGCTGAAGAGTTTGTTTGTTTGAACGCGCTTATCTCAGGAACTGCTGGACCGATTTGAAAAAATATTTCTGTGTTGGATAGCTTATTTATCGAGAAAGGCTTTAGGATATAAAACATGACGCTGCGACGGGAGGGGAGGGAGCAAACTCAAAACGCGCGGACGAAGTCGCGGGGGACCGCTAGTAATATATATATAAAGATTCTGCTAGTGACATATAACTATAATATATAATTTAATACGAATTCTCCAATCCATCAAGTTACTTAACACTTAGGTAAAACTGTCAGAAAGCGCTTAATTTCATGCCTGCTGTTTTTTCATGCACCTATTTTTATGTCTCTACATACTTTTTTCAAAGAAAATAGTTTTCACGAAGGTTTCTTAAACTAAAGACCAACCCTGATACATAATATGCTCTACTTATCACCTTATTTTTGAATCACTCACGTTATGATGGCGTGTGATATTAATTAAATAATGTCCGATGTTCCCATTAGATGTTTAAAGAATATTAGTATAATTCCAAAAAAAGATAACTGAATTTTGTGTGGACTAATGACAGTAAATTGCGTTATTTTTATTGATGATTAATTGGTTTTTAAACAAAATCACATGCCATGTTTAAGCAAGTGATTAAAATATAGCGCCCCCGTAATAAAAGTAAAGTATTAATCCGGCTTTTACTGGTTAAACCCAGCCCTACTTGAGGTGGCTATTAAGGTTTAAGTAAACAACAAATTCGGGCCTTGGCTTTTATTAGCCGTAAGCGGCTCTGTTTGACATTTGATCGCCAAGACTCCGTAATTAAACGTTAATACGTAAATGTTTAAAGTCAATTATCTACTTCAAGGATTATCATTACATAGAGGTAGATATGAACCTGTAATAAAACTAGTGAAAAGTGAATTTTATTTTGCTCCCAATAAATCCTATCGCGTCATTGCCGATACAGACGAACGAGTTTCCAGTAAATCTTTGTGTACAAAATAGACGGTTTTTAATCATTGAACCAAAAATAAACTATTCATTTTCCTATTTTCAAACCCAACAACTTGATAAAATGTCACAGTTATTTCACTGACGGTGAACACAAAATTGCATCTATAGGTAATGTAATTTTGTATTACACATAAGAACACAAACAAGTCTCTTATTTTCAGGGCAATTTGGGACCTTTTTGAATTATTTTAAAATATGAACAAAAAAGTCATATAAATACATAAGGGTTCTGAATCATTCATAATGGTTTTAAAGGTTTTACGGGTATCTTCACAAGTAAATACCCTTTTGGATTTTCTTTTGCAATTACATGCGGGCGTGAAATTCGCAAACACACGACGCTTACATCTGAAAATACCAAATAATTATATTGGAAGTATAATTTAAATTTCCATCAAATTATTACTCGAAATAAGGGCCAGAATTTTCGTGCATCTTGACCCTTTCTAAAGTTAAAACCAGGTAAAATGAAAGCCTTGTGTACTCAGGTGCTAAGGACAAACTTCTGATGTAAGTTTGAGCGGCGAAGATCAAAGGAAGAGATCGCTTAAATGCGTAGGTACTTGGTTTTCAGATTAGCCCTTTGCGTTACGATGTTTTGTCGGAACTTTATGCGTGACTGTCCAACTTGATTTATAAGGTTAATAAATACCTTTTTTTTCTTAACGTGTCGATTATAAAGAAACCTAATTTTTTTAGCGATGCGGACTGCTCAGTCGTATAAATGCCTGGTGTAATAACATTTTAAGCGGTATGCATTTTCAATGTTGAGTAAAGTAATGCCCTCCTAGCTGAAATCTGACGACGACAGCTACCTATATTAATCGAGATTGGACACAAGTTTGGTTAAATAAAATTCCTTAAAATTCATATTAAAAGTAAACATTTGGGAAACAGTTCTCATTATTTTTGCCATAAAGTCGCTTCCGCTCATAATTTGAATCAATCAGGTAATTCACATTTGTTGGAAACCACGATTTGTAATTTGCCAAGAATCCCATTAATGTGCTGTAAATACCCCTAAACCTAAACCAGTGATTGAATTTTCTGAAATCGCATAAGCATTTTAAATCAAGGACACGACATCAGTGTCTGATCGGCGTCAGTTAGGTTGTCATCACGACAAAGGTGCATCGTTGAAATGTTGACGGTATAAAACGGAAATTCCATTCTAGAACTATAATTATATTGGATAACGCATGGAAATTTAATTACTGTTTGCATCGAATATTTTAATTAACATAACTATTATTTTTTTATCTTCCAATTTCGTAGTAACAAACCCATCTCAAATATTCAAAATGCCCGCGAAAATGTAGACTGTCTTGTCTTTATTCTGAGCGCTACGTATTTGTTTGTGTCAACAGCACACCGCTTAATTTACTACAACTGTCAGATAAATAAATAGGACTAGAAAAGCTTTACTTACAATAATATTTGGATAAATTATGTATTCATTTCTCTCTGTTTGTGGCATTGATTGAATTTACTTACATGAACGTGCAGTTAATAATAAATATACGCTAGACAATACACCAATTGGCTGGTTCTGAAAGTAAGGCATATTTATCTTTGTGTTAATAATTATCTGACAACGATTATGACGGGAGCGTCAAACATACAACCATGACCTGGGTACAAATGTTCGTGCTCATCATACAAACATCTGTCCTGTGCGGATTCGAACCTGAGACCGCGGGTTCAGTAGTCAGGAGCGCTAACCATTGCACCAAACGTATCATTCTAGTTACGTGGAGGATGGTTGGTACAATTCAATGTTACGATGAGTGGAGCTATATTTTTGCGCCCGCGTCGACGCGTTTGGTGTATGTAGTGGTCTCCTGACTTTAACGTGCGTCGTTGCGGGTTCGAATCCCGCAGGGGCAAAATTATGGTTGTGTGATGAGCACGAACATTTTGACCTGAGTCATGGATTTTGATATGTATTAAAGTATTGATGGGTCTGTCTGGTATTTGTAACACAAGGAAGAAAATTCCTTACTTCGAAACCTCGACAATTATATATCCTTTATATCCTTTGGACATTCCCACACATCGCCATCTAGTCCCAAAGTAAGCTACTCAAAGCTTGTGTTATGGGTGCCAGACAACGGATATAATACTTAAATACTTTTTGTTTGTAAATACATACATAATATACATAGAAAACACCCAGACCAATACAAACAGACATGTTCATGCACACAAATGTTTGTATTGTGCGAGGATCGAACCCGCAACCCGCTGCGTAGTAGGCGATTTCTCGACCACTACACCAAACGGGTCGTCGAGTGGTCAATTGGTGTGTTGTCGGGCATATTTATTTATTTATATTTATTTTATGTATTTTTGACATGTAGCTACTTGTACGTTAAAATGTGCTAATTAAATCAAGGCGTTATCTTTAGTCTAAGTGATGATAATAAATAAGTACGAACACTTATATATACCTTCTTTAAACCATAATAAAGACGAAAGATACCTTTGTCATTTCCACAATTGATAGATATTCTGTTGAGCAGTCACTTAACTACTTTTTAAATGTACCACATTTATGTTCTTTAAATCCCTGTATTTCGTATAAGATACCTAAAGTTGTCTTCGGCTGAGATATTTGCTCAGACGACTTAGAAAGAGGTTGCTGGAATTTATGGCCCGTCAGTACCAAGGCGTCTGCGTGACAGCGAACAAAGGTGTTCTACTACAGCTTAAATAGTTGTCTTCAAGTACTAAACAGCATGTCGACTTATCACATAACGAAAATCTCTTCAACCAAAATTCAGCTATATGAATGAAAGTATAAAGATGAAAATTGAGCGAGGACATGCAACATTTAGGGGTAGGTTTTACTGCTGCAGGTTTAGCTGCGGTTTTCTTGTCTTGTAGTGCTTGTTGGCAAAGTTAAATAGATTATTTCGTTCTTAGGTTTATTTGGTAAGACTTTAATGTGGTGTATAATAGGTGTTTTGGATTTTTAAATATTACGTATTATAGACCGCTTGCGATCGATTGCTGTGGAAATCTGTTGGGGAGCCCTATGGTCAGCAGTAGACGACCATTGACTGATAATGATGATGATTAAAGAAATCAACGGACAAAAGTAAGCTTATAATTAAATTTTCTGAATATAAACTAATCAGCTAATAAAAATAAACTAATTTCTTAGGTTAAAACAGTACTTACGTCTTTAACAAGAAAATTAATAAATCTGTAAACTATATATAATTTTCAATCAAATTATCGTGTCGAATAAGAATAACAAAACACAAAATTTTTAGTACATTTTAATTTGATTGTGTTGAAAACAACAAGGATCCAACATTTATAAATTTTTAGCAAATTATAATCGCGAGATGAATCTAAAAACGATTGTTAATTGTAAGGTTAGTGTCAAAATAATTCATAAATTTAAGATATTTATGTAGTAGTACTTTCAAATATAAATAAAAACAACATTATAACCTTTCCGTCAGGAACAAGTTTTTAATTTGCATATTTCTAATGCTTCATTGCATCATACTACGCGTTTGTACCAAATTCATGTAAGAAAAATACGCACTTGGAACGTCTCAATTAAAAAATATGTACTGAGACTATTGATGCCTCAACAAAAAAAATAATACTTAAAACTTCATTTACTGACCATCACGTCAGAAAATCAAAACAAGTAATTTTTCCCTAAGATTTTCGTCAGGAATCATTCCTCGGAGTGTTTTGTTAAGCCTTTGATTTAAGCGACAAGTTAATTTCCTCTTTGATATCGCGACGAAGTTATTCTGAATCCATTAGATGGTGACAGTCATTTTAAAACTTTTCGTTTTGATTTCCCAACAATTCAGTTGTCAAATTAGAAGAAAATCGAATCAAGGATTTTTCCGGCCATTAAAAGTTTTTTTAGGACTTTTTTCTTTCTAACGTTGTCAGTGGTTTTTGCTTTTTTAAGTAAACAAAAGAACGTGCGTTTCCACCAAGTGAGCGCCTCTTCATTTTATTAAATGTATGTAGTGTGTTGCCCTTTAATAAGAGCAAACATTTAAATACATTAATCTACGTAGTTAGTTACCTTGACCTGGTCATAGTGCTCTAATGGTTTTACTCAGAGATATAGTAGCCCAAAGTTATTAACCCCAATCAATGTATATCAAAATCGCCAACTTATTGTAGTAAATGAAAATCTCAAGTATAATGACTAGACACACTTGTTTTTAAAACATTGCTGCTTCGATTCATTGTTTTAGAATATAATAATAAATACATACGTGTCAAAACAAAATAAAGGCCACGAGGTATTTTTTCATTTTGATGTAAATTATTAAACATTTACATATTGAAAGTAGTAAAATATTGAGTATACAACATCTTTGATAAGCCCTAACTTAACCTAAACTTTTTATATTGTAGTATTCATCTAATGCTGGCAACAATTTTAAATATAATTTGACTCAAAATTATTTTTGAAAATTTTGATTCTATTTTCTTTGACGTTTTGCTTTCCTTAATTTCTTGGTTTATTAGAAATTATCAGAGTTCATTGATATCTCGAGTCAGAAACATCTTTTGCAATATGCCACAAGCACGCAGGCGTCATATGGACTCGCTGACAGCAACCAGAGCATTGAACCGTTACAATGATTGAAGAAGGTAATTCGCAGCGATCTGTGGGTTTACAATTGGGATTTTCTCGAAGAGCTATTCAAAATCTATGGAATAGTTTCCAAGAGACCGGCAGTGTTAGAACCAGGTCTTCTGGTTCGGGCAGAGTTCGCATTACAACAGCTCAAGAGGATCGTTACATTCGATTAAGTGCGCGCCGAGAAAGCACAACGACGGCCTGCAAGCTGCAAAATCGCTTACGGCTCACAACGGGTACTCGTGTCAGTGACCAAACTATTCGTAATCGATTGCATGAAGACCAGCAGGCATCAAGAAGGCGAGTTGTCCGTGTTCCATTAACCAGACATCATCGTGCAAATCGTTTAAGATTTTCCCGTCAACATTTGGGTTGGGACATAAACCAATGGGGCATGGTGCTCTTCACAGACGAAAGCAAAGTTTTTTTTTTAACGACGATCGGCGTATTAGAGTACGGAGAAGATGCGGCGAGAGATTTTCAGAAGCCTGCATCCATGAAGTCGATCGTTTTGGTGGTCCAAATGTAATGATTTGGGGCGGGATAAGCTTACACGGCAAAACTGAGCTCGCTGTAATCCCATGCCCAGCGAGCGGGTCCTGGATTCATCTTGATGCAAGACAATGCTCGTGCACACAAGGCTCAAGCGACTCGGTTTCTACTGGAAACCTCTCAAATTCAAGTCTTGCCGGACTTAAATCCAATAGAGCACATGTGGGATCAGTTGAAACGAAGAGTTAGAGACAGGGATCAAAAAATCCACAACCAACAGCAACTCATCAACGTTGTTAAAAGGGCCTGGGAAGAGATTCCAATGGGAAATGTCAGGCATTTGATTGAGAGCATGCACTCCAGGTTTCAGGAGTGCGTAGCGAAACGAGGGGGTCGTACCCGTTACTAAAAGATGAGCATGGAGTATTTTCAGAAACTTTACATTGTTTTTATTTTTAACCTTAAATGTGTTCTTTCTTTCAGAAGCAAATAAACTTTTTAATCATTATTATTGGAATAAATTTATTGGTATACATGGTAAAAACAACATACACAACTTTTCGTCATGGTGACAGAAAAATATACATTGGTTTTATTATTTTCATGGTACAGACAAAATAACTCGTGGTCCTTATTTTGTTTTGAGTAGTATATTTTTATCATAATTAATTAAATATATTGAGAACTGATTACTGGTTACATAAAGGTTCTTAATTTTAAATTTTACAGGGTCCTGTTACATGCCACATTCTGTATTTATTAATAAATATATCCTTTGGACATTCCCACACATCGCCTTCTAGCCCCAAAGTAAGCTACTCAAAGCTTGTGTTATGGGTGCCAGACAACGGATATAATACTTAAATACTTTTTTTTTTGTAAATACATACATGATATACATAGAAAACACCCAGACCAATACAAACAGACATGTTCATGCACACAAATGTTTATATTGTGCGGGGATCGAACCCGCACCCGCTGCGTAGTAGGCGATTTCTCGACCACTACACCAGACGGGTCGTCAAAATTTTTTATTTATTATTTAGTATTTAGTAACAGGTAATTTATTATTTAGTAACAGGTTTAAAATAATTGTAGAAACAAAATTTGCTTTTTCAATACCATTAAATAAACGATATTAGTTTAAACGTGATCTAACTCAGTCTTTACAAATATACATGACAAAATAATTTTGCTAATTCAATCAGTGTTCTATAATTTGTACAAACTTTCTTCAATTACAGCATGTTATTTTAAATTTTTACTATTATATCCTTGTGCTAAATTGGTGTCCAAACTTTATTTCTTTTAATACGCGCGATTCGACCAAGTGAGCAGCTCTAGATTGAATTTAATAATCATTAACGATTTAGTAACAGGTTTTAAATAACTGTCTAAACTAAATTTTCTTTTTGTTATACAATTGAATAAAGTATATTTACTTAAATGAGTGCTAACTCAGTCTTTACAAGTGGTCAGCCATATGTTCATAATAATATAAGTTTGCAATAAAATCAGTAACTTTGTTTATTATGTACACTTTCTTCTCTTTATTTAAAGCATGTTATTTCAGATCGTCAAATATCATATTTAAAATTTTGCTATTAATTCCTTGTGCTCACTCCATCCACACGCTATTGTTTTTCTATGAAACAACTAAAGACGCGGTTAGTAAAGTTTGCTTCGAACGAGAAAGTTTATCAGTAGGTACAAACAACACGAGATATTCCTTCTAAAGAACATCCATTCATTAGAAACCCCACAGTTCCATTATTATACTTATAGTTAAGGTCACATTAAAGAAAATAGTTCCCATCACTCACAAACAAAGAACTACCAGTACAACTACGAAACTTAATCTGCTTAGGACGAAACTCTTCAACAAATGCTTCACAGGTTTACATACGTGTGCTCCCTAACTAAACCGTCTCAAGTGTATAGAAACCTGTTTATGTTTAGGATGTTGAGGTTTGTTCGGGTTTCCCTAGGGCTGCCAACTTATCAGACGATATGCACGTACAAACAGAAACGCAGAATTAAAAACTTTGTTATAAAGTATTCGCTTTTACTAGCTATACATTCTACTTAATTCCATTATGATATACCTATTAGCTTACCAATTAGTTAAGAAAAATAAATGTATAAAATGGCAGTTGGTGACTCGCCATCAACTAAATACTTTTTAACTACGTCTTTCGCTATCCAAGCGCACGGCTAGACCACTCGGCCAGAGAAACATTGGCCAGCCCGTCGTTTATAATATTTAGTATCTTGTATCAAGCACCATAAAAATATTCACATTTAAAATGCTGCATATGATCTGCAAAGCTTGAATGATTTAACAGTTGTGTGTAAAAATGACTGCAGATGAAAGAAAAATTGAGCTTCCGTATGGTAACCCTGCTCTTCTTATTCGGGCCTATTCTCCACAAACACATTGTGGCTCTAATTGTATTTGGTTTGGGAAATAACTTTATTTGGACTGATAAAAGGTGTACCTTGGATCTGGTTTCTTAGGAATTACGGTGTGTGCCTACTTGAAAGGTATAAGAGGATCAACAAGCTGAATGGGATTGAAATATTATATGATTTTTTGGGAAATGCCATGCACTTATACGTCGTAAAAAAAAAATTCTATCGAAGTCACGCCGTATGAACCAAAATAGCTTCCACCTCACATCGTCTTTTATTTAAAGTGACGCTTGTTTTTTTTGTCGTCTCGTTTGTACAAGCAATTATGGTTTAAAAGTGGAAGGTAACTTAGGCGGCAAAGACCTCGACTGTACTTGTAAGTTTCAAACATTCATAAGTAATTATCATAGACAGCTCAACTGTATATCAACTTATCAATTAACATGCCGCCATGACACAAAATTTTATCATGTGTTCATTTAAATACTTTCCTACTGTCACAAGCAGTTAATTCATTTTAACAAAATTGGAAGTCGGTATTAAGTTGTGAAGTCATTACAATTACAAAGCCCAATTGCCCATAGCTTAAAGAATTAACATTAGCATTCAGTAGCGAACAAAATAATCACAAAACTTCATGAACACCTTTGAAACTTCCTCTTGAATAATGTTTAACAACCAAAAGAACAGCTTACAGAAGTGGAAATTAGCCCAGCAAATCTGTTTCGAGCGATTTAAAACCATAGTGAATTGGGTACAGTCAGCTTGAATTACGCCGATGCCGAGTTTCGATAGAGGTAGAACCGGTAATGTAACTACTGAAACCTAAAAATAAAAACGACTTATCTTTGAAAATTCAGTAACCATTGAGTATTCTCTTACAGGAACGTAAAAATGAATTGTCGAGACGAGTCAATAGAAACAGAATGTAAAGAAAATATCTCGTTTAGGTTTTGAAAGGAGCGTCGAGTATCTTTATTACTCGTTATAAGTTTCCCCTTTAGTGCAAAAAGGTTTTCTTTTTAATTTAGGACGTTTGAATAGGCGGGCGGCGTGAAAACGTTTTTTGTGAGGTTTCTTGAATTGTAAAGATCTGCAAACAATACCTTTTCCAGTTGGTGTTTATCTGTTTCCTTATTTAGTGTTTCTATGATTCTTGCTCATTTTATGCAGACTCGTATAACTGTTGCTGCAAAAATTATTTAATTAGTTGTAAGTACGTTCATATAACTTAATTAACAACATGTTATTATAATAATGTCGGAAAAATCTTAAAAACGTGTCATGCAACTGTATAATATACGTAATAAAAAAATATAAAAAATACTTTTCATAAAAAATTGTAAGTTAAAGGAAATAAACTTCATTTACATGCTATTAAAGCTGAAAAGCTGAGCTTACCGTAAAATTAACACCCTTAAGTATCCTTTTTCAAGCAAATAAATTAATTTCATTACATTCCACTTAATTTCATTACAGAATTATTCGGTCTTAACCACAGTTCTTAAAAATACATAAAGTTCTTTGAAATTATTTCACTATCTCTACCTAGAGCTTAAAATGGCTTCATTATTGCCTTTCAACAAACTACGGCACCTTATTGGACTATAATAAATATGAAAAGGGTACCGATGAGAATTTTTACTTTACGACGAGCCCACAAAGAAAACGGTCCGAGTGTATCATGAACCCATTTTGCTGGCTCAAAGGGATGGCAAACTATCTATTGAGAAGAATATCGTTGAATTTAAAGTCGCAAAATTATTCCTATTGAAGTTTTATACTTTAATAGGAATAATGATGATGATGATGGGATATTTTAGTCTGTTTGTGGCCACGGATGATGTTAAGCATTCGAAACTTCAGGTATTTATTTATTTTAAAATGTGCGCAAAATTAATTTGTAGTGTTATAATCAATGAATAGCATCCGCTTGAGCTTCAAAACCAAACATGAAATATTTCTACTGTATTTGAACTACGCTCATTTTGAAGCAGGCATGCTTGTACTAAGTCTGGTGGAGAGGCTGGAGTGGCGGCGCAATGTAGAGTTTCATAGAACTCGTCTCTCCAGCTTTTCCTCTGATTCTGCGGCCTCATCAAACCGTGGGATTCAGGGGATGCTTCAAATTCGCTGCGTCCAAGTGTTGGAATGATCTTCCTCCTCCATTGCGGTGTCTGGAAAATTCCATATTATATACCTTTAGAAAATCTTACACACACACACACACACACACACACACACACACACACACACACACACACACTTGGCTAGAATGAATTATCAAATTTACAAGTTAGCACTAGATAAAGATGAGTTTAAATGTCTCAGAATTAAATGTTATGTTATAAAATAAAATAAAATATAAAACATCGAGCCCATATAGAAAATAAAAAAGTGATATTGATAATGTAAAATAAAAAAAGTGTCATCATGGTACTATGGCGGTCATCCAAAAATTGACATTGTTGTTTTTGTGTTATTGTAAAAAATGAGACCAAGTGTGTATTTGTTATATCAACGATTATACATAATACAGGCGTTTTTTTAATGTACGAGTATATTTATGCATAGAATATGGAAAGCTTCCATTTTAATAATATTGTCTTTGGTCCAAGCTTTGTCTCTATAACAATGCTAAATATAACAAAATTATCTTCCACCCTAGGGATATAAAAGCAAATTTCCACCAGGTTCTACTTATAAAAAAAAAACTGATCAGGAGACATGGAAATGTAATGCTAGTTGCAAGGTTAGGATGAGTGTTAGAACTCATTATCTTATTTTGCGGAGTTGAAGTCACTTCTTGAAGAATAGTATCATTTAACACTTTTACGGACAGTACTCAAGACACAATAGAAATTTTATTGTTATCACGCCTATAGGCGGTCACTGTCCGCGAAAGAGTTAAGTTTCTTTTTTCCTAAATGTCCTCTAAGTAAGGACTTGAATTGTTTGGTACAAACAAAATATCTCGCATAATATTAAGATATGTTTTTCATACCTTACTTAAGCTTAGCGACCCCTATAAATTAACCTCAAGTCAACAGGGTCACAGTTACGGGAGATATCCTTCTTTTATCTTCACTGAGAAAGTCTGCAGCCTCAGTCCCGTTCATATTTTGATAAAGAGTCGGTAACCAACTCTTAAATTTAATACCAGTATTTCCAGTGAACTTTGTTACACCCCCGATACTGTCCCACCCCGGGGCCTGTTTATGGTCCTCGAATAGGACCAACCAAAGGTTGTATTCAAGAAGAATACAACCAAGTTAAAGTCATGTAAATCGGTTCACCCGTTCGCGGTTTTATAAGTGGTGTAACTGACACGTCTTCCTTTTATGTATAAACATATATATATAAGGTATTTAATTTATAGCTTATCTTGTTAATGTAGTCGTGTAATATTTGACACTTTTATGTACAAAAGCTTAAATTGATATATTATGATTATATGTACCTATTGTATTTCTTAAACCTTAGCGAGCAGTACCAAGAAGATTATTTATTCAAATCGAACAAGCAGTGAGCAATTATGGTTAACGTTAATTTAATACAAATTAAAACTGTTTTAATTCTTACATAATATAACCGACCTATTTTATGGGTTAATAGGTAAGCCCCCTCTTCGTTTACCTTTCTTCAGCAAAAATAATAGTTTTAAATTTCCAGCGATTGTCTCAAATGCTTAGCAATAGCCATTACACATTAGGTGTTTTATATAAATGTCTGCTATTAGTATAATTGGTTTCATTGTTATCACAGTAGCAAAGTATCTATTCAGTAATATGTGTGCTTCTTAAGGAAGCATTTACCATTCTGTTGACCTCTGTTTCAATATTATTATATGTCTGATGGAGGGAATTGTTTCATTATCATTAAACAATTCTTTCCATCAGACATATAATATTGGAATTGTCTAATAATCATTAACAACGTTGTCACGCAGCCTACGCGTTAAAGTAAGCGCTTGCAAAAAATCATAGTTTTCCAAATCAAAACCGCGCTAACCTGGGTTTTCCTTCATGAGGCTTTGAGGCTCGGCAATCGAATAGGAGTTACTAGTTTTAACTATACTATGTCCTCTCATCGCAATGTTATTAGACAGTCCGCTTCCAGGACACGTATTTAGCGAGCACGAGCATATTTTTATGGATTGCGGTTAAAACACATTCGGTGTACAGTCACCAGCACATCAAGTTACCCACTTTTGTTGCCAACTAGCCCTTATTAATTACAACGGCATAAGACACCGCAGTGTTTACCTTGACGTGCTGTTGTTCGTGTCTGGCTAATTACAATTAACTTATGTGGATTTTAGGGGGATACTTTGCCGATTTAATTCTCAGCAATTTGCAGATATACCTTCCTTAATTGTCAAAGCATCGTATCTAATTGAATTCGTTTCCATTAAAATGTTCAATTGTTCTGATTTATCCATCTATAAGTCTCTCAATTTCACATTTTAAAGTCACATACCGTAAGGTCGGGTTACTTTAGCTCCTTCGGGCAACTTTGGCCCAAATCAAAAAAAAAAAACTATCCGCCGTTCTGCAGTGGAAACAGTACTTGAGCTAGGTACTTCAAGCGGAATTCATTAAATGGAATTACTAACGCTCATTTTCAATCGGTTGGATGCTTGTTTTTAATGTTAAAACTTTCTTGTGAAACTGGAATTTTAAGGTGAGTTTCGTTTAATATTATATTTGATCGGGTCAGAAATATATTAAGGAGTAGAAAGATATAACACTTATAAGACACCTAGTCTTTATACCTGAGACATTTAAAAAAAATAGTTGAAAAAAACTAAAAACCTTGCTTTTATAGCTAACCGAACTAAAAAGTAGAAAATAATTTTTAATTACAAAGAGTTATAGAATTATTCAATTCAGAGTTAAAAGCATGGGGTGCAACATTTAATACTCGTATATCAAGCACCCCACGCTTTTTACTCTGAATTGAATTATTCTTGAAAAAAAAAAACCTGCTTTTTATTTCAGTTAGCTATAAAAGCGTGTTTTTTAGTTTTTTTAACTATAATTTATTTTTCATTTTTTAGTTCGATGTTTCAATTAATTATTTGCGGACATGCGACACGCGATATCTCTATCGTTCTTACTCCCTTACAGAGGATCTACGAAATAATTTATTATTCCTGGTAGTCCTTATAAGGATATTGAGAAACTGTTATTAAATTATTGCATTATCATCGGTCCTTGATACGTGTGCAAAGTTTCAAATCAATCAAACTTCTGGAAATCGGTCAAGTTTATGCTTAAAGATTCCATTCCCTACATAAATAGATACAACCCAAGCTAATAAAAGCGTGGTAAAAATATGAAAAAAGTAGCCAAAGTGACTTTACCAGTAGTGATATTTTTTATATTTTTTGTAGTTTAATATAATGACTCAATTAATCAATTTGATGACCTCCGTGGTGTGATGGCTAAGCACGCTGTGCTTCAAAGCGTTGCCGCTCCGAAGTCCCGGGTTCGATTCCCGATCGAGTCAATGGAGAAATCATAATTCTCTATATTATTGTCTCGGGTCTGGTTGTTATGTTGCCGCAGTTATGTCTGATTTCCATAACACAAGACGTGCATTGGCTAGTTACCTTGGGATCAGAGCAGTGTATGTTATTGGTGTCTAATATTTATTTATTTAAAATAAGGCTTTCTTGATGTAAATTCAGGTATTTAAAATTTTCTTGGATAAGCATACGTACGAGGGCCATTCAAAGGAAAAAAGAAAATTTTGAGAAAGGAGAGATTTATTTTTCAACATAGTCTCCTTTCAATTCAACACACTTGGCCCAGCGATACTTCAACTTTTTCAACCCGTCCAAAAATACGATTTCCCGAGGCCTTCCAAGTAGGCCTCTGTGGCGGCAATCTCATCATTCGACCCGAATCTTTTGCCGGCCAGTGACTTTTTCAGATTTGGGAACAAGAAGAAGTCACAGGGAGCCAAATCTGGAGAATACGGTGGATGGGGCAGCAATTCGTTGCGCAATTCGACCAATTTGGCCATGACGACGGCGGAGGTGTGAGCCGGCGCGTTGTCGTGGTGGAACAGCACTTTTTTCTTTGCCAAATGGGGCCGTTTTTTTTTTCAACTCGGCGTCGAATCGGCCCAATAAGTCAAAATAGTAGAGCTACGTAATTGTTTTACCCTTCTCAAGGTAAACGATGTATCGATGATCACACCTTGCGAGTCCTAAAAACGCTGGCCATCACCTTTCCGGCCGATTGAACAGTCTTCGCCTTCTTTGGAGTACGTTTGCCGGGTAAAGTCCACTATTTCGACTGTTCTTTGGTCTCTGGTGTGACCAACATGGGTTATCAAAACGATGGGTCACAAAACGACGCAAAAACTCTGCTGGATTGCGTTGAAACTTAACTAACTGTGAAAGTTAACTTTTTCATACCCAGTTCTTCGTGCAGAATATGATGCACTGTCCCTTCGGCGATGCCTACAGTCTCAGCTATCTCGCGAATCTTCAATCACCGGTCTGTCAACACGAGATCGTGGATATTTTTTTACGTTAACCTCCGTAGTAGCCGTTTTTGGTGCACCTGGGCGTGGCTCATCAAAAATCGACGTGCGGCCACGAGCAAACTCGTTAAACCAATTTTTGACGGTCGCCATCGAAGGAGAAGAGTCACCGTACACAGCATTCAACCGCTCTTTGATTTCGCAACGCGTTTTCCCTTCCAAAAACAAGAATCTTATTACTGAACGATATTGTTCTTTTTCCATTTTTGTCAAACCGACCGACACGCTCGCTTCCAAAGGCTATCAAAACAAAACAAATGAAGGGAAAAAACTGAAAACTACATAGTAGACTTCAAGAAGTATTTACTGCACGATAGTAAAACTCTTTTGTAACAACAGCGCCATCGGGCGGCGAGGCTAAGTAATTATTGAGAGCCCCTCGTATAAAGATACAATTTGTACATGCTTTTGAAAAATCCGTTGATTCCGTTGAGATCCGGCGGAGTTTTTTTTTTGAAATTTTCATATTATACATCAATATTTGAAAATCATACTGTAATTTATTAGTTTAATTTGAAGTAAAAGTCCATTGTAAAATGTTTAATCTGATTTTTCTCGGTTTCATCAAACGAACAACTCAATGAATCAAATTATAAAATATAATAATTGGTATCAATTTTAATATGTAGATGAGATTAGGAATCATGAATAGGTTCATTTTAAAATATTGCCAATGTTTTCAAAGTCACTCTGTATATAAAGAGATAAATAATACGGTGCCGAATGTGGTAACCAAAAATTAAAATGAACTAAGGGCCGATTTTACCAGATATGACTTATCCGATCGAACTTATAAAACGAACCATTTTAAAATAAAATTTACATAAATGATTGCTAACAAATAGTTTGCCTTATGAAATCAGGCGGTTTGTATTATATTCGAAGAATATTCCTTATCTGACGTTGGTAAAATCGACTCTAATTTAAAAACGGCACCCATTTGTCAGCAAGCATGTAAAAGTTTTTTTTAAATAGATTGTTTTATACTTATTCAGTCGGATAAGTCTTATCTCACGTTGGTAAAATCGACCCTAAATAATATCGCATCGTAAATAACTGTGATTCAGAGATATTATGGACGTGTCTGTTAATTATTTCCATTGCACGCCTCGTACGTGATTTAACTATAATCTTCTGATTATTTAAAATCACCATAAATAAAACATACCTAACTTTTAGAATCCGCTATAATGACTAACAGACAACGCTATAAAAATTCTTCATTTCTTCAAATTCAAAGAACAAGAAACTAATCAAAATTGTTACTTATTATGTATTCTGCGAATCTTCGTCTTGCATCAGCTCTCAAATCATACTTAATCAATGTAATCAGTAGGCCAGATAAAGTCATGTGCATCCACAATACTGTTGCTATACTAAAGTTGTTACCATATAAAATGACCTCAGCGGCAAAACCAGATTTGCCTTAGTAATAACTTAAATAATTATAAGTTAAAGCCACAATATAAAATTACCACGGCAGTCTTAGTTGACTTTTTACTTCCAAATTCGACGACGACCTCCGTGGTGTAGTGGCTAAGAACGCTGGGTTTCAATGCGTCGCCAGTGCCGGGTTCTATTCATAGTCGTGTCAATGTAGAAATACTATTTTCTGTATTGTCGCGGGTCTGAGTGTTGTGATACCACCATTGTGACTTACTTCCATAATTCAAGTGCATTAGCTGCTTATTTTGAGATAAGAGCAATGTGTGTGATTGGTATCCAATTTCATTTATTTTTAATAATCATGTGCTTGATTTTATTTAAACTTAAAAACACTTCAAATAGGTGTCAAACATGTGATATGATAAGATTAAAGTTGATGGGTGCAACCGATCTTACGTTTAATATTAACCTAATACCTACAGGGAGTGTTTAAACACAACATAGTCTCGACAAACTTATGTATGATAAACATTTATTATAATTTCGTATTTTCCTTGTAGTCCGCTAAAATTAGCACACAAACGCTACAATTGGTTTTGTGAACTCGCCGAGTTTTCTTGCATTATGTTTTGTATAAAAGTAATATCGCGTACTTCCTCATGCAGTATTATTCCATCAACAAAGATGGCGTCTCGTGTGTTTATCGTTTGTTTATTTGTGGTTTTGATTAATTTGGTTTATTCCGCACCCCCAGAAGAATCGGAACCACTAGGTGAGATGAGTATTATACTTTATTAATATAAACTTATCATGCGATTATTTTGCGTAATCTAATAGGAGATAAGTTCAGCACAAAATTATATATGTTAACCACAATGCAAGTGGTATTTTTCCACGACAACACAAATAAAAAAAGTGGTATATATTCATTCAGCGTTCAATAATGGCTTTCGACTACATTATTCCTTGAATGGAAAGTAATGATTTTGGTCTGTGTCTTTAGCTGGATTCATCACTTTTGGGAAAAAAATGACAATAAGGTACCTTGTATGTATATACTTCAACGTTATTTCCAACGTATGTTGGAAATAATAAAAATCGCAGTGTAGTGCGTCCGATAAAATAGACAGACAACCTTCTAAAGATCACAGGATGACACTGGATGCAGACCGCTTTCCACGGGTTGCTGTGGAAAATGTTAGGCTCATGTGCTCTCCCAACATTATGCCTCTGCCTAAGTTCGGAGTGGTCGTTTCGGGGCTGATATAATAATTTTATTTAACATCATTATCCAACAATTTGTGGTACGATTGTCCTAATTATTATTTACAAACAAGAATAAATTGAAACATGCAACATAAAACTTATGTCCTTAGAATATCAGCCCTCAAAGTTGGAGCAGCAGCGGAGTTAGCTAAAAACGCAAAGCGTCGCAAATACGTCTCACTTGCAAGTGATAATGTGTATGCACCGTTTGACATTAAAACATTTGGGCCTTGGGAGCCTTCTGCTAAATTGCTGTAAAAAAATTGCACCTAATCTTAATTCTGTAACGGCCAATAATAAAGCTGGCTGGTTCCTAGCTCAAAATATTAGCATTGTGCTTTGATTTACTTCTCATTCCTATGTCCAGATTGCCCTGAAGGAGAGTACTATGAAAAGTGCTACATAGCAGTATGCTTTAGGACATGTGAACATGCAAGGGGAAACTACCCTTGCCCTGGCATTGCTCCAGGTTGCTTCATGCCTGCATGTCTTTGTAACCCTGGCACCCTCAGAGATGATAATGGAAAATGTGTGCCTAGTGACAAATGCTGTAAGTACTAAGTGTTGTTTGATTCTTTGGTGCACGACTAAAGACTTGTTTCATCATATTTTTAGTAGTAGTATTAAAGTACAAATGGCGGACTTAATGCTTAAAGCATTCTCTAACAGTCAACCATTGGGTGAGACAGAAACGATTGAGGCGGCGTAAAATTACACATAAACGCAACAAATTAATTTTAAACTAATAATATACTTACATAAATAATAATAAATAAACCTACTTAAACATACTTGAATACATACAATTATCCATACATAGGCTAACAGAAATTAATATAGGGGAAACAGAGAAGGACAAACCTTATCAAGTTTAGTTTCAATTGTTTGAGTTTCATTCTGTTAGATTTCGTTTTTATGTTTCGAAACATACATTTTGGAGGACTAATGACGTAAAATGTCATTTTCTCATGCGAAGTGGTATCAATATGACCCGTCTGGTGTAGTGGTCGTGAAATCGCCTACTACGCAGCGGGTTGCGGGTTCGATCCCCGCACAATACAAACATTTGTGTGCATGAACATGTCTGTTTGTAATGGTCTGGATGTCTTCTATGTATATAATGTATGTATTTACAAACAAAAAGTATTTAAGTATTATATCCGATGTCTGGCACCCATAACACAAGCTTTGATTAGCTTACTTTCATGAAGAATGTCCAAAGAATATTTATGTATTATTATTAATATTATATTATTATTTTCAGAACTCCAACTCTACGGAACTCCGGCTATGTGAATGATTCTCGAAACAATGCAAATAAAACAATATTGTTACAAAACTAATTCGATACTGTTTTAATTCATCAAACCTTCCTTCCTTTTATTGTTATTCATGCTAAATTAGTATTGTATACTTAAAAGACTGAGCCAAAATCAAATGTTAAAAAAAACTGACTATGAAGCTTAAAATAACTTGGATGCACTATAAGGACTATCATAAAATTTTCAATCCTAATTTAACCCAATTAAAGATTGAATTTTGAAAAGTCCCTTCGTAGTGCTGACCTTCATCATTAAAAAAACCCATGTACTCATTTTTGAGTGAATCTAATTAAGAAATAAGAAGTTACGTACAAACAGAAAACACCAGTTCACCCCCTTAGGTGAAAAATTATGAAAAAAACCTTTTGTCGTGCTTACTTGCATCATTTAAGGAACCTTGTACAAATTTGTAAGTGAATCCAATCATGGAATAAGAAGTTTTAATACTAATTTTCAACTACTGTGTCACCTTCAACTTCCTAAAGGTTTCCACCCCTAGGTGGAAATTTTAAGATTCCTTTCTAAGTGGATGCCTACACCGTATAAGGTATCTATGTGCAAAATTTCAAGTCCCTAGGTTCAGCGGTTTGACCTGTGCGGTAATATATCACCGAGTCGGTCAGTCGGTTCGAATTTTATAGATACAAGTTTTAAAGTCGTAAATAATGATTCAATTATAATAATCTATGTATCATTTAAAGCAATAATGTAAATATTTACTGCAATGTAAAAGAGAGAGAGTAGAACATTGGGATATCAAGACATGAAAAATATTACTGTTTCCAAATTCTATGCAAACCCTTGCCGTGCCTCTAAAAATATTCATAACTACACGAACAGAATTCCGCAAAATCAAAACATGGAGTCCATTTCCAGCTCAGTTCCATTTGTGTTTTGTTCTTTTCATATCCCTTAAGGTATTGCTCGAAGTTTCACTAAGTACTTAGCAACTCCATAAGAACTATGTTGGGAACTCAAATCCCTCTTCAACCTTCAACACTCATGTAATATAGAAAGATCGGCAGTAGGGTCACTTACTGAAAAGTATTTTTAGTACTTATTACACATTAAGTGCGCCTTCACATTAGAGCGTCAGCAGCGCGGTAACAGCGGATGCCTTTACATTAGCAGCGCGACGGTCGCGCGACTGGGTCGGTCCCATTACACCCATTACCCATTTCAGTGCTAATACGGGGATAGTATTACCACTGCAATTGGAAATGGGTATATTGGGACGGACTCGGGCTACTTACGCGCCGCTGCGGCACTGCTGCCGCGCTGCCGTCCATAGTATGAAATCATCGGCAGCGCGACTGTCGCGCGTAAGTCGTGCTGCTAAAGTCGCCTAAATGTAAAAGCGCTCTAAATGTGATTTACGATAAGGATTTTCAATAAGCATAGTACAGTTATTTGAATACATGGTAACCATGGGCTGGCATTAACTTGTAAATCAGCACATTTTGTATTCATTTCGAATTTGCAAAAAATAAAACTGAAATAGTGTAAATGTATCTCGTCCAATTGAAGGATATTTTTTTATTATATTTTTAATGCTATAAATAGTTTTCTGCGTGTAACGATATTTTTAGGGGTTGTATCGCACCTCAATACGAAGTGATAAAATAAAATATCACCTGAACTCTTCTTACCCGTCTGCCTACAAGGGTTATGATTTTGTTTCTAGATTTGCTTTCCTGGATTGAACTTACTGAATCCACTTTAACTATCCACAGTTGTTCTTCGAGAAATAACGTAAATCAACATTAATATAACCCGAAACTTGGTAATTGAGTGCAATATAGGCACGCGTATGTGTTACTAAAACTTTTGAGGTGCACGGATTTTGCAAATGCTCGGTGCATTGAGGATGAACTTTTGAGATTTAATTTGATTAATTAAGTCTTTAGAACAAAGATTAAACCGGTATTATAATAGGTGCCACGGTAAGGTATGTAGGTACAACTGCGAGGTATGAAGCTGTATCTTCATAGAATGAGTTGCTCGTAGCGCAGTGGTAGCAGCGCTTATTGAATTTAAGCCGTTGTTTTCGGCTGATATCGGCTGACATTAGTCGTTAACTAGTTTAGTGACGAATACGTGAATACTTTTTCTGACATCATCTCATATACGGGATGTTGTTTTGATCAGTGACATCCAACTCAAGCATAATAATATAAGTTATGCTTATTCTAAAAAATAAATTTTCTTTACATTATTTGCAAGTTTCATAAAAAAACCTCTTAAAAACATTCTAAAAAAACTCAAACGTATGGTAAAACTCGCACCCTCGCGCGTAGTTCATGCCTATCTACGAAATATTATGCCGTAGCTTAAGTTACGAAGAGGCGACCTGGTGATGGTAGTTTTGACTGACTGTAACGCAATAAGAAATGTATTTTATTTTCTATTTCAAAACATTTTTTTTTTGGCATCAGTATCGTTTGTACTGCCACCCCTGAGTCACTAGTCACTCACCAAAACAACACCCTGTATAGTATTCGGGTCCGAGTGCAAGGCCACCAGCACGCTGTGTACCCGATATTTGGACACGAATGTGCAAGATTTTTTCAATAAAAATAGCGCAAATATTTAAAAAGTTTTTTTTTATTAAATTGCGGTTTCCTGGTCTATTTTTCGTAATTTTTAAGGCAGTCAAAGTGTTAAGCCAATTCAGACGCCTTATGAGCGGCTGGATAACATCTGGCAACAAGCTTAGTCGCTTTCCTTGCAAACACCAATCCGGACTGAGCCCGCGTGGTGGAGTATAGCTAAAACTACTTCACAGTTGAGGAAAGGCCTTTTCCCAGCTGTGGGGTTAAAATTGGGTCACTGGTCTGTATGGAGGTTCTCTAAGCAATTCTTCTCATGTATTAATACATATTTAAGGCTGATTCACGCTACACCGCGCACCGGAGCACGGTCAAATATCATCATCATTGTATTCATTATGTATGAAGTGATTCATGCCTGAACGTGCTTCGCCCGGGCCCGGACGGGGCACGGCGTTGGAATGTCTATGGGATTTATTCCCGGCTCCGGCACTGTCCGGCCCCGGCGCGTTGTAGCGTGAATTATCCTGTACTATTCATAGCTACATATTCTTATAACGAGTCCTACTTAACATAAGCAATTAATTTTAAAGAGGTGCAATTTACGATGAGTACACAACTTTGTAAGCGCTCTCTTTAACCCCTACGGAAATCTTCTAAACTTTAGTGTGAAAATACTTTGTTGTATTCCCTAGCTAAAGTTTCATGTGCAACTCTTAAAAAAATGCTTAATTCTTTCTGTAGAAAAATCTAGCAGTTTATGTTTGTAATCGGTTTGCACTTTACAACTTTAGGTGGAAAAGGTAAATGAAATTCCTAAATCTAAATATACAAGCCCGCCCATGGTTTTCTCATATTCAGATTTCTCAATAAAACTTCACCCTTCAGGAAGATTTGAACATCTCCTTCTACATTGGTTCATGTTAAAAATCGTTGTTTTCTGTTTTGGAATGAAAAATGAATTTTATTGATACAAACACTTTCGTTTCCGTTGATAGTCGTAAGTAAGGTTAATGCAATACATTAATTGATAGATTTACCTCATTAGTTATGTTATCAAAAGTCATCTAATCATTTCCAATCCCTATAACCGACTTTAAAAAAAGAAGGTTATCAATTCAATGTAAATGATTGTGATATCTTTGGAATTTGATATTTTTTGGGTATTTTGATCTGGTACCTGCATCAGGATCGGATCAAGAGCTTTATACCCCAAAGAGTTGTCTGTATAAATATATAGCTTATCTCGCTATAGAACAGTTCATCTGCCAGGTGGTGGTTGGTTTACTGCCCTGTTCTTTAGGTTGGTTCTAAGGATGATGGTGATGATAGGAGAGCTGCTTCTAGATCGCCCACGGTAGCAGATTATTAAAGCTTAAAGATTCTATGGTATATTAAAACACTTGTAGAGGTATAACAAATAATGCTGTCCGTCCCCGGTGTGATTGCTTTTGGAGCTTTTTTTTTCTATTAATCAGCCACTGCAACATAGGTGCGCTGACGCCGTGGTTCTTCATAGGTTGTAGTTTGGTGGTTCTCATGACATATGGCTGATCCATCGCCAGCGACTTTCTGTTACTTTGTCTACATTAACTAACTTTGAGAGATCTTCAGAGAAAAACTTGTTATGAATTCTATGACCAATTCAGCATCATCATTTTTATTTGTCAATTATCAAGTAGCCGGTTTTCAAGCTTTTTAGGGTTCCCTAGCCGAATTGCAAAAAACGGAACCCTTATAGTTTCGTCAAGTCTGTCTGTCTGTCTGTCCGTCCCTATGTCACAGACATTTTATTCTGTAACTATAAGCATCACACTGTTGAAATTTGGTAGGAGTATGTATCCTATTAACCGCTTTACAATTCTCATACAAAAAATAAAAATAATGTCATTTAAGGGATACATGAAACTAAAACAAAAAAATTTTTTTAGTCAAACCCTGGTCCATGGATAGGTCTTTTAAAATGAAATTGAGGATTTTAAAACCATTTTCTTTTAAAGTCTAACGTTTCATAGCTAGACGCTTCCAAAGTGGTAAAATGGGCGTCCCCCCCATCTAACTTCTAAACCAAGCGAGTGTAAATTTAAAAAAAAATATGTATATTAGATCTTAACAAATACTTTCAATGAAAATTAGTTTGGACGAGATCTCTGAAAGAAATGGTTTCAAGCAATAAGGCCAACCAATTTGTAATACGTAAGATGTTATTCTGTTATTAATAAAAAAAAATGTTTATAATTATTTGTATTAAAGTTTCTGATCTCGAAGAGAAGTTAAGAAACTTGCGTTCAGTATTAATAGTGTCAGTGCCACGGGCCAAGACCTAATGACTTCACAGAGCATTCGCCTTTTGCCCGGTTCACGCAAATATTTTCTAAATATAAGCTTAATAAGCTAAATCCCTTAATTAATCCAAACTGTACTGTCCTTTGCAAACAGATAAATTATTTGCGAACTCCAAACTTTTTCTTAGGGCATTCCCTATCCAAATTTATACCCGACAAAGGGGGACAAAAAGTAGATTTTATTAAAAAAGTTTCCGCCAGGAACACGGTAGAACAAAAATGCTCTTAATCAGAGCTGAAAGGTTTGAGGAAAGGTTGATTTATTATTTTACATTAAGAATGTAATGAGGTGTATAAAAAGGCTTTGATGTTTGTTAAATAGATGTTATTAAGTAATGAATAATACTCAGTATCAACGATATGAATGATGACCTTCATTCGTAATTTTTTGCCTTCTTACACACTGCGACTTAGCATTGATGCAGTCACGCATTTTGGAAATGCACGACAGCATTGTGACTCACGCAATGAACAGATAAGTATAAATAAATATCCTTTGGTCATTTCCACACATCGCCATCTAGTCCCAAAGTAAGCTACTCAAAGCTTTTGTTATGGGTGCCAGACAACGGATATAATACTTAAATATTATTTTTTTGTTTGTAAATACATACATGATATACATAGGAAACACCCAGACCAATACAAACAGACATGTTCATGCACACAAATGTTTGTATTGTGTGGGGATCGAACCCGCAACCCGCTGCGTAGTAGGCGATTTCTCGACCACTACACCAGACGGGACCACCACCAGATTTAAGGCCAATTCATGCTACACCTTGCCGTGCCAGGCTCTGGCCGGGCGCCGGCCGGGGCACGGTCAAACATTATTGTATACATCTTGTAAGAAGTGATTCATGCCTGACCGTGCTCCGCCCGGACCCGGACGGGGCACGGCGTTGGAATATTGGTGGGATTTATTCCCAGCCCCGGCATATTGTAGCGTGAATCATCCTTTAATTTGGCATCAATACTGCACCATTACTTACGCACGTTAGCATTGCGACTGCATCGATTCTAAAGGTAGCGCAGTGTATAAAGGTTCACATTTTGCGAATGCACCGATGCTGCATTGCTGCTAAAAGTCGCATTGTGTAAAGGGTCTTAATTACTTTATAAATATTCCTAAATTAAAATAGTCTTGAATATAAACCTCAGGGCCCCTCATCCGTGGTTAAAAAGGTAGAAAGCATCGATGCTAAAAGTCTCACTATGTAAGGGGTCTTAGATCCTTTGGTTTTGACGCCAGAGAAATGCTGTTTACGTCATAACCTAGTATATAAATAATGTTTAGTAAGTACGATCGTTATAAGAATGTCGAACTGGATCCGAAGAGACTAGAAGTGGATGAAAGGAGTTGAGGGAGGTCCACGCCAAGAAATTCGAAGAAGTAAAAATAAGAAGAATATGTACTCTCCTTATAACTACATTATACAAAATTAAATGAAAGTATGTCGGACATCCCAAAAGTTCAAAGTTGTTATGTCATCGAAGTTTTGCGAGACTCGCGATTTCCACTCCAAGTGATTTCTTTGGCCTTCCTAGTGTAGCCACGCGACAAATTTTAACGAACGCAACGCGGATAAAGCATAGCAAACTGATGATATGGTTGCCAGCTGTAAAAAATTTGACATACGTAGTTACAATGTGTTTGATAGATTTCAGACACTGTTGTAGTCCTTAAGCTGTATAGCTTAGATTGAAAAGACCGTATGAAAAGTCCTCAGTAAGAATTTAAGATCTACATTGATAAAAAAATTTACACACTAATGAAAAAACAAAATAGACTAAAACGTCTTTAATATACTCTTGACCCTTTAAAGGGAAGGAATCCGTTTTAGGCGAACAATTTGTTTTTGGAGTCGGTGCTCTGATAGTTGATGCTTGAGATGGTAAAAGTGAGGCATCGACTCCAAAAATAAATTATTCACCAATATGGATTGCTTCTCTTTAAAAGGTCAAAAGTTTATTTAAAACTTTTAAGTGCATTTGAGTTTTGAAAGCGGTTTTTTTAAGCTAATTTTGGTCATTACAGGAGGAGAAGGAGGGCGGTTGTACCGTAAGACTCTGTTCACTAAGAAGCTACAAATTTAATTATAATCCCTGATCTCCTAAGCGTTAAGGATTCCACCATCAGATCAGCTCCACACAATGTTGACCATCAGACGCAACAACACGTCAACATAAAGATTTTGGTAAAAAAACACTATACATGCCTTTGGAATTTGAGGTTCCTTGATTGCACCAAGATCCCATCATCACTCTTCGACTTGGCCACAATGGGACCAACTAGAAGGTATCACCTCTAGGCAGGCAAAAACATTTTTAAATCGGTCTACAATGACTTTGATATGAGGTAACACAGCCACAAAAAAATGCAGTAGAATCAATAACGTTCTCCTTTTTTTAAGTCGGATAAAAATAACTACAAGTGTCTTACAGCTTAAAAACTTGTTGTGGGCAGCGTCAATAAGTCGTTGCTATACAGCGCTGACAGGTGCCAATTTAGAAAAAATAAGATCTATTTTGTGGGTACTAAGACCCTTTACACACTGCGACTTTTAGCAGCGATGCAGAAGCGATGCTAACGCGCGTGAGTATCGATGCAGTCGCAAATTGTCAACCTTTACACACTGCGCTACTCTTAGCATCGATGCAATCGGGATGCTAACGCGCGTTAGGATCGATACAGTCGCGATGGAAATTGCCAAATTTCGTACTGAATTTTGAATACTAAATGGAATCTGTTCGTTTGCGTTAGTCGCGATGTTGAAGCGCGTTTTCAAAACGCGCGAATGCATCGATGCTAAAAATCGCAGTGTATGAGGGGTCTAAGGTGCATCTTGCAGCTACATTCTCGTTTCAAGTTTTTTTTTTCATAGCGTATATTGTTTACAGTTGCCAACCCTCACCCAGAATTCAAATCTCTTGACTGTGGTTCGTATCCGATCCAATTATTCTTACGCACTAATTGAGTTTTAAAACTATACGAGTTTATTTAATGATGTCTCGACCAAGACCCAAACTTTTACACCATAAAAGTTTCAAGTTGCCTCACAAAGTCATGTACGCGTGCGTAGGAACGAAATATTTGGTTTACTTAAAAGTTTAGTTTAATATTTGGTGGAGCTTTACTTGAATGATTTTATGAACACATTAAATAAATAAACAAATAGTTTAAAAATAACACTAACAATCTTGCTCCAAATTATGGTTTGGCGACGACGACATATTATTACTTTTTAGGGTTCCGTAGCCGAATGGAAAAAAACGGAACCCTTATAGTTTCGTCAAGTCTGCGAGTGTGTCTGTCTGTATGTCTATCCGTCCGTATGTCATAGCCACTTTGTTCTGAAACTACGAGTATTAATTTTGCATAGTTAAAACTTGGTATATAGGTAGGTGTAGATACAAAAAATTAAAATTATTAAAGCGGGGCTTTCATACATGAAACTAAACCAAAAAAAAATACTCAGACCTCTCCGTATGGTTGGATAGGTCTATGGATAGGTCTTTAAAATGACTTGGAGATTCCTTTAACCTTTTTCCCACAAATTTAACGTTTGGAAGATAGACGCTTTCAAAGTGGTAAACTGGACGTCCCCTCTCTAACATTTGAACTATGCTATCTAAATAAAAATGTTCAACGACAACTTGAACATTTTTAATTAGTTTTAATAAAAATAGTTTTAACGAAGTCGAACAAGTAGTTTTTCAGATATAGCACATTTTCAACATCTGCAAATATAACTTTGTCCTTAATACAAACACTAAAAAACACAGTTATTTTTGCAGTCAACAAATTATTGTGGAATTTTGACTAGGGGAAGTAAGTGGACCCCTTATTTAAAGCTAACCGGAACAAAAGATACAAAACCCTCAGTGCGCGAGTCCAACTCGTACTCGGCCGGCGTTAAGGGTTCCATAAGCGAATGGCAAAAACGGAACCCTCATAGTTTCGTCAAGTCTGTCTATCTGTCTGTCAGTCTGTCCGTAAGTCTCAGACACTTTATTCTGAACCTATTAACATTAAACAGATAAAACTTGGTAAGTAGGTATATCTTGTTAACTGCTTTATAATTTTCATAAAAAATAGTGAAATTTGATGGGGGCCCCCATACACTGAAATAAAACATTATTTTTTTGTTTATGACTAGGTCTCTCTAAATGACATCAAGAATTCAAATCACTTAAATGGTTAGTGATTACTTAAAGGGCCTATATTTAAACATTTTCTCCTACCACAGGCCACACCTTGTACATAAGTTTATATTCCATAAACCAAACACAGATTTTGACAAATTTGGAGGCACTATTTAAGTAACGAACTTACGATTAAATAATAGGTATTGTGTTATTATTCAGATAACAAATATGTAAATGGCATATTACGTGCCATTTATATATTAGTTATCTGAATCATAACACTGAGGTTCTCATACCTGACTAAGGTAATAGCATTTTGATCCGTTCATAATTTCTGATTGATCGTAACGAAAATTCATACAACGGATGTTTACATGTTTTGAATATAACATTACATTTAATAACGCGATTATCCTAGAATATGGTAACGCTAATAAATGTGTAAGCAAATGTTTGCTTGCTACAAATTTGATAACATCTCATTTAAGAGACGGGGAAGGTAAATAACCACTCTTAGCGCGCATTAAACCAATGTTCCAAGACGTTTTGCGAAATGCTTTGAGCAATTTCTTCCGAAATTAAATACTGGCGAGCTTTGCTAGTAAATGGTTTGCACCAAAACGTGTCTCTAAGTTAAAGGTTGCGCGTTAATTTGTAACTCATAAAGATAATATCAATCGTTGTGATTAGTTGAAATTATGTTTAACGATATCAGTTTGTAACCTTACTGTAATACGGGCTGTTCTTTTGGTCAGCGACGAACGACTCAGGGGTGGTTGTACAAACGACACCGATGCCAAAAACATATATAAAAAATTGGATAAAACCCACAAAAGCAATTTATTATTACGATACTAGCAAGCGAGTCAACACTACCGTCACCAGGGCTCCTATTTTTAAAACACACGCGTCAAGATGGCTGATATTAATTGATTAATGCCCGATTTACCAAAGAAAATTAGTATAATTATATACGGGAGTTATAAACAAAGGATACAATTAATTTTGTAAGTACTTACATTGATATTTCGCGTGATTTCTATTGATTTTTAATTAGTTTTTGAACGAGAACGAATTATGGTCGCCTCTTCGTAGCTTACTAGTTACGACGTAGTATTTCGAACATACGCGCAAGCTACGCGCGAGTGTGCGAGTATTCTCATTCGTTTTGAACTTTTGTAGAATGTTGTGATAAGGTTTTCTTTTATAAAACTTTTTTTTTTTTTTTGAAAAAGCATAACTTATTGTTATTCCTGAGTTGGATGTCACTGACCAAAACAACTCCCTGTATACTCTCGTAGGTACATCAATAGTTATCTTCAAATGACAAAAAGTTACAGGCTGTAATAACTTGTTTAACATATATTTATCGTAAATGGCTAAAATTACTGTTAACGATTAAAGTTACGGTTATAGTAAGATTGGTGCGACACACTTAGGGAAACAGTGTGGGTTGTCATAATGGCATCATTTAAGATTTAAAGGGGCTCTTTGTATGAGCGCCCAGTTTTACCTACCTTTCTCATAATTTGATTCATAATCATTTTCATAATCATAATCATAATCATTTATTTCTCACCATAAAGAAAATACAATATTAAGAAAATCAAATTTTGGGTAGGTACATATAGATTATGGTGGGTTGATACCTGAACTAGGATGATTCCTGTATCTCAGGTTATCAACCCTCCACCCCATCTGTGATCTTATCTTATGTAATGAGCAATATTAGTGAGTAAATTTTCAAAAGGTAGATACATCAATTTGGAGGGTAGTTTTAATCGCGCTAGCAACCGTGCGCCAAGTCGCCGAACAATTATCAATCCCACATTTACTTCGTGCGAAGCTATTTTGTAATAGAACTAGTTGGTGTGTGGTACAAGTTAAAAATTACCAGCGACTTTGCAATTAGTTGCTAAGATAAAAAATATGAAAATATATAAAAGTATACTTACTGACTAGCTTACTTAATATGCGTATACAAGCATTCTAGATTGTAGTAATATTATATTATTTGTAGCATTAATAATAATTAACAAACTTTTAACTTTATTTACAAATTAGCTTTAGTGCTATATCCATATAGTGGTTTATAAATATCTAGTAATATATCTAGTAACTATAATATTTATTTTTATACAAGTGTGAGTGTTGTGTGTGTGTGTGTGTGTGTGTGTGTGTGTGTGTGTGTGTGTGTGTGTGTGTGTGTGTGTGCGTGCGTGCGTGCGTGCGTGCGTACTTAAGATAGCCCTATGACATTACAATCTTGGGATCAGTAGGTTCCTAGCTAGGATACCTGCCACTAACTTAGGTATTAATTATGTATGAAAGGGCATAACAAAACAACAACTATCGTGAAGATATTCAATTGACTAACCTAAGTAACAATTTTAAGTATGTTCTCTGTTGCGTCGTAGCCGAGTGCTTTCAAATTGTTAGCTAAAACTGATTTCAAGTTCATTCTATTCATATTAACTATTTTATGAGAGTCATTGAAATGTCTATATAGAAACGGTCCAGTGAATGAGAATTGACGTCGCGCAAAAACTGTGTTAACATTTGGCACGTGGGTGCGTATTCTTCGTTTATGTTGTGGTAATTGTGAGGGATCAACTGTTTTATGGTGGCGAAGGACTGTTTGCATAATAAACAGTTGTCTGACTGTGAGTAGGTTCGCTTCTTGAAACAATGTTTCAGTTGGGTGCAGCCTGGGTTTTCTCAGCATCACTTTAATAACGGCTCTTTGCGCTTTTTCTAGCTCTAGAAGGTGTGTTGCAGCAGCACCACCCCATACGGGAATACAGTACGTTAGGAGGGATTGGCCAAGAGCAAGGTAAATTTTCCTGATGAGGTTAGTGTCAGCGGATTCCCGGAGATTTCTGAAAATATGTAAAAGTTTGCGAACGCGTTTAGAGAGGGCTGAAATATGCGGTTCCCAATTGAGTTTATTGTCGATTAGAATTCCTAAGTATTTGTGAGTTTCAGTCTGAGCAAGTTAAGGGCAAAGGCAAGAGATATGAGTTTTTCTGTCTTTACAAGTAAGGGTGTGGACTTTAATATCGAATTCTGTTGGTGGTTTCGTGATTTCAGAAATTCTAAAACAAATATATTTCGTTTTCAGAACATTGATAGTCAGGAGATTGTGATCAAGCCATTCCATTACTAATCCTAAGCCAGTCTCCGCCGCATCCCTCACTTCCGACCATGATTTACCCCAGAAATAAGTGCTGTGTCGTCAGCAAAAGCTAGTATACTTCCTTTATCAATTTGGAGTTTACACAGACTATTGATATAAACCAAGCAAAGAGTAGGACCAAGTGTGCTACCCTGCGGTATGCCATAGTTAACGGGAAGGCTTTCACTAAAGATGTCAGACACTTTAACGACCTGGCTCCTATTTGAAAGGTAGTCACGGAACCACTCAAGGGCATTGCCCCGTATCCCCAAATCCTCCAATCTATGCAAAAGTAGTGGAATGGACACGGTGTCAAATGCTTTTTTGAAATCTAGAAAAACAGCCAAACATCTCTCTCCTTTATCTAGAGCTTTGGTAACTGTTTGTGAAAGATTGGCAACAGCGTCCTCTGTGTTTCTGCCCGACCGGAATCCATACTGGTTATCGGCTAAAAGTAGCTTTTTTTCCAAGAAGCTAGTTAGACGGATGTTAATAACCTTTTCAATAATTTTGCTTATTGTGCTTAATAATGAAATCGGTCGGTAGTTTGACACTGCTTCCTCACCTCCGCCTTTGTAGATAGGAACGACTACAGCATTCTTGAAAATAGCTGGACAACGCCCAGCAGCGATACTGAGGTTGCAAAGGTGTGCTATCATTGAACATAAGATAGCATGGGAGTTTTTAAGAATAGTGCTAGTAATGCGATCTTTACCCGGTGCACTATGAGTTCTGAGATTAATGATGATATTATCAATTTCCATAGAGTCTGTAGGGTACAAGCACATTGAATCAACATTTCTCTCAAAAGACATAGTTTTAAGAAGCTGCTCTTCATTAGTGTTTAATTTGGTCAGTATGTCTGTTGCTAGTTGTTTACCAACTGATGTGAAAAAAGTGTTTACTTGGTTAAGGGATTTCTCTGGTGATGGTAAAAGATTTAATAAAGCAGTAGCCTGCGAGTGTTTTCTTTTAATGTTACATAGCTCCTTAACAGTGTCCCAAGTTCCTTTGTTATTTTTATAATATTGAGCAAATTTTTCTTTGTAATAGTTTATTTTTAGGTTTTTAGCCGTCTGATTACAAGTATTACGATATTTTATATAAGTTTCTTTTAACATAGGATCGTTAGGTTTTTTTTTCACAAGTTGGTGCAATCGATTTATCTTTTGAAAGCATTTAACAATGCCAACTGTAATCCAGGGTTTAATTGGTCTTTTTCTTTTAGTGAAAGTTAAAGTGGTCGTGTTTAGGTCTATAAAATGCTGGAGTGTATCGATAAGAAGTTTTGCTGATTGATCTAGATCTTTCATTGCTAGGTACGGATACCAATTATGTGTTTTAATAGCGTTTTGTAGGGATTCATAGTCGATTTTTGTTCTGGTCAGAGGAGAAATAACCGAGTTTTGTACAAGCGAAGTGGAAATAGATAGAAAAAGAGGAGAGTGGTCTGTGATATCGGGCAGGAGCACATAAATTTTGGATTGCCATTCAAGCTTGCACATAAAATGGTCCAGGCAGGTGAGTCCATGTGTGGGGATATCAATGGTGTTTTGCAGTCCATGCGAGCCAAGAATTTCAAGATAGTCTTCTACGTGAGAGTTTTTAGTATTCAGTGTATCTATATTTATGTCGCCTGTAAGTACAATATTTCGAGTTCTGTTCACATGTAAAACTGCATCCAAAGAATCAAGAAAATTACTTGGGTCTTTAAATGTGTAAGGGCGGTAAATACCAAGAATTGTCAGATTACCAATTTTGGCTGCAAGACAATTGGCTTCGTTTAGATCGATTTCCTGCACAGTAGCTGAGACATCGTCATTGATATACATAATTACACCATCGTTTTGGTTATAACTCCTTTTACTGTGAAATAGAGAGTATCCGTCGAGTGTTGGGGGCACAGACTCCTCGTCACACCAGCATTCAGATAGGACTATAATGTGGATGTTTGTTTTTATCCTAGAGATGTATACTAAAAACGCATCTAAATTCTTGTTGACACTTCTAATATTCATATAAATAATGTTTAACTTGTATTCATTTTTTGAAATATACTTGTAAAGATCTGCTACAAGATTATTAGGGTCTTCTATAAGCGTACACGAGGGGGAACAAGCCGAATCCATTTCCTCAAATAGGTCTCGACTATTCATATTCGTAACATTTAGTAAGAACTGTCTCTATAATACGGGCTACTTGTGAAAGCGTGTTTCTTTCGTATGAAACCTTGTAATTGCATGAGCTAGTGTTGTGTTCTAGGTTTTTATTAAAGTCAGGTTTAGTGTAAGAATTAATGTGAATTTGTGTAGTGTAAATATTAATTTGTAAATTTGTTTTGTTTTCATTGTTGTGAATAAAGTATATAGAATTAAGTTTAAGTATAGCTTCTGAATGGTTATACATAATCAAGGTAATTGAACTTACAGATAGTCATTTAGATCTTAACTGTTGAAGTTGGGCTTCGTTTTTGATCATTATATAGGGCTCGCCTTGCTTTTTTCTAAGATATACTAGTCCATTTGTAGTCCAACAATATTCGTAGTCCATGGATTTTCGGAATTCCCGGGCAAGGAAATATAAGCGTGCTGCACGTGGCGTAAGGTGCTCAGAGAGGTAAATCTCTGAATTGGGTCCGTTCAAACCCAGGTGTGATGAATTCAGTTGCTCCGTCTTGAATCGAATTGAGTTACGTTTGTAAGTTTTAGCTGCAGTAATAATATTACCTTTTAGGATAGTCGAAGAGAGCTCGACTACTATTACTGAGTTGTTCTGGTCTGTTTTGGATGGCATACGATAAACGTCACGCATTTCGCATTCCTCTATCTTGATACCAAGGGTGATGGATAGCTTTCTTACCATATCAAATAGTTGGGCTTTTGTTTCCGCTTTCTGTTTGGGAACATTTCGAATTTGAATGCTGGTTTTACGCAGTAGTCTTTCTACCGTTTCACACTTTTCCTCCAATGCTGACATTTGGGATGCAATCTGTTTCCTTTGGTCCTCCAAATTGCTTATTGAAATTTGGACATCATCTAGTTTTGATGTAACAAACTCGATGGACTTTTTAATGTCCAAGTGTTTTTTGAGTGTTGTATCATTTTGCGATTTGATTTCAGATATATATTTTTCAAGCACATCCAACCGCGAATTTTGTTGTGATTGTAGAGCACATAGCATATCGCGCAGTTCTTCTCGTATAATTGTCCTCAGATCGCTTGATTCGGGGCATGGGCACGACTCCTCAACTGTCACCCGCCGGCGTTTGTGTTCCCTTTGTGTTACATGTTCTGTATCATCTATAGGTGTGAAACCGCTTGAAACCTTGTCGACATCTGATTCAGACATGCTGTGGGATTTGTTTAAGGGCGGCGAGCGTGTCAAATTGGGCATTTTGAGTATAATTTACGTGGCCTTTAATTTGTGAATGAGTACTGCAGCCGCAACCGCTTATGACTTAGGCCACACACCAAACGTGACGTAGACACGTACAGCTCACTATGATGACGCACTCACGGCGGTGCACTTGCTTGCTCCTTATGGTCGCCTGGTACTTGAGCGTGAACTTCGGAGGCAAGTTATTAAATAAATATTAAATTTTAGCGAGAAAAAAAAAATGTAACGGGCTCACACGTCTGAGCGCTTTCGCGGTCCGGGGTGAAGGGATGTTCTAGGAATTATCTAGTAAATGTTTTGCATAATTTTAGGTTTGCGTTTATTTTTATGTAGACAGTGGCTATGGACAAATCACTGTTGAAAATTAGCCAGCGACATATCAACAAAATGTCAACGGTACTTCAACGGCACTTAGATGGCATTGGTAACGCCAAACCTCCGTTCATGTAAATTTCTAAGCCCCACTGATATAAACATAGGTTATAACAAATCCCTCACTAGCAGACAAGCTGTTGCTACAGCCTTTTTATTAATTAAACTTTATTGCACTGTAAGTTGTACAATTGGCGGACTTAATGCCTAATGGCATTCTCTACCAGTCAACCACCTGGTATTGCAGAGAGTTTAATCAGTGGCGGAATATTAATAATCCCATCAAAAACAATACTTGTCAAAAAAAGTCTCGCAACTCAGTTGTTCTGCGGTAAAAAGTTGTGAGATCCATGTAATACTAAGTCGGTTATTAATTTATTCAGTCTCTACTTAAGCGACTTTCTGTCTTAATACGTCCAGTCTCTAAGACCACGATCGTGGTCCATAACAATTGAAAATCAATTGTGTCTGGAATCTCCGTACTCGAAGCATTAAGTTGTTACGTAATAATTAACAGCATCTTATAGTGACGCATATCAATATTAAAATTCTTTAATGTTTTATATAAATATATTGAGACTTGGCCATCGCACTAAAGAATTGAATTTACATGTGTTTTCAGGCTATTGAATTTCCACGTGTTTTCAGGCGATGGCCAAGTCTTCTTCTTCGTCCTTGATTCATACACCAAACACTACTTATATTCCAAATTTGAAGCTTCTAGGTCTGCTAGAAGTGCCTTAGAATTTTGATGATCGGTGAGTCAGTGAGTGACAAAATTAAGAATTTTGACCCGTTATAATTCTTAAAACACCGGTTCAATTTGAATGAAATTTGAAATATACCGTGTCTTTACATGGCCTGCATGGTTACTGAAAATTTCAGTCTGCTAGTTTTATCCACAACAAAGTTACAGGGGGTCAAAAATGGTCGGAATTGCTTCGAGAAAAGGATGGTACGGCCGTGACGCTTTTTTGCTCGACTTGGTGGGGGCACTGCCGTGCCCCCAGATAAGTAAGAAGAGTGGAACAAACAAAGAAGTAAAATACACCTAAATAAACATACATACTAATATTACACAAATATTTAATAGGATACATAAGCAAAAGACTAATAAACATACACAGAATACATATCCTTAATAAATACAAAATTATGAATGGTTAAAAGGTGATGATAATTACGACATCCAAAAAACACAAATAAAAGAAAATTGTTGTTAATTCTGAAGAAAGCCAAGGTTAAGATAGTGGTAGCCTTTTTAGAACTTGTTAGCTATTGAATTGCTGTTGAAAAGCTAAAACCAACTTCTCAGCCTGTACAGCATCTTATTCTAAAGTCGTTCGATATAATGTTCAAACTCCGTGATGATAATTTACATAACATTATTCATGGAATACAATATTATAACTTATATTATGCACATTTTACGTACGCAAATTTAATGTCCCCTCCAGCGGTGTATGTGTTTAGCATAAATTATTATAATGTCCGAGGCCCGGAAAATTCGGTCGAACTAGCTAATGTGTGTGTACAGGACATTTAGAGTAAGTAATAGATTTATTAGGAAATCTTATGCTTCATTGAACAATACACAGTCTGGCCATAAATACTGTTACAATTAAAAATAAGAAAGATATTACATTTGAATTTGGAATCTGTCATTTTTATACGATTGCTCATTGTGTTTTCTAATTTTGGCGCCAATACATTTTATAATATTTTGCGATATGCGATTGTGATTGCATTACACAAAGTTGGTATGGAGCCCAATGCAATTTTTTAAACTCTCCATACGCTTGGTATGAGTCAAATGTTTATGTACCGGGCTACCAATAGGTACAATGAGACTTCGTCTGTTTGTGACAGAAAAAGATCTGGCCGTCCATGTAGTGTTCGTACTCAAAAGGTGGTCAAAGCAGTAAGGGAAAGAATTCGCAGAAATCCTGTCCGAAAGCAAAAAAAATATCTCGGGAGATAAAGATAGCACCCAGAACCATGTCGCGTATTTGAAAAGATGACTTAGGGCTTGCAGCCTATAAGAGACGCACTGGTCATTTTTAACTGATAATTTAAAAAAGAATAGGGTGGTAAAATCGAAAAATCTACTAAAGCGGTACGCAAAGGGAGGTCACAGAAAAAAATTGTTCAAGAATTTAGAAAATCTTTACAACTGAGCAACATTTTAACAAACCAAATTACCGTATTTATGCTCAAACCTTTAAGGAAGCATCCCAATTATTCGGCAGAGTGCAACGTGGGCATTACCCAACTTCAGTGATGGTTTGGTGCGAGCTACGTAGGAGTGACTGAGCCATATTTTTGTTAAAAAGGTATCAAAACAACGGCACAAGTGTATCAAGATACCATTCTTGAGAAGGTAGTTTAGCCTCTTAACAACACCATGTTCAACAACCAAGCATGATCTTCACAACAAGACTCGGCGCCGGGTCATAAAGCTCGGTCCACGCAGTCTTGGTTAGAAGCGAACGTTTCGGGCTTCATCAGAGCTGAAAACTGGCAGTCTTCTAGTCCCGATCATAATCCGCTGGGTTATGATTTATGGTCAGGTTTAAAGAGTACGTCTTGCTCTAAACGCCATGATAATTTGGAGTTCCTAAAACAATCCATACAATTGGTAGTGAAGAATTTTCCCATGGAAAGAGTGGGTGCTTCTATTGATAACTGGCCTCAACGTTTAAAGGACTGTATTGCAGCCAATGGAGACCACTTCGAATAAGCTTTTAATATTTTAATTTGTTTTATATTTATGTATAAAACTAACACACTGTAAAAGTAATAAATATTATTTGCATTAATGTTGTTTTTTCTTTGTGACAATATTTATGGCAAGACTAGGTATAAGTTATGAGTCAAGTATGGCACTTACGGTAACATTAAAATATCTGGTCAGTTCCATGAAAACGTTCGAAGTGATTTTCTGCAACGTCGCTTGAGTTATGAAAATCGAATCTATATACAGGGTTACAGGTTAAGTCGACTTTTATCCTTCAAGCCGTGGTAGACATCATTTCTGACTGATTTGACCATGAAATCCCATATCCCCAACTAATTGTTTCTTAAATTTGTTTTCTGACTCAAGTTAAATTTGACACTTAGTATTGTTAATTTTGACTACTACCTGGTAGTATTTCATGAAGGTTTTTTTTTTCAAAGAATTTTAATATACTCTAGCTGTACCTTTACAGAAAGCTGTAAATCCGTTCATATTTTCAAGCACATCTGCAGTATCATTGTTGTCGTTTTTTAAAAAAAAAAAATTACAAAGGAAAAAGGCTTGTTTCACAAATGTATTTTTTTTTTACATTTGGTCGTCTCCTGGAACTCTCTTGGTACAGTTATTAGAAGTTTTAGTATTTGAAATATTTAAGTAACTAATCTTTTACAATGAAACGCAAACACGAAACAAAATTATTATATAAAATGCAAAAAAAGGGGTAATGGACAATAAATTGGGTTTTTTATAAAAGAGTATCAAAGGCGGATAACTTGAGAACGATTTAGTTTGGCATATGGGGTTCCTGAGTCAAATCAGTCAAAAATAACGTAAACTATCACATCTTAGATGATTGCGGACAATTTAACCAGTATAATAAAGAAAATTGTGTTGGTTACACTATTTATAACTCTAGAACGGCTAATCCGATTTAGGTGAAAATTGGTAGGGAGGTAAGCTTAGAACCACAAAAAGGACATATAATACTTATATCCCTTTTGACGGGGCCGGGGCTGGGGCGGGACGGGGCAGGGTGAAACAGTGATCGCTGGGTCTGTTTAACTTTTAAAATTACGGGGCTGGGCGAGAAGGGGCCAGGGCGTGACGGGGCTGGGGGCGGACCATTTTTGCTGGGTCCGCTAGTCTATTCAAGTCATTAAAGTCAAAGTTAAATTATTAAACAAAGTCGTGTTACATACACTATTTATAACTCAAGAACGGCTGAACCGATTTGGCTGAAAATTGGTTAGGAGGTAGCTTAGAACCAGGAGAAGGACATAAAACACTTTTATCCCTTTTGAAGGGGCCGGGGCTGGGGTGGGACGTGGCCGGGACGAAACAAGTTAGTTGTTCGCTACGACTGCTTAACTTTTAAAATAACGGGGCTGGGCGAGACGGGGTCAGGGTTTGACGGGGCTGGGGGCGAAACAAAGTTTGTTGGGTCCGCTAGTGTTTATAATTTACTACAATTTACACGAGCACCATTATTTGATTCTTAGTAACAACTGTGACTTTGTAATTCAATCATAGCAAAAAAGTTCTGTACATCTAAATAACTGTGCCAGACAAGAAAAAAAAACTTGATCAGTGGTATTAAAAGCAATACTTTTAATCTCAACGTAGGTAATCCACAAGAATGAACTTCTCAAATAAATCAAATGGATTACGTGAAATTACTCTGTAAAGCTTTCAGCATTATCCATGATTATTATTTAAGATCCCCAACTTCGTTCTCTCGTCTTTTAATCTCCACTGATATACTTTTTCTGCATAGATATCTCAGATAATCTCTGAATTGGTAATGGTCCTAGAAAGTTGAGTTGGATAAGGATAAGTAGGCGTCTGAGTACTTTTGTAAACAAGTTTTAGCTGAGTGGATCCAAAACGGTGCAAACGGATTATTTTATGTTCGTTTTAATTATTGTTAAAAGTTTTTTTTAAGATTATCTGTCTAATCTTATTATCTCTGTTTATTTTAACATTCAGGGCCTGTTTCACATGTCTGAATAAGTTCCCATTAACGTTATCTGTTCACTAATTTATACGAAATGACGTGCCATGTCTGAATTATAAGTTTGGTAGTATTTTTGGTCGATGGTGAAAAAAGGTGTAATTGTAACAGTACTCACATCTCTTTTCTTCTCAGTGATCCCAGGAGCAATGTAGGTGATGTTGTCAAATATTTATTATATTTATAATAAACACGTTTTTTAATGTTTAGTAGTATTATATTATCAGGAGTTTAACTAAGCAAAAAAATATGGAAAACTCTTTTATTTTAATAATATGTTAACATGCGTTCTTGCCGTCGACTACACCTTTTCTTTCCCCCTTTCTCCTCCCAATGCTACTCACAGTCGTTTACTGTCCAGTCCGTTCGACTGTGGAATTCTCTTCCACTGCGTATCCGACAATCTCAGTCCCTTCCAGTGGTTAAAGCTAGTGTAAAAGCGCACTTTCTTTCGCTTCAAAAAAACTGACGGAATTTTCTGTAATAGATCTAGTATATGTACGTATATTATATGTATTTATTAATTTGTTTTATTGTATTTGTAATATAAAATGTATTATTTATTTGTTTATTATATTATATTTTTATTTTGTATATGTTATAAAAGTGTAATATTAAAATATTAGCTATATTTTGCACACCGCTTTCTACCTCACAGATAAACGTTGTTTCCTCTACCCAATGGTTTTCTGGAAGAGATCGCTTCCAGCGATAAGACCGCCAATATTTTACAAATCATTTGTCTGTAATTTTATTCTTTCTTGTGTCCTTACTTGTGCAATAAAGAATATTTATTATTATTATTATTAATATGATGTGAATCAATTATCTTTGACTCCATGTCTGATTGTAGCAATAACGAGTAAAATGGAATTAGTTTCCACCCTAGGGACGGAAAAGCTATTTTCCATCCGGCTATCTACACATGAAAATTAAATTTTCCCATCAGAGGAGATGAAAAAATATTATTCGTCCCGATTATGTAAGTTTCCTTTCACTTAACCATACAAATAGAGCCTTTACCACTCGATCACCAAGCAAAACAATAAAAGTTGCATTTTCCCTACGCACCAATGTGATACAATCACCGCAAAAGCTTTTGCAGATATTGTGCCATCAGTCAAAAGATTTAGAGTTCATATTTCATAAAACTCAATGGTTCATTGTACGAGCACAAGTTTTATAGGCTTCCTCATTGGGATAGAAATGGCTTTATTGTGATACGGATCTTTGGGTTTCCGTTGAAAAGGCTCTGAATGTTAGCAATTAACCCTTAACCGCCTACCATACGTCTCACAGATCCTGTTAACATAACAATTGTAAATATCTTTGCGCCTGAGTGTTGCATCGACTCGTTCCATCGTGTACCTTTTCCCCGCACCCCTTAGTACCGCACAACGGTTCGTGGAGGTTAGAGGTGCGCGCGTTTGGATCAGGTGAGTAAATGAATACTAGCGTGGGTCTAAGAGACCTCTGGTAGGAGGTCACGTAATTTTTTCTAAATTGATTTTTTTATTGTTTTAGTTATAATGGCTCTTAGTACAGCTTAATTAAACATTGGTTAGAAAAGGATCTGTCGGACGATGACAACGACGAATGCAGCGATGTTGATCCCGTCTACATTCATCAAATGCTGGAAGAAAGTGGCGCGTCTGAATCCGAAATCGAAGCGCCAACTGCAATACAAATTCTCCATCGCAAAATGTTATTCCGCCAGTAAGGGACCAAGAGTTTTCATCTGATGATGATGTGCCCCTAGCGGAAGTTCGATCGAGACCCAGGATGAAGAATTATTTTGGAAAAAATCGTTTTCGTTAGTCATCTGCTCCACCGACTTCACGATCGCGGACTATGCAACATTACTTGACATTTCTGCTTCAAATTGCTATGTAGTATACCTGTCTGTGAAGCCACTTGGACAGAAGACTGTAAACAGGTTCAAGTTCATGAAAAAACTGGCTGAGCAGCTGACGAGGCCGCATATGGCACGACGTGAAAGCAATGTGTAATTGCAACGTGATATAGGTACCAGTATACAACGCATCCTCCAGATCAACGAAATCCCACCAGCAGCTGTTCCAAGTGGTGAGGAGCGAATGGTGGTTTGTAAAAACTGTTCCACATGCGAATATTTAAAAAAAACGCAAAACACAATACTTGTGTTTCGAATGCAAATCGACAATTTGCCTCGAATGCTCGAAGAAGATGTGTTTTCACTGCCGTGAAAAACTCTAGGTTAAGAGCCTGCAATTTTGTCAAAGTAATTATTATAATGATAATTGTTATTTATTTTCAAGTTTCTTAATGATTCAATTATATAAAAAATATAACATAAAGTTCATATTACTTTAAATATTTTTTTAGAACTCATTTTCTATAAGTGTTAGTAAGTAAGCTAAAAACAAGAGATTATACCATTTATCTTGAGTTATTAAAAAAATCTTGTTAATTTTCATGTTCTCCTTTTTTTAAACATAAAATATAATAATGTTCAAAATAGAATTTTAATTAAAATCTGTACCATCCCTTAATTTATATAGACATAATATTTTTTTTATGTCTGGGATCCCACAGACGTATGGTAGGTGTTTGTGTTACAATAATACGTAGTAGGTAGTTAAGGGTTAATTATGGTAAGGTGGAGCTAAAAAGGGTTGCTGCAAAAAACTTCTGCGAATAGTAGCAAGTCGTTACAGTATAGTTGAAACGTATCGTAAACGAATATTCTGTAATCTTACATCCAGCGAACGTAGTCTGATGCAAAAATTTTGACGTTTTGCGTAGACAACCTCATTTTTCTGATTTTCTGCTGCACCAAATATTCTTTGAGCTTATGTCTATATATCTATAATAATAAATGCCACTTTTCAATCTTCATTAAAAAAAAAAACAACAAAAAATACACGAAACTACCGATTTTGTCAGCATTTTCTACGCGAAATGTTAAAAGATTTTGTTTTGATGATGATTGATGATTTTCTTGTCTTTTTGCATTTTTGCAAGGTAAAGGTCATAATTTTTTTAGTACCTAATGTCATTGTAAAAGAATAAAATATTGCTTGAGATGCTATCACTAATAAAACTTGTTACAACTTTCTCTATTAAATTTAATACAAAGTTACGAAACAAGGTAAACCAGATTATAACAACTGAGACAGAATAATTTAAAACGAAAACAAATAAGATAATAGACTTTACATTTCAGATATAATCCCGAAAATAGTATTGAGAACCCAAAGTAAACTTGAATTGTAATAGAAATAGAAAGTTAACAGACTGATACAACTTTTTTTTGATTTAGCCAGTTTTCATTAGACCAGTCATATAACAAAGTTATTTATATAGACATAATATTATACATACAATATATATGGGCAAGATTTAAATACTTGGTTATAATGTTATTTTGTTTTTATAAATACGTAATATTTGGATTTTGCATATAACTTGGCACTCATTTAGAATTCCATTGTTTTTGCGGCAAGACCCACAGCAAAGTATATTATTAGTATTAAAATTGGCTCTCCTTTTACATTTTCGGTGGGATAGGACTTTCTCCGATATTCGAAAAATGCTCGAATCTAGGTACTGTAGGAAAGCGTAGCATCGCTGTGATCTTGGAGATATGAATACGTGTTTATGTGTTATGTTATATTCAATGAAAATACCAAAATTCAGGTATTCTCTGTTTTAATTCCATTAGTTATAAATTGGTATGCACAAAAGATTGTTCGTATAATATTATTTTCTTATTGATACACAAAGATCTGATATCGTAGGAATATAACAATTGTATATATATGACAATCGATATGACAAACGTCTAAGTTTTTTACATTTAAAATACGAAGAGTCGAACGAACAAGACGTAGAGGTTTTACGCGTAGCTTGAAACCTCTACATCCCCCCCGGTCAGTAAAATTTCAAAGCACAGCTGTGAAATTTACCTATCAATAACTTATAAAACCTACCTATGTGAGAATATCATTTACAACACAGCAATGTTTGTTAAGGTTGCCGCTAGCAACTAGTAAGAACGAAATGAAAATAGAAAAATCGTTCAAACTTCAGCATGAGAAAACCCACATAAAAATCACACCACATAATTAACATTGCTGTCTACATATTAAACCAAATCAGACATTTCAATGATTTAGAAAATTTCACTACCTACCTAACACTACACTGAATAAATCAAACAGTCAGACTTGATATTAAATATTGACAACTTGTGAAACCAGTTAATCCGATAACACATCCAACTGTTTGAGTATCCAAGACCTGTGATGAAAAATTCCCTCACTAGACTCTTCCCCCTCATTTCTTCCAACTGAAAATACAATAACCCTTCATTTCTTCACTGAAATCTCCCAAAACTTGTAATTATTTATAATGTTTAATATCTAACACAGACACAACCCAATCGCTATGCGAATACAAAGGGCTTACACATAAATTACCACTAAGCTTACTAACCTAACTACCTCCTTATCTTTATTTGGTAAAAGGTTAACATTAAGTTTTCTACAAAAATCGAATAAAATTGCAGACACAGAAGCACCGATATCTATAAGTCCTGACACTTCGATGTCATTCACGACCATCTTCAAACTTGGGAAAGAATCTTCCGTCTTCTCTGGACCTTGAGAACTTTCCATTGGTAATAAATCTTCATGTTGCTTCGGGCATTGAAAACTTTCTATCGCCAATGCAGCCCGGCTCATTGACGGCGATTGTAGTTTGGCTAGTCATCCATACGATTCGGGTTACTTCTTAAATTATATCTCGTTTGGTTTGAGTTCCGATTGAATTGTCCTCTCTGAGGTTGTCCTCTCATAACCGGAGGGTCAGAGTGCTGTTGTCCTCTTGTAATGGGAGGGTCAGAGTCCTGTTGACCTCTTGTAGTGGGAGGGTCAGAGTCCTGTTGACCTCTTGTATTGGGAGAGTTGGAGGGCGATCTCCATTCTTGTTGAGTCGCTCTGAACGTAGAATTATCAAATGGTGGTCTTGTAGGTTGATAAGATGATGATGTACGAGGCTATTGGAATAATTCGCGAGACATAGGGCAATCCCCAGCCGATTGAGTATTATTTAATGAACCAGTCAACTTAATAGGTAGATTGACTGTCAAGTCATGATTTTTGGTAAATAACTGCTCTGACTGCATAAGAGCCATTTTTAACCGACTTCAAAAAAGGAGGAGGTTATCAATTCGACTGTATGTTTTTACTTTTTTTATTTTTTTTGTATGTATGTTACCTCATATCTTAGTCGTTTGTCGACCGATTCGAAAAATTTTTTCACCTACTTAGAGGGTGTACCTTCTAATTGGTCCCATTTTTTCCATTTTGGGATCTGATGACGGGATCTTGGTGTAATCGAAGGAAACCCTCAAATTTTAAAGGCATGTATAGTGTTTCTTTACTAGAACCTTAATGTTGACGTGTTGTTACGTCTGATAGTCAACATGTTGTGGGGCTGAGCTAATGGTGGAACTCCTTAACACTTAGGAGTTCAGTAATTATAATGACGGAACTTATAATAGGTAATTTGTAGCTTCTTAAAAAATATAATCTTAAGGTGCAACTCCGCCAGACAAATAAGCTGCGATTATTTAACCGACTTCAAAAAAGGAGGAGGTTATCAATTCGACTGTATGTTTTTTTTTTTGTTTTGTATGTATGTTACCTCATATCTCAGTCGTTTGTCAACCGAATCATAAAAATTTTTCACCTACTTAGAGGGTGTACCTTCTAGTTGGTCCCATTTTTTCCATTTTGGGATCTGATGATGGGATCTTGGTGTAATCGAGGGAAACCCTCAAATTTTAAAGGCACGTATAGTGTTTCTTTACTAGAATCTTAATGTTGACGTGTTGTTACGTCTGATAGTCAACATCTTGTGGGGCTGAGCTGATGGTGGAACTCCTTAACGCTTAAGAGTTCAGTAATTATATTGACGGAAGTTATGATAGGTAATTTGTAGCTTCTTAAAAAATAGAATCATAAGGTGCAACCCCCCCCCCCCCTCATTTGTTATCACTAAAAATGAAGAAATAAAATAAACTTTAAAAAAAGTAAAAACCGACTTCAAAACCAAAATGCACTAAAAAGTCTTAAATAAACTCTTCACCATTGAAAGGAAAGGAATCCGTTTTAGGCAAACAATTTCATTTTGGAGTCGGTGATATCACTTTGACCATCAAGCATCAACTATCACAGCAACTGAGCTGATGGTGGAACTCCTAAACGCTTATGAGTTCAGTGATTTAATGACAGAACTTTTGGTAGGTATGTTTTAGCTTTTTATTATTAAAGATAAATGTCATAAGGTCGCCGAAAATTAGCAAATAAATTTAACTTAAAAAAATTGTAAAAACTGACTTGAAAACCACAATGCACTAAAAAGTCTTAAAAAGAAGGCTCCCAAAAGAAAGTGTTCACCTAAAATAGAGTCCTTTCCTTTAAAGAGTGAAGAGTTTATTGAAAACTTTTTAGTGCATTTTGTTTTTTTAAGTCGCTTTATGATTCAGTTGCTTTACTTCAAAAAAAATTTAAAGATTCCGTCTTACTCTATATTTTTATGGTTACCTCAAACAATCAATCAAATAATTCATGGCGTGGTTATAGGTTATGTTACAACAAATCTTAGTGTGTAATATTGGGCAAACCATAGCCTGCCCGTCGGGCGTACAGTAAGAGCAGTAATACACAGTTAAAATTACAAATTCAAATAAACTTAACACGATACAACTAAATTAATTATCAATTAAGTGGAGATTTCATCATAAAAGTATTCTTCTAAAGAGTAGTAACTTTTATTTAATAGTATTTCAAATAATGTATGCTTAAGGACATTTCTACAGAAGGGCACTTTTTTCTCAATTCGGTGGTTGATTTTTAATTTGGATTTTGTGGTAGTTTAAATAATAAAAAATGAAGTTTACTCCATCCTGAAACATAAAATAACGATTTGCCTAAATTTTGTTGATTGATCTATGAGAAAAGTTAGGCACCGAATTGAGAAAGCACCGAATTGAGAAAGCACCGAATTGAGAAAACGATGCACCGAATTGAGAAAATGAATCACCGAATTGAGAATAGATGCAACATTATCTAATGTATTGTATTGTATTGCATTCTATTGTGTATATATAATGTATTTGAATGATCAAAATAAAAAAATACCTAAAGCGTTATGTTAACTGACTGCTGGTCTATTGGTTTAATAGTTTATGTGCCTATCAATATCAATAATTCTTTGTAATGTTAATAATAATAAAAATAACGATATAACTAATAATCAGTCTTGTTTTTAAAACTCAAACAATTTAAACATTACAATTTTCAAAGAAGATAACACAATACTATTTACTATCGATATATTTATATATTTATTGTCTTTTTATCTTTATTGTATATATTTATATCTTATTCTTATCCTTATTCTTTATTGCTTTACTTAATTAAAGCGCTAAAGGACGAGTCATAAGCTGAATACAGCTACAATCATCAACGTCGGAGCAAATCGAGTCATAAGCCGAAGACAGCTACAATCATCAACGTCGCAGCGCATCGAGTCATAAGCCGAAGACAGCTACAATCAACAACGTTGGAGCGCATCGAATCATAAGCCGAAGACAGCTACAATTATCAACGTCGCAGCGCATCGAGTCATAAGCCGAAGGCAGCTACAATCATCAACGTCGCAGCGCAGCGAGCCATAAGCCGAAGACAGCCACAATCATCAACATCGGAGCGCAGCGAGCCATAAGCCAAAGACAGCTACAATGATCAACGTCGGAGCGCAGCAAATAAGAGATACAGAAGACCACCATGGCATGGGAGCCCAACCCCTCGCAGCATTAACGCTCACTCTCCATGGATAATACCCGTCTTCCCTACTCCTAGACCAATTTAGGCTGAATAGCTACTTTGGTTCTGGTCGGAGGGCTGCGGCTTGCCGACCTTCCTCTCCCATCCCAGAGCGTGTCTCTCCTACCTCCAACTCGTGCACCTCGGTTTGCCGATTTTACCGGATCTGAGCACTTGTGGCCTGGCTGAGTAATGCACTATCGAATCGAAATCGAATCGAATCGAAAATTAATTGAAGCGCTAAAGGAGTCATTCTGCTAACTGAACGAAAGTTCAAATTCACCACATGATAGTAGCTAGTTACGTATCGGGAGCCGGGTGGGGAGTTTTTAAAAACTTTAGTTAGTTTTTTTACATAATTAAAATTAAAATTGAGTAATGTCTGCACCGATTCGAAGATGATTTAATACTGGCTAACTTATTCTGAATACACGCACGGGCCGTTGAGGCTGAAACGGCTAAGTCGATAATAAAATACATGAGCTTGCCCTTAAATATGCTGAGGCAACCCTAATTTAAGACAAAAGGGTTCCATAACTCCTTCCTCCCTAAGAGTGAAATTATCGGAACGATCATTTTTAATATCTTTCCGATCATTTCGCACAATTTTAATAACCTTTTACGCAACACATATAAAGGGAATACAATTAAACATATTATAACTAAATATAATATGACAAAATAACCTAAATTAACACTGAAGTTAATGTCTTTTTTATCACTCAAAACACTTTCCACTTCCGCACTGTGCTTTAGAGCATATGACATATATTTTATTTCATCCAGGTTAACTCTAACCATGTTTAGTGCGTGTGTGCTTGATAGATTCGTATGACCGTGCATCACAGGCAAGTTTATGATCGGGATTGGTTTCGCGGTATCTAGCGACTCGTAGATATGGTGATTGATTTTGAGTCCAAGGACTTCTAGGTTGCAGGGGTTCATCAATAGTAACGAGGTAAGTCCCAAAAATAGGCTGCTTACTGTTCTGGTCGTGGTTATCACACAGGCTAGGTATCGTTGTTGGTCTTCGACTATACAAGATCCAATTGTTAGTATTAACCCTCTGGATTCTTACTTCTTCGATTTGAATTTGATGCTGGTGACAATGTGTGAGAGTATTGTCAAACTCCATAAGCTGCTCCGCACAGGTAGGTTTATGGTAGACAGCTTGGTTGTCTGTTGTACATAAGAAGTGGTCGCCAGCAGCGAGCGCGCGGCATGGCTTAGAAATTGGTGAGTAATTAGACTTTCTCGCCAATAGGTAAGGAAATTCAGGAAAGATTGATATTGTGATATTTTGTGACTCGTGGAATATTGGTAAGGAATAAATCTTATAATAACTATAAGTATGATTATCAGTTAGTGGTATCTCCATTATTAATGTTATCTTGTCTTTCTTAACGTATGATTTGACATAAATTGATTCCTCTAATTTGAAAAAAATCCTCTAATTTAATACCTCGTTAGGTAAATACATAAGATTTGCAAATTGAGCTATCGATTTTAAATGATTTAGTAATTCTTTCGAATTAACTATGGATTGATGTAAAACTGACAATTTACTTAAGGCTAGAGCTGTTTCAATCTCACTTAATTGTGAATTTAGACACACAGGGAAAACGCGGAAACTCCTTGAAAAATTCGATCCGGCTGCGCCAGTTACGTATCGGGAGGGAGCCGGGTGGGGAGTTTTTAAAAACTAACTAAATTAATTAAAATTAAAACGCGAGTAATGTCTGCACCGATTCGAAGATGATTTATTACTGGCTAACTAATTCTAAATACAGGCACGGGCCGTTGAGGCTGAAACGGCTAAGTCGATAATAAAATACAAGAGCTTGCCCTTAAATATGCTGAGGCAACCCTAATCTAAGACAGAAGGGAGAGAGGGTTCCATAACAAGCTACTTGGTGCAGCATGTTTGTTAGTAAATTATGTCTTCATAATATTTTGTTACATTCTTAAATGCCTATTTTATAATAATTTAATATTTCAATACAATTAATCACATAAAATAGGAAATTGAATATGTTAGGTACGTTCGTTATATGTTATTGTTGAATTGTTAATTTGTCAAATTTAAAACACTTGTTAGTATTTTAGTACTAACTTACTGATAATTTATAAGGAGATCTGTAATTGGACATACCCAATGTATTAAAACGTAACTCACGTAAATATACGTTTTATAGCAATGAATGTGCTGTTGATTTTCTCGATAAACAACAATAATCAACAACAACAATTAGCTAAATTAAAAACATATAAGTAAAACCTCAATTCGGTGTAAGTTTTTTCAATTCGGTGCGCCATTTTCCATGGAATTGATATCCATGGAATTGAGAAAATAACACAATACATCAAATTACCCAAAAATGTTATGAGTTACCGTAATTTCTACTAAACGTAACGATAAAATGCTGTTACACACTCAATAGTTTTAGCACAAAACTCATAAAATACTTTAGATACATAATCGAGGTGGCACACCGATTTGAGAAATTACCCTGTACCAAAAACACCGAACGATTTCGTACCTTTGAAAATTGCTCCTGAGTGCTAATGATCTCCCATCTACACTGTTCGTCCGCTCGGGCGCAACTGTCAGATGACGGGAACAAGTAGTGCGCGTTCCTACTATGCATAGTTAGTGCTACAGGTACATAAAAGTAAATTTCACCGAATTGAGGCACAAGCCTCGGACAAAATTTAAATGTGTCACTGTATTCAAATTAAAGGATTCACGATATATGTAAGCACGTATATGGCTTCATTATTTATTCCTTGTTACAGGAATGTAGGAATTATAATCGACAACTTATTATTTTAGAAGTTATGAAACGAAAACGAGCAAATTCTGGAAACCGGACACTCCATTTTAGGCCAAATTCTGCCCGTTTTTGAACTTTCCGTTTTTTTTAAGACCGTATGTACAAACTGGTGATCTTCTTGATATGCTCTCCATCAGGCCAAGAGTTGTATAAATACGTGTGATTTTTTTCAGATACGTTAGTCAATTTTAAAGGTAGGTTTTTTGCTCCAGTCGGTCAATCAGTCGCTTCTGTAGAAATGCCCTTAAAACGATTTAGCTCAAGTTCTTTCAAAGATTCTGGTAGATATAGGTAAACATTTATTGTGCTATCGTGTAAAAACTATTAGAGAAAAAACTTTTTCGTGATTGGTAGTGTGGGAGGATATCTATTTTGTTACGTGTCTTTCAATGGTGCCTAGCTACTCTAGATTTAAATATATGTTTAATATTTATGAAAAAAATATCTAAAAAATATGCATGGCAAATTAAAAGTTCTTAGTTTTCCAAATAATGGCCTGCAACTTACTCTTTTCCTGGTGCCGTAAATAGCTCGAAAGCACTTCTTTTTGACCTCGAAAGAGATTAACTTTAGCTGTATTGCCCCAGTAAATGACTCCGTAATGGATATTGGAGGCCACAAAGTCATGGTATGCTGTTATGTCAGACGTTAGTGACATTTCTCTAGTATTTTTTAGAGGAAAAATATATTTTTTGATCATATTGCACAAATGGGTAGTGTTAGGTTTTAATTAACAGAAATATCAAGAATTACACCTAAAAAGTATTTCACTAACTAGTAATCGTAAGTTGCATGTTTTTGGTTTTATTAGAATACATTTTCAGATTGTTGGCTGGTATGTTGGTTTTTTGGATAAAATCCAGCCAGCTATATTTTCAAGTACTGTACGTCACTTTCATACGTTACTCTTACTTCTCTATCTATCCTGTTAGCCGCTTTACGATTCTCATACACAAAATAAAAAATAACGATGTTTAAGGGGAGGCTCCCATACATGAAACTAAAACCTATTTTTTTTTATTGGAAACCTATGTGTGTAGGGTGTCTATGGATAGGTCTTTTAAAATGACATCGAGGCTTTCTATACAATATTCTCTAAATGTGTAACGTTTGAGAAAAAGACGCTTCCAAAGTGGTGAAATGGGTGTCCCCCTATCATACTTTTAAAAAAGAGAGTGTAATTTTTTTGGAGCTTTATTTATGAATGCACTCGTACTATTGAATATTTCTGCTATTTCATAGGGATTGGTGATTGTTTTATGGTTGTGGTTTAATCGAGTTACATTTCCTTTGGGCTGTATACATATGTATAAGTAATTATTGTTTTCCAGGTGGCTTAAGTCCAATATTTTGCTTCCTCAATATATATACTACACAAAACAAAATAAGGGCCGGGAGGTATTTTGTCTGTACCATGAAAAAAATAAAACCAATAAATATTTTTTTGTTCTCCATAACGAAAACTAATGTTGGTTTTACCGTGCAGACCAATAAATTTATTTCAATAATAATGATTAAAAAGTTTATTTGCTTTTGAACGAAAAAACACATTTAAGGTAAAAACAAAAACAATGTAAAGTTACTGAAAACAAAAAAAAATCCATGCTCATCTTTTAGTAACGAAGGGGGCATCCCCTTCGTTTCGCTATGCACTCCTGAAGCCTGGAGTGCATGCTCTCAATCAAATGCCTGACATTTCCCATTGGAATCTCTTCCCAGGCCCTTTTAACAGCGTTGATGAGTTGCTGTTTCCTGATCACCGACTCTAACTCTTCGTTTTAACTGATCCCACATGTGCTCTATTGGATTTAAGTCCGGACTGTTCGCCGGCCACGGCAAGACTTAAATTTGTGATTCCAATACAATCCGAATCACTTGATCCGTGTGTGCACGAGCATTGTCTTGCATCAAGATGAATCCAAAACCCGCTCGCTGGGCAAATGGGATCACATATGGTCTGACAACTTCTTCAATATACCGCTGAGCAGTAACAGTACCCTCATTTAAAATAGCGAGCTCAGTTTTGCCGTGTAAGCTTATCCCGCCCCAAATCATTACATTTGGACCACCAAAACGATCGACTTCATAGATGCAGGCTTCTGAAAATCTCTCCCCGCGTCTTCTCCATACTCTAATACGCCGATCGTCGTTAAAAAAATAACTTTGCATTCGTCTGTGAAGAGCACCATGCCCCATTGGTTTATGTCCCAGTCCAAATGTTGACAGGAAAATCTTAAACGATTTGCACGATGATTTCTGGTTAAAGGATCACGGACAACTTGCCTTTTTGATGCCTGCTAGTCTTCATGCAATCGATTACGAATAGTTTGGTCACTGACACGAGTGCCCGTTGTGAGGCGTAAACGATTTTGCAGCTTGCGGGCCGTCGTTGTGCGATCTCGGCGCGCACTTAATCGAATGTAACGATCCTCTTGAGCTGTTATAATGCAAACTCTGCCCGAACCAGGTCTTCTTCTAACATTGCCGATTTCTTGGAAACGATTTCATAGATTTTGAATAGCTCTTCGAGAAAATCCCAAGTGCAAACCCACAGATCGCTGCGAACGACCTTCTTCAATCATCGTAACGGCTCTGGTTGCTGTCAGCGAATCCATATGACCTCTGCGTGCTTGTGGCATATTGCAAAAGATGTTTCTGACTCAAGATATCAATGAACTCTGATAATTTCTAATTAACCAAGAAGCTAAGGAAAGCAAAACGTCAAAGAAAATGGAATCAAAATTTTCAAAAAGTCTTTCAATATGTAAATGTTTATTGATTTACACCAAAATGAAAAAATACCTCGTGGCCCTTATTTTGTTTGACAAGAAAATAAGGTCAATTCATTTAAAGTGATAATATTCTAACTGTGTCTTTGTATACATCATTGAAACAGGAAACTATCATTATTTTGTAGAAATTTGAGATTTTTTAAAATTTATTTTCTCTTACAAAGCAAAATTCATTATTTTAAACAGCACGCTAACGATTTTAAATGGTATTTACGTCATCGGCTTCACCTCTCTCAATTTAATACCCAATCATTTTTTTCTTTAATCTCATACTTACATAATGAAAAACAAATTACTGAAAAAAATAATTATCTTAATCTTTAATTTTGTCAAAAACTAGCGTATAAAAACCCAAAGTGTTTTCTACAAAAAATGCTCCATTTTCGGCTCTTTAAATATTATCACTTAAAACGAGGTGACCTTATATATTCATTTATTAGTCGTTGAGATTTGTCTATTACCTTTCTTTATAAACTAGTGCTTATTTTGTAATTGCTTGTGTCCTATTTAGTTTTAAGATTTAGATGGAAGGATCTTTTAATTTTACAAGACTTTTTGATACCTTATGGTATCCAATGAAAGTTTAGCGGAGTAGTCTGATAATCCTGAGTGCAAGACTTTACCTTTACAACCGCGACTATTATGTATTATATTTTAGAAACAGGTTCTACTTATGGGTCTAGTGTTTAGTCATATAAGTAAATATAGGTGTGATTTATTCAATCGCAAGATTGAAATTGTATCTAAATATAAGATTTATGTATGAATAGCTGAGTTAATTAGTTTTTAAAATAGCTATGATTAAATCTCTACGGATAGGGTTCCCTCTATCTGGCAGAATCTTTTTGCTCCGAAAGTCACTTGGCATAACACACTTGGCATAATTTTCTTTAGTCGAATATTTCAGAAAATTCTGCCTGAATGGCAGAATTTTCTGTTAGCATAATTATTGTTTGGTCGAATATTTATATGCCCGAATTTACAATGGCATACTTTTAAGATAGCAGAAATTTATAAGGCATAATTACCTTTGGCAAAATTTTACTTTGCATACTTTCGCTAAGCATAATGTTTATTTGGCATAATTTGACTAGGCATACTATGAAGAAAGCAGAATTTCATTTCGAATAATTTCACTACGCATATTGCTATTTCTTTTTAATAGTATTTTACCCTAAGATTGAATTAAAAAATCAAAAAAGTGTAATTCAAAATCGCGTAGGCGCGAAGGAGCGAGGCAACCCGCGAGCTCAGGAGCAGGTGGTTTGAAAGCTCGCCGCCGCGGCTGAGGCTGGCCGGCGAAGCCGGCCAGCAAGCCGAAGCTGCGGTGGTGAGCGAAAACCATCTGCGACGATAAGCTCGCGTGGGACTGCCGGAGCCCCGCAGCGCCGAAGCCGTGACAGAAACCATGCATGTTGCATGTTTGCATGCTGCATGCAAGCTGTTGCTTGCTTGCATGCTGCATGCTTGCTTGCATGCTTCATGCTTGCTTGCTTGCCTGCTTGCTTGCTGCATGCTTGCTTGCTTGCTGCATGCTTTGCTTGCTTGCTTGCATGCTGAATGCTTGCTTGCATGCTGCATGTTTGATTTGCCATGCATGTTGTATGTTAGTATTGCTGAGATAGAACTACTTGGGATACACAGAGAAATTAAGGTTTATAGGAGAGTATTAAATATGAAAAATATGCCAAAAGACGATTCAGACTGTGAATTTTCTGCGATAGGATGATTCTGCCTATTAATTAATGACTATATATACGAATTGTATGCCACAAGACGATTCTATCTATGAACTTTCTGCGTTAGGATGATTCTGCTTTAAAACTATTATGGATATTAAATTTCTGCCTAACGATGATTCTAGCGTACACGATTATGCGTTTTGAACGTCTGATAAATGAGTGAATGCTAATTGATGTTCTGCGAAAGGAAGTTTATGCTATTTGATGATATGCCAAATAAAATTATGATTGTAAAAATTATGCGAAACAAGGTAGACACCTACGGATAACGTATTTTTTTCTGATTTAAATTACTGGTTTTATCTAAGAGATCATCATTTTTTTATGAAAACAAGATACATTTTTAACTTTATTTAATTAGTTCACAAAAATATCATTTCAATCAATACTTACTTGTAAAACATTTGATCAAGATTAAAACCTCTTAGATTATTAAAATAGTTATCAAATTCATCTAAAGTTTGGTGAATGCCAAGCAAATGTAGTTTAAACTACGCGCACCTAATTGGTTTAATTTGAAGTTCTGAATCGATGAACTATCTTAAACTTATGCAATTATTGGACAACTGTATTCAGTATTGGTAGGGTAAATTAAAAGGTATAAAGAAATTCACGCTAGAGGTTTCCATAAATATGGAACAGAGTCGTATGACTGTATACACCAAAGCTAAGTGAAAATGTATAACCATCTTAATTTTAGGTAGGAAAGCATGTGATAGATACATTTGGTCCCTGTTGTTTTTGTTCATTCGGGGAAAAAAATACGTCGGTCGCACTAAACTTTCGCGGACTTTTATATAACGTGACCGGATAGAAAAAGAATGATACATTACAAGTTCACTCTTACAAGAGTGAACTTGTAATGTATCATTCTTTATATATTATTTATATAAAATGCACTTAAAAAAAAACTGTGCTAGAATTAATGGAATTTATTATTTATCTCACAATTTTTAATATGATGATTTTTTCCTAAACCATTTTTAGGGAGTTTTTTCTTCCAAACGTAGGTACCTTTTTAAAGGGTACGTGAATCTACTAAAGCAGGCCTCGTAAAATAAGTATCTAGAAAAATGATTTTTTGGGACTCAAAATCAAACAAAAAAGTGCAATGTCCAAGATTCAAATACGTTTTCTTCTTTTGCTTACGGCGAGAGTAGAGACGCGTTGCCTTAGCGGAGGACGATGTTGCTTCGACAATGATTTTCGCAATTTGATCTGGGCTGGGCTGACCCTGGGCTACAAACCCTTAGATGGATACTAATCTGCGTTAGTTTTATTTGTATTATTTGAACACGATTTTATCTTTTAAATGCTATTTCGGGAGTCTCGCCAAGAAAGTTGCGAGGGAATCAACGTCAAAACTGCTATTACACAGAAAAGCATTAAAACATTTCCATTATATTACTAGAAAGTTACACAATTCTCGTCCGATAATCCAATTAACAACATGAGCGAAGAAAAGGTTTTTGTGAGTCGGCTTTGGGTTTTGTGTGTCCCGTTTGAAATAATATTTAAAGTACATACATAAATAAATGTGTTCTGGACATAGGTAGGTAGGTATAGGTAGGTAGATATTTTAATGCTTTTAGAGTCGATTTTATTAACGTCAGATAAGGAATATTCGTCGAATACAATACAAAACGCCTTATTCGAAAACGGAACCTATTCGTCAACAATCATTTAGATAAATGTAATTTTCAAACCGGTCGTTTCATACTTATTCTAAAAATTACTTTACTCTAAACTAAATAAAAACTTTACTTCAAAACCACGACAATATGTGTATTGTCCGGCGCATATAAATGTATGTTTACCAAGTAAGCAAAAAATGCCGTAATGGCAGAGTCTCATAAATGGTTTTTTTAAGGATATGCTGACCAATTTGATAAATTAGGTTTAACAAAAATATATCATTAAATTTGGAAACGCCATTTATTTAGTATTGTTGAACCCTAGTGAACTCAGATTAAAAGCAAATTTAGATAGAAGTCCAAGTTCTTAGAATCTGCTCATCGAATCAAAAAGTACGAGTATACTTTTGACTTTTCATTTGAAGTAATTGATAATGTAAGGGAAGAGAGACTCAATAAAGGTTGCTTTGTTGGGTTCAATCTACTTTCGGGGTTCTTAAGGATACGTATTTTTGTATCAATGAAAGTATTCCGAGTGACCTTAGTTTGATAATCAATTAAAATAAATCGAAATTACGATTAATAAAGATGCGAGTGTAACAAAATTTAGTAATCGCTTATTATCCACGGCCAAGTGGATCCTAACTAATTTTCAATCTAAAATCAAACATTAGTGAAAGAAAATCTTTTGTCAAATTGACAAGAGTGATTCAAAAATAGAGCTTTTATTTTATTCGTGATTGTATATAATAGTGATGGGAGAGCGCATATTGTTTGGTCATCCCATCACTAGATTGAAAAGTATAGGTAAGTATACTTTTTTTATTTTTTATTTTGGACTTCTGAGGCTGAACGTGCTGAAAAAAATCTTTCATAGCCTTTAGAAAAGTGTTTTAGTAAAATACGTACTTACGCTCAAAATAACAACACAACAATATCCAATTTGCATTAAAACTATCGTTTTTGTACCTACCTAAAATAATTGTCGATACAAGGTAAAGTAACGTTAATGGTGGCGATTTTTATGCAGGGTTTTAGGGTTCCGTAGCCAAATAGACAATATTTTTTTTTAACTAAGTGTTTTAAAAAATGTCAACAATGCCATAAAATCTAATATAAATCTAGAAAAATGTAATCACACTCGTAGCCTTCGGAATAAAAAATAGCTAAATATAGGGAATTGTAGGACTGGTTATGGAAGGAAGACTATTTTGTTTGAGAGAGCAAAGCTTCATAACAAACTGTCACCTGACATAGGACATTGTAAGTCTTTAAATTCCTTTAAAAATAACCATAAGCATCATATAATTTAGAAAAACTGGCACGGAACCCTCAGTGCGCGAGTATGACTTACACTTGACCGGTTTTTAAGGTTGCTTTTGATGACTTTTTCTTTAAATGATAATTAGGTTTTTAATTTATGAAATTTCGTAAAACCTTTTACTTTTATCGCGTCTTAGAGGCAGTAATCACTACAGTCCTGTAAAGTCCATTGAAAACCTTTAAAGTAAATTTGTAAGGACTGTCTATTTTTGTTTGAAAGCCTCTTTGAATAATTAGAATTGCTCCTCGAAATGCCCTAATTAATTGTACCATCGGAATTTGGTGGAACGTCAATACCAACTCGGTAAGACATTTATTAGAATCTTTTGTAAGGATTCTGGGCTTTTTGCTGGATTCTTTTGAGAAAAGCGCAAAATTGTGACAATGAAGTATTATCGGAATACAGTATTATAATACATTGACCTCAACTTTTGTAAAAATAAAGAAAATAGACATTTTGTGTTAAGTTATCTCAGGATAAATTAAAAAAATACAAATCCGGTGTGAGTTTGAGAATTGAATGTGAATAAATGACATACGATAATTATCTACACATTAATAAGACCAAATTAATAATATGAATGACACTGACCAACAGTGTTCACGGTTCAACCGTCTGTCTGTGGTGATTTCACAGGAGTTTAATAACCGAACTGTGATTCAGAAACCTCACTTTATTTCTAGGTTTCAGTTTGACTTCATACCAATCAAATTAAAATGAACGGTCAAAAATTTTTATATTTTATTCTGAAACTATTAGTATTTCACAGTTGGAACTTAGTAAGGAGATTTATCCTGTGAACCGCTTTACGACTCTCATATAAAAAACAATGATATTTTAGGGAGGGTACAAGTACTTCGATACATGAAACTAAAACAAAAAAAATGATTCGTCAAACCTATGCATGCCTGTGGATAGGACTTTTAAAATGAGATCGAGGTTTCTAAAAGTATTTTCTTTAAAAGTCTTACCCGTTTCCCCCCTCCCTCTCACTTCTTAACAAAAAAAATATGTGATGTAGATCTTGACGATTACTTTCAACGAAAGCTGATTCAAACGAAATCGAACTAGAAGGTATAGAGATATACCGCAAAAATAAGTTTGTTCTTCATTAACAAAGATATATTTTCTATTATTAATTAGATTCCCTAATTCGTAAGTAATTGGATTTCCTAATTCAGTAAAAGTTGGCACAGAACACTCGCACTCGGCTAGTTTTTATTGTGCGTACCAGTGACTTTCGACCTCAACCGCATCTGATGCTGCTCCACTCATTTACACTATGATCTGCGGTGAGCCCACGGAACTACCATTTAGATTTATTTGGTTTTCATACGAGATTTACGAGAACCATTTATTATTCAGTATCTGCCGTAGAATCAGATTTATTACACACTTTTTGCTATGGATTTACACGAATAAACTATTTATTTTGTATCGTGTTTCAAGAATTATCTAGACGGGTATGGAGATATACTTTCTTTGTGTGCGTAAATAGCTAAACTTTTCATATTTACTATATATTTATATCTGCATCATTTCTGTCATACTTTTCACCGTTGCTACTACTTTATGCACTTTAAACAAGAAATCAGAATAAAATGTTTTTTTTATAGTTTCGAATACGCAGATTTTAAATAATGTTTTATATTATTTTATGTTATAAACATGTTATTTGTGTTGTACAGCACATGTTATTTGTGTTTTGAATATTTTAAAATATAGTGTTTAGTAATTGGCAGAGCAGATATGTATTATTAGTTTAATTTCGAAATGTGTTTGATTAAACTGAATAAGCAGTGTGATCCTGCGATTTTTAGAAGGTCGTACGTCCGTCTATCTTGTCGGTACTGATAACTGTGAGGTAGACCCATGTTCAGCATGTTTCCGAACCTTTTATGATGAATATGAACTGAAAAAAAACTGAAACTATTACAAACAATCAAATACCTTTTCCCTGTACTTGCTCAAACTAAGGGTCTCACTCAATAAGCTTTTCCCGTACTTCCCTTTAGGTGGCGTACTAGTCGTTGAGGCTTTTAGATAGCAGTAAACCTAATTTTCAACGAATATTCCTGCTAGTGATGTTTGTCGTTACACGGAATTTATCGATAATATCAAAAAATATCCGACCACGATGAATATCAGCTTTGATTTACTGCTCCTTCCAGTCTTAACAAATTTATTATTTTATGTCATTCATGGCTGCCTTTATGCCCTTTTCCCTCTATATTTACATTGGGAATTTGACATTTGAATGCGGCATGTGACATTGACATAGATCATAAGCAATTATCTTTTCTAGCTGTGTCTCCCTCTAACATAGCAAAGATGTGATAACTGCTTCTTTGGCGGTATGTGGCACCATAGCGAATGCGTTAGTGTTAGTGCACCAAAGTATTCGCATGCGGCTTTAAAATTATGACGGCTGTGCTTGCAAAACAATAAAAAATAATTTGCGGTCAGCACGCATCCTCATGTATTTTTCACATAATACCAAATACTCGGAGGTAATGATTGATAGTACTTTGACGTGGGATTGTCAAATCGCTTCTCTAATCTCACGAGTTCGAAAACTAATTTTTTTTAATGCCTTCGTGTATCTGCCGATTTCGGCATACTAAAAACTGTATATTACGCGCTGGCTCACTCTATCCTAACTTATTGTATCTCTGCGTGTGGAGGTGCTGGTAAATCTATTTTTCTTCGCCTATGCCTATCTATGCTACAAAAATCTACGCAATTTCCAACAGATAAATTATAATCGGTATGCTCGTAAATATCTTTTGATTCTAATTTTGAAAAGAGAAAGCGAAGAAAAGATAAAGAATGTAATATAGAGGCGGTGTTTCTTGCTGTGGCTTGTCAGCAATATCAGTTCCTAAGTCCAAGGCTCTACAACAAAATTAATAAGAGACTACAAATTTACAAGATGAACTATCACGAGTGTAAATCAGTTCTTAACCGATGGCTATATACACTTAGCTACGATGATATCGAAAACCTTATTAATCTCACTTAGTATTGTGGCATACTTCATTCATAACTTTTGATATTACACACACATAATTTTGATTTTTGTTTACCCGGAAACTAATACTTAGATCTAGCTTGTACCTGTAATTAGTGGAAAAATACTGCATATTAATGTTACTCGAGGTGGGCGTCAATAATTGCAACACAGTTTTTCAAAACTATAGCAGTTATTTTCGTGCATATTTTGTATTGTACAATTGTTTTTTATTACCAATAAACTTTTTATTTATTTTATTTATTTATCTCTTTAAAGGTATTATACTATAGACATTATTAGTTTTGTCGGACCTAACACGGGGTTAAAATATCAATAGTATCTTCCTTTAATTTATCGACAACTACACATCACTGTCAGCAACTCGGTTTAAACAGCAGAGGCACAAGTTTTACCTTGAGAGTAATTGGCCCAACGGCTAGCGAAAAGCGTAATAGGTTTATATTGCATATTGTAAATCATATCAAGCGATAGTGGACCAAACGAGATATTAACAGACTTGGATATTTCAGATAACATTAAGCGATGGAATTTCTTAAGATTTAATCGTCTGAATCAAGCCATTAGTATCATTTGGACTTGTAAAAAGCAACTTTGGCTGTGTAACAGACGAGGAACAGGCTTGCTAATGTGACGGTGGGCGAGTGGTATAGGCATACGGCCGGATACCGTAAGACACGGGGTTTGTTTTCTCGTCTGTCACACAGCCAAAGTTGCTTGTTACAAGTGCAATTTATATTATTAAGTTTGCATAGTGACAAAACACTATAAAAACAAAAATGTAATTACAAGCCATTGTTTTTAATTTTTATTATAACATAAATATCCGTATTTTTTATTTATTTTTGGATTCCCTCGACCTTGAAGTTTAAAGATATACTATAATTTAATTGCTTGAAATAGAAAATAGAAGTATATTTAGTTTCAGTTCGAAGTGTTTTAGTCGCTTGGTCCTAATTTCTGTTTCAAAATATGTCAAAAATCCGGGTCAAAGTTTGGATGAACTTATGAATATATGACCTTTATACTTTTAACAAACTAGTAAAAAGCTATGTAGTCCGGTCAAATTAGACATCCAAGGTTACAAAAATTCCCACCTAGCTGAAAATTGGTAGGATTGTTTAAATCACCATCATAAATGAAATGTAGAAAGTCCCCATCGATCCGATACCTGGAAAAAAAGTTAGTCGAGGTCAAAGGTCACAAAAACGGGTTTTTCTTGATTTTCAGCAAAACGGTAAGTTTTATCATAAAATTAGCCACGACAAAAATTGTAGAGCAGATAAATATCTACAAAAAATGTCAATATACTTTTCTTCCTAAGAGCCACCGTTTTTGACATATAACGATCCAAAAAGTTGAAACAATTGAATAATAAAAGATATTGGCAACGGTTGAAAATGATAAAAGTGATAAAAGCGGTGTAAGTTAAAAAAAAATAGGGATATTTATCCATCTGACTCATAATTCTCTAATACTTCTGCTTGTTCTTCTCCTTGTTCTTCTTCTTCATCCTCGCTGCAAGTAAATTGCTCCAATAATGACAAATCGCATATCTCCTCGTTAACATCAAATGAATCCTCAATTGTTGGTGATTCAACATTGGAGCACGACCGGTCTTGACAATTAGTACATGCTACAGAACAAAACAAGCCAACTTTTTTGCAACCACATTTAGCACTACATCCCTAAAGATGAAATAAGAAACTAAAAATTTGCGCACGGGCGGGACTTGAACCAGCAACCTTTTGGCAAACCGGGCCAAACGCTCTTACCAATTGAGCTACCGTGCTGTTAGTCCGACCCTGCGAAATTTGTGGTTTCTTATGAAAACGTCAATTGCGTGACGCTTAGCGCCATCTAGCCGTCTGTTTATGAAACAGATGGCCCAAGCAGTTATTCTTAACAGAATAAATTCAACTTGGAAATTGATGTCGCTTCGCTATCTAATGCTTTAGAATGTTTTTAACACTCACAGTGTCATATTTTATATTCATAAAGATGAAATAAGAAACCAAAAATTTGCGCACGGGCGGGACTTGAACCAGCAACCTTTTGGCAAACCGGGCCAAACGCTCTTACCAATTGAGCTACCGTGCTGTTAGTCCGACCCTGCGAAATTTGTGGTTTCTTATGAAAACGTCAATTGCGTGACGCTTAGCGCCATCTAGCCGTCTGTTTATGAAACAGATGGCCCAAGCAGTTATTCTTTACAGAATAAATTCAACTTGGAAATTGATGTCGCTTCGCTATCTAATGCTTTAGAATGTTTTTAACACTCACAGTGTCACATTTTATATTCATAAAGATGAAATAAGAAACCAAAAATTTGCGCACGGGCGGGACTTGAACCAGCAACCTTTTGGCAAACCGGGCCAAACGCTCTTACCAATTGAGCTACCGTGCTGTTAGTCCGACCCTGCGAAATTTGTGGTTTCTTATGAAAACGTCAATTGCGTGACGCTTAGCGCCATCTAGCCGTCTGTTTATGAAACAGATGGCCCAAGCAGTTATTCTTTACAGAATAAATTCAACTTGGAAATTGATGTCACTTCGCTATCTAATGCTTTAGAATGTTTTTAACACTCACAGTGTCATATTTTATATTCATAAAGATGAAATAAGAAACCAAAAATTTGCGCACGGGCGGGACTTGAACCAGCAACCTTTTGGCAAACCGGGCCAAACGCTCTTACCAATTGAGCTACCGTGCTGTTAGTCCGACCCTGCGAAATTTGTGGTTTCTTATGAAAACGTCAATTGCGTGACGCTTAGCGCCATCTAGCCGTCTGTTTATGAAACAGATGGCCCAAGCAGTTATTCTTAACAGAATAAATTCAACTTGGAAATTGATGTCGCTTCGCTATCTAATGCTTTAGAATGTTTTTAACACTCACAGTGTCATATTTTATATTCATAAAGATGAAATAAGAAACCAAAAATTTGCGCACGGGCGGGACTTGAACCAGCAACCTTTTGGCAAACCGGGCCAAACGCTCTTACCAATTGAGCTACCGTGCTGTTAGTCCGACCCTGCGAAATTTGTGGTTTCTTATGAAAACGTCAATTGCGTGACGCTTAGCGCCATCTAGCCGTCTGTTTATGAAACAGATGGCCCAAGCAGTTATTCTTTACAGAATAAATTCAACTTGGAAATTGATGTCGCTTCGCTATCTAATGCTTTAGAATGTTTTTAACACTCACAGTGTCACATTTTATATTCATAAAGATGAAATAAGAAACCAAAAATTTGCGCACGGGCGGGACTTGAACCAGCAACCTTTTGGCAAACCGGGCCAAACGCTCTTACCAATTGAGCTACCGTGCTGTTAGTCCGACCCTGCGAAATTTGTGGTTTCTTATGAAAACGTCAATTGCGTGACGCTTAGCGCCATCTAGCCGTCTGTTTATGAAACAGATGGCCCAAGCAGTTATTCTTTACAGAATAAATTCAACTTGGAAATTGATGTCACTTCGCTATCTAATGCTTTAGAATGTTTTTAACACTCACAGTGTCATATTTTATATTCATAAAGATGAAATAAGAAACCAAAAATTTGCGCACGGGCGGGACTTGAACCAGCAACCTTTTGGCAAACCGGGCCAAACGCTCTTACCAATTGAGCTACCGTGCTGTTAGTCCGACCCTGCGAAATTTGTGGTTTCTTATGAAAACGTCAATTGCGTGACGCTTAGCGCCATCTAGCCGTCTGTTTATGAAACAGATGGCCCAAGCAGTTATTCTTAACAGAATAAATTCAACTTGGAAATTGATGTCGCTTCGCTATCTAATGCTTTAGAATGTTTTTAACACTCACAGTGTCATATTTTATATTCATAAAGATGAAATAAGAAACCAAAAATTTGCGCACGGGCGGGACTTGAACCAGCAACCTTTTGGCAAACCGGGCCAAACGCTCTTACCAATTGAGCTACCGTGCTGTTAGTCCGACCCTGCGAAATTTGTGGTTTCTTATGAAAACGTCAATTGCGTGACGCTTAGCGCCATCTAGCCGTCTGTTTATGAAACAGATGGCCCAAGCAGTTATTCTTTACAGAATAAATTCAACTTGGAAATTGATGTCGCTTCGCTATCTAATGCTTTAGAATGTTTTTAACACTCACAGTGTCACATTTTATATTCATAAAGATGAAATAAGAAACCAAAAATTTGCGCACGGGCGGGACTTGAACCAGCAACCTTTTGGCAAACCGGGCCAAACGCTCTTACCAATTGAGCTACCGTGCTGTTAGTCCGACCCTGCGAAATTTGTGGTTTCTTATGAAAACGTCAATTGCGTGACGCTTAGCGCCATCTAGCCGTCTGTTTATGAAACAGATGGCCCAAGCAGTTATTCTTTACAGAATAAATTCAACTTGGAAATTGATGTCACTTCGCTATCTAATGCTTTAGAATGTTTTTAACACTCACAGTGTCATATTTTATATTCATAAAGATGAAATAAGAAACCAAAAATTTGCGCACGGGCGGGACTTGAACCAGCAACCTTTTGGCAAACCGGGCCAAACGCTCTTACCAATTGAGCTACCGTGCTGTTAGTCCGACCCTGCGAAATTTGTGGTATCTTATGAAAACGTCAATTGCGTGACGCTTAGCGCCATCTAGCCGTCTGTTTATGAAACAGATGGCTACACTACATCCCTTTTTACAGTTGCAAAAAATTTTATTTAACAGTTTTTCCGGCGCAGGTAGGAGTAAAGTTTGAACTGGTTCTAATGTATTGTCGACCAACTTCCAACCCCACTCTTTTGGGTCGAGCTGATAGCCAAGCCACACTTGAACTTGGTAATATACCTGAAAAAGATGTAGTTGAGCAGCCGCTGAGGTTGGAGGAAGAAAAGATAACTGCACTTGTTTTTTTTATTTCGGGTATTTTTAACGAAACATGCATATCGAAACTTATCTAAGCACGTAGTTTTTTTAGGAGCTCCATACATAGAGAGAAGAAACCGAATTCCGTTGGTGATAACTTCTTCTTGAGTTACCCGACATTCTCATAATTATAATATTTTATATGTGTAAGTTACACTGACCGATAGAATAATATTTTTACTTGTATTACAGCTTCAGCGATGTATATACGTGGTGTACTTATACATATTATGACGATTACAACTTTTTCAACTTTTTGGATCGTTATATGTCAAAAACGGTGGCTCTTAGGAAGAAAAGTATATTGACATTTTTTGTAGATATTTATCTGCTCTACAATTTTGTCCTGGCTAATTTTATGATAAAACTTACCGTTTTGCTGAAAATCGCGAAAAACCCGTTGTTGTGACCTTTGACCCCGAGTAAATTTTCTTCCAGGTATCGGATCGATAGGGACTTTCTACATTTCATTTATGATGATGTTTTAAACAATCCTACCAATTTTCAACTAGTTGTAAGTTTTTGTAACCTTACCCCAATTTTTATGTCTAATTTGACCGGACTAATGGTCTGGTGTTTTATTGCCCCTTTAGACTCACCACTATAATTTTGAATCACACATCTGTCACAATTTCCACAAAAAGCTACCGTCAACTTTCTTCTCAGTGTGTTGGATATTCTTTTAAAATTATAGCTCCATATTTTATTCAGTCGCATCTAGCCAAGACAGGCTTGGAATGAAAACACATCGCACTGCTGGGATATTCCGCATTTCGACTTTATCAATTGATTTCCTGACACTCCCTAGGGACGGTGCATGGAATATTTTTAGTTTAGTATCTTAAAGGCGTATCTTGAGGATCAGATTTGAGTACGAAATATAAATACTGATCTTTATTGTTGATAAGTAGATTGCACATAAGAAAGTCTTAAAAATTATTAGTTTTACTTATTTGGCATTGATATGAGAAACTCGTGATTATTGCTTTATTTATTTATTTATTTATTTAAAAACTTTATTGCACAAATAAAAGTGTACAAAAAGTGGACTTAATGCTAATAGCATTCTCTCCCAGTCATACCTTCAGATCATGCAGAGAGATTGTTATGGGTGCAGGAGAATATTGTTAATAGATATTAAAATTGCAACAAATACTATTGTGTAATATTATAATATTATATACATACCATAATATACATAAACTAAATATACAGTATAAAAGAGTTTAGATATATAACTACCAAATGCATACATAACTAAAAATATACATACATACATATTTTACATATTTCGCAATCATTGAAACAGAAACCTTCGCAGTTTGTTTTTGAAACACAGTTTCGTCTCTGACTTCCTGATCTCAAGAGGGAGCGTATTCCACAGCCGCGTAGCCGTCAGCCGGTATGCCTAGTCGGAGATCTTCGGAAGAACGGAGAGCACGATCATGTGATTGACATAAAAAGGAGAACATATCCTTAAGATAAGTAGGTGATGAGGGGTTATTGAGAATACCGTACAGAACACTGAGAATTCGAGAGTTTCTACGTTGTCGAATGGGAAGCCAATTAAGTTGTGCTCTGTAGCGGGAAATATGGTCATATTTTCGGAGGCCAAAGATAAATCTAATACAGCTGTTAAGAAGACGTTCAAGTTTGTCAGTGAGTGCCTCAGTGAGGTTAGTACAGCAAGAGTCCGAGTAATCAATGATAGGGATAATGAGAGTTTGCATGAGAAGAAGTTTTGTCTTGAACGGAAGAAAAAATTTTAATCGATAGAGAGACCTCAAACACGTGATGACCTTACGACTGACCTCAGCCACGTGAACAAACTTTACGTTATGCAATAATATCTTCATTCACGTTAACGTAGTATGATGAAAATAGAAAGATTAAATATCCGGCGTTTCATAAGACATGTAATGTTATTAGTCGAGTTGAGTCCTCTATAAAAATATGCTTGTAAAATAACGTTTCAAATATTTCCCCAAAATCTAATATTGTGAGAAACGACTTATACGAAAATACTATACAGGGGGTGCGGAGAGTTGACGTTCAAAGCTAAAGTTTAGATGCCTTACATCAAGATGTACCCAAATAGCCCCCCATTTATGTTTTACAATTTTGCTTAGTTTAGGAGATATCATTTTTTATTTAAAACTCCATGCAAAAACAAACGGTACCTACCTATGGCGGACTTAATGCGAAAAAAAATCTCTACCATTCCACCATAGGTCTTAACAAAGAATATACAGGCGGCGGCGCAAAAAAAGTAATAAACGGACAAAAGGAAGAGATTCATGTTAATAACTATAAATTAGAAAGTACAACGTGGTACTTATACAATGAGAGTAAACATACTACTTATTACATAAATACCATATTCATATATATACATACTAAAGATAAACATACAGTATACACATAATACATATACATAATAATGATGGTACACATAAAAGAAAATAATGTCAATGAGTCAATTATATCTATTACTTTTTCTGAAATTTTCACCTTTCAGTAATTAAACCAAACCTAAACTAGCGAGCACTTCTTGTTAGTAAGTAGGCAATTATTAATTAAAACACAAACTATGAGTAGTACTTGACCACTCAGGAGTCTTATAACTAAAGCAGGGGTCGAACAAGTAGACAGTATTACGGTTGGAAAAACAAAGTGGTCAAGTAAAATGACGAAATAATACAAGTAACACAATTTGGGAACAAAAAAATGATAAAAATTGGGGAATAAATAGTAAACTAGGCAAAATTGTAGAAAATACATGGGGATGATTTGGATACGCCTTGATGTAAGGCATCTAAATTTCAGCTTTGAACGTCAACTCCCCGGCCACCCTGTATTAAAACTGAGCAAATTGTCAACATCCTAAAAATTGAAAGCTCTGCCCAGAATTTATTGAACTAAGACACAACACAGATATCAACCAATAGAACGCATCTGTGACAGTACACGTTTGTCATATCGATATCAATACGAACCGAAAACATTCTTCACTAGTGGTTTCATGTGGCGTCGTATGCGAAAACGTTTAAAAATCGTTTTATTGTTATACCCAGACAAAACAGGTAAGCGAATTATATTGGTTTTTGCTTTGATTGTTTTATCATCCCTTCTTTTAATTTGGAATTAAGTATAATTTATTAAGAGATGTGAAAAAAAATTCAAATTCATGCTTGTAATAAATCTTTGATTGATTTTCGGAAAAGAGTGTGAACAATCACAACTAAAACTTTTTTTTATAATAACTAAGCAAGGTTTTTTAAAGATTTTACACACAGACAGCAATCACTTACAACATAACTAATATAATGTATAGAAGATATGGATATATTGTTCACAAAGAGGCATTATACGAGTTAGGTTTGTGTTTCTCGTGTCAGGTGGCGGATACATTCGTGAATACAGGCGAGAATTTGCATCAATACAGATGATATCACTTCAATTGTGAACTACTGTAGCATATAACTGCAGTCGCCAATATATCCTTTATATCCTATCCTTTGGACATTCCCACACATCGCCATCTAGTCCCAAAGTAAGCTACTCAAAGCTTGTGTTATGGGTGCCAGACAACGGATATAATACTTAAATACTTTTTTTTTGTAAATACATACATGATATACATAGAAAACACCCAGACCAATACAAACAGACATGTTCATGCACACAAATGTTTGTATTGTGCGGGGATCGAACCCGCACCCGCTGCGTAGTAGGCGATTTCTCGACCACTACACCAGGCGGGTCGTACAGATGATATCACTTCAATTGTGAACTACTGTAGCATATAACTGCAGTCGCCAATACATGTGACAAAAACTGTTATCACAACCACATAATATTAGTGTTTGATTTGACGTGATGTTCTTTGTACGTTAATTTCTTAATTTTTTGTTATTAGTTTTCTAAGCAACCTGGCCAAAATGTGATATTTCGTTATCTTAAAAAAATGCTTGCAGTATCACACAATCTGATAAATTAAACCGTGTTCGTAATGCAATCTGCAAACGCACACACTTGCCATGAATCATACCAGATACACACCCTCCCATTATTTAGGGTAACCATTATAACGCAAGATATTTTTATATGAGAGAGCTCATAGACAATCTACCTACCCAGACAACCCAGAATAGAGCTCTCTGGTGCAGATGTACTAGGAGACCCAACCCGAGATGAACTGGGAATAAGGGCTGGAAATAATAATTAGTTTTCTAAGCAATTTTTAATTATTGTTAATGAAATAAACATTTAATAATAACTGCTCAATTTGCTTCCTGAGCATATTATTATAGTCGTTATTTTTTTATATAAAGTTATTTTTATGCCAATATTAAATTTTATCGGAATTTTCCGATGTACAAAGGCATGTCCACAAATAAGTACGCAGGTCATGAAATGTGAATCAAAACCGCAGACCGCAGTTTTTAATAAAGCAAAACCCGTAATCAGTGCTGCTCGATAGCAAAGCATTAAGTACGGTAAATGCCTCTGTATATGTTATGTATATACGAGTATGCTTTGCTGTATGATCACAATGATACTGTAATTTGACATATATTATATTTCCTTACGGATGTGTTTATCAACAGTCTTTTGTTATGTTTGTTAGCGTATATTGATGATAGCGGTCCTCCGCGACTTCGTCCGCGCGTTTTGAGTTTGCTCCCTCCCCTCCCGTTGCAGCGTCATGTTTTATATCCTAAAGCCTTTCTCGATAAATAAGCTATCCAACACAGAAATATTTTTTCAAATCGGTCCAGCAGTTCCTGAGATAAGCGCGTTCAAACAAACAAACTCTTCAGCCTTATAATATACTAGCGGTCCCCCGCGACTTCGTCCGCGCGTTTTGAGTTTGCTCCCTCCCCTCCCGTCGCAGCGTGATGTTTTATATCCTTAAGCCTTTCTCAATAAATAAGCTATCTAACACAGAAATACTCTTCAGCTTTATAATATAATTAGCGCAAGCGCACGTTGTACTTAAGCTGCGAACATTATTTTGGTGCAGAGTTATGTTAAAACTATGATAGCTCCTAAGATATTTATTAGAATCAAATGATATAAAAGGCAACTTTGTTCTAAATGAAATGCTCGTGATGATGAATGTATTTATTTTGATAAGAATAAATACCTGTGTGTATAATACACCTCTAAAAATGATGCATTATTTTTTTACAAATTTATTAACATAAAAAAGGTTGTAGTAAGTCAACCATAAAAGATAGACTTATGCTCTCGCGGACTTTATTATAGAACTCTTAATTTTGAACAATCTTGTGATACATGATTTTTGTGTAACTTTAGCGGTTTCCGCAGCATACGCAGCGGAAGCTCTCAAAAGGAATATCTTTCTCCCGTTTTCGCAACATTTTTCATTGCTGCTGTGGTCTTGTGAGTCGTATCTTTATGTTATATAGCTTAAAGCCTTCCTCGATAAATGGACTATCTAACATAAAAATAATTTTTCAAATCGGGCCAGTAGTTTTTGAGATTAGCGCGTTCAAACAAACAAACAAACAAACAAACTCTTCAGCTTTATAATATTAGTATAGATTATCGCAAGCGCACGTTGTACTTAAGCTGCGAACATTATTTTGGTGCGGAGTTATGTTAAAACTGTGATATCTCCTAAGATATTAATTGAAATCAAATGATATACAGGGCAACTTGGTTCTAAATGAAACGCTCGTGATGATGAATGTATTTATTTTGGTAAGAATAAATACCTGTGTGTATAATACACCTCTAAAAATAATGCATCATTTTATTACAAATTTATTAACATAAAAAAGGTTGTAGTAAGTCAACCATAAAAGATAGACATATGCTGTCGCGGACTTTATTATAGAACTTTTTATGTTGAACAATCCTGTCATACATGATTTTTGTGTAACTTAAGCGGTTTCCGCAGCGTATGCAGCGGAAGCTCTCAAAAGGAATATCTTTCTCCCGTTTTCGCAACATTTTTCATTTCTGCTGTGGTCTTATGATTCGTATCTTTATGTTGTATAGCCTAAAGCCTTCCTCGATAAATGGACTATTCAACGTAAAAATAATTTTTCAAATCGGGCCAGTAGTTTTTGAGATTAGCGCGTTCAAACAAACAAACAAACAAACTCTTCAGCTTTATAATATTAGTATAGATTATTGTAAGAGTACAAATACTTAACATGGCTACAATGTAAAATAAGTATTAGCAAAAACTATTATGTTATTTATATGTGTATGGCAGTATCAACCAAATGTGTAGTATTATGAGTAATTAGGGTCCAATTTCTGTATCAATAGTATTGGTGAAATCTAGTTACCATCGGTTAAATATTTAGGATTGTGTGTGTTTTGAAGAAATAATAACTTAACCAATAGTAATTATAATAGCCATTGTAACATTTGGTTCCTTAACCAAACTGACACTTTTTGTTCAAAACACACACGATTGTAAATTATTCAACCGCTGATAACTAAACTTTACCATTTCTATCGATGAAGAAATTGGGCCTAAGAGATGCATTACGCATATACAGGGTTACAGGTTAAGTCAACTTAGATCCGTTAAGGGCATGTAGTACCCATCTTTTCTGACATATTTCACTATAGAACACCCTACCCATAACATAAGCGTTTTTAAGAAAATCTACATTTATTTTTTGCCATTAATTATAATATTTTGAAATAATTTCTCTTTATTATTATTGATTTTTTACATGATTAAGATGTTCTATGAATTTTTTAACCAAAATCTTACGTAGGTTAACTAAATACGTTGTTCTGGACGATTGAAAGTTCAAAAACTTTAATTAAACATTGTTAATTTACCTTTCTTGAAAAAAGATCTAAAACAATGTAAGGAACACGTTTGGCAGATATGACTATAAGTATCTACGTTTTGTCAGCTATCTAATAAAGTTTAATACTCTAGGGTCTTATTTATTTCCTAGGAAAAAACTTAGTTTCATAGGCGATAGTGGCGTAAAAATAATTACGCTTATGGAAACATTTTTTTTAATATTTTTTTTTAGTATGTCAACACCTGTATCAGGAGTCTCTTAAAATATTACTTATTTTTTCTTCAAACAAAGTATTTCTCCTCATTGTTTTTAAATGTAGCTACGACGTCAGGCAGCAGGTGTGAGCGTGGGCGTTACATAAAATGTCATCCTGTTCATTAATAAAATGGCGTCCATCATTATTTTTATGGAGCTTGATAAATAATTTTGCGCCGTGTTGGCTTAGTAATCTCCTTGTTTATTTATAGCCGAGACGTAATTTTATTTGCAACTGAATTTGAGAATACTTCAAGTGATGATTAAGGCTCAATTTTTTTAATCTTCAATGGTAAACTCTCGTTACCAACGGTTGAATATTTACGATTGTGTGTGTGTTTGGAAGAAAAACTACTTTAACCAAATGTCAGAATGGCTGTTTTAATGACCATTAGTAAAGGTAGTTTTTCTTCAAAACACACAAAATCGTTAATATTTAACCGCTAATAATGACAATTTACTATCGTTGAAGAAATTGGGCCTTAGCCATATTCCGTGTTACTATTTCTCAAATTGTGCCAAACAAAAAAAAACCCCTACTCGACGATCTATTATAACTATCTTATATTGAACAGTCAGTCATAAAAGTGGCCCTTACATATTCACTTGCCATGTCTTTCTCTCATGCAGTCGGCTAGTGAAAGATCAAACACAATTCCTACAACAATAATATTATTGTCTTCAAGAGATGTTTCACTTTGCGTCTTACAAAATTCATTGCAACTTCCAGTATGTAGCATAAAATCTCATAGCTGTTATTTTGAAGAGCACAATATGACACAAAATATAAGGCAAACTTCTCACTATAGCTTATTGCCGATTTAGTTTTTTCAAAACGGTATATTTTACCGATCAGAGAGTACGTTCTTGTACGGACAACAACACGTCAAGGTAAATAATGTGGAATCATATTTGCAGTTGTAATAAGGGCTGGTTTGCAAAAAAATGAAATTATGTGCTGGTGACTGTACAAAGGGACTTAAGTATGTTTTTACTGGAATGAATAAACAAAAGATGTAGCTACACAATTCTTGGAAAATATACCTGAACAGTTTTCAAATAAATGTAGGGGTCACTACTCAGACACATAAAACTAGCCTTACCTAGGTTTCCTTGATGTGTTTCAATTTCGAGATGAGTCCAGGTATTGTAATATTTATGACGTTTCATCCACTCAACTGCTCAGCCAGCGCACAGTTTGTGCTGTTGCAATTTTGATGATTTTGTAAATTTTTACGTAACATATTTTTTTGAATTTTGCTGCTCTATCAGTCATAATTTAGAGAACGAAATCTATCCTTCCAATAAAAATCTATATTTCCTTTAAAAAATCAATCAATACTTTTCACTACTAACCTCTTCTATAGATTTGTTTTAATGTTTCACTCTGAAATCTATCTCAGAGATTTATAATATGTATGAACATTGAGAAAATCATCTGAATCAAACCAAGCATCAATCGAAAATGCGGTACTCGCTTTACCATCCAAGTATAATATTTTCACCGAGCTTTCACGCTACAAAACCTCGCTATTATTGTAATGTGCTATTTGTATACCATTATATTCTATTTACGCATCCACACGAGGTGGAATAAACACAATGGACCTATCACCTGTCACGTTACATTCATAAATCCAGGCAAGGTCGCGTCCCGTCATGCGTGACTAGTTTATAAATATACGAGGGAATATATAAAACTTGAGAAAGTAAATAGATACTTACTTGGTTTGGAAAAAATATATAAACATAGACTGAAAATTTGAGCAAGTGTTTTGGTAGGTAAGTCATACACTACTTTACGATAAACCTTAAAAAAACATCTACTTAGATACAAAAGACCAGCGTGCAAAAACATAAGGGAATTTAATTAGACTTACTCTACAACCCGAACCAGTATTATAATCTAATTAGGTATGTTACATAATAATTAGTTTCCTTAACCCCAATATCCTATTTTTAAAGCGTCCACCTACTAGATTAGGCAAATCTATTTAATCTTATAAACAGCTTACGTGAAGCCCATCACCGCTCGAAATATCTTACAAAATAAAACAAACCCAGGTCAAGGCAAAAACTAACATTTATTTACAAATAGTTGTATAAAATGGTAGTAGTTCTGTCAAAGTAAGTCCCCAAAAATGTAAAAATAACACCTCAGGAGATGAAAAATTCACACCTCATGTACTCACTGTGCAAATATATCTTTCGTAGTAGAGCAAAGACGGGAATGGCGGCAGTTGGATCGCGATCGGCTTCGTAGCAAGACGCCCGTAGCACTGCGCGCTGCCGTAGCTATCGTAACTACGATTTCGTAGACTGTAACTTATTAGACTTTTAGTTAGGTGTTTGTTCTTAGTGCTGTGCTAAGGTCTTATGTTTATACTAAAATGTGAGTATTAAAACTTTTGTTTTCATAAAAATTACAAGTAGAAACTACAGAAACATATAATGGTTTTAAAAAAAAACTAGCTATGTGAAAAACAATTATTTTTATTGTTGATCGTGATTTAATTAAAAAATATTCTAATATTAAATTTACATCACGATTATTTCAAACCTCATTTAAAGGTGCCGTCGAAAGCCGTAATATTTTGAGTTTTTATTTGCTGCTCCATTTATTTGAACGATACTTGGAATGAATTTTGAAGCAAAGTCGAGGAAAAGACAATAAAAGAGTCGCCAACTCATTTACATTAACCGAAATCACTTTGCGAAGACGTATTTTGCTCATAGTAAACATTATAAGATAAATAACAGTGTAGGTACTGCTTACTATAAGCAATTGATTAAATTCTTATTATGTCCATTGATTATTTAGCACAAATTGATTTTGATTCAAATATAAACACGGAATGAAATAAATAAATAAATAATTGCTGATGCTTAGGTACCTTGTAAGTATTGTTTTTCTGGTATCAGTTTTAATAAAATAATAAAAATAAAAAAATATATATGTATAGCCATTATCAAAAAAAGTGAGCACTTTTAGAGTCTTCGTAAAGTCCATTTTTCTTTGCTGATCGAATATTGTAAACAATTTTGACATTTCTTATTATGAAAAGATTAATTTTAAAATAAGATTAATACAAAATTCACTACTTACATAGGTAATCTATCTTTTACTACTGAGATATTTTTGAATCAAATGGTTTTTTAATCTCAATCACTTGAGTCTTCTATTTTAGTGTTGTAGGAATACATGCAACACGTTATATGACATGTAATAATGTTTTATAAGACTATTTCATTCAAGCTTTCAATAGGTTTTTGAAGTTTGCGACAGCAACCGAAACTGATGTTAGAGAACGGAGGCTGTAGGTATGTTTCCAGTAGGTGCTAACGTTAAAAGCCTGAATATCAATCAAATTAACGTCACTCCTGTGATCCATAACCGTCCAACCATGACACAGCCAGCCTCAATAATTTAGCATATTTTAATATATGGTGTTATTCTGGCCACCGACAAACGACTCAGGGGTGGTTGCCAAAAAAACATATTTAAAAAAAAACACAAAATCAATTCATTATTGCGAAACTAGAGAGCGAGTCAAAACTACCAACACTAGGCCACCTCTTCGTAGCTAACTAGCTACGTCGTAATATTTCGTAGATATTACTTTCGTAGAGCTATGCGCGAGGGTGCAAATTTAACGTTTGAACGATGTAATTGAAAGTTTTTTTAGAATAATCATAACTTTTATATTCATCCCTGAGTTGGATGTCACTGACCGAATACCACCGTGTATACCCAAAAACCCTTCTTACTCAAAAATTCGTAGTTAATATTAAAATAGGCACCGAAAGTGAGTTATAAATAATGAAAAAGGTAGATCAACTGATAACAACTACACCGACCGGTTGTGTTGGAATCTGGACTCTGTTGTTAGGTAGTAAGGTGTGTTGTGGTGTACTTTGTATTTTAATATCATGACTTAGTAATCGCGAAGCTTAGAACATTTGTAAGTATGGTTGGTATGTAGCACAGAGTTGTAAGATGCAGAAGTAACTAAGGACCTCTCATGTTGTGTACGGAAACCTTTGTAAAGTTTAATACAGTTGTACAAATACAGGTTGAGTATCGATGAAATAACCTTATAGAAAATCACCTTTGCTATTTGCGAAATCGGCCTTTACCGTAACAGTAAACAAAAAACCGTAGTGTTTTTGTATAAATGTGAAAATTGCTGAAATTGTGATATAGTCTAAGATATTCACATCTCCATTTTCAAAAACCGTTGGAACTCCCGACTCTATCAAACTCAGTTTTATTACGTGCCTGAATTGCCACAGTGGCTTTCTTTTTATACTTTGACAACAAAAATCTGATGTTTCTAGCTTAGTTCCGAAACCTAGGTGAGATAAGTTTAAAATCGTAGAGCGAACTTACCGCACATAATTTCAAATGTGGCTCACTAGCTCCTGAGTATTCTCTGTTATTTTGTACCTCAACTTGTACAAGTAGTTTTGGCTTTCCAACGTTAGTAATAGGCGTGTCGTGTATCTCAACGCAAATCTTGAGTAATGGCTTGCCTGCAAAATTCATTTGGAGCGAGGCAACTTAGATACATCGCTTTAGGATTGGCACGTACCGAATGGAATGCAGCGGAATCAGGGGAAGCTTTCCGGTCTTTACACGGTAATGATGTAAGCAAGATATTCGCTATCTTGAATTTTAGTTCTTATTTCTTGTTCGTCTTGAAACAAATATTGCGGCTCAATTTTCGGACTCTTCGCTCGTGAGAACGAGTATTGAAAAGTCAAAAGTGTGGCAACAAGTGGTGACTAAGTTTGTTCCGGCGTTTCTTTTCAGCACTTGCCAGATTGTCTTGTCTCGAAGCGCTAGTAGGGCGCAAAAGATAAGGAGTCATGTTCTGACACCATATGAGCTACGAGGGTCAAACTGAAAGTTCTTAGAAAATCAAAAACTGATTACATTAGCCAGTTATTAGTTTTATTATATCTTTTCAAAATATTGTCCATTGACGTCAATACACCGCTGCATGCGATGGAACCACTGGGAAAAGCACTTTGCCCACTCGTCCTTAGGGGTCTCTTCAATGGCATCGCGATACGCAGCCACCGCTTCTTCAGCATTCATAAACCGCTTTCCTTTAAGTTTTTCTTTAATTTTTGGAAATAAATAAAAATCACAAGGCGCGAGGTCGGGGCTATACGGCGGGTGACCCAGTAATTCAACGTTTGATGTCGCCAAATAGTCGATCGTTCGCTTGGCGGTGTGCGACGAGGCGTTGTCGTGGTGAAGGAGGATCCTACTGCGAGGTCGTTTCTCTCGAACTTTTTCCAAGACAAGTGGCAAACAATTGGTAGTGTACCATTCTGCAGAAACTGTTTTTTTATCCTCTAACACAATTGTTGCGAAATTACCTATCCTTCCAAAGAACGAGGCCACCATTTTTTTCCCGCACTTCGATCTCTCTTCACTTTAGTTGGCAACTCCTCGAAAGGAAACACCCACTGAGCAGATTGTCTTTTGGTTTCAGGATCATAACAGTAAATCCAGCTTTCGTCACCTGTTAGTATGTCGAACACAGCATTTGAGTCACCTCCGTTAAATCTTTCAATCATTTTACGGCACCAATCCACACGATGGAGTTTTTGAGCCTTAGTCAAATTATGAGGTATCCACCGGGCGCAAAGCTTTCTGACCGCTAAATGTTCGTGGAGGATTTTGTGCACTTGACTCATACCGATGCCTAAGCTTGTCCGAATCTGCTGATAGGTCACTCTTTTGTCAGTCTCTATCATACGCCGCACAACACAGATGTTATTTTCAGTCGTCGCCGTAGAAGGCCGTCCCTCACGTACATCATCAGTGAGATTAGTGCGACCACGTTTAAACTCATTAAACCAGTTGTAAACAGTCGCACGAGATGGGGCTTCATCGTGAAAGGCCAATCGTAGTCTATCATAACTTTCTTGTTGACTTAAATGACATCGAAAGTCATAAAAAATCATTGCACGAAAATTTTCTCGTGTTAAATTCATGTTGACGTGACACAGACAATTTTCAATTTGCCGCCAAATCGTAAAACAAATGACAAATGAATGAAATATATACTCAGTAATATTGGCAAAGAGTTCTATTTTCAAATTTTAGAATTTTTTTTTTATTATATTGTTTATAAGTGGCCAATTCTAAGAACTTTCAGTTTGACCCTCGTATAATTGATTGATATTCAATGTTGACGTCATAAGTGGTATTTTGTGTCCTAAATCGACTCGACTTACATAACCAATTATTTCTAACGCCTCTGGATTTTGGCAAATTTAATCAGTGCTCATAAGAGGTCATTATCGACTTCGTATTACAAAGACATAACAATCTTTAAACTGTTACCATAACATTATGTTTGGTTATGGTAGGCATTCAAACTATTACTAGTATTTAAAGAAAATTTACGTTTGTGAAATATGATGCAACGGAGCTTCACTACATAGATTTTTGTGACTCTGATGTTACTTTAGATATTTGATTACAATTTCATGTATGCATTAATAACGGTTTAGATTAAAATTTGATAAGCAAAATTATGATTATTTTATGTCTCAATTGTGTGTAGGTAGGTAAACTAAATTAAAATAATTATTTGCTAAAAGCAGCGTAAAAATAATTAAGTACCGTTATTTATTTAGCTCAGTAAACATCCAATCTCGTAAATTAATTGAGTCAGCTCAAGTGGCAGTTTTAAATGCAAGGTAAATACAAAAATGAACGCTATTTCTCTAATGGTCTTGAAAATTGCAGGAGATTTTTACTTTTAAAATAAACTTGGAGAAATAGTTTTTTTATTGCTTTTTAAGTCTGAATTTACTACGTTCTCAGACTCAATTTGAGATATATATCTTAAATAAACTATTCAGATGCTCTTTCCAATTTCAGATTATTCTTTTAAATCTTTAAGTAATAATATAGCCATTAAAGTAGCTTTAATTAAAAATGTCATTTGAAACGGGCTCAATTTGGATCTATTTTGAATCTTATTTATTAAATTCTTTTTATCTTTGATAAAAGCAATAATAAGATCCATTTATTTCAGTTTTGACTAACTATTAACCGCGTTTATTAAGCTGGCTCTGCACTTTCATGATTGTGATAGTAATATCAGCCTTGAAATACATCGGTTTTTTTGAAGGCCATCGAAAATAAGAAATGGTAGAATCGTACCTCAATTATATATAATGTTTTCCCTTATGGTTCTAACAATTTGAATGATAAAACAAGGTCCTAGAAACAAAATAATCTTCAACCTTTTGTTAGATAGAACATGACGTTTTTTTACTGGAATTGGATCTTAAACTAACAGGCTAGTAAGGGTTCCATAGCCGAATGGTAAAACGGAACCCTTATAGATTCGTCAAGTCTGGCTGTTTGACTGTCTGTCTATCCGTCTGTATGTGACAGCAACTTTATTCTTAAACCATTAGTATAACACGGTTGAAACTTAGTAGGTTGATGTATTCTGTTGACCGCTTCACGATTCTCATACAAAAAATAAAAAAATAATGATATTTAATAATAATAAGGCTCCCATACATAATACTAAAACAATGATTTTGTATTTAGAAGTCGATGACGCCTCGCGAACTAAAAGAGTACACAAATATGGTACCGTCTGATTAATGGATGTCAATGAATTGACATCTATCATATCAGACATCAGATTCGAAACAGAGTCTTAATAGAGTGGCTTTCTTTATATATTTTTTAAAGTATGTAGGTACATTACAGTAGACTCGTTGGCCTAATTTTACAATTTCAGAGTTCACACTATAGCTCGGTAGTATATTAATCAACAAAAACATTTTATTTTCAAACTATTTAACATTTAAAATATTGAATAATTATCTAATAAATGCAATTGAAATGTATCACGTGAAACGCCATGGCGCCAATATCAGAGTCACGTTCACTGCTAGGTATTCACGATCACGTGACCACATGTATATTTTTTACAAATTAAATTAATTAAAATATTTACAGTCCTTATTTTAATAAATAAAGAAATATTTACTACACCATAGCCATCTGGGATCATGTAAACAGTATGATTCCTTCAAATAACACGCTAATGGTGAGCGTACAAAATTTTTTTTTCGCGACATTTTGATCCGTGAGCGTCTACACTCTTACTTTAAAAAAAAATGAAGGTGTAATTTATAGTTATATAACAGACATATTAACATACATTTCCATAGACATATGTGTTAGGATCGTGCGGGCGGGATTCGAACCCGCGACTGCTTATCTTTGTAGTCCGGAACGTAAACCACCACACTATGACGATCGTTAAATTATTATTAAAAAATATAGTACCAAACTACTCCATATATAGCACTGTCTTAGAATATCGACCATGTTAGTCCATGGGTTGGCTAAGAAACAAAAATCACTAATCTTATTGAAAATACTTCAATCATGAAGGATAGGTTTCATTAAATACAATTTACTTAACGAAAATATGATATTCGGACTGTTTTTTTTTTTATTTAGTTAAGGGTTTTTTGCAGTTGTAAAGGCGCACTGAGGCATTAAGACACTGACGCCATCAAAAACAGACTACGTCAAAATTATGACCCCAATTTGAAGTGAGATGTTGTTTAGCTAAGCCATCTTTTAGCCTCTCACCGGTGATCTAGTTCTTAATACAATATCATTGTACTAAAACCAAAAAAAAAACCTATGCGTCAAAGTGTCTACGGACAGGTCTTTTGAAATGAGTCCAAGGTTTCTATAAGCCTAACGTTTGAGAGATAGACGCTTCCAAAGTGGTAAAATAGCCGTCCCCCCATCTAACTCTAACCTAAGCGAGTGTAAATTTTGAAAAAAAAAATACATAGTGCAGATCTTGACAAATACTTTCATTAAAAAATTGTATATCGTATAATATAGTAGTCATGAAATAGAGCACGTTTCATTAACCGCAGCTGGCTAAAACCCACCCCGGTAGCAATGCTGTATTCACTAGCTGGTATCGCACCTCCGGACATTCGCAGGCGAGTGGCTAGTGGAGTGGAGCGTCGTAAGCAGGAGACGAGCGCACTTCATCCAATGCACGCTTACTGTACGGTCAGTCAAAGACTAAAAAGCCGCAGAAGCTTCATGAAGTGCGTTCCTCCTCTTGACCGCGACCCCTCTACTGCGAGACGTGTCCTTTGGGAGAACGGCCCCTTACCGCCTGCTCCTTTTGTTCCTCCTTCCGAACTTCCTCCTGCAGGACACAAACTGCCATGGCCCACCTGGAAGTTCCTTAACAGACACCGGACCCAAGTGGGCAGATGCAAGGACTCCATGTACAAGTGGGGATTTTCCGACGGAACAGATCTGTCCTGTGTTTGCGGGTTTACTCCACAAAACATGTCCCATTTATTGTCTTGTCCTGCGTGCCCTGATTCGTGCTTGCTAGAAGACCTTATGTGTGCCAACGACAAGGCAATCCGCGTCGCCCATTACTGGGCACAAAAAATTTAAGTCGGTTTACCATCGACACGATAAGAAGAAGAAGAAGATTAACCGCAAACATAACTTTGCGATTAATACAAATACTATTAAAGACAAAGTTATATTTGCTGTCAACAAAATATTGTATTTTGGCTATGTGGAAGTAAAGTGGATCCCGTATTGAGTTAAAGTTTGCACGGAACCTTTAGTGTGCGTTCCCGACTCGTACTTGGTCGGTTTTTTAAAATAGCGGTGGTCCACTAAAAACATTGAAACCGTCAATCCTTTATTACATTTCTACAAACAAATGCTAGAAGACACAAAGGTTTGTAAAAGCCACACAAGTATTAATCGTAGTAAAATACCTTTCAAACCCTTATCAAAACCTGACCTGATAAAAGACCGATCATTTCTAATTCCAGACGGATATTTTAACTTCCACTGGTTAAGTTTCATTAAAATCCAAAAATTGGTTTTTGTGATTGACGTTTAATAATATTATTAATTCAAGGCTGAACTAACAAGGCTGTATTTAAGTACCAAAACTAGTTTCCTTCAAGTTCTTGGAGGTAAATCATTGTTAATTATTAAAGGTATTTTGAATGTTATCACAGCGATTCAAAATTATTTCAAACGAAGTTTATTTTTAGGTTTGTGGTTTGGTAAGGTTTTTAAATTAATTTACTCTGACCATACAGTGATACTATCATATCTCATTTGTTTTATTTCCCTTTAGCATGACTCATAATACCTAATACTTAAGGTAAAGCCTTTGCCTAGCTGTGGAATGTTTAAAAGCTTACTCTAAATTTTTACTTATTCTTAAAAGCACACAAACGTACGTACTAAAAGTGTAAACTCGTATCTACACTCTCAAAGCATGACCGCAATCATCCAACCCAATCAAACGTATGCAAAAAATATTACATCTACAAAGCGTTTCTGAAGCGCCCACGAATAAAATGCCTAAAATAGTTGGGTTTGATCGCGTTTCTATTTCACTTTGTCCGACTGTGAGTGCTAACTAACGTTCATTCCGGCTTTGACGCGCTAAGCCAACGGTTTTGTCGGAGCTATTACGTAACAAATAATTGCAAAGTGATGGCGATTCTTGTGTTGCATTATCAGTAGAATAGGTAAGGCCGGAGATCAAATGCAACATTTTTAAACCCTGACGCAAAAACAGAGGTGTTTAACGTATTTGTCTGTGTATTTGTGTATCTGTCTGTGGTGTCGTGGCTCCCAAACGGATAAACCGATTTTAATTAGTTTTTTTTGTGTACCAACCCAAGTGTTCTTAGATATATTTTATTAAAATCTATTCAGCCGTTTGAAAATTTACAGTTATTTTCTAGTAAGTGAGAGGATCTGGCTAACTCCCTTAAGACCAATCGATTCGAAATTTAGTACCGTGTTACTAAGTATCGGGGTATTTTTTTTATTTTATCATATGGTAACCTTATGTTACGAAAAATTTAACTGGTGCATGCTGTACCGTTGTACATCTATAACGTGTAATAAATTGAGTACCTTAATATTTTTAGTATTCATCGGATCCACATTAACATTTTCATCACATTATCTTTGTTTTTCCATGCTTTCATTTCCTTTTTGCTGGTTCGTTTGCTGTAAACACGAACATAAGAGTTAATCATAGATTCTATCTACCATAACGCAGTTAGTATTTTCTCCCTAAAAAGTCGTACTGTAGACATTAAACTATAGGCATTACCTGCCTTTCTACTCTTCTTATACTATTACTCTCTATTTTTGGATTATTGATGTTTTCTAATCCTTTTTGAACAATATTTATTGTGAATCTAAAAATGTCAAACTTTCAAAGCTCTGTTATTCTACTTTTCTGTACATAATACTGTATGTATAGCTGTGTTTTACCTTTGTTTGCAATTTTCCTTTAATTTGCATTGGGTGATGATTCGTTTTCCTGTATTTTCGTAATTTGCTTGATTTGTGACAGTATTTTTATCTTTATTGACGTGGTTGTTATGACAATATCTTTCAAAGTCTGACAACTTCTATCAAAGTTTATTACTTTTTCGGGTTTAATCCTCTGTAAACCACCAGTATTCATGTTCTATTTTTGAACCTACCTTGATCTAAATTTGAACGGCCCCGGCCCCCTATATAAGCATTAATTTTTGTCATTCAATTCATTCGATTCCGAGTTCTAAGCTCGAACAGTTCTATTACACTCCAATAAATAAATACTCTACATCTTCCCTCAAGAAGTCTTGAAGAACCGCCGGTGACTACTGAAACACCTCCTCACGCTAGGGGAGGGACCGGACACCGGAGGAGTATCCAAGCACATTGACTGCAGTAACACCTCCTCGCTCTAGGGGAGGGACCTGTCTCCTTCTCGGAAGAGGATCCGAGACCAAGTACTTCTGGCACTCCAACTGATCACAACATTTTCTATATAGTGCCCGTTACCCTCATTACTGCACATCGGCGTCTCTGCTCTTCACGGCGCCTGTCACCGCTGCACATCGGCGTCATTGCTCTTCACAGCGCCTGTCACCGCTGCACATCGGCGTCGCTGCTACCTCCGCTGTGTCGGCCCTGCACTCCGACGCCGCCCTTTGCTGCCCCAGGACAATACTTATTGAAGATTTGAAGATACTTACTCACGCCCACTGCACTTTACTTACATTCATACAGACATCACCTCATCTCATTTTTCGGTACTGTATTCTTTTTGTTGTAATATAAATTCTATTCCCTCTTCTACCTCTTTCTTTAACCTTCTTCTACCTCTCCACATTTGTCGCTTCACGACAAATTGGCGCCCAACTTTTAGTCTTCAGTCTTCCCTCTTTCTTTCTTTTCTTACATCTTATTCTTTTCATCTTCTATCTTTTTCTAAATTCAAAAATAACACTTTATCTAGTGTTCTTTACCTTTTCACCTTCTTTACCTTTTCACCCTCTTTACCTTTTCACCCTCTTTACCTTTTCACCCTCTTTACCTTTTCACCCTCTTTACCTTTTCACCCTCTTTACCTTTTCACCCTCTTTACCTTATCACCCTCTTTGGCTATCTCTTTTGGATAACATATTATTAACTCCTTCACTATTTTCATATCTTAACCCCTTCACTATCATCTCTTATCATCTTAAATCTTAACACCTTAACTATCATCTCAGAACTTAACCCCTTGAAACTCGGAGATAGTAAAATTTTGTTTTAGTTAACTTAACTTGAGAATTATTAACTTAACTAAATCTACCTTAATTGGTCTTAAGTTAACTTTGTTCTTTTAACTTAACTTTGATTTAAATAACTGTTCTCTAATTAACTAAACTTGAGAATTATTAACTTTACTAAATCTACCTTAATTGGTCTTAAGTTAACTTTGTTCTTTTAACTTAACTTTTACTTACTCAATTTTATTTTTAACTTTTTTTTAACTTTTTAACTTTTTAATTTTTTAACTTAAGGGACTCTAAATCCCTTACGTTAACTCGGGAGGCTCTAAACCTCTTCTCTTTACTTAAGGGACTCTAAATCCCTTACGTTAACTAGGGAGGCTCTAAACCTCTTCTCTTTACTTAAGGGACTCTAAACCCCTTAGTACTAACTAGTACGTTCTTTTGAGCGGTTGATTACTCGTTAAATAAGCCTTAGGTCCGAGCGGTTGATTACTCGTTAAATAAGCCTTAGATTGGAGCGGTTGATTACTCCTTACGTAGGCCTAGAATCAAACTTTTTTTTTCCCATCTATGGAGCGGTTGACAACTCCCTAAATAAGCCTGTCGTTATTGAGGAATTCTTTTCTAGAGTGGCAGTCATTGAATGTGAACTCCACCCTTACGGTATGAAGATGATAGAATGCAAGAAGAAGAATAAATATTTTTATGTAAGGTTGTATATTAGGCGAAATAGATTCCTAGGTTTTCTTTAGGTCTTCTTTCAAAAATTTTCTCTAAGTCGAAAATTTTTCTGGGGTTGTGGGGGAAATGTACCGTTGTACATCTATAACGTGTAATAAATTGAGTACCTTAATATTTTTAGTATTCATCGGATCCACATTAACATTTTCATCACATTATCTTTGTTTTTCCATGCTTTCATTTCCTTTTTGCTGGTTCGTTTGCTGTAAACACGAACATAAGAGTTAATCATAGATTCTATCTACCATAACGCAGTTAGTATTTTCTCCCTAAAAAGTCGTACTGTAGACATTAAACTATAGGCATTACCTGCCTTTCTACTCTTCTTATACTATTACTCTCTATTTTTGGATTATTGATGTTTTCTAATCCTTTTTGAACAATATTTATTGTGAATCTAAAAATGTCAAACTTTCAAAGCTCTGTTATTCTACTTTTCTGTACATAATACTGTATGTATAGCTGTGTTTTACCTTTGTTTGCAATTTTCCTTTAATTTGCATTGGGTGATGATTCGTTTTCCTGTATTTTCGTAATTTGCTTGATTTGTGACAGTATTTTTATCTTTATTGACGTGGTTGTTATGACAATATCTTTCAAAGTCTGACAACTTCTATCAAAGTTTATTACTTTTTCGGGTTTAATCCTCTGTAAACCACCAGTATTCATGTTCTATTTTTGAACCTACCTTGATCTAAATTTGAACGGCCCCGGCCCCCTATATAAGCATTAATTTTTGTCATTCAATTCATTCGATTCCGAGTTCTAAGCTCGAACAGTTCTATTACACTCCAATAAATAAATACTCTACATCTTCCCTCAAGAAGTCTTGAAGAACCGCCGGTGACTACTGAAACACCTCCTCACGCTAGGGGAGGGACCGGACACCGGAGGAGTATCCAAGCACATTGACTGCAGTAACACCTCCTCGCTCTAGGGGAGGGACCTGTCTCCTTCTCGGAAGAGGATCCGAGACCAAGTACTTCTGGCACTCCAACTGATCACAACATTTTCTATATAGTGCCCGTTACCCTCATTACTGCACATCGGCGTCTCTGCTCTTCACGGCGCCTGTCACCGCTGCACATCGGCGTCATTGCTCTTCACAGCGCCTGTCACCGCTGCACATCGGCGTCGCTGCTACCTCCGCTGTGTCGGCCCTGCACTCCGACGCCGCCCTTTGCTGCCCCAGGACAATACTTATTGAAGATTTGAAGATACTTACTCACGCCCACTGCACTTTACTTACATTCATACAGACATCACCTCATCTCATTTTTCGGTACTGTATTCTTTTTGTTGTAATATAAATTCTATTCCCTCTTCTACCTCTTTCTTTAACCTTCTTCTACCTCTCCACATTTGTCGCTTCACGACAATGCATGGTGCAGATGCATGGCATGCTCACCGCTCGCCAGGAGTGTTACGTTAGGTATGTAGTTCACCAAGGCATTTACATGTGGCATCGATGCGTGTGAACGATACTAACAATGACGCAACTTTCACATCTAGGTACTATGTTAGAGCGAGACAGCATATTTTGCGAATTTCACAAGCCACATGTGAATGCGTTCGTGTACGGTGTAACAGCACCGTGCTTAAGCCATTCTCAGGCTTTAATTAAAACTTAACCGTTTTATAAAGAGACTGACATGACTACGCTGCATTCGTAGACATCAAGATCATAGTTGCGTTCATGTATCAGCCACCTGATTATTTTGTCCGCGTTGAAAATGTCTAAAACCTTACAAATATAGTTTTTACCTTACAAATATAGCAATTCGATGCATGGCGATTGTGTTACGTAATTGGCTACGGGACGGCGCGCTATGGTGATACGTTCAAATCTGCGAGAAGCAGTGTCTGACGGATTATAAGATATAGCGATTTATTATTTCGTCTGAAATTTATATTATAATCTATCAACCATAGTATCTGAACGTTTAATTTAATGTTCGAATTTATCAAAATTACGTCATCAAGTGTTTGTCTGCATAAAGAATTTAAAATATGTAGATACTTTTCATGATTCTCTTAGTTGTAACTTTAATATTAAAATTAATATGAAACGGTTTATTTCTTACCTACTTATACGGGAAATATATTTTGTTCAATTTTATAAAGTAACGTTAATGTTATATAAGGAGGTATTCTTATAAAATGAAATAAGAAACCAAAAATTGTGCACGGATAGGAATTTAACCGATTATTTCCTTTCAATTCAGTCAATCAAAGAGTGCATTGGCCCAATTGGCCAGAAATACGCAGGTTCGAGTTTCACCTGTGTCTCTTATTTCATCTTAGTATAATAGGTACCTATTAAGTAACGTTTTAAAATACAATCCTTCACCATGACCGTATTTTTTATCTTATCAAAAGGAATTAAAGTGTTCCGCTACCGCTTATGCAAGTCTGTATTTCAATACGATAACCGAGACCCAGCTCAAGAAAGATAGGCGAGCATCTCATCCGTAAGTTCCCGCCAAGGTTCACGAGATCAAGTGATACCCTTTGCCTCTGTGACGTTTCAAAATAAATTGGATCTGTATCAAAAGTAAGCAATGTAACGCTGAAAAGTTGAATTCTAATAGGATTTCCGTATATGTTAGAAATGCTCCCATTGTAGCCCAGCCTTCCATCTATTGACTACTGTTAAACATATTTTGCCGCTAATTGCTTGTAAAGTTTTTTTATTGATACAAATCAGAAAGTAACTCTTATAACGCATAATAATATTATTTTACAACGCATAGTCAATAGTGGCTCTAAGCTCAGTAGATTACAAGTCAATTTTAGTTGACAAATGTATTCATAGATGGCGCTGTACCCTGTTAAATCGCGTTTACTTACTTCGTTCGTTTACTTGTAAGACTAATTGTTCGTTGTGATAGCTATCTATCTTATTGCGGCTGTTGACATTGTATTGACGTAATAAACCCGTTGAGAACAACGCCAAGCTTTTATTTTTAAGTAAGTACACCCTCGATACAGACTTAAACTCAAAGGAAGTTATGCACTTCTATATTCATTCAATAAAGTTGTGTTAGTTTCACCACCTGTAACTCAAAAACGGGTGATCCGATTTTCATGATTTTTATGTTGTTGGATTTGTTTAACCTTGAATCATGAAACGGGACTGTGGCAAAGCTGGCTGGGGGCGAAACAAAATCTGCTGGGTCCCCTACTATTTCATACTTTAGTGTTGTAGAAGAAGAAGAAGAATATCAAACGCCAATTCTTCTACAAAAGTTCCAGACACCAAACACAAACTTCACAGCTTGTTTATAAGGTCTTCGAGTATACAAATACGAAAACTTGCTCGGAAAATGCGTTGCATTATGCCGCTACTTCAACGCTCGCAGACTTTTAGAACTTTTCTTTAACTGCTGTGGAAAGTGCATAAAAATAGCTGCATAGGCAACTAGTCATATGTTTATATTTGATACGAAATTTGTTTTAGGGAGTTAGATTGAAGAGGGTAAAAATCACAAAGCCAATTCTTCTACTGCAATTTCCGTATAAGTTTTGCCTCAATTATAATATACTAGTAAAAGTTGGATAAGCTTTTGTAAAAAGCTATTAAGTTAAAACTACCTTTGACGCCGATATAAGCACGGAATGGCTTAAACGCTTTTACTGACTTCGTAGGACAAAAATTGAAAGAAATAATAGTTACCACATCTGCGCAGTGAAGTAAAGGCGAAACCAAAAATATAACAAGAGATAAACAAATTCAATCCCTAAAACATAACATCACTAAGATCTCCCATTTGGCAAACGCTAACACCTAAAACGAGGCATTACCCGCATAATGGTCTCATTTTAATAAGATCCTCTGAATCCACAATTTTTTCGTCTCGCTAACTCAGCCATCACGTTGGGGCTATAAAAAACAGTAGTCGATAAGCAGACGATTAAAATGCTCTGCGCACTGATGACTGTCATTTAAAACACCTGGTATGATCAAAACTGTTTGGGTGGAGATTATATTTGAGGGTGTTTGAATGTATAGTAGACGATTTTATGTGTGTTATGCAGAGGTATATAACCTTTTTTAGTGTACAAATTTTTGGAAGTCAAGGTTTGCTGGCGTACTTTTGTTTTATAGAGACTACGACTGACTAATGCCTGACTATGAGACTAGGATGACCAATAAGCAGGTGTTACTTACGCAGTTATAATTCAACTCTATTAGTGTTTCAATGTCTCTCAAAAGGTACATGGTTCACGTATACAGACTACAATAAGACCTGAAATAAACAGAAATAAGACTTTCTTTTATTGAAATGAACTCTATGAAATGGGTTCAGTGGTTAAAGAAAGGGTGCAACGTGGTGCAATACCACAAAACTGTCACAAAATCGACGTCTGATTAGCTAACTAACCCAGGTTGACTATTGTTTTTAGGTGACCGTTGGTTTTATCCAATCAACCCGTATTATTTGAAAATTAGGACACGTCTTTCACAGTGAGCGACTGACCGCACTGTGCCGTGATGCGTGGTTTAATGGCGTCACTCGCACACTCATTTATAAAGGAGGATGGAAGTGTTTAATTTTCCTAATATATCTGGAAACATAATTAAAAAAACTGCCAAAATCATGATTGTAACCTTCTTATCATTAATAATGATATTTAAAAAAAAAAAGTGGTTTGGTTGGGAAGAGCCCGGTTCGCCAAAGGTGGGTTTATATTGTACGCAATTTATGGTGCCTTATTTCATCTCAGAGGATATATACGGATATGCTTAGTTCCATCAGAGTTTCATTTCACGCTATATCATAAAGTGACCTCACAATGTATTTGCAAGCTTTTGATAATTATATTGATATCATTAACTAAGAATAATCAATCAAAGAGATGTTAAGATAACACATAATTAGGTAATGAAAACATCATCGCACAAAGACGTGTAATCAAATTATTTTGCTCACCGATATTATCAGTAAAATTGATCCATTTAGAAAATATGCCCGAGTCACGTTGTAATTAGACGCGGGCTGTAACATTATTAATGAGTTTCCGATATTGCCTCTTCTCTGCTTCTGAATTTAATAACCTCCCCTATACATATTTTAGATATGGTGGATTTTTTCACCATCAGCGTTTTTTCAATTTTCTTTGCGATGAATGGTAAGATGACATTTCAGGGCTTCCGTATCAATTGATATGTATTAAGTACGCTTTTATTAAAATCCTTTTTACTGACTTCAAAAAAGGAGAAAACCAATTCAATGTGTATGTATATGATAACGTAGGAATTTTATAATATTAGAGTATATTGATCTGTTAAGGCTTCTTAACACGTGTGTAAAATTTCGGAAGTGAATGTATGTTTATATACTTGTATGTTTGCCCACGGATTTCTCTCGAAACCGAATTACGAAAATGAGACGCTAAAGCGAGACGATTGTTTTTCTTAGGGTACAGTGTAAGTTTCATCAATATCGGTCAATTTTTGAGATATAGGTAATAACTGAAAATCATGAAACAAAAAATAATTTGAAAGAACCTGACTTCAAAAACTGTCAAAAAGCTTAAAATTAAGCATTCGTCCTCTATTTTGGAGAAGCAAATTCGTTTGGAGTCGGTGCACGATGTCAAGCTTATCTGCCTACACGAATAATCTTCACACAGTACATCATCATCCAAACGAATTTGTTTCTCCTAACTTAAGGACGAATGTTTTATTTTAAGGTTTTTGAAGTCGGTTTATTATTTTAATAATTGTTTATTTTTTATCATATTAAAATCATTTTTAAAATATGTTTTTATTATTGGTCGCGGGTTCGAATCACGAATATTTGCACCTAAGTCATGCATGTTACTAAGTATTTAAGTACTCGTATTTATGGGAGACGCCACCGTCACAGTCGTTTGGTTTTTGTAGTTACACAAGGAAGAAAATTCCTTCCCAACTAGCACACTAGTGGAAATAGCAGCCTATTTTGCAACCTGCAGCTGTACAGTAGCGCTTTAGGGGTTCAGAAAGTGGTTTTAAGTTCTACTATTGCTTCCGTTACTGCCAATAGCTGTAAATATCACTAGGGGTAGCAGAAGCTGAACCAAATGCCACTCTAGGCTTTACAAGAGTTCATTTTACAACCAAATGGGTTGTAACCGCTCTAGCTCAAAAAGAGAGTTGTAACATATATGTTACAACTTAAAGCTGCTAAAAAGCTTCTAGTGCCGCTTCTGTACGCTTCACAACCGCATAAAGACTGTAATTGCAGACTTTTTAACGGAACTGTAAAAAATATATATTTAACACTGTTCTGCCACTGAAAGTTTCATTGCAGAAGTTATTTGCACTTTTGCGCAGATTTAAGTAGCAATTTGATTAACTGTGTTACTAATAGTGACATTAAGGCTTTACAATAGAAGCAGACGAAGCGTAATGGACAACGCCTATACTCATTCTAAAAACATGGTAAGACATAGTTAAACAATTCAGAGACCTAATGCAGCCGCTTTGCAGCCAAAGTGCTCCTTTGGCTGCAAAGCGGCTGCATTAGGTCTGCAGTGCACGCTTTGGCGCTAGAGCTTGGCGCCTTTGGTAATAATCGGATTGGCTCCAAAGCTCTTAAGCAACGTTTTTGTGCCAGTTGGTTTACTTCGAAACCAAGACATTTGGTGTATTATCCGGCGCATATTTTTTCATATTTATTTATTAACATTAAAATATATTTTATAATATTATACAAATATTTTTATTAAACGTGCAAAGGTCATTAGAATAGTAATTCTGACGTTCGGTTTAGTTTTCTTTAATCGTAAATATTCAACCGCTGGTAACGACATATAACCATTACTATCCATCACGCAATCGGGTCATTTAAAAAATCTTTTCAGTTTCACTAACTGAACTTGTAGTTGAGTACTTGTAAATCTGAACGCAGTTGTGTACACTGAGTTTTCTTCATTGTTATTTTCTTTGCTTCACACGAAGTGAGTTCGTAGAAACATTTTCAAATCGAACATTTCATGTTATAAAGAATTGTGACTTTGTTAAGTTCAGTTCAAAACTTGGCTGGAAAGAAATAGACTTTATTCTTAACTATTTACATAGCTATTCAGTATTAATCCTGCTCTGAGCAACTAAAGAATTGAAGGGTGTAAATAAATTTTAAAATAATGTAATTCTTTTGTTTCAGATCTAAACCAATGGCCTGCAACGCCATGAAGGTAAGTTTAATTGAAGTTTTAAAAAGTAAAAATAATTTTTAGTTATTTAATTTTTTTGCACTACAAATATAAACCAAATTGTATTATAGCAGTTGTACAGCAATAAAGTATTTCATCATTAAATTTGGAATCATGAAAACATTCAGTCAAACAAAATGGCAGCGGTCTTATCAAATCAAAATTTATGAGCATTTCACACGACCCACAAGTTTCCCACATCCGGAGGTAAATCGTGGTCCAACTCATAACGTAATTTATTCATAATATCCCTTCATTTATGAAAATACGACGGGAAAAGTTGGCAACCTTCACGGGTAAAAATTAAATGGTCGTTCGTGAAAATATTCCCATTACATATCACATACATACTGAGGGGCGTTTTGACATATTTCTTAAACATTCGACTTGTTCAGAGTCTGACTCAGGGGCTATATATTACTGGGGTACTAAAAACTTTACCTACGGTGCAGTAAGTAAGGAGGAAAGTCAACTTGTTACCTAAGTAAGTAGGTATACACTAGACTCGATTTTTTTATCCGGTTGTGTTTTGATTCTCACTTATGATTAATTTTATCAGGCGGTTTAAATTTTAATTTTGACGTGAGACTAATGAATTTTATAGTATAGAGTTTATAGGCTAAGCTATTACTGACCTTGTTTAAGTAATAACTCAGGTTATTTATTGTTTTGCACCATCTATTTATTAGTCACCCCATAATTTACATTGAGGTCGTTTTTAGTGCATACATATTCTTAACTCCTCTTCATTTCGGTATTGTATCGCATTAAAGTATGAGCCCTGAGTATAGTTTTGACTAAAGTATGAGTATTTAGAGTATAAGTGTTTGAACTACGGCCCTGGTTCATCGCGATTTGTGGCTCACTACGTGCGTGAATGATGGGAATTCCTATGGGTTCGGTATTCGGCCTTGCACCGTTTTCATCGATACTATAAGTCAAAGAGTTTGAGTTTTCAGTAGCACCACTAGAAAATTAAAACATAAAGCTTTTCCTTTGAGAATAATTAAAAAGGTTGTAAAAAATATAATAAGGTGTTTCAAAACTGCCTAGGAAGGAAGGAGTTACTCGGAATCAGTGACTAAGACCCAATTTCTTCATCGATGGTAATGGTAAAGTTTCGTAAACAGTGATTGAATATTTGCGATTGTGTGCGTTTTGAAGAAAAACTACCTTGACGAAATGACAGAAGCAACAAATGCTCTTAAGTAATCAAATGTCTCCTAGAAATATTAATTGAAAAACAAAAACAATAATAATTCGTCGATAACTGTAGAACTTCAATAAACAATAGATATGAGTTCAGTTACTATAATGTAGTGATTTATTTTATTTATTTTCGCTTTTTTTTCTTGATTTTAGTAAATGCCACAAGCGCTCTTGCTCGTTGCTTGTTTGTTAACTGTGTTTTATTTATTTTTTGTATTCTAATTTACTTACCCTAGTTATTGCATTGAACATATTTCAACAAGTTCCATTACTGGACCGTAATTATGACCACATTGCATCAATACGGCACGTAATTTGGTGGCATATTGGCCGCACTTACTGTGCGTACAGTCAGCCCATCAGGTTATACATTTTTGTTGAAAACATGACCCTTATGACAACAGAATAAGATACTGTATTGTGAACCTTGGCGTGCTATTGACCGTATAAATTGGTGCAAACACACCTAAACGGCTGCCCGCGAAATTGACATCGGAAGTTGCAAATTTGGCGACAAAAAGCTTGATTTGCTACAAACACAACGTGAGGATGCCAAAGCTTTAGGAAAATCAAAAAAAAGTTACAATCATTGTGAAATTCTGTCAGTTGTATAAAGTAAAAAAAAAGGAATTGCATCGAAAAAATACGGGTTTTTAGCGTTAAAGACAGAGCTTTTTTGAAGTCTGTAACAAAAAAAACTGCGAAACTAGACCATAGAAATGGCATTTCTGACTGGCTCAGCTTGACCTCTGGTGTACCACAGGGAGGTATCCTCTCTCCCCTCCTTTTTTCGGTTTTTATAAACCTCATCAATGTGAATATTCGCTGCTCGTATCATCTGTATGCTGATGACCTACAACTGTACGTACAATCCGATGTCTCAGAAATGTCTGCAGCGATCGATCTAATCAACGACAGTTTAAGCCATATCTCGTCCTGGTCATGTGACTTCGGAGTTTCTGTCAACCCCACCAAGTGCCAAGCGATTATAGTAGAGAGTCCTGGACTCATCTCTAAGCTAGGTATGGCAGAGTTGGGGCCGGTTATGTATGAGGATACTGCTATACCTTACTGTACCAGGGTGAAGAATTTGGGCCTGATGTTAGACTATTACGTTGAGCTGGACTGTTCACGTGGCTGAGGTCAGTCGTAAGCTCAACACGTATTTGCGGTCTCTCTACAGATTAAATTTTTTTCTTCCGTTCAAGACAAAACTTCTTCACATGCAAACTCTCATTATCCGTATCATTGATTACGCGAACTCTTGCTGTACTAACCTCACTGAGGCACTCACTGACAAACTTGAACGTCATCTCAACAGCTGTATTAGATTTATCTTTGGCCTCCAAAAATATGACCATATTTCCCGCTACAGAGCACAACTTCATTGGCTTCCCATTGGACAACGTAGAAACTCTCGAATTCTCTGTGTTCTGTACGGTATTCTCAATAACCCCTCATCACCTTCTTGTCTTAAGGATATGTTCTCCTTTTTATGTCAATCACATGATCGTGCTCTCCGTTCTTCCGAAGATCTCTGGCTAGGCATACCGGCTCATCGCTCCTCGTATCAATCCTAATCATTTACAGTGACGGCTACGCGGCTGTGGAATACGCTCCCTCTTGAGATCAGGAGGTCTGAGACGAAACTGTGCTTCAAAAATAAACTGCGAAGGTTTCTGTTTCAATGATTGCGAAATATGTAAAATATGCATGTATGTATATTTTTAGTTATGTATGCTTTTGGATGTTATGTATCTAAACCTTTTATTCTGTATATTTAGTTTATGTGTATTATGATATATATAATATTATTATAATTTACACATTAATATTTGTTGCAATTTTAATATTTATTTACAATATTCGCCTGCACCGATAACAATCTCTCTGCATGATGTAAAGGTATGACTGCGAGAGAATGCTATTAGCATTAAGTCCACCTTTTGTACAGTTTTATTTGTGCAGTATTTTTTTTTAATAAAAACAAAATAAATAAAATAGAACCAGTTCATCTCACAGCTAAGCGTTGTGTTCGTGCCAATGGAACGCCTCAGCCCTAACATCGTGCAGGGAAATGTTTCTACACGGTTGATAATTTATACGTTAACTCTAAGATTGTCATTTTATTTGTAACGATGAAATTTCATTTGTAGAAATTTATTTTGATAATAATATAATATTTCCATTTTGATATTTTTGCATGCTACATTTTTATGGCTATACATGTACTATGTTCAAAAGCAAATACATTATTATACTGATAATATCAAAAATCGTTTATTTCAGGCCACACAGCCCATATAAGTGTAGTTAGTAACAAAATTCTTAGCCTAGGGTTAGTAAGACAATATTTATTGACCAAAAATAAATAGTAAAATAAAATGTGCCATTGCAGCGCGATGCCGCTTGAGATGGCGCAACAGTGACTGACGTAAGGACAATCTTATCTACTTGCAATCATGTTTAGGATGCTGTTGGTACTGGCGCGCACTCTGCGGACTAGGGACGCACACCGTTTCCGCATTGTAGCGTAGAAACAGTCCACACGGTACTTTGCGAACATCCCCGAGGCACTGCAGAACCGCGGCAGCCCCAATAACACCCTAAACGCATTGTTAAATTGGACACGGAGGGCACTGAAGGACTTTTGCTGTATTCAGCTCACATACTATACATGTAAAAGGATGTACAATAAGCTCTAAACAGAGTAATTTTAACCTGTACAGTACATCGTGAGAATCTGCGAGCTATCAGCCCTTTCTATGTCGTCATCGTCTGTGAGGGTCAAGAAGTCAATATTGTTCCCAAGTATTTAAAAGCTTGTACTGTTTGCAATGCCTGAACATTAAGCCTAACATCTGGGTATCTAGCTGAAGTCTTACCTCTAGCCACAAATACCATGCGTATACTTTTAGTCGCGTTGTACCTCAGTGATTTAGTGATTATAATGATAGTATTGATAACACAAACAATTATCTACAACTACGAAAGAAAAACACTATGCAGTTAAGTTTCAGCCTAATTTCACTCCCCCGATGTTCGTGTTACAGAAAATTCATGAAACCATAATATTTCTTAACTTCCCATCCTCACACAGTCATTCGCGCTAACGGCCGGTTATTCCGCGATTACACGTTAATTCTACGCTTGTTGGGTCTAATTAATGAGGAGGCAAAGCTGGATAATCAACACTTAATTACCGGATGTACGCGCCTGCAGTTACCATAAATTAAAAGGATGTTTTCTATATCGATATGTTAACAGAAGAATGTGAGACATAATAGGCGCGACAAACCCCACAATCCCAGTAAATTATCGCCTTTCCGTTTTATAATATTGGAATTGAATTGTATTATTTTATCTATTTACTAACATCCGGGTAAGAACACCTTGTTACTTACACATAATATGGATGTAAATCTGTAATAAAAATGTTTTGAATTGATTTGATAATAAATTTATATTGTCTGCACTATCTTTTTACGCACTGAGAAACATCAAATTGCAGTCGAACTCCAAATGCCTGTTGAAGTGACGTTAAAGTACATGGCCCAAAAAAAAAGTTCATTTTGTACATAGGCTTTTGCTAGCACTTATACACGTCCTAACATTGGCCCTAACACAGCTTCGGGACAATTGTGGGCTAGTGCTGAGAAGAAGCTGCGCAACAAACTTAGTCACTATCATCAATGCCTCTTTTAAAAATATTATAATTTGAATGCTCTTACAAGCTAGACCATACATTGTTATCGTTCATATAATCATTTATTCTATAATATCCTTTAGTTATTAAACATTGTTTAACAATAGATTTGAATTTATACATATTGCACTCAACCAATGAGTATTAATACGTTTAGGAACTTTGCCAAGCAAAAATGTGACAAGATAGTGACAAATAAATACAATGCCTTGGAATTAAAAATTCGAATATGAAACGCTTGTATGAATTAATGACAAGTGGCGTCAATTTATGGAATACAAAATGTATGCGTGGTGTTAGTCAGTCCAAACACTAGAGATAACAATTGAATGGTTTTAATATTTTTTTATTTAAAACTTAATGCACAAAACATAAAATTGTACATTTGGCGGACTTAATGCCAAAAGCATTCTCTACCAGTCAACCATACGTCAGAAAAGAGAAAAATATATATACAGAACAAAATATAATAATATTGTTAGAAAATGTTTTACTGCTTTATCTTATATAGCAATTTGTTCACACTTTGTCATACACACGTTTTCTATAGCTAGAAGTTTGCAGAGCTGCATGTATGTAAATTACCTTTCCAGAAAAGTAAAGTATAAATAAGGAAGTCATCTGCAAATTTTGAATTGCATACCATCTTTGAAGTGTGTTCTTTGCAAAACTACAAAATTAACATGGGAACTAACAAAGATAAAAAATGCATTTTTTATGACGCATTTAATGATAAAGCGTGCATACAAAGAATAATATATTTAAATTCATACATCAGTCTGGTGACTGATATGACATTAGCTTTTATCATATATTTTATGCGTTTTATACGACAATTGTGTCACCAACAATTTAACTTTCAGCAACATTTATCCCTAAAACTAAGACTGTTAAAATTTATATACATTCTCCTTTTAATGGTACGTTGCATTTTAAAACCGGCTTGCATTTGAAATTATTGGTCTGTTAATAATATATGATAAAGAAAGGATTTTCAGATACGCTCGCGCATTTAAAAAATAATTCATGTTATTGACAGGCTGCTTATAAATTCAGCATGTTGGAATGTTTGTTTTTGAAGGTAGAGGAATTTTCTCTTTAATATTATCAACTAGCCATTATTCATTGCTTTCAAAGAATTAAAATATCAAAAGACTTGTATTAGAGCAGTAAAATTTTATCTTTTATGTAGAGCAGAACCTAGGTAAGAATTAAAAATGTTTTATTATAACTTCCTATAACTATTTTACTATAAAAACTATGTTATAATGATGTTTTTTTTATGATCTAACAGAAATAGGAAAAGTTAAACTGCCTCATACAATATTTAATAATGAAAATGTTCTGAATTCTATCTCCCCACGTTTGCACTGGAAAACACAACTATGAATGTAAATATTTTCACTCTGAAAAACCTTACAAGGAACGAAACACATTGTTGTTATGTAAATTGTCCAAGCAGCCTCCTTCAAGGCAAAGTTAAAATTTCCTCAGCCACAGTGCAAGTTTAGTAAAGTATTACTACTTTATGTACAGCGGCAACTAGCTGGTTTATTTGTTATAACTCTGAGAGCTGGTAATCTCCTTGATAACAGTCAGGTGCTCATTGCAGCTAGCAATAAATATAACACCACGTCGCTTAAAATATTTGTCTGTGATCCTCTGGTATATACAATAATGTGTCTTTGTTAGTTTAACCTGTATTCCCATTATTTATTTATATATTGCTGTGTACCGGAAAGAAGTCGATAGAACTTAGTAATTAGTTTTGTTCCTGACTTAAAGAGAGTACGTAGTACTATTTTATCTTTTGTACAGCTTAAGTATTCCTAGACTATCTAATCTACACTTGGTTGAGGTTTTAACGGGGCTAAGCTTAGCTCCTGACTACAAAGAAGATGCAGTGGTAGGACAAAACCCTTAGCTTCTTCCCCCTTTTTTTGCACTTCTGTTGACCGCATGTTCCGAGACTTCGTCTTGGAGGTGAATGTGTGTGCGTGAGATTAATGAGTACTCCCCTAGGTGAACTAATTAATTAGTATCAAGTTATAATCACGGTAATTATCACTATCCAATTACAACTACACCCTGCTGATCGCGTAGCGCACAAAATCTCAGAAAACATCCTTAGATGATAGATATTTTTATATATTTATTTATCTTCCTTCTGTCATTATGATCGCTTCTGTCTCTTTAAGCACAGTGGCGTTCGAAGTAGCGTCATAGAATTTAAAGAGGTTCAATCTGAAATATACTGACGCCCTCATAAACGAAGCAACGTCAAATGTATTCAATCCTCAATGAGTCCGGTTAATATGAAAAGTAGAGCTAGTACTACTGTTATCCACTCCACTGTGAAGCAACTGTAAGCCTGTTCAGACCATTGTCTGGAGAAAATGACAACAACGTTACAAGTTTTCTCGTCGCGCCCAATAAATGAGAGCCATTTCCACGTACAAGTGTGTACCTTCAAGTACCTACACTTAAGTTTTCGTGGTTAAGACTCGGTCACTGTAGGAAGCAATTTGCGACTGATTCTAGCAACAGGTACTGCAAGTGTGTTGTTTAAACATTGTATTTAAACGATTTTAGCTTACTGAGTAATCCGGGCCAGCTTTTAATTTAAAGGATAACTAGTATTTAAAAAAAATGAGTTATAGTGGTGAAAAAAGATATGGAAAGCTAAAATAAATATGTTCTGAAAATGTCAAAAGTGGAGATAAAAATATTATGCACTGGTTCTATCGATGAAATCACCGCCTTACTAGTCGTCTTTTGTGTATAGTACAAGCCGTTTTCGAGCCGTGTGAGCAAGCTATAATTGTTTGAAAGTGTTAAGTTGGCAGTGTTCTCGACCTTAGATACTCATATATGCGGACATGATCATTAGTAGGTATGAGTTCTACTTTGAAAGTTAAATTAATACTTTCAACATACCCAAAGCTATATTACCATAATGACGCTCTAAGCATCTTGAATTAATTTTCATAGCATACTTTAATTTTATTGAGCACTCACGTCTCTAAATGTAAAACTTAATCCCTTAGGGCCGATTCTGATATCACCCGTTTTCACCATGTTTAGTATTGTAATTACACGTTTAAATGGGGCAACAATGTCGGCCTAAACATTGTTATTACGTTTTCTGATTATAGAAGTAAATTGCAACGTTTGTTATAAGTAGTATTAGGATTTCAAAATCATTGAAGTGTTTACGCGATGATTACGTAGTGACTCTGTTAACAATATGCTGTGCAATTACAACTTATTTTGAATTTTCAACAACCGCAAACATAACTTTGTGATTGTGATTTTAGACATAGATAGCAGTTAGCACAAATGCGTGTTTTACTTAAGTTGCGAGCATTATTTTTGATAGACTTCAACAATAAAACATGTTTTATGTCTGTTACTTTTAAATAAATTATGAAAAAAAAAAAATGTCAAACCTACGTGTGTGGGGTATCGACATCTATGGATAGATCTTTTAACCTTTAACTACTGACGTGTTTTTTTTTACATAGACTCTGACGTGGGGGCCTGTGCGGCCTGCTATGTTAAATGTTTATATTAGCGATGTTTGGAAATTTTAAGGTCCAATTTATATTTCATTTACACATTTGTATATATTTTTATAAAATAAGCATTATTTCAGTATTATTTTTATTGTAAAGTTACTTATATTGAACATTTAAGATAATGAGATTACTTTTTTTGGCATAAACACTTGAGATCCGAAATCAGTCTGCATTTCGTAAAAAAATTAACAAAAACAAAAATCTTATGTGTATTATATAACTTCAATAGTGTCCCTAATAGGCAATATATAATCAACCGTAATAACTAAATCAGGAGTATAAAATTGCAAGGCACCAAATCGTACAAATAAGACGCAGTCAGAGCAATCATTTTTTGTGTTTTAAAATGTAAATTAAAATGTAAAATTTAAACATGTTTTTTACACATAAAACAAGTATGTGTAGATTTTCTCTGAAGCTTGATTGGACATGTATGACATATCCTCCTTATTTTGACGTCTTCTTAAACTTCTGGAGGATCAAATGTAGGCATATCAGGTCCCAATACACGGGTCAAAATCAAGCGTAATTCTCGCGGCAGTCTTTCATTCAGGACTCTTCGTTTCATGTGTGGCAATACCAAACTACGGGCTAACTGTTTTACAAATATACCTCTTTCGGTCATTTCTTCTTTATGTATATCATACAAGATATAACTGTTGACAGAGCAGATATCTAAAATGCGGTAAAAAAGTACCATTGGCCAACGCCGTGTTCTCCGACTGCATGTAGAAATAGAACAATTTTTGTCTATTTCATCCACACCTCCTTTGGTGGTACTATAAAAGTGGATAATTTCAGGTTTTCCAGTGTTTCATCAATGGCTTCAGTATGGTGCATGGATGATAGAAGAATGACTGCTTTGTCTTTTTTTTTGGGACATGCGAAAGAAGTGTGTTTTGTCCGGAAACTCCATAAAGTGAGGTCCTTTCTTTTTTTTGTTTTGATGAAAGAAACTCTTTTGGTATCTCAGATGATGTACTTGGTTCCATTTTATAATATTCATTCAACAACTAGGAAAAAAAACAAAAAATATGTAACCAATAATATTTTGAAATAGTCACGTTAGTACTGACGATGGGTCAGAGAGGCCCGCAATTTTTTTTTAAAATGAATTTACTCACCCAATTTGTCACGCAGACACGTGAGCTGCCGTTCACGGCTTTGGCTTCACTAAAGTGGAAGCTACTAGAATCGGCATACGCGTCGCGCGCGGGAGAGGGGAAAAAAATAATATTATTACTGTCGCTAGGCCTGAGCGGCCCCCACGTCAGCAGTTAAAGGTTAAAATGACATAGAGATTCCTAAAACTATTTTCTTCTAAAGTCTAACGTTTTGTAGCTTGTATCTGCTTCCAAAGTGGTAAAATGGGCGTCCCCATCTAACTTCTAAACTAAGACAGTGTAAATTTTGAAAAAAAGAAATATAATGTAGATCTTAACAAACACTTTCAACGAAAATTAGATCAGACAGGATCGAACCATAACTTTTTGAAATATAGCACATTTTCAACAACCGCAAACATAACTTTGTACTTCATACAAACATTATGAAAAACAAAGTTATAAGTGCTGCCAACAAAATATTGTGGTATTTTACTAATTGGATTCCCTAATTCAGTTAAAGTTGGCACGGAACCCTCAGTGCGCGAGTCCGACTCGCGCTTGGCCGGTTTTTTTAAATTGCGATATACTCGTACGTATGTAACTTATAGAAGTTGAAATTCGTTTAAATGTCAAGGGGTCAGCCATATTTTTACCGACTTCTTAAAATGGAGGTTATCAATTCGAACTGTATATCTAATATTCAAAATTGGATTAAATTTCTGTTAAGACTACAAAATTTCGTAAGTGTATATATGTTTGCATATTTTATATCATCTAATCCATTCTTGGTTTCAAAATTCAAATTGTAGGCAAGAGCTGAGAAGAAGCTGCGGAACAAACTTAGTCACTATTTTCAATGCCTCTTTGTTACAAATTTTATCACTTGTCGTTTTTGTCGCTTTTTACTCACATCCCGCACCCTATCTATAAAAAAAACTTGTCATAACTGCATCACTTGTTGAGATAAATAACAAATAAAATAATTCAAACAGTCGTTAATTAGCCGAAGTAATACATCTGGGATAATACTAAACAACTCACATGGTTCAAAGTTCAGGTGGCTCCCAACTTGAGTGGAAACGGTAAAACTACTTTATTCTGCCAACTATTTGGTTCAACAAAGGTACTTTGAAGAAGTTGCGCTAACAAATGGGTGTTACAAATTAAAAGACGGAGAAACTGAACGCGAATTCGGATCTCTTATTATTCAAATACGATTCCTTGGAGATGACAAATTGTGGTGCATTCTGCGACAAAAATCCGACGACATGGCTTCCGCAAACAAAACGGTCCAAGAAACATCGTGGCTCCCAAGCGATTTGGATTTCATTGAGAAAGTAAGAATATTCCCGCGTCTCCTGAACACAGTTTACATCTTTATGAGAGTATTTACATACAAATTAAGTTAGTTTGTTTCCAATAAAATCAACGTGAAGAAAAAGGGCCTGGGGACTCGGGTCTCCTAGCGAAGGAGCTGTGAAGATTTTATTTATTTATACTTTACTGACGGTCCCCTGTGGCGTCGCCCGCGTAAGTTTTGAATTTTCCGTGAAATATTTCAACGCAAATCACATGTTTTCATAGAAAGTAAGAGGTCAGAAATAGGGAAGAACATGGCGAAAGATACTCATTTGTTTTTTTTTGTAACTTTGAATATTTCTAGTAAATACATGTAACTTTGGAATAATAAAAATTTAGGGCTATTGGTAAAACACAAAATTACATGTATAATATATGTATAAATCAATGTATTTTTCATTAATTACCATGAATGAAAAAAAAAGTGATAATGACACTGTTTATTATTATTACCGTTATTTATTATCAGGTATACTAGGAGAAAATGATATTATTTACAATAGAAGGTTTCTACAATTCAATATCACTATTGCAATCGTCACCCTGAACGTCATCTCCATTGATACCGTCTTAAGCATTGACAAATTTCAGATTCCAATTATATTTTTATTTATTACCATTCAAAAAGAAAACAAATGGATAAAATACAAAAACAGCATGATTCAATACATTTAATAAAAAAAATGGAATTGCCTAAAAATATAAAACACGACATTCTTTATGTTATAAACAATTCATTTATTTTAATTATTGTAAAGGAGGATGCTGATTTAACCATAAAAATATTTGATTATTAATGGTCCCAAAACAGCGAAAAATACATGTAAAATTAATGTAAAAACCAAAATTTGCTAAACATACATCGTAAGAACTCATTGAAAGTTTCTGTATATTATTGAAAATAACAAAGTCCAATTAAAAAATACATGCATTTTACTTGTGATTTTAGACATAGATAGCGGTTAGCACAAATGCGTGTTGTACTTAAGTTGCGAGCATTATTTTTGATAGACTGCAACAATAAAACATGTTTTATGTCTGTTACTTTTAAATAAATTATAAACTTATTAAATTTATACTTAACAAAATCACTTATTCAAATATTATTACTTAAGAACAAATTTTCACAAATAAAGTCCTTTTTTTGCTTTTCGAATATTGCAAACAATTTTGACACCTTTAGATAATATCAACAAAAAAACAACACTCACATTGATAATTCTGCGTTGAAAACTGCGATCTTTTAAAACCAATTCATAATTAATAACATGATAGAGAATGCCATATGGTGTTAGGTCCACTTTTTGTAAAAATTTTGGTTCTGCAATAAAGAATAAATAAAGTTCTTAAGGGCCGTTTTTACCAACATCAGATAAGAGTTTTCCGTCTGAATAAGTTTAAGTTGTCAGATTTAAGGATGTCATTTACACAAATAATTGCTGAAAAATGACGACCTCCGTGGTGTAGTGACTCAGCACGCTGAATTTCAAAGCGTCGCCGCTCCGAGTTCCCCGGTTCGATTCCCGGTCGGGTAAGTGTAGAAAAAAAAATTTCAATATATTTTCGAGCCTGGGTATTGTGGTACCACTGTTGTGTCTGATTTCCATAATACAATTGCATCAGCTACTTCGTTTGGGGTCAGAGCAATGAATATAATTGGTGTCCAATATTCATTGTTATTATTTAAATAGGGTACGTTTTAAATTTTGGCATTTTATATTTTATTCGACGAATATTCCTAGTCTGACATTGGATATTAGGCCTAAATAAAATAATTATTTTATTCCAAGATATTATTTTAAAAGTTATAAAAAGTGTGCTTACCTACATACAAGAAAAACGGACTTAAACAATGTACGATTAAGGGGCAGGTTGTTTGAGATTAAATATTGAATCTTTCGATCCACGTACGTCATAAAATCAAGTGAAAACAAACATCCACACATCCCTACGCCCGTAAATTATGTGACTCATTAATTTTCCCGCAACTTTTTCACAATTTCCCCGACGTTAAATATTCTCAGAGAGTTGCGTCGTTTGTTATTCAACTCTCTCGTTTCAAATATTTTCCAACTTTATTTTTTTATTTGAATTTTTCATTCGGTAACTTTAGCTCAAGCTCGAGTAGGTTATGATACGAGGTTGCCTGGATATCATATATTAATATTTATTCATTGATTGCTGTGGGAAAAAAGCTATTAACATACATTGAAAGTTAAATAAGAGTGGTGGCTCTATTTGAAATTAACATAAAAGTAACGTATTCTTGTATAACATTTTCGTCCTTTTAAGAAACATATGCCACCATATAACATAAACACGTATGAATATTTACAAAGCGCACACTTATTTTAATGTCGTGCTGCAACGTGACATCACTCTACCAACACTGATGTTTGCCTGATCCCAAAACTGTGCATCTAAATTTATAAGAAATATCTCCCAAGAGCCATAACGTCGAGATTGCCGCCTCAAAGTAGTTTGGCTAGGCCGAAAACAGTGCAGGTTTGCAAAGCTGTAAAGTAAGTCTGGCGGTATCATTTGAATTTTTTATACGGAAACCCCGTATTTCTTTTACGGTAGCACACGCGGGTTTCAAAAATGCCGGATTCCTTTCTTGAGGTCTCAACGGACCGATAGCCATGTTGAAGTTTTCGCGGTTAGCAAGTTTTCACACAAATTTTGTTTACATTTACTTGGAGTTGCTAAAGAGTCTTTAGATTATTTGTAACTTATGTTCCTGGATTAACTATCAATCTTTTTTATCAGATATTATTTTTAATTTATGTGGATTTAAATATTTACGCTTTACACACTTATGATTATCATTATCATCACCATTATTAGCCAAAGGACATCAATTGCTTAACAAAAACTTTTTTTCTTACAAGGTCTCCAGTCCATCTTATTGGTGGACGAACTGCGCTGCGCTGTTGGTCAAAGGGTCTCCAATCCATCACTTATGCTGCACTAGCACTATACTAGCACTTAGGTTGTTATAATGAACACAATGAAATCGTCTAGGATGACATTTACCACCGTTAAATCCCAGATAATATAATACTACGTTAAATAGTCAAGGAATTCGGTTGCCTTACAAGTAACTTTAATGCTGAGATATATGGAGACAAAATCCGTACTTGTATTAAGCCATGCTTTCCTCTTATATTTTCCTCGATAACTTAGGAATTTTCATCGTTTAAAAATATCGTCTTGCGTAGTGAAAATTCTTGTTGCCGGAATGATTTTTATGTTGAGCGAAATAAAAATCGGTAAAGTAAATAGTACAGTACGAATACGTGCATTAGGATAATTAATCTTAGCACTTCAAGTACAGAGACGAGTGTGGTAAACTTTTTACCAAGTTGAAAATTTGTACTTTGTAGCGAGTAACTGTCAAAGTTGTAATGTGAACTCGGAAAATAATTAAAGTGGAGCATGCGTCAGAAGTTTTTAAATCTTGTACGGACAAAAGCACGCCAAGGGAAACGCTGCGATATCTTATTCAGTTGTAATAAAGGCTAGTTTGCAACAAAAGTGGGTAGCCTGACATGCTGGCCACTGTACATGCTAATGTACAGTGATCTTTTCAATAGAGACATCAACATTAAAATTCATTTCGAAGAAGTTTTCATACATTTCATTACCATCCCATCTCGAACATACATTTAGTGATATTGCTACAGAAATGGAGCGACGAAACAAATTGGCAACATTTTAAGGGTTTGCCACCACTTTGATCAGAGAAATTTCCATTACGACTTGAAATATCGAACGAGATACTTTTAAGGCCGAGCGATCGGTGAAATAATGTGCTATCCTTTTGATTTCGGTAAACCTTTGCCTTACTTTTTAGCCTCTTACTAATCAATAGGTTAAATGGATATCGACGAGTCTATTAGCTTAGTTAATAAGGCACAAGTGATATTACAGGATTTTTAGGAACGGTGGTAAATCCAATTTCCACTCAAAGTAGACAAAAATTATATCAACTTAGCTTTAAAAGAAGGTGAGCTTATAGTAAAATAAAGTAAACTGTTCATAAAACAAATTTAACTTTGACACCCAAACACGAACAAAAACTTTACAGTTGAAGCTTAAGTAATCAATTTACTTAATATTGCAAAGTAAAAGTTTCATACAAATGCTATTAAAAAGTTTACTTTTACCCTGAAATAAAAATGCTACCACTTTTTAACAGTAGCCTATTGGTCTACTTTCGCGGTGTTTGTAAATCAAGGAGCGTTGTTTGTATTTTTCGATACGAAACTTTTTATTTACTGCGAAAAAAGAGTCATATTTCTCCCTGTTATCGGGTTCGAAAGAATAGTTACCTGAACGAGAGTGAGAATGAATGTTTCTTTGAGTGTTCGATAATATTAATAGAAAGGAATCTTTTTGGGGCTTTATATGAAAGTTGATCTTTGACATGATATGCATCGCGAACGAGAATCGAGAACTCGAGTTGGATTTTGACCACAAAGTTGACGTGAAAATGGTACCGAGTCAATGATTAGTTATGGAGTGGAATGGAACTACTTTTAAAAATAACTAAAAATGCGTCTATTGTGGTAATATTTGTTACAACATACGAGTATTGTTAAGACTTCCCTTTAAGTAATCTTATGATATAATTTGTGTTACCCAAATGGATCGATTTTGAAACAAACGTTTATAAACGTTGCAAGCATAATGTATTCTTTTATTCCATGTTAACGTGTTGTAAACAAAATGAGGAAAACCGTAAGAATCGGATCACGGCATCCGAGGCGTGCCAGCCGACACCAGTATAATCCTCTTAAACTAATATGGGTACAGTCAACCATATAAGTGTACTTTGAACACTCTGGAACCATCTGCCATTGAAATATGTTTCATTGAATATGTGCTATAATCTTAAAGTTCTATTATAATAAAAAAATAAAGAAAATAAAACACCTAAGATGGAATGCTTATGCCCGCCCTGAAACCTGTAACAAATGAACGCAGTACAAAGTAACCTTTATATCACTATTGGCTATTTCGAGATTCGTCCCTGGAACTACAAATGGGACCGGAGAAGGTGGCTATATTCTGACAGTGGTGCATTCAGGATATAATCGGCTCTAAAGGGATTTGGCAAAAAAGATTCAGTTTCCATTTCGTCACTCTTTCGAATTCGTTTAAAATCTTTCTAAAGGGAATGGAAGGATTAAATAACTGGCGATGCGCATCGGACGAGAATTAATAGGGTACTGAGGTTTGGGGATTTCGATGTCGAGAGATTTGTTTTAGCGTTTAATCTCCGGGATTTAAGGAGTTACGTGTTGACAAGTTAATTGATATATTTAAAAGGTATTTTATACTAGATGAATATTATATTTAAAACAAACAATTAAACGCAACATTAACTAAAATAATTTTAAAAGTTCAACTGTCTTAAAAACACTGGGTCAGTGTATTAGGCCTCCGGTGTGTGACACCCCCATGGTGCACGCCCCCGGATTTCATTTAAATTATAATACAGCTATTATGTACATATATTATACGCACTTATTTCGGAGAAATAAAAATCAATTGTACAAAGTACAGTCGACAATAAAATTGTTGCTGAACTAAATAGTTAATCCCATTAATGTATTTAATATTATGTTAGTTATTATTTTGATAGGTTTCAGATATAATACTATGATATAATTTAATATATTAACCCAGTCATTATGGAAACATTATGCCTCGACAAAATTAGGTCCTATGTACAAAATAGGATCAAAATTTGTTTGTTAATAATATTTATTACTTTAAATGAATATATTTTTAAAATGTTGTTATAAAAACGTAAATATGAGTTTCAGATAGGTACACAGAAAAGTAAAGTTTTAAATTATTTGGATTTAAAAAAAAATGTGATAACTTTTAATCTACTTGATAAAACTACATGCTCTTTTGTGTTATTTATAAGCCTATATATTTCTTTATAAAACCTGGTATTTTTGTTAAGCCGTCCGCCGACTAAACTGGTTTTAAACAAATCCCAGATTGTTTTTTTTAAATAATCACGTGATTTGACTTATGTGATATTTCTCAAAATGAAAAATTTGTTACATAAATATTATCAAAAGTCGGTAAAAATGTATTTTTATGCTCAGGATATCTTAAAACAATACAATAAGTCATTATTTAAAGCAAAGAATCTATCACTGTTTTACAGTCGCTTTTTGGTCTTCCTTCTCAGTGTATGTTAATATTGTGTTTTAATCTAAGAAAAAAAAAAACGACAAAATCGGAATAATCAAAAGTGTTTCTATAAGTATTTCTATTTAATTACACTGGTGATGAAACGGATAAAGTTCCAGCAAGTTGAATAAACTTTGAAAATATTTTAAAGGATATTCGAAGAAAAAGTTGCGATGCAATAAGTTTTATCTTTGCATAAATCAGGGTATACGAATCACTTAACTTAAAGCATAACACAGAAGAGTCATTGTGAATTGATGATTCAATACATCACAAAACAAAGCATGAATGCTCAGATGAATAGATAATTAAACTACTAAAACAAGTAAAGTTGATAATGCTATAAAGATTGAACATTTATTTACCTAGTAGCGTATGGATCTGACACCACGGCCAATTTTTTTTCTCTATTCTTGACTCTATAACTTTACTTGCACCGCCTGTATATATATTTTTCTCTGTTCTGACCTATGGTTGACTGGTAGAGAATGCTTCTGGCATTAAGTCCGCTATATGTACAATTTTATGTTTTGTGAATGATGTTTTAAATAAATAAATTTCGTGCTCAATAAATTAATGCCACTTGTCATCGACTCATACGGTTTCATAATCAAAAATCATATTTCAAGGAATGCGTCATAATCTTGTCTTTAATACATTTTTGGTTGGCCTAGCTTCACTTATAAAGTTTTTTTATTAACAGGATCACTGAAAGTAAGACAAGGTTTAGTCAGTAAATTGAATAGTGCACAGGATTTCATAAAAAATATATATGTATTAGCTTGGTTTACAAAAATGGGTACGTATTACAATACCGAATTTCAAAATACCGAATTTCACAAGCCCTACGAACGGAAGGCCGAATTTTAGAATACCGAATGTTTATATGATCGAAAGTTCTAAATACCGAAAGTTTGAAATCCCGAAAATTCAAAATACCGAATCTTATAAGACCTATGATTGGAATGCCGAATACTAAAATGCCGAATTTTAAAATACCGACTGTTCATATGACTGAAGTTCAATATACCGACTGTTTATATGACCGAAAGTTTAATATACCGAAAAATTTAAAACCCGAAGATTAAAAATACTGAATTTACAAGATCTATGAACGAAACGCCAAACAAATTGTATACCATTAAGATTGAGGTTCATTAAGAAAAACAAATTTTGATTGACCCCGAATCGCCGTGGTCCTTCGCCGTGGTACTAGTCTGCCCGATACTAGAGTGTAATTCAAAAGCCGGAGGCGCGGAGGGAGAGCAGCCCTCGCCCGCTGTAGCAAATCTCAGGCTCCCGCGCGAGCTGGAGCGGCTGAGGCTGGTCGCCGAAGGCGACCAGCAAGCCGAAGCTGCGGAGGCGAGCGTGGGTGCCTGGGATTCGCTACGCTAGGGCGAAAGGGCTGCACTTCCCGCAGCGCCGGAGAAGAGCTAAACCTATGCTTGCTGCTACATGCATGCCTGTTTGATTGCTTCCATGCTGCATGCCTGCTTGCTACATGCATGCATGCCTGCTTGCTTGATTGTTTGCATGCTGCATGCCTGCTTGATTGCTTGCATGCTGCGTGCCTGCTTGTTTGCTTGCATGCTGCATGCCTGCTTGATCGCTTGCATGCTGCATGCCTGCTTGCTAAATGCATGCCTGTTTGATTACTTGCATGCTGCATGCTGCATGCCTACTGCAAAGTTAATCTTACTTTCGGGATTTTGAACTTCGGTATACTAACTGTAGGTATATTAATCTTCGGGATTTTAAACATTCGGGATATGAACCTTCGGTATTGCAAACTTTCGGGATTTCGAACTTTCGGGATTTTGAACTTTCGGTTATTTGAAATTCGGCATATTGAGCTTCGGTATATCGGGTATAGGTATTTCAATCGTTCGGTATTTTGATTTTCGACGTTTCAAGCGTAGGTATTTCATTTGTAGGTATTATGAACTTTCGGTATTATAATACGTACCCACAAAAATCATGTGTTTATGTCGTTTCAATTTTTACAACTTGTGATTTTTCATGTAGCAATAAATACTATACTTACTTTATTCTGACATTTTCACATCTGATAGTACTCACGGTATCCGAATAAATATTTGAGGGCCCATTCGTCACGTAGTGTATCACTATCGGACAGCTGTCCTAGAACTCTAGATTTGCGATTCCCAACATCTCGTTTGATTTTACTTGCACGCGCCTGAATATATATGTCTGGTGAGCGATTGGTACGCATACAAATAACAGTGGGCCTAAGATGCATGCCTCTTCATCATTTATCGCAATCGATAAATTTCAAACGTCATTTGAACCATATTTAAACAGGTTTTTACTAATTTTAATATATTCATTTGTTTTAAAAAGCAATTAGGTTTGCTTTAGAAGTAAAATCAATGTGGGAAAACATTTTGTTTAGGAAATAAAATTATTTTATTAACGCGATAAACAGATTCGAGGCGTGCATGTTATGCCTACAGGAGTAAATTAGTCTGAAACTTAGAAAAATATACTAACTACCTACTACAACTTTTTTTAGGGTTCCGTTGCCGAATGGCTAATAACGGAATCCTTATAGTTTCGTCAAGTCTGTCTGTCTGTCTGTCCGTCCCTATGTCACAGCCATTTTATTCTGTAAATATTAGCATCGCACTGTTGAAATTTGGTAGGAAGATGTATCCTGTTAACCGCTTTACGATTAAATGATGATATTTAAAGGGAATACTTAAAACTAAAATCAAAAAAGTTTTTTTAGTCAAACCTATGCGTGTGGGGTGTCTATAGATATGTATTTTAAAATTAAAAAGAGGCTCTTAAAACCATTTTCTCTAAAAGTCTAACGTTTGCGAGATATACACTTCCAAAGTGGAAAAATGGGCATCCCCCCCCCCCCCCCCCCTTAAACTTCTAAACTAAGAGAGTGTAAATTTTGAAAAAATGTATATAATGTAGATCTTAACAAATACTTTCAACGAAAATTGGTTAAGACGGGATCGAACTAGTAGTTTTTGAGATATAGCACATTCTCAACAACAGCAAACATAACTTTGTTTTTCATACAAACACTATTTAAAACAAAGTTATATTTGCTGTCAACAAAATATTCTGGTAATTTAGCTAAGTGTTAGTCAGTGGATCCTTAATTCAGTTAAAGTTTGCACGGAACCCTCAGTGAGCGAGTCTGACTCGCACTTAGCCGGTTTTTATAATATACTAGCACTACTATTATGGAAAGCATGTCAGTGTCTTAATAATAAAATAAAAAAAATACAACCCCCTATACTTCATATTTACTTCATGGTAACACTTCATGGTTACGTTACCATATTATTTCAATATTATTGACGTAACACAGCACCAAATTTTATTACATTTATAGGTGGTTCTACATTCCTTTGGACATTCCCACACATCGCCATCTAGCCTCAAAGTAAACTACTTAAAGCTTGTGTTATGGGTGCCAGACAACGGATTTAATACTTAAATACTTTTTGTTTGTAAATACATACATGATATACATAGAAAACACCCAGACCAATACAAAGAGACATGTTCATACACACAAATGTTTGTATTGTGCGGGGATCGAACCCGCAACCCGCTGCGGAGTAGGCGATTTCTCGACCACAACACCAGACGGGTCGTCAAAGTGGTGAAGTTGGTTCTACGTTTCATTTGATAATCGGGCAAATTTCAAGGCATCGGTGACATTACAAATCGATAGGACATAAGTAAGGTAGTCACATCCCGTGATTAAGTATCAGAGAACTGATGATCTTTAAACGGCTGATCGGGTCATGGCTTCCTGACCATATACTTTTAATATCATAGAAAGAACACGGTTCTAGGAAGTAATTTCAAATCGATCGGAAAACTACAATTAAGAAAGAGCTGATTAATTCTAAACGTTACTGATCATATTTTAATGAACACTCGGGATAAAACGGACACAAAAAAAAGAAAATCGGTTCATCCGTTACACCCTAAACTTATTACAATGCTCTCTTTAACGTCGGGGGTTAAAGTTTGATTTGATTGATTGACGTAATGGTATATGGTTTTAGGGTTTATTTAACGACGACCTCCGTGGTGTAGTGGCTAAGCACGCTGGATTTCAAGGCGTCGCCGCTTCGAGGTCCCGGGTTCGATTCCCAGTCGGGTGAATGTAGAAATCAAAATGTTCTATATTGTCCCGAGTCTGGGTGTTGTGGTACCATCATTGTGTCTGATTTCCATAACACAGTGCATTAGCTACTTACTTTGGGATCAGAGCAATGTATGTGGTTGGTGTTCAATATTTATTTATTTATATAATCAAAACAACATATTGTCTATGAATTTCTGTTGATCCTATAACACATCCTCGAATCGTTAATGAGCTTCAAAATGGTTGCTCTCTATATAGCTTACTTGCGCGTATTGAAATTAATGAGGACCGCTTATTGTTGTATGAAACATTTCGAACTAGGAAATTTAATATTGTGCCAATTATTCATCACTGAAACATTTCATGAAATTTCAGCTTAGACGTACTTCTGTGAGGCATTACCTCCCACGCTCAAAGGAAGCCCTATAAATGCGAAATACACTACGTAAGAACCAAATAATCCTATTAGTGATATGAACGGCTGTTAGTATATGTCTATTTGCGCTGTTCATAAACCCTCTTTAAAAACATTGACCAATTCGTAGCATATTTTTTTTTAATATTCGATACCAACATTAAAAGAATCATTTTTTTTCCGGATTGGTAGCTTATTACCTTTACAGTGGTTGATTTGTTATGTATTAGAACCAAAGACTGATTTGTAGTAGGACACCTTAAATTTTAATATCAGCAGTAGTAAAGGGTCCTAAAAGCCTGCTCTAATTTGTTTTATTTATATTTGTATAAATAAAACAAAGAACTTTCTGTAGAATAATATTCTTTCATTCAATGTCAATGTAGGTCAATGTAGAAATCAAAATTTTATACATTTTCACGGGTTTGGGTGTTGTGGTACCACCGCTGTGTCTGACTTCCATAACACAAGTGCATTGACTACTTACTTTGGGATCAGAGCAATGTATGTGATTGGTGTCCAATATTATTTATTTATTTATTATTTATTTGTAGCTTATACATTGGAATAACTTATTTGATTGTAAGTTAGAGCTTAGTTGTATGCGACATTATTGAAAAATATCTGTTGGTGTCAGAACAAGTGGTATAACTTTTAATCAGTTTATTGGCTTCCAGTTAACAGCAATACAAAGTACTATTCGCAATGACTTACATGCAAATTTTATCTTAATCGAAAACACTGAAAATTTTAGCGCTCGTCACAAATAACTCTTGAAAATAATAGTATCTTTGCATCGTCATCCTAAGCACAGAAATTACAAACTCCTTAGGATTTCTACCACGTTTTTTTGTGATCATTTTCTTAATAGACTCTTGCTCTTTATTATATACTTAACGACTCGTGAAAAATGTTTGTTTTATTTAAGGATTTTATTATAAGATAATTAAACCAAATTAATTTACGAAGGTTAGGAAAGACTAAAAAAACTGAAGTTAATTAATTGGTTGACTCGTTTTGATTATTTAGTAGTAAGAGGGGCCTTTATTTTAAATAAAAAATATGAAGTGGTTGGCAACTCTTAATTTTACTTCAAAATGTTCTAATACTGATATTTTTATGACGTGATTCAAATGATACTATTTTGTTTGTTTAATGTGAATGACAACAGATGAAATTGAGTTAATAGTTTGAAGGATTTCGATAAAACCAGCGATCGTCGACTGCTCGGACACTCGTTAATTCGTTATCAATCAATCAGTGTAGAGTTTTTAAGTTACACTTTACCTCTTTCTTAAGGCATGTTATAAAAATAGAGTGATTTTAATATTATTTTATTCTACACAGAATTTCGTGACATTAAATTACAGAATTTAATCCTCTTAATCGATATATATGCTGTATTTTTAACAATATTTTTAAAATACGTGCTAATTACCATGTATAATATTTAGAATCATAGGATTCTCATATCGTCTGACACAGGATCGAGTTATTACAGGACGTGTAATCCCAAATTATATATTGCTAATCCTACCATTTCTGCGAGAAGCCTTCGGCGTGTCTTAGCGTAGCGCTTTTAATGCCATGTTCTAAACAACCTGTATATTTCTCATATTATACAATGTATAATTATTGTAATCCGTGCGTGTACCGAGCTATAATCAAAACAGTGTGAATATTCATTAAGATTTGACGTACCAAGCGACTGCTAGACTGCTTTAATCTCACACAACTTTGAAAGAAAACGCGCTTAGAAATTAAAATAATAGGTGTAGAATTAGTTGTTATACCTACCTTTCATTTTGAAATATTGTGATTTGTGTTTAAGATAGGTAAAATAAAATCTCTATTAAAATTAGGTATCCATTTAAAAGAAACATTCATAGGCTGTGCTTCGTGTGATTCTTGGAGCTGAAGTGTCTCACTGCAGGGTAAAGGCCACCCTATCCATGATTTAAAAGTTGCGGGTATAATATTTCCTCTTTAATATCAATATAGCATGATTAATATGTATACTTTGTATTTTGTGGCAGTAGTCTTATCATAAGAACTTCGAGGAAAATTCGCTTAAATACTCGTAAATGCTTATAAGTATTTCGTTCAAAGCAAAGGTATGATTGACTTGTGAAAGGTACGTGTTACATTTAGGTAAAGTCAGTAAGCGTCGACCTGTCTCTTTAATTTAACACATAGAGGAGGTTGCGGAACTTTTATAGGTATCTAATCAGATCATCATTTTCTGAGAATACTCAAAGAGAAAATAGAGAATATTCCAGAATATTCCAACAAGGAAGAGTTATATTTTTAACTGACCTAAAAAGGAGGAGGTTATTAATTCGACTGTATGTTGTTTTATTTTAGGCTGTGTTACACATCACAGTCAATTGTTGATAATTTTTATAATATTTTTTCGCTAACCTAGGTTATACCTTCTAGTTAATCTCATTGTTGCCAAATTGGGATCTGATGATGGAGGATGTACAAGAGATTTTTTAACTCACTTTTTTGTGCATTTCGGTTTTGTAGTCGGTTCTTATTATTTTTAAATATTAATAGTTTTCACTGCAATGGATTTAAAATGAGTGGGTGAGGTAAAACTTAAATTCTTATTTATATTTGAGTTAACCAAAATTAGGGCGTTAGAGATAAATTCACGCCAACAGGGCTTGTAGCAACTGAGATAACAGATTGTGGAAATTTTGTATCCTAATACGTACATTTTGTACCTCGTACGCAAATAACGCACTGTTTTATGCGTGTATAGTTCGCAACAAAATTACAACGTTGCGTTCTTGTATATTGGTGGAAAAAATATGATAAAGCTTATATTGTAAATGCAAAATTGTGTTAGCTTGCATGAGTATGTTTAGATTAGACGCTTAAATGTTTTATCTGAAACGGATTAATCTATATATTTTTTTATATACAGAACGTAGACAGTTTTAATTGGATATATCATACATGTGAACATGTTTTATTCTTGATTTTGTAGCAAATTCACTAGTTATCAATTAGTTATTGGCATTAACCCGATCTTAGGTTTTTAATTTACTTCATTAATTATAATTAGAACGTTACATAGACAAAGATTTTATTTTTTGAACAAACGACTGAACTGATAATTAATATAACTGCCAAATTATTGAAATTAATATAATGGATATACGTGATTTGTTTTCTAAGCGTTGTTTTCGCTTATCAAAAAAAATAATACTTCGACGTGCTTTTGGTACCGTCCATTTTTAAGGTAAAAAATTATGGGTCAGTGTGAATTATATCGCTGACTGTACCGGGGGTAGACGAAATGAAGACGAAGTGTGTGATAGCGCTTCAATGCGGCAGGGCTGAGCCATTCGCGTTTCACAGCGTTAACACTGGAAAATTTAATAATACGAACACTGTGACACGTCATACAGTGTGTGGCTTGTAATAAGAGCAAATATTCTACAGAGTATACGTATATCTTGACCTGTTTATAGTGATCTAAATTGCTTTAACTAAAAGATATTGTTATCCAAATTTATAATCCCTAGTTAGTATATATCAAAATCACTATCATCATCATCATCATCATCATCATTATCAGCCAAAGGACGTCCACTGCTGAACATAGGCCTCCCCCACGGATTTCCACAGCGACCGATCACTAGCGGTCTGCATCCAGTTTGATCCTGCGATCTTTATAAAGTCGTCTGTCCATCTTGTTGGTGGACGTCCCACGCTGCGTCTCTGGTCGAAGGGTCTCCAATCTAGAACTTTCCTGCCCCAACGGCCATCAGTTCTTCGCGCTATGTGCCCTGCCCATTGCCACTTGAGCTTACTGATTCTCAAGGCTATGTCCGTTACCTTAGTTCTTCTACGTATCTCCTCATTTCTGATTCGATCCCGTAGAGAAACACCCAGCATAGCCCTTTCCATCGCTCGTTGTGTGATTTTGAGCTTCATTATAAGGCCCATAGTAAGAGACCATGTTTCGGATCCGTATGTCATCACTGGTAACACACACTGGTTGAAGACTTTCGTCTTCAGACACTGAGGTAGATGAGATGAGAAGACACTCTTGCGCAATTTCCCGAACGCTGCCCAGCCGAGTTGGATTCGTCGATTGACCTCTTTCTCGAAGTTGGACCTACCCAATTGGATCACTTGTCCCAGGTAGACGTACTCGTCGACAACTTCGTGAGTTGAGTTCCCAACGGATACTGGAGTGGGTACGACAAGGGAGTTCGACATAATTTTCGTCTTTTCCATGTTCATTTTAAGACCCACTTGTTGGGATACTCGGTCAAGGTCTTCGAGCATAGTGCCAAGATCGTCCAGCGTCTTTGCCACAACAACTATATCATCGGCAAATCGGAGGTGTGTGATGTATTCGCCATTAACATTGATGCCGATTCCTTCCCATTCCAGAAGTTTGAAGGCGTCTTCCAATGCCGCTGTGAACAGTTTCGGAGATATGACATCTCCCTGTCTCACACCTCTCCGCAATGGAATCGCCTTCGTGTTCTGCTCCTGTACTCGGACCGACATGGTGGCGTTATTGTAAAGGCACCTTAACACCTCTATATACCTATAGTCTATGTGGCACCGCTGCAGAGACTGAAGCACCGCCCAAGTTTCGATCGAATCAAAGGCCTTCTCATAGTCCACAAACGCTAAGCATAGAGGCATATTATACTCCTCGGACTTCTGTATAATTTGCCTAAGCGTATGAATGTGGTCTATGGTACTATAGCCTTTTCGGAAACCGGCTTGTTCGGGAGGCTGGAAGTCATCAAACCTACGTGCGAGACGATTCGTGATAACCCTTGAAAACAGCTTGTAGACATGGCTCAGGAGTGAGATGGGTCTGTAGTTCCTCAATAAGGTTTTGTCTCCTTTTTTGAAGAACAACACCACCACACTCCTGTTCCATGCCTCAGGCGTGATGCCCTCTAGCAGCACGGAATTAAAGAGTCTCTGAAGGACTTTAAGTACCGGTGTTCCACCCGCCTTCAGAAGCTCTGCTGTGATTCCGTCCTCGCCAGGTGCCTTGTTGTTTTTGAGCTGTTTAAGGGCCATCCTAATCTCGTAGAGGCTGATGTCCGGGATGTCTTCGGTGTAGTGACGGGTCAGGATAGCTCGTGGGTCTCTGGCCGAGCTATCAACGGGTTTGGCTACTGAGGTGTACAACTGCCCATAGAACCTTTCGATCTCCCTCAAAACCTCTGCTTTCGTCGACGCTACACTGCCGTCCTCCGTCTTAAGCTTCGTCAACAGGCTCTGCCCAATAGACATGTCCCTTGCAAACACTTTGGAGCCTTGGTTCCGCTCTATCGTTTCTTTAACACTATTAGTGTTAAAGCAACGAATGTCGTGTCGCAGGGACTTCCATATTTGTCTATTGAGCTGCCTGTAGTTTTCAGCATTAACGGAGGTCTGCAGTGCCATAGATCGACGTTTTGCCATAAGGTCGAGAGTGTGGACCGACAGTTTTTGAGGTCTATTTTTACGGCCAGGCCTAAAATACTTAGACCCCACCGTTTGAACAGTTTCCACAAACCCGTCATTAATTTCGTCCACTGTAACGCAATTTTCTAGGCAATCAAAGCGGTTTGACAACTCGAGTTGAAAGCTCTTGGGATTTTGGATATGAGCACGAGTCGGTCGGAGCGTGGACTTCATCAGGGGTGATCTTTCCAATTTGACATTTATATTCAATGTGCCTCGAACCATTCGGTGATCACTTCCGGTTTTCACCCTGTTGATCACGGAGACATCATTGAATAACCGTCTCTTGGAGGTCATGAAGAAGTCAATCTCGTTTCTCGTGAAGCCATCGGGACTCAACCAAGTCCACTTCCTTTGAGGCGGCTTCTGGAAGAAAGAGTTCATCGCAAAGAGTCCCTCCTTCTCCAGAAAGTCGGCCAGCCTCTGTCCCCTGGCGTTCCTTTGCCCGTATCCAAAAGGTCCCACCTTCAACTCATTCTCGCCTCGCTTGCCTAGTTTCGCGTTGAAGTCCCCCATTACAACAGTATAATAGGTTTTGGAAGTATGTATGGCTCTACTTACGTCCTCATACATTTCCTCCACCTCTTCATCCGGGTGTTTCGAGGTCGGTGCATATACCTGTATGACCTTCAGCGAATACCTCTTGGATATTCTGAGTATAAGGTATATTACCCTGCTCGACACACTCTCGATGGTCTCGATATTGTTGACGAGGGACTTGTGAACGAGGAACCCGACACCACCTTGGGACTTTCGTTGGTTGCCTTCCCGGTAGTAGAGCAGGTTTCCGGACTGTAGAGTTATCGTGTCCTCGCCCTCTCTACGGACTTCTGATAGACCCATTATGTCCCAGTGTAACCTGCTCATTTCTTCCTCCAGCTCGAGCAACTTCTCATCTGTCCTCAGTGTACACGTGTTGTACGTTACCAGGGCCAGTTGTCGTCGGGGGTGGCAGCGCGATCGCCTCCGGGGATTCTTAGCACCCCCTGCCCCGCCGTTACCGTGACCGCTACCAAAGTCAGGAATAGCGGGGCTGCCGGAGACTGGGGGCCTGGTTTTCTGGTGTACTTTCATGTGAGGGGATTTTGCCAATACTCGCCACGCTTGGCAGGCGGGTTGGCGAGCGCAGAGGCGCAGCCCCTTGCAGCTGTGACGCTGCTGCCCGTCACAGTCTAACATTTAGCTGCGCCTTACATTGGATGGTTATACCGCCATCGGTCGGTCGCCAGAAATCACTATCAAATCAAATCAAATCAAAATCAAATATTGTTTATTCAATTTAGGACACAATATGCCACTTATGAACGTCAAATGTAAAATGAAAAATAAAATTAAAATAAATGTGCCCTGAAGGGGCCGAATCATGTCTCCTTATCTTTTGGGCCCTACTAGCGCTTCGACACAGAACACAGACAATTAGGCAAGTGCTGAGAAGAAACGCCGGAACAAACTCAGTCACCACTAGCTGCCGTAAAGTTAAAATCATCAAAGGTAAGTACATCAGTCGGTGCAGGCTGGACGGACCACACATTCGTGTCGTTCAGGTAGTCTTGAACCTTATAATAGCCTTTAGACATAAGCGTGTTTTTAACGTGTTTCTTAAATATATCAACCGGCAATTCGACAAGATTGTGTGGTATATTATTAAAGAATTTTATACAATTTCCCATGAACGAATTACTAGTTTTAACTAACCTGAAGTTAGGAACGACAAGCTTGTGTTTATTTCTTGTGTTATATGAGTGAATGTCGCTCTTCTTCATGAAATTATCTAAATTTTTACGGACGTACATTATATTGTCAAAAATGTATTGAGAAGCCACAGTTAATATGTTGATTTTCTTAAAGACCTCTCTTAGGGAGTCACGAGGACTAAGTTTATAAATAGCACGAATGGCTCTTTTCTGCAAAATAAATATGGTATCAATGTCTGCAGCAGAACCCCACAAGAGAAGACCGTAAGACATAATACTGAGGAAGAAACTAAAATACACAAGCCTCGCCGTTTCAACTTCAGTCAGATACCTTATTTTTCTAACTGCAAAGGCAGCCGAGCTTAGCCTCCTAGCTAGGGCTTCAATGAGGTCCCCACTGTAATTTTGAGTCAAGTGTAATGCCCAGAAACACAGTGGAGTCAATTAAGACTAGATTATTACAATTAAGACTAGATTAATAATATTTGGTGTAAGTTGCTTTACATTAGGCAAAGTGAAGTTAGTAAATTACAATGTCAAGCTATGGACACAATTGTATGCAATACATTGCTGGGTCGATTTATTTTTATAAAAATAACATGTTTTTTTTTCATTGCAGTAAATTATAACCATTTAGAATTGATTATTGGTTGCTTCAAGGGCATAAGATAAGATTTATTTCTCGCCATAAATGTTACAAAACAGTGATATAGTTGTGAACTGTAGCTAGTGATATTAGCTTAACTTAATTAGATCAATTTAGATGCACATCAAATTGGTAAATAAGAATATTGTAGTTGCACATGTAAAATACACCGCGGACATTATGGCGGGATAACATCTGAATAAGGAAAGCTCCTGTCGCTCAGGTTGCTAGCCCTCTATCCCGTATAGAATCACAGAAATCTCTTAATAAAATAATTAATTACAGTATATAGTAGCAGATATAAGTATGTAGTAGCAAAAAATACACCGAATAGATACTAAATACCTGCATAGAACAGCACATGGAATATAATAATATAAATCAATAATACAAAGGATAACACAGACATGTTGTTAGCCGAGCCGTTCACAAGAAAAAAAAATATGAACAAATTGCATCGAGAGTAACATAAAATTCAAAACATTAACTACTAAAGTTATGAATTTATAATAAGGACTTGTTCCGACGTCAAGTACGAAAGCGCATGTAATTCTTTTTTGAGTACTGATTTAAACCTGAATCTATTCAGATTAAAAATTTGGTGGAGGTCATTAAAATATCTATAAGGGTCCGGTAAAGATTATTTGACGCCAAGCAAACATCATCGTAAAAGAGGGTACCTGAGTACGAATTCTTCTTTTGAGTCGCGGGAGCTGAGCGGGATTAATTGTTCTGTGGTGACTTAGGATCATAAAATTATTATCCCTTTGTAATAGCGGATAGTACTTCTATGAGTAGGATTGAGTTGAAGATAAATAGTTGCCTAACGGTCAGTAGATTCGCTTCCTTGTAAAGTTGGTCCGTAGGGTACCATTTGGGTTTATATGACATGATCTTTATAACTGCTCTCTGCGTCATTTCGAGTTCTAGTAGATATGTTGAAGCTGCACCACCCCGTGCTGGTATGCAATATGTCAGCAAAGATTGACATAGGGCATAGTAGACTGAAGTAATCAGTTTTAGGTTGGTCGAGTCTTGAAGGTTTTTGAAAATATGAAGAAGTTTACGAACCCTCTTACTTAGTGCAGTTATTTGAGGTTCCCAGTTAAGGTTCTTGTCAATAATAACACCTAGATATTTTTGAGTATCAGTTTGAACTAGACAGGGGCAAGTATGGATAACAGCACGTCAAGGTAAACACTGCGGTATCTTATGCAGTTGTAATAAGGGCTAGTTTGCAACAAAAGTGGGTAGCCTGATGTGCTGGCCACTGTACATGAGGAATTTGGAATATCTAAGATTGAAGAGTAAATGTGTGAGCTTTAATGGTAAACGATGGTAGTGGTTTTTTAGCATCGGTAATTCTAAAAAAAACGAACTAACTTTTCGGGACATTGATTGTAAGGAGGTTGTCATCAAGCCAGCACAAAATTTTTTTTAGACCATTTTCAGCTGAATGTCGAAGAGGCCATGATTTACCACGAAATAGAAGGGCGGTGTCGTCAGCAAATGCCAGCGAGCTGCCATTGGTGAGACTGAGTTTGCATAGATTGTTAACATACACAAGAAATAATGTGGGTCCGAGAGTACTACCCTGCGGAACATCATATGATATGAGTACGGCAGAGCTGGTGAAATTTGACACTCTTACAACTTGCGTTCTATTTGTGAGATATCCAGTGACCCAGTGCAGCGAAGATCCACAAAATTCAATATATTTTTAAAAAAATCTTCTATTCCACCTCCTCCACACTCTATTGTTAGCAATCGCGGTGTCAGCAGAGGTGCCGGGCGCAGGCGGGGCCGTTCGGGTGGCGAAAAGACCTCGCCGGGACTCCATATACTCAAGACGTGTGTGTTTAACCTATGTAAAACCCTTTGTTTGTGGTAGCTGATTATACAAAGTATGGAAAAATCCTAGTTTTATTCACCATCGATCCCATGATCGATAACACTATATTACCTGTAGAAGACCTGTTTACAGGATTTTGTTGGAATTCATAAATCGTCTGCGTTTCCACCAAGTGAGCAGCTCCAGATTCAATTAAATGTATATTTATCATTTAGTTACAGGTTTAAAACAATTGTAGAAACAAGGTTTTCTTTTTGTTTTGCGATTGAATGAAAGATATTTAGCTAAATGTGTGCTCACTCAGTTCTCACAAGCGGTCAGCCATGTCTTCATACTGAGACAAGTTGGTCGAGTCATTCAGTGTTCTTTTTTTTGTTACACCTCTCTTTAATTGGAGCCTGTAATTTCAGATCGTCAAGTTTCGTATGAAAACATTTACTATTAATTTATTGTGCTCACTCCATCCATACGCTATTGTATAAAAAGTCATAAAAGTCGTTTATTTATGCAAATAGGCCCTCTGGGGGCACTTTTACACGTCCCAATATAAACCCTACCACAGCTTCGGGACAATTGTGGGCTAGTGCTAAGAAGAAGCTGCGCAACAAACTCAGTCACTATTGTCAATGCCTCTTTTCAAAAGGTTTACAATGTTTGTAGTGATCATGCAAGTCCATACATTATTATCATTTAAATAATCATGTACTTTATAATACCCTTTTGTCATAAGGGTTTCTTTAATAACAGTTTTAAATTTATTAACCGGTAAGTTAATAATGTGTTCTGGTAGTTTATTGAAAAATTTTATATCTTTCCCCATGAAAGAATTACCAACCTTTCGAAGCCTAAATTGTGGAATAGCAAGCTTATCCTTATTTGTAGTATTGGATTTGTGTATGTCAATATTTTTCGTGAATAAATGTATTTTTTTCCGTACATATATATATTAAATTTTCGTAAATATACTGAGAGGCTAGAGTTATTATTCTAATTTCTTTAAACACCTCTCGTAAGGAATCTTGATTTAAGATCTTGGTTTAAGATTATAAATAGCTCGCACGGCTCTTTTTTGACTCTACATCAAGCTATGGAAATAACTAGAATAAACTAACCTAGCTGTTTCTACATCAGTCAAACGTCTTATCTTCCTTACAGCAAAAGCAGCTGAGCTTAGTTTCCCTGACAAGGCCTCTATATGAGGACCCCATTGTAGTTTGGAGTCTAAAGTGATTCCCAAGAATGTTGTGGAATCAATAGTATCAAGCGGTTTGTCTTTTATCTTAACCTGAGTTGATGCCTGTCGGACATTAGGCATCGTAAACTTTACACATTTAGTTTTACTATCTATAAACCATACGTATCTTTATAAACCAACTATAGATTCGCACTCCATCGTTAACATTATATGAATTGACTAGAAATAGGACTATATAGCATAAAAACAAATCACTGTGCGTTCATGAGTAAAACGAATGCCTGGTGCTCACTCCGCCCGTCATCGCTAAATACTTAAATCTTTTTTGCTAACTTAACTTAAAAGAATGAGTGAACATATGATTTTTTTGTACAAAAATACTATAAAATATTCGGCAGTACACAGTTTGATATTACTTTTTACTTTTATAGATATACAAAACTAAATTTTCGGTTTAAATAACATAAAATAGGGTACCTCCACGTGACAATAATAAGAGGACATAAAATAAGACTTAAAGATGAGACGGTTCAATCCTTAACCAACTCTCGCGCAATTCGTATAGGAAAAAAGTAAACCGATTTAATTTTTTTGTCAAAGAAAAAATAATTTATATTTCTCAGTCACGATTTCTATGTATTTAGTTTTTGGTCGTGCGATAGTTTTTTACATGTATCTACATTCTTTAATTTTTCTTGATTTTTAGGTAAATGAGTTAAACTCGCAATCGAAGTACCGCACGAATCAAGTTCGATTGCCTCGAGACTCGGCCTCCAGGCCGCGGAAAACTGCTTTAAGAGTTTATAAGTTGCATATAGATTTATGTTTTGGATAATGCCTTGTTTCATTCCTCATCCAGAAAAAATACTATAACCCAGAAAAATAAATGTGGGAAATAATCCCTGTGCCTGGGTCGGGACTTCCTTTTTTGTCGCTACATATAATTCTTGTTAATTAATTTAAATTACATTTATTTATTCCAAATTTAAAATAAGGAGGTTTTTTTTGTTTAAGTTTTATAATTATGCAATACATAGCAATGTCAGGAAAAATACCTAGTATTCAAAAGAAAGTTATTTTTATTGTTGGCATAAACAGGCAAAAGACGTATAGTTCCCACAAAACGCTTAGCTTCAATGGGCTAAGTTCTTATGTTCCCTACATGATTATTTTTCTTATTTCACAAAGTCCCGCAAGAAATTAACAATTATTTTGTAATTCCAATTAAAAAAACAAAATCTCCAACATACCTAAAAATCGAACAGCGTGCGACGTATCTTCCTTCGTTAAGCCATAACCGATAAAAATCACGCACATTGACCGAAAATCACTTGTCAGTTAAAACTCAAATGGCAGTCAGTGTCACACACGTTCTAATTCTTAACTTCTTTTCTGTTTTAGTTCTTTCCCTTATGTCCGTATTTTACCATTTGGCTATTGAGCTATTGTTGAAAATGACTATTAAATCAAAAACGGTCATCTACTGTCATAAATGGTAATATTCATTCATATTGATTCAGTAATATTTTATTACTTTTTCGGTTGTGCGTACGCGATTGGTCGAATTCGGTAGGTCACGTGACTTGCGCGCAGGTCCGTGAAACACCGTTCTTTACATCTTTTTTTTACGTCTTATTCCAACCATATTTACAAAAAACAATAAAAAGTCATAATAAGTAGTCAAAACTCATTCACACAACGACACAAAATGTGTTTTTGTATTTTCGAAAATTGATTCAGAAAATTATATTTACGGTTCATCACATACTAATTGATTAATTTTGACCATATTTGACCGGTCATGTATGGTTTATGACAAATGTGACCGGTCAGATATATTCATTTTACATTTAGTACACAAAACCTCAAAATTTAAAAAATACCCAAACCCAAACAAAGTACCTATTAAGAACAAAACCTTTTCCTTCAGGCAAGTAAGCGAGGATGACACGCAGCTAGCGTGAACACGTGAAGTTAGTCAGCAAAGTCCTTCTATTTTATCACGTGTAGACACCCTATTCTATGTCCTTCGTACAAAAATGAAACTTTGTTTAACTCTAAAAGTAAATAGAAATATCAAACTGAGTACTTCCAAATATTTTATAGTTTTTTTTTTACAAAAAAATCATATGTTCACTCATTCTTTTAAGTTAAGTTAGCAAAAAAGATTTAAGTATTTAGCGATGGCGAACGGAGTGAGCACCAGGCATTCGTTTTACTCATGAACGCACAGTTAAAGTGGTTTGTTTTTATGCGGAATAGTCCTATTTCTAGCCAATTCAAATAATGTTAACGATGGAATGCGAATCTATAGTTGGTTCAAAGAGATACAATAGCGTGTGGATGGAGTGAGCACAATAAATTAATAGTAAATGTTTTCATACAAAACTAGACGATCTGAAATTACAGACTCCAATTAAAGAGAGATGTAACAAAAAAAAATAACACTGAATGACTCCACCAACTTATTTCAGTATGAAGATATGGCTGACCCTTGTGAGGACTAAGTGAGCACACATTTAACTAAAAATCTTTCATTCAATCGCATTACAAAAAGAAAACCTTGTTTCTACAATCGTTTAAAACCTGTAACTAAATGATACATATACATTTAATTGAATCTGGAGCTGCTCACTTGGTGGAAACGCAGACTCATAAATCTATCACGTTTCAAACTCTATAAGCAGTCTTTACATAGGCGCAGTTGTACAATCTTACTTTGCTTATATGTTTGAGGTTTGCTACCACATACCTCTTCGGTGTTTGTTACAGGTAAACTAAAATGGTGCAAATTGACAGCAAGGAGATCGCCCAAATATTTAATATTGTCAATCTAAGCATAGTATCGTGTACTCATTAATATAACTAGAGTTTTTATTTGGTAAAGTGAATTGTACCTTATAAATCAGCTCGGTTCCATTACAGGGGGACCAGACTTAGGCTATTATACCACCCCTATATTGTTGACATTCCACCTGCTCGCACCAAGTGATTTGCTGACCCTTTATAATGCAGGAAGGGAATGGAATTCGCTGCCTACTGAAGTTTTCCCTGAGAAATATGACCTAAGCCTCTTTAAGCCTTTTTAAGAGTAAACAGGCTGCTACTAAGCAGATATGCACGGGTGTGATTGAGGTCAAATATCTGCTTAGCCAAGAATAATATAAATACATAAGCTGTATTTTCAGTTTGAGACCATAAGACTTTGTAATAACTTTAAAAAAACTATGAATATATTCACAAATTACGTTCCTTTTAACTGAAGGGCGCTAAGCCCGTTTTTTCATTATTCCATTTAACGCTGAGTTTTTTTTTCAGACGTCTACAACGTTTATTCTGCTACTCCACTTATCTCTGCACACGGTTGATGAAGGGCACGCCGTGAACCCGAGTGAGTATTAAATGGTTTATCTAAGTGATGTTGTGAAAAAGACCCTTAAGCTGTGTCTAGACTAACGTAAATAAAAGTTCAAGTTACGTGCGTTGCTTAAATTTCTTTATTTAATTTTACGTATAGAACACTGGCATCGTCATCACATTACAATGTTTTATCGCTCAATAAATCAGTCGAAAACAAATACGATTATTTAGACCCTTTACACACTGCAACTTCTAGCAACGATGCAGTCGCAAAATGTCAACTTTTACACACTGCCACCGATTTAACTGAATCGATGCTAAATTAAATTTGTTCATTGCGTGAGTCGAGCAGCTAAAGCACGTTTTTAAAACGCGCGATTACGTCAATGCTAAAAATCGCAGTGTAAGGGGTCTTAGATTTAACATGTTAAATTGCTGGATTCAATAATTTTGTTACTCATTTATTAATGAAACTAGCAAATGTGATATTTACGCAATTATATAATAACACATTTTTGTCTTCCTCTACGCACCCATTATATCAAAACGTCGAGGAATGCAGTATTTTTAACCGACTTCAAAAAGGATGAGGTTATCAATTCGACTGTTTGCTTGTTTATTTATCTTGCATCATATCTCGGTCATTCGTGGAACGAAAAGATATATTTTTGTAAAAGTTTATTTTTAAAATACTTTACCGATGTAAATTGTGAACTGACCCTTAGAAAATCTGACGAGGCGAACATTAAAAACGATTTGAAAAATGGCCTAACTTTTCACTAGAGACTTTTTCAATTTTTACATTTTGAATGAAACGAGTTTCGTAAGACAGGTACAGTTTTACGAGTGCAATTTTGATATCTTTGGTCGTTTTATCGATAAGTTCAGTAACATCTTAGCTTGGTTCATAATCTCTCGTTGTTCGTTCATAAGGACATTAACAGTGGTTAGTAGTTTTGGTAAGATAAATTAATAAAAGGAAGTGTTTTTAATTACCTGTGTTGATTAAGTGCAGTTTCGGTCCACCATAAATTGTTGCTGTATTTATTTTTAAGTTAGCACCATATATTTTACGGAAGATATCCAAAACGGAGGAAAATTTAATAACGTTTCAAAAATAATGATGTGGAGTGGTGTAGGATTGCCTTAAAATTATCCAGCATTACGAATATTAAGCTTCATATTTCCATTTCTCCTATGATCATTATGTTTTCAGATTTCGGAAAAATATTCCTGTCTTGCATGACTTTTTTTTTTTTTGTTCTGGTCATAATATTTGTCCATCGAAGGCGCGGCGCTTACGGTTTACGCGTTGCCTCCGACTACCTGGATGTGATTAATTTAACTGTTGAAGGTTTTGAGATTGTTGACTATGTGTGCGACGTGGGTGTAAAACGATTTTACGCTTGCCTCTTTGGTGGTAATTGCTGTTAGGTTGTAGGGATTAATATTGAGCATTTGGCATGTCATTAGGTGGTTTAATCTGGAGGTCTGAAATCTTGGACAGTCTCGGATCAAATGGGAAAAAGACTGAGTGACAAGGTTGTCACAAGGACAACAGTCGTCCCTGGTTATTTTGAAACGATAAAGGTACTCTTTGTGATATCCGTGGTTTGTAAGGAACTGAGTAATGGGAAAAGAAGTTGGGATATGGGATAAAAATTCAGAACGCTGGGTAAATGTTGGGAGCCATGATTTAGTATGTAAGCATTTATCCAGAGTAGCGTAAAGGTCGTGAGATTTTTGTTTTGCTTCTGTTTTATTGTAATATTTTATGAAACTTACGGGAACTTCGTTGAAATCAGGTGCTCTTGTTAAAAGAGCTGCTGACTTGGCATAAAAGTCAGCCGCCTCGTTTCCTTCTATGTCTATATGGGCCTTGACCCAAGCAAATTTGACATCTAAGCCATTGGAGCTAGCCTCGCTATAGCGATGATGGATTTTAACAGCGATCCTATTGCGAGTATGTCGGTTGGCTATCTCTGCAAGGCCGGATTTGCTGTCCGAGAGTATTATGGCACAAGGGACCTGGTTAGCAAGAATCCATTCGAGCGCTTTTTGGATAGCAAACAGCTCTGCTTGAAAGACCGAGCAGTGGTCATGGAGCTTTAATTCTTGCACAGTGCGGTCGTTACTCGGGGATATAGCAACAAAAGAAGCACCTACCTTATCGTCATGCCTGCTGCCGTCGGTATATACTTGCAACACATTTGCAGTGATGACTTGGTCTAGTTCAGTTCTTGAGGATATTTCTTGAAATGTGATGCTAGGTCTAAGCGATGGATGTAAGAGTGTGTTTGTAGGCGCAGGAGATTCAAAAGACTTCTTGATTTACTTTTTGTACGGTAAGTATTGTTTATTTATTTTTTAATATTCTTGAAAATCAGGTATAAATATTCAATTACATGTGTAATACAACACCACATCTCAAACGTTTAAATTATGTGGTGTTGGAGGAGAATGGAAAGAAAAAGTGGGACATAAAAACGAAGAAGCGCTCAAAAATATTGTAAATGAAGAAAGGAATATTTTGAAAACAATAGAAAATTGACGAGGCGATATGATAGGACTCTTGACTTATAAAGAATATCATAGAAGGCAACATAGAAGGGAAGAGGGGAAGAGGACGGCCTAGGATAAGCTATTTCGACTAAGTGAAGGAGATAATAAAAAAAGAAAAGCAGACTGTAGAAAAGAGTGGCGATTAATCCATCGACGAGAGCGCGGCTCCTAAATTAAAGAAGAAGATGTGTAATACGGAAACGAACTCATAAAAACTACTCAGAAAGTATAGCAATTTTAGGGCGACAAAAATTTCGGTTAACAACTTAAATTGAAAGTGTTCCTTCTCTTTATTTATAGCATTATTTTTATCACTTGTATGAATTGTAACTTTATCTGTGAATTCAATTTTATTAAGGTTTGTTCCTGAAAATACAAAAAGGTGTCAACCCACAATCTCGACATAAATGGAACTTTCCACGAAATGCAAATTCACTAATGTAAATAACCTTCCAGGTATCTATCCTCCGCAGAACTGGTTTAATAAAATTTATTTGAGCTAGTGCACGTTTACTTTCAATTTCTTGGAAAAATTGTATTTGTTAAGATTAGGTTGAGTTGGTGGAGCTAAGCTGAAATATCCACAGTCCCAGACGAGAGGAATGAACTAGCATGAAAGAATAATATACAGAGAGAGATTTCATTGATGTAAAAGTTGAAAAGTACCGTAGTGTGAGAAATATTCTGATAACTTTTTGCTCAGTATTTTGTAGAGTTGAAACTTGTAAATAGTTTTTTTTTCACTGAGTTCATTAAAATCAAGGTACAGTTTAGAAGTTTAATTTGCACTTTAATAATCAAATTCAAGACTACCTACACCAATAGACTCCCCTGCCCACATTATGCACCGACTCTACAAGAATTTGTTTCTCCTAAATAGAAGACGAATGCGTTATTTTAATTTAGTTAGTTAGTTTTATGATGCCAGTTTATTTGTTATATCATGAGTTTTAATTATTTACTCATATCTCAAAAACTATTGGACCGATTTTGATGAAACTTACACTGTACCTTAACGTAAACTATATTATATAGCAAATAAATGAATATGAATATATTTTCTCGTTTTTGATAAATTCTGAGACAAACAAACATACATACACTTACATTTATATTACAATTACAATTATCCACTTTTGTTAGTAAGCCTTTTTAGATCAACATACTAAAATTTAATTTAATTTTTACGATATCATATACATACAGGTCTAATTGATTACCTCCTTTTTTGAATTCGGTTAAAATAATGTCGATTTGATTTATTGCAGTATATAAAATACTTATAAATATTTTGTGTACATGGTGTCGTGAATCAAACTCGGTTGAGTTTATAAAGTTCTTTATTCGATCAACACACTTATCTTTGATACAAATCACTATCTCTAGCCACATCAATAATTATAACTACATTTTAACATAGGTTCCTTCACTTAACCTTTCGCTTCGGCGGTCAGTTCTAGACTGCCTCGCCTTTCGAGTGCACTTCGCAAGTCAGAAAATAAGAAGGGGCAGCCAGTGTTGCCATTTTTAAATAGCGATAACGTTATTCGATAAAGTAACAATACTCGATTTTATATAAATATAAATAACGTTAACTGTTATTATGAGGAGTTAAGATTACAAGAGGCTACTGGTTGAATCTAAGTACAAAAATCATCACATTCGGCCATCCGACCTAATGCACCTCCTGGTGCATTTAAAAAAATATTTACAATGGCGCATTTATATCAATACTACTACAGCATACTACATTTATCATATTACAAGAAATAAAAATTAAGCTGTTGGGCTAACTTTGTAATTCTAAGTTTACTTTAGCGTACACATTAGAAAATCATCACATTCGGCATTTAAGTTTAATTAATTACAATTATCACATTTCTAGTTCTTTTAATAATTATAACCTATTTTTGGTTGACTTGAGTTGCTGTAGCTTTGACCAATATAGATTGATCTATTGAATCTTTAGATTGATTATACTTTGCCTGCTTACCTGCCTTATAAGACTTGAGGTAACGAACATTTTATACATTTTATGTAACCGGGTTCATAATCTATTATGTACCTATAGTTTCATAGTTACTTCGTTCTACAGGCTAATAAGTTAAGAATGGTTATGTTATTATACTTATGACAACAATCGTAACTATTAATTTGACTAATCTTTTTTTTTTACTCCTGTCTATGAATGACAAAAAGTCATTTATCGAAGCCATATTTATTTTATTACAGTCTATTATCTTCTAATATACATAACAAGATTTTTTTTAAAAACATCTGATTTTAAGATAACAATATGGCAAAAATCTAACTAAATTGACTTTTAAATTGATGAATGAATGAAAATGTATAGGTAACCTATTGTAGTTTTAAGTGTGTGACATATAAACGATCCTAACATAAAAGAGACCTTATCTACATAAACAGTTCATTTGAAAAGTAATAAATCAGTCAAGTCAGTAAAAGACAAATTAATTGGACACCAATCACATATCCAGCAATATGATAATAGTTCACAATTTGCATAATGATATGTATAAGGTAAATAAAATAATCAGGTTAGAACAAAAGTTCCTTTCCTAAACACAGTCTCATGATTTGAATTTTTCATATTGAGTAATGTATAAAACTATGTATTGAGATAGATATTAGAAAGTCACTAAAGCATCCAAAATAAATGTCACTTATTAATCGTGGAGAACATAATTAAGAATTATTGAAGCTACTTAGATAACTTTAAAAAAAAGTTAAATTTCGTAATTTGCGTGGCGCATATCAATGAAAGTTATGAATCTTAGCACTTAAAGTCATACGAGAAGAATTAAGCTATTATGTGGTTTTGGTTTTTTTATTGGAATTGAATGGTTACCTTAATGTCTGTTCTCAATCCCTTATAAATACTGTTTACGGAGATACAGACATTTAAGGGATCATTATATTTATAGAATCTCTTATGATCTTACAATTTATTGTTTACATAAAATATTACTTTGTAGTTTAACTTTCCCTTATAATATGTGTGTTCGGATGAGAAAAAATCAATTTCAGGGCCCATATTAATCAAATTTGTTAATTATTAACGAACAGTACACGAAGGTGTGGTCTTAATTTAGTAGCAGGAACAAGTACCTACTTCACTTTATTAATCATTATACAATTAATATAAATAGAATTGAGATTAGATTTAATAGTCAAATGACATAAATAATTAAACCCTCCCACGAATACAATTTACTCAGCAAAGTAAACTCAACGATATTATGCTGTTACATGTTAAAAGGAATAAACTGCATGATATTGCCAAGAATACAGAAAAATATCAAAGTGGGGAACTAGAATAACAACTAGTTTTGAAATAAAGCCTTTGTGCATAATTATCTATTAATTGACCTATGAGATCACGGTCTCCTATTTACGCTGACGTTTTGGCGTGTAGACGTCCCTAGTCCCCATTTAAATGTATTGCGATGCGTCTTGAGTTATTCCAAACCCAAGCATATTGCAGAGCAAACGTCGTGTTTGGCGTGAATATAATATTCATAAATGAAAATATATTTCTTTCCAAGTCAATGCTTAGTACATTATGTAAGGTCACCTCGTTATAAGTGATAATATTTTAACAGAGCATCAAACAATAACATAGAAAGAAGACCCTTGTTTTTTGAAAACTGGCCCGCATACGATTTTATTTTTTGTAACAAAAAAAAATATTATTCTTTAAGGGCACCCTAACCCGCGACAATGCCTTTCGTCTCTTACATAAGTACTAAATTGAGCCAAAACTAGACAGACGTATATAATAAAAGTGCTAAGAGACAATAAGTATAAAAATAATATCACAAAACAAATGTTTTTACAAATTGTCGGAGTAATGATTTATAGATAAACAATGTCATTTAAAACAAATTTATATAGACATTGAGGATACATTAATTTAACTGACTGTCTACTAGTCAGGAATACTTATAGGAAGGTTATTTAATAAGTAAAAGTAAAGTATAGCTACCTAAGCTCATTCTTGATGTATAATTTCAATTATTTATGTGTAGTAAGTTATTTGGTTCCTAAATGTTTATAGTAGTCATAAATAAATATTAATATGTATAGGTATAGGACCATCTGTTCCAAAATTAATATAATTACTCCACAATTTATTAACAGGTAAAACTCACCTTAAAATATAAAATTGCTTTACTTTGCTGTACCCTACCGGGTGTGCATATGTAGCGGGCGACGTTAAGTTTGTAATTAATTATTTATCTACTGTGTATTTCTTTCATCAAATAAATGATAATTGATAAACTTTTTATATATATTTTATGTCTTACAAGTTTGGCGGTTAACTGCGCTGTCAAAATTGCAACGGAATCTGCTACTCTTTACAGTTCTAGTATGGTTAAAACGACAGACCAATTTATATAAAGGAAGTTAGGGTATTTTCTATGAATGTTGTTTAAACGAACTGTATTGTAACGCGTTACGCGACTTTAATGGCGTTTAAGTAACCCGACATTAAAATTACCGCGTCAATGAATTAATTAAATCTTTGTTTTGAAATAAGTCACGATGTTAATTCAAGTAAGAATTTACTGACATCGTGTGCTAATAGGTATATTTTTCTCATGATCGTGGTAAATGCGCGGTATTTTTCGCAAAGTCAACTTAGTATAAGATTAGGTCTGTGGGAGCGATTAAAAAATGAATATTACACTAATTTATTTTTAATTAAAGCATTGACAGTGATCTCATACAAGACGGTGAAAAGGGCTTCTGATGTTTATGCTTTTACCAAAAATTAACAGTTGTACGGAAAACAGCACGTCAAGGTAAAAATTGCAGTATCTTAGGTTAAGTTTGCAACAAAAGTGGGTAATTTGATGTGCTGTCGACTGAACATATATTCAAAATTCTGTACTCAATCGTAACAAAATAACCCATTCTACTAGGAAGAAGTGATGATATTTTTTTTCTTTTGTAAATGATAAATAACATCCTAGCCTACTCGCGACCACGAACGCTGCAATGGTTAAAACGTCGGGAATCAAGATAAACCTCCGCGAAAAATATCAGAATTGTGTGTACAAGGACTTATCCAGTGAATGAATATACTACAGTTAAAACATAGTAGTTGTTATTTTTTCCTCTTTGTGATCGGAGCCAAACAGTTACTTCGGATTGTGTGAAACGGTAATTTCAGGTGACTCGACGGCTTTGAGCGTTGGTGACGCCGAAATGGTACTTTTTGATTTGTGACTTTCTTTAGAAGATGTCGATGTCCTCAACCTCGATCGCGAGCTCTTCCGTCTTTTTAGGCCCAACCAGCCTGGTTTGGTCTCGTGCTCTTCAGTCTCATCACCTCGGAAGAAAAAGAATACCAGCATTAGTGTTGTTATCAACAAAATCATACTTTGGATATGGTAATTATTTACTAAGTTATGGTTTAAATAATTATCTTTGTAAATGAACTGTATGTATTTATGAGAATAAATGTCTTTAAACCTAATTACTATGGAGCCATATCTTCATTTATTAGAGCATAATTTTAGTAAAGGAACAATGTTGCAAATAATCCTGAACGCAAGTAAGTGCACCTATATAGCTCACATGACCGTTGCTAATGAAAATTTCTAGTAAAAGAATTCACAGTTAGACTTGACCTTTTGTAAAACATACATAGCTTCTTCATGGCACAAATGGCCCGATCTAATCGAGAAAAATACATAGCTAGTATACATAAATAATGTACATGTATTCCACAATACATGAATTTAATTGATTGATTGATTGACTGACTTGGCCACTACTACTGCTTTTGAATAAAAAAATGTACAGAACTATGGACACACTTGGTCCACGCGATACACCTGGCCGCTATTTTAGAACACACTTGGCCCACGCGACACACCTGGCCGCTATTTGAGGACACACTTGATCCATGCGACAATCCTGGCCGCTACTTAAGGACACACTTGGTCCACGCGACGCACCTGGTCGCTACATAAGGACACACTTGGCCCATGCGACACACCTGGCCGCTACTTAAGGACGTACTTGGCCCACGCGACACACCTGGCCGCTAAAACTTCTTTGTAAAATCTGACACTATGGCCTTTATTTCAAGTTATATATTGAATGAGTACGAATGTATATTAATTTAAAATTAAAATGTATATGAATTTAAATTGGGTTGAATTGGCAATAAGGCATTTACCTTAAAATGCCTTTATATCAAGTCATATCAAATGAAGTGAAAGAAAAATTATTCTAATTTAATTTACTTGAGTTGGCTTAAATTGAACTCAGTTAAATACATAAATAAATAACTCAGTATTGTTTAACTCACTTACATAATCAATGGGTGTAAATACCCTAAAGGGCACTCAATTCATGTCATATAACGAAATTGAATTGAAATAAGAAATGATTCGAATATTAATAATTAAATTGGATTGAATTGGTTGAAATTTAACACAATTGATTAAAACACACAATTGTTGAACTCACTAACATAGTTTATAAGTCTGTTAACAAATTATGAATGCAAAGTCTGAAATAAAGATTTACTGTATAATTATTTATGAACACAAAAATATTAGCCCTAGAACAGTTGCAGGTTGGACGGTTATTAACCAATGCAACCTAACACTACCCCGATAATTATGAGAAAAAATATATATAATATTTTGTTAAACATGCATACGTAGTTGACCCAATTTAATAAATCGCGCATTTAGCTTTCACATACCATTAGCAAAGGGTAGCCTTGCCCAAATGATTTGATGATAGCTAAGCACGACTGCGTCGAGTTAGCATAGGCCCAGTTCATATTAAGAACAACCTAGGGCTAGCCCGACAATTTGTAACCTACCTACTTTGCTTATGAGCATACTCGTATTAGTCACCACAGATCATTATCAAGGAGTAGCCTTGACCAAACGATCAGTTGGAAACTTAACACGATTAAATCAGGATAATATTGCTACAGTTCAACCGCAGCAGAATATTATCCCAACCAATGCTATCCTATCGTGGTATTTATGGCGTTATCTTCAAGAAAATTTTATATTACTTGCCCTTATCATTTGAAAATAATAGTACATACCTTTTGTGGGCTGTAGATTTCTTCTCGCTTCTGAAGTGTCGTGAATCAAACTCGGTTGAGTTTATAAAGTTCTTTATTCGATCAACACACTTATCTTTGATACAAATCACTATCTCTAGCCACATCAATAATTATAACTACATTTTAACATAGGTTCCTTCACTTAACCTTTCGCTTCGGCGGTCAGCACTAGACTGCCTCGCCTTTCGAGTGCACTTCGCAAGTCAGAAAATAAGAAGGGGCAGCCAGTGTTGCCATTTTTAAATAGCGATAACGTTATTCGATAAAGTAACAATACTCGATTTTATATAAATATAAATAACGTTAACTGTTATTATGAGGAGTTAAGATTACAAGAGGCTACTGGTTGAATCTAAGTACAAAAATCATCACAATGGTTATTAACAAAAAAATACATATTTCAAATATTCGTTGGTAAGTGCCTATTTGTCGATGATAAAATAAACAAAGCCCAAAAAAAGTAGAATGTTCATTCGTCGGCATTGTATTTTACAATTTTTTAAGAGATTAAAATGGTTGACACTAACAACGTAGGTCAAGTTAGTTTTAATAAAACAAAACCTTTAATCCGACACTGTATATTACGTGACGAGGCTTAGGTAAAATATTCGGCACCCAAACTTATTCGTGTAATGAACAACACTTCTTCTTAAGACGGTCCATTTGGCACTTCATTTTCATTTCGTCTCGTGAAATGAGACCACAATGCAAAGTAGGAGGTTCAAGAAAAATCCTCGTTGTTATATCGAGCTTTATTAGATGTTTGAGGAGGAAATGTGCATTAATTTACTGATTCAATGTGACTCAGATTATTTATATATTTGCAAATCGGATTGAAAGAGATGTTTTTTAATGTCTCGTTACTATTTTTATATCTACTTATATTAAGTTTAAGTTAGATCAAAATGATAACGTTTTATTTCGAGGTGCTTTTACCAATCCAAATGTCTTAATTTTACAAATGTATGTTTGTTTGTATGATTGATATTTGTGTAAACCCTCCCCCTCTTCCCGGCTACGGGATGGTGCTTTTGATATGTTGATCTCCTGACTAATATTTTTAAAGTCACGAAGTAAAAAATAGTGTTCCTTGAATTCCCTCTACAAGGTTTAACGATACCTAGGTATTTGATCAGCCTATATTCAATCCGAAACAACAATACAAATGGTAGGTTTAGAATTTTTCCTTTGTCAGTGCCATATGACGTCGTTTTGTTCCAAATTTTTAATATAAAATGCACTTAAAAAGCAACTGTGTCAGACAAGGAATCGAACCCCGTGTTTTAGGCGTATGCATAATATGCAAGTTAATTATTATTTTTTCACAAAGGACCGTAAAGTTGAACGTTGGATATAAACTCAACTCTAGCTTGATACCTATACGTTCCTGAGTAAAAGAGTAGAGACAGACAGACGGACAGACAACGAAGGTATAAAAGTTCAGTTTTTTACTTTTCGAGGTACGAATACCTTAAAACAAAAAGTAATGTAAGTATCTAAGTCTGTTGTATGAATTTTCAAGCAAATTTCAATTTGTTTAATTACTCCTCATTCGTCAGATATTCAATTTTGAACTAAGGGCGTAACATTTGATGTGAATAAGACCCATTTCAGACGTTAGCTAAGTAGTGCAAACGTCTGGGATGTTTAGTTTGAATAGATTTAATCATCGTACACAGACGAGGTCATTACACGTTGATAGAAATTTAAAATCCATTCCAACAATTCGTTAATTGAATTATATTATTAATAATAGCGGTCCCCGCGATTGTGTTCACGCGTTTTGAGTTTGTTCTCTCCTGTCCTCCTCCTCTCCTTTCCTAAAACCTAACTCGATAAATAAGCTATCCAACACGAAGTACTTTTCAAATCTGTCCAGTAGTTCCTGAGGTTAACGCGTTTAAATAAACAAACAAACTCATCTGATTTACAATATTTGTAAGGATATCTCTGCCAATAGTTGATTTTATTCAAATTACTTAACAAGTTGATTACTTAGAGAGTAATTGAATAGTAAAGTGCCAATTCTTAGTAAGAGTATTTCATACGATCAAAAATCCGAAAAAAAAACATTAATGGCGTTTGATATACGTATTTTTACCCGACTACAGAAAAGCAAAGGGTAATTTATTTTATTTAAAACACTTCATGCACAAACAAAAGGTACATATGGCGGTAATGATTTTGACCAATAAAAATGTTTTCAGTCAAACAGCCAAATCGAGTTAAAATGCTAGTAATAGCAAATGGGGTCATTGCGGACCGTTTGTTTCAAGTGGTTTGTTCCATTACCCTTTGTCAAGTGATTTACTAAAAGAGGTCGAATAAATCAGCAAATCGCCCCAAGGCTGTCGCAACTCAGCTGATACATGGCAATTAACCTCTTACATGCTGTTGAACTTGTTCATTTACGATCACTGAATTTGTTAGGAGTTTGACTTGATTTAGATGTGCGTGGCTAGCGTGGTTAAACAATTCGTACGAGTTCGTCGTGACCTACCAACTGAATAAAATAACGGTGCAGCTGTTTATTACGATGTCGAGGCCCTTTCAAATCACTAAGCGCCTGAATCACCATCGACAAATAAGTACCATCCAACGCATTATTCTAATATGTGACGTCATTTCGTATGACGTATTGGATATATAAGTCAAAGTAAGTAGAACTTTTAGAAAATGAAATAGGCCCTAAGCTTATAATTTAATGATGAATGTTAGTATTGAAGCGTCAAAGAGAATCAATGAATCTGATAATCTCAAAATTTCTTCCAAAAAATTACTAAACTCCGTTTTTCTTTACTAGTCCAATACTGTAAACGATCTTTTTAAAACTTTTAAAATAAAATTAATTTAATATAATAATACTAAATATATAATATAAAACTGAGATCTTTCTAAAACAAAAATTAACAAAGAATTCTGTATTCAACGATGAATTACCGATAGAAGTGAGTTTTGTGTTTATCTTATTTTTAAATTTATTATTTCGTTAAAAAGGAATGTCAGTGTCGGAAGTCTCGACATAGTTCCCTGTAAAACCACCAGGTGGCGCTCGAAAAATGCTGAGACAAAATTGGTGTTTTTGTGTATTTATTGATTGAGAAGAATATTTGAATGAAGCTTAAAAAATTACAATTATTTTTGAGGATTTATTAAAGATATACCTACGTAAGTTAAAATGATATTTGATGAATCAGAAAATCATAAAATTGAAATTGTCTACGCGAAATGTCAAAAATTTTGCTTCAGACTCCGCCCGCTGGATTGTTTACAATATTCGACTAGCAAAGGAAAACGGACCTTACCTCCTTCCTTCAAATCGATCTGTATGTATGTGATATAGTCAGATTTGGATAAAATTTTAGTTATTAGCACGTGTGCAAAGTTTCGTAAGTGTATATATGTTTGTCTCAGAATTTCTCGAAAACGAAAAGTCTTATCGGGATAATTCTTTTATAAATTCAATAAGGTATATTTAAACTTCGGGTACAGTGCAAGTTGCATCAAAAGCTGTTAGCTGTTAGCTGTCAAAATGCGAGCAATAAGTAAAAATCATGAAAAATAATAAAAAATAAATCACCTTCAAAAATTCTTCTGTTCAGAAGCAACAAATTATTTTGTAGTCATAATATCAATTTTCAACCGACTTAAAAAAAGGGAGGAGGTTATAAATTCGGCTGTTTTTTTGTGGCTATATTACCTTATAAAGCCACAAAAAAAACAGTTATTTGTAGACCGTTTTGATTTTTTTTTATCGCCAACCTTGAGGTTATACCTTTTAAAGGAAAGAAATCCATTTTAGGCCAACAATTTATTTTTGGAGTTGGTGCCTTCACTTTGACCATCTCGAGCATCAACTATCAAGGCACCAACCCAAAAAAATATGTTCGCCTAAAAGAGATTCCTTTCCTTTTTTAAGGTCGAGAGTTTATTTCAGACTTTCTAGTGCATTTTGGTTTTGAAGTCGGTTGAAACTTTTTTTTAAAAGTTAATTTTATAATGGAATTATTTGTCACTCATAAAATATAGGGTTTTTCAGAGCACGAATGCCGTAAGTTCTCACTTGAAAACTCAGTTCCATGTTATTACTAGGACTAAACTACCCAACTTACAACTTGCTTCAAACTAATTCCACACAAACTCAATAGGAAAATCAACATCTGACGTTTACAAGCGAATTGAATTCATCTCGTGAGAAGTTCTATCGTTGCTTAGACCAACATTTCATTTAGGCCCTGAATTCCGGAGTGCTCTCATCAATACTGAATGGGGAACTTCGATCGTCTTACTATTGTGTCAGCGTTGCAAGTCGTGAAAGGGTTAAATTGAGGGGTCAATGTAGATTGCTTCATCGTCAGCGTTGAAGCACAATGAAGGAAAAGGTGGATAGAGAGGTGATAAATGTGCTAAGTAGTTCTGTAAGCAAGTTTTGGTCTTCAAAGATAATACAGGTATAGTAGTAATTTGTTGTTATTTTTTACTAATATGGCGCAATAATGATTTATTATTATTATTATTCATTCCAAAACCTTACCATACGGCAGGGTGCAAAGTTTTATTATTATTATAAAGTTTTGTTATATATTAATTTATTTAAGAAAAAAATTGGTTGCCTGTAAAGTCGGTATACGGGCGAAAGTTTTACGTGACAACGACTTTTTATGTCTGTCTCTCTCGTTCTTACGCGTGCCTCTCACTCGCTCTCAGTGCTGCGCGCGCGGGCCTCTCTCTCGTTCGGTGACTCATCGTAACGTTACCGAGCGTTACACTTTTTCATAAGTGACTCCCAGCCGCAACCTAATTTAAGACGTTGTCACGTCAAAAATACCTTGCTTGAAATTTACATCTGCGTTTCCATCAAGTGAGCAGCTCCAGATTCAATTAAATGTATATTTATTATTTAGATAGATAGATAGATAGATAACTCTTTATTGCACATTACATAAATTGATTTACAAATTCGTTTTAGGGAAATGTACAATTTAGGCGATCTCTTCCAGACAACCTTTGGGTAAAGAAATTATGAGTTTTATAGGAAGGGGTATTTTGTGCATAAAAAGAAAAGAAAACGAAAATGAAGAGCTGAAAAAGTGGTATAAAAATAAAAACAGATAAATAAATAATACACATCTTTATAAAATATATATATAACAGATTTATAACAGATATATATATATATATATATATATATATATATATATAATATATATATATATATATATATATATATATATATATATATAATATATATATATATATATATATATATACACACACAACACAACACAGTAATAATCATACATAATAATATATACACAAACCAATATGAAATGAAAGGAAATAAACTGAGACATAAGAGTAGATAGAATTAGCGATAGATTTTGATTGCTTGATAGCCAAGGGTAAGGAGTTCCACAAGCGTACTGATTGGACAGTGAAAGAGTTTGAATAATAGCTCGTTGTGTGACAAGGGGATTCAAGGTGGAGTTTCCTCGATGACCGTATGTCAAGACCGCGTAGCATAAAAACGAACCACTTTTACTGTGCGTTCATGAGTAAAACGGATGCCTGGTGCTCACTCCGTCCGCCATCGCTAAATACTTAAATCTTTTTTGCTAAGTTCACTCAAAAGAACGAGTGAACATATGATTTTTAAATTACTATAAAATATTCGGCAGTACACAGTTTGATATTTCTTTTTTACTTTTATAGATATATTTAATTGAATTGAGCTGCTCACGTGGTGGAAACGCAGAGGAAATTTACAACTGTTTGAGTCACACGTTGTAGGCTCCGTTTTTGGTGTTATTTTAAAGAAAAATGGATCTTACTAAGTTATTCGTAAAATGACTATAGTTTAATTAACGAAAGGAGAAAGTGTGTTGTTTGGTGGTGTTTTGGAATTGACCCCCATAAATTTAAAAAAACTAAAAAATATCGGCGAGTTTTCAAACACAATGTCAATTTGTTAGCGACATCTTATTTTGTAAGTCAACTCTATATGTGACTGCATTCGTAGACTTAAGCGTTTTCTGTCCACTATCTTCATACGAAAAGACGATTTATATTTATTAGTTATTTCTTATATTTTGATCGTAAAAAAGTCTTTTATGCTCTTTCTTCATCCTTCAACAGTGAATTCATTCACTGTTATTCTCTATTATTTAGTCACTGAATTCATTACATAATAGATAACATGAAATCTAAATAACAACAGCTACTTAAATATTCTAAACATAACCGATTTTCCATATCCCACCTGTCCCATGTAAATCGAAATTGATATTAATATCCCAACTGGCATAATTCAATCTGAACTGTTAGCCTAAATCACATGTGTAAGCCTTTAGGTTCAGTCGGATTACGGTAAATTAGTTTTAAATCCAGTTTGGAAACTGTAAATTTCACAATTTTAACGTTCAAATGCTTTTAGGCGAAGCCTCCAAATGTGGTGTAATGATATTTAAACTTTATAAAGTAACACTATGTTCGTGATTGGAAAGTTTTAAAGTAGGACTACTAGTCAGCAAACATACTGTTATAACTTTCGTGTCCGCGTCAGTTGAGGATACAATTTACAACTGATTTAAATTGTTGGGAAAACAAAAATCTCAGTTTCGAGGCTCTGATGAAGATGTCATAGCAAATATGAATATTGCTACCATATCCTTCAATTAATGTGTTGAGCATTTGTATCTTCTAATTAAACCGGAACCGTTTAGGGTTAAAGCACATCTATCTCGTCACGGGAATATCACAGTATCAACTCGAAGCGTTCTGTATTTTTTGTATACAACTCCATATTTTAACTGACAATCAATTTCGTTGCGTCACAACCTCAGATAGAGATCAACTTGGGTCCCACTCTCGACTGCATGCATTATAACGCGCTTACAGCGAGTCGCCTTATTGTCGTCAACTATCCGTCCATACTGTCAAACGGGCTAATATTCACAAGAAAAAGTGTCATAAGTTGTAGCAAACACGATCCGAGGTAAGGCGTTCGCTTTGCGGTGCCGGTTCCATACCGAGGCGTTGCTGTTCCCTTTACGTAACGTTCTTCCATAAGGTTGACGCCTGGTAGAAGCTTGATTGGTGCTGTTCCCATTACATGTGGATAAATGTGCTTTAATCTTAATGACCATTTGTGCCAGTATTACACGGGTATTGAATCGAATTTGAAATCAAAATACTAGACATTCATGTTTTACTGATTAAAACATCTGATTCTGGAGTACATAAAGGTTGACTCGTCTGTCTCTATACATGTTCTTGATTCCAACTTACCATTTTTATTTTTGGTCTGATTATGATATCCACTTGAAAAAGTTGTATCTGATTTTGATACTTTAATATGATGATAATGACATTGCTTTTGTAAGGGCTCTTATCTCCACTTCACATCCTCCATATTGTCGCAGTCACTCCCGGCTAGTGTGGACAAAGGGTGTTTAAAAGGTACTAATATTCGAATGAAATAAAGAAATCCGGGTATAGCATTTGGCAACAAAAGTTTATTCAAATTTGCTATTTCACAATTACCTTTTAACACCTTCAAAAAAATCAAATACAAAACTTAATAGCTCAGAATACAGTAGAGACTAGGTTAGGTTCTAATTTAGTTATCAATATCTATACTATTACAAATCTTAATGTTCACAAATTTCTAATTAAATAAAGATAAACCACCAATTTAAGAGTTTAATTACCTAAATAAATTCCAAAATTTATCCTCAAAGGGATTCCTAAATTATGCCTAAATTGTTAGCTAAATTATCCCACTTTTCCTAAGTTTAAGTAAATACAAGAAAACCAACCTTGGATTTCAACGGAGGTTACTATTTCAAATCTTTGTTGCATCAAACTACAAACAATTCTGCAACATTACCCCAAAATTTCACCGATACCGATCCATCCTCAAAACAGCAGACAAGAAGCAAATCAATCCATAAGGAAGTTCTGACTTCAAAAATTAATCCAAATGAGGTCTAAGTAAGGTCTTAGTAAGGTCTAAGTAAGGTCACTGAAAAGAATTTACAAAAGGTTAGTTCAACGCACAAACCAAAGTAAAAGTTAAAAAAACACTAACTTTTCATAATAAATATTTACCTGAGGTTACAACATGATCACCAAATTGTGACTGTTCAACTTACAGACACATATCAAAAGCGAAACCTAGAAATAAAAGAAAGTTCTAGTTAACAACCAATTTTTTTTTTCTAAGTGAGGGTGGTTATACTTTTCATCACCCTATTTATGAAATCTATAATAAACCAATTTAATACCTGCAAAAGCTGGCTCGCCATATAATTTCTGAATTAATTACTAAACATTTATGCTAATTTTTCTATTTGAGACCTGAAATGATAAAAATTACAACTCTCAATACAATATGCCCAGATGTAGGTAGGCTACATTTTCTTTACAAGGATTTCCAAAGGAGTTTCCCCGAAATACTTACCATTTTCCAGTCATTTATATCAAATCATTTTTGAAATTAATTCATCCAAATTGACATGTTGGCGGCGTCTGAAACGATAAAAGAACCATGTGCTCAGACTCTAAGAAACGTCTCGCAACAAACAAAAATCAACGCAAACCTTTCTGCAGATACTTACCAGGAATAACTATCAAACTACAAAATAATTTGGGGCGTGCCCCGTAATCACATTTCTTTAATTAATTACATATTAAGACACGTTCCACTCCGACGCACGACCAACAGTGCGGCACCGGAAAAAAAGCAGCTGTCACACTTGACACATGTCAGTGTCACCATCCATCTTATCTATGCCAAAATATGGACTGAAGTCCTACATCCATTTAGCTTTTCGTTTCACGCGAACTTAGACAAAAATATACAACGTTACAATACCCCCCTCCCAAAGAAAAGAGGTTCACTACAGTGAACCGAAAGCTGTCCCCAGCTTCCGTAACTGTAAAAATATGTACTGTTACCAAATGCCAAAATAAAATCAAAATAATTTCCTTCCACTATCCAACAAGTTCAACTGATACTAAAAGGGCAAACAATTTCACAAGAACGATTCAAACTATTACTGTAGATCCAAAATTAAATACCAAAAAAATGTGTCCCAAAGGAACTCAAAAAAAAACTAACCTTAAGTTATTTAAGGGTGCTCTGCTAAAATTATTCAAAAGACCTACAAAAAACAACGCTATTTAAGAATATTCTATTCCAAAATATCGACAATACCTCCAAAAAAATCTTAACTCAACGCTATTTAAGATTTTCTGTTCAAAATATTCAAAATACCCTAAATAAAACTCAAAAACGCCGTTTAAAAATATTCCAACTAAAAACATCCAAAATACCTAAAGATCTCAACATCAACGCCATTAAAGATTGTTCTGTTCATAATAATCCAAAAGCTCACAAAAAAAACAAATAAACTACATTGAATGTTCTGTTCAAAATTATCCAAAAGCCCTCATAATAAATTCTCAATATCAAAGTATATTTTTTTTCTATTTACTCATAAAGTTAATTAAGTCAAAAATAGGGCAACAAACACATTCAAACAATTCCAAAATAACCTCATGCTAGACAACAATTCAAAATCATAAGTTTCAAGCGACTTAACTTAAGGTTTCGGCTAACACATACCCACAAACAAATTAATTTCATTCTTCCACAAGCAAACATCTTATCAACCTCGCCTTTCATACTTCATCATACAAAAACTAAACAGTTTTATTTCTCAATCTAAATAAAACTGAACCCTTTCACTTTTGTGTTTAGAATTTTCATCAATTTAAACACAACCAAAGAAACTCTAGTCGAATCAAAACTTATGTCTTAATATCCTTAATATGCCACGAACCGAGTGAACGACCATCCATAGCCTCCAACTCGTAAACAAAATGGTGAAAATACCTCAGTGATCCCACACCAAACAAAAAACAAACAAACTGGTGCCAAATTGGGCATCACCTGAGTGTAGCTGGACTTCCAAACTACATCACCAACCAAAAATCAAAACGCATTTCTGCGCCCCAAAACAACAAAATTTGTGGCATGTCTAGCACGGACACTAAAAACTTTTGAAAAAAAAAAACCTTTAAAAAACCGAACTCACCGACATAACACTCCTTAGGCATAGTTACTGCGTACTCCGTCGCGGTAGCCCTGTAAAATTATGTTAAGGAATGTTGTAACAAACCAGTGCCTCCCTGAATCACGATCCCATAATATGTGTCCAATTAACCACAATCACGGTTTCAGTAACTCATGAATCACTATAAATGGTTTCTAAATTTTTTTTTTGGCAACATCCGTACCAGTAGCACGCCTAATAGGAAACAACAGAGTCGATTTACCAAAACAATGCGTCACACCAAGAAAATTGTAACTGATTTCTTGGTTTATATACAAAACAGACGCAAGTTACATAATTTAATTCATTTTCAGAACAACTCCAATAACGCTGACACGTAACCACAATGACCCTACAATTACTTCATAACTCATTTAACAATGTAACCACAACAAAAGCAATAATTAAAATCCAAAATTATTTCAACTAATTCTCAACGCAAACTCATATAAATTACACTGTAATATCACTGTTAAGTAACATTAATTAATCATGTTAACTATTATTTGGTGGTTTATATTTTTACAAGTTTTCATACAAAACAATATAAAGTGAGTCCAAAATATTACAATCAAAACAACTCAAATATCTCACAATACTTAAACAGATTGTGAGTATTTTAAATGCTAAATAAAATCAAGCACAACAAATTGGGATTTCACAAAATAAGGTTTACACCGTAACAATAACTTTTATTTGGTTAGTAAATACAAATTGTTTGATGCAACATTAAACTTGTGGGATAATTCCTAACCAGTTAGTAACACAGGCAAAATTAAACCTAAGCTAAATAATATGGTGGTTAATTAGCATTCCAAACAAATTCTAACAACAAAGTGCTCAAAATTGTACTAATAACTAATTCTAAAGTTGGGCGCCATTTGTCGCAGTCACTCCCGGCTAGTGTGGACAAAGGGTGTTTAAAAGGTACTAATATTCGAATGAAATAAAGAAATCCGGGTATAGCATTTGGCAACAAAAGTTTATTCAAATTTGCTATTTCACAATTACCTTTTAACACCTTCAAAAAAATCAAATACAAAACTTAATAGCTCAGAATACAGTAGAGACTAGGTTAGGTTCTAATTTAGTTATCAATATCTATACTATTACAAATCTTAATGTTCACAAATTTCTAATTAAATAAAGATAAACCACCAATTTAAGAGTTTAATTACCTAAATAAATTCCAAAATTTATCCTCAAAGGGATTCCTAAATTATGCCTAAATTGTTAGCTAAATTATCCCACTTTTCCTAAGTTTAAGTAAATACAAGAAAACCAACCTTGGATTTCAACGGAGGTTACTATTTCAAATCTTTGTTGCATCAAACTACAAACAATTCTGCAACATTACCCCAAAATTTCACCGATACCGATCCATCCTCAAAACAGCAGACAAGAAGCAAATCAATCCATAAGGAAGTTCTGACTTCAAAAATTAATCCAAATGAGGTCTAAGTAAGGTCTTAGTAAGGTCTAAGTAAGGTCACTGAAAAGAATTTACAAAAGGTTAGTTCAACGCACAAACCAAAGTAAAAGTTAAAAAAACACTAACTTTTCATAATAAATATTTACCTGAGGTTACAACATGATCACCAAATTGTGACTGTTCAACTTACAGACACATATCAAAAGCGAAACCTAGAAATAAAAGAAAGTTCTAGTTAACAACCAATTTTTTTTTTCTAAGTGAGGGTGGTTATACTTTTCATCACCCTATTTATGAAATCTATAATAAACCAATTTAATACCTGCAAAAGCTGGCTCGCCATATAATTTCTGAATTAATTACTAAACATTTATGCTAATTTTTCTATTTGAGACCTGAAATGATAAAAATTACAACTCTCAATACAATATGCCCAGATGTAGGTAGGCTACATTTTCTTTACAAGGATTTCCAAAGGAGTTTCCCCGAAATACTTACCATTTTCCAGTCATTTATATCAAATCATTTTTGAAATTAATTCATCCAAATTGACATGTTGGCGGCGTCTGAAACGATAAAAGAACCATGTGCTCAGACTCTAAGAAACGTCTCGCAACAAACAAAAATCAACGCAAACCTTTCTGCAGATACTTACCAGGAATAACTATCAAACTACAAAATAATTTGGGGCGTGCCCCGTAATCACATTTCTTTAATTAATTACATATTAAGACACGTTCCACTCCGACGCACGACCAACAGTGCGGCACCGGAAAAAAAGCAGCTGTCACACTTGACACATGTCAGTGTCACCATCCATCTTATCTATGCCAAAATATGGACTGAAGTCCTACATCCATTTAGCTTTTCGTTTCACGCGAACTTAGACAAAAATATACAACGTTACAATATTATTTCTATTGCTTATAAGTGTTGGTTAGAAATATATTCAGTCCGGACTAAAATTAAGCAAATTTTAGAGAACTAAAATATATTTAAGGCAATTGTATAGCTGAAATTTATGTCTCCAGGTTGTTCATGTCTTCGCTTCACATCAACGTACGGCAAGGACCGCGGCACGTTCAGCAGCCCCGACTACCCGCGCCCGTACCCTACGCGCGTTGACTGCCTTCTGTATACATTCCTCGCTGCACCGCATGAGATCGTCGAGATCGTCTTCACGGACTTCGACATCTATAAGGAGCATCTTGAGTGAGTCAATTTAGTTTATTAACTTAGGTACCGTACGGAGTTTGTGCATCGATTCTCATTCTTTTTTGAACTTGCACCACCATATTACTCATCAACTTAGCTTATTTGTATTTTCAATTTAATACACCTATATTATTTACTACTCATAAATTATTGTAATTTTTTCGTATGAGTATAGTATCGATACAAATTTAACTATGTAGTGCAACCACACACAGTCCTACCTTCCTACCAACCAAGCTTTTGTCAACCGATAAAGCTACTATCTAAGAAGGCAGGATATAATATGCACATAAATGCAGTGAAGATTGTTTTTGTCAAAGGGTACATATCATAGTTATGTGATACCACATTTTTTTTTGGTAGAATGAGTATGAGAAGGTTTTTCTTCTTCATTACCTATGGTGCATTTTTAGGGTTCCGTAGCCGAGCAAAAAACGGAACCCTTATAGGATTGTACAATCTGTCTGTCCATCCGTATATTACAGCCACTTTATTTTGTAACTATAAACATTACACTGTTAAAATTTGGTAGGAAAATGTATCCTGTTAACCGCTTTCCGATTCTTATACAAAAAAATAAAATAATGAAAACGGAACCCTTATACTTTTGTCAAGTCTGTCTGTCTGTCTGTCCATCCGTATATTACAGCCACTTTATTCTGTAACTATAAGCATCGCACTGTTAAAATTTGGTATAAAGATGTATCCTCTTAACCGCTTTGTGATTCTTTTATAAAAAATAAAATATAATGATTTTAAAGTGGGGGGGGGGGGGCTCTCATACATGAAACTAAAACCGAAACTTTTTTTTTGTAAACCTATGCGTGTGTGGGTTTGGATAGATAGATAGATAGATTCTCGCATTTGGCCGGTTTTTGTTTTAATCAAACATTGCCTGCTATGTTTACTTTTAATTTTTATAAAGTAGATATAAAGGTTCTACGTTGTTTTAAACTTTTCGTTTATTTTTCCAACGAAACATCACCCGAATATTCGATTGTGTCCAATTTATCCTGACACTGCATGTTGACATGGCATCGCTTCGCATACAAGCACTGTTAATTTGCTCAGGGCACAAATAGATCGTTCCAGTAAATCAGCTTGCGGCATCACTACTAACAACTACATGAAATATAAGCAAATTATTCACTTCCTAACTAGTACATTAACAACAACCAAACCCCACCTTTTTAGTACCTACATTAAGTATGACGTATTAGCCAACAAGTTTTATAGGATGATGTAGCTCTTTTACTGGTTTTTCAAGTTTTATCGTTTGATTTTTTTATCAAAAACCATCAATGTGAATTATATTTTAAATGACAATTTGCATTGCATGCGTTGTATGTTAATGTGAGTAAAGTCTGTTTATTCGTTAATAACTTTTAAAGTAATAATCCGAAAGCAGTGATTACTACGTTTATTTGTTATGTAGCTTCAATACTTTTAAAAAATAAAAGTACATATATTAATGGTCTCCTTACAGTACTTAAGAATCTTAAGAATGAATTGCCCGGATGTAAAAAAACTGTAATAAAAAACTGTTTTCCTTTCGGCAATTAAAAATGGAGTCAGTTTGAAGCGCCTTTTTATGTATTAGTTTTGCACCAGACCTTTTTCATTAAAATTACTTGAAATCGAGCCCTCATACGACGGTAGACTCAAAGTGCCATAAATTTCATAAGTAAGGTTATTTTAATGCTTTAGAATGTTTTTAACACTCACAGTGTCATATTTTATATTCATAAAGATGAAATAAGAAACCAAAAACTTGCGCACGGGCGGAACTTGAACCAGCAACTAAGCGTCACGCATTGACATTTTCATAAGAAACCACAAATTTTGCAGGGTCAGACTAACAGCACGGTAGCTCAATTGGTAAGAGCGTTTGGCGCGTTTGGCCCGGTCTGCCAAAAGGTTGCTGGTTCAAGTCCCGCCCGTGCGCAAATTTTTAGTTTCTTATTTCATCTTTATGAATTAGGTTATTTTTTTCGTAAAAGTAAATACAAAAGTCACTGCAGTTTGGTGGGTTTTTAAAATTGAAACTCTAAAGGGGGTATTTTCCTCGATGATATTCATCGAAGTTTTATTACTACAGGACTCACTGTACCAGGATACATTGTATATTATGAAGTCAAGGTCTGGTCAAGAAGATGTATTTCATAATGTACATTATGAAATACATTTTTTGTATTTAATAATGTATATTATGTAATACATCTTTTATTTCTACACGAATAATCATCACCCAAAATTTGACGGTTGGGATGACTTTGCATCAATCTGAGTTCAGTTACCAATAAATTTACTCAGAGCTAAGGCACAAACAGTGCGTACTTGTAAATCAGCTCGCGGTATCACTCTTCACTCACCATTGGCGAAACTATCGCGCCGAATCCCGGTCATTGTCTATTTAGGCTCATGAATAAACCATACTGAATTAGGAGGGGTATTTTGAGTAAGGCGCGTTTTCAATTGTGGCCGCGAAAGTGTTGAATCGTGAGGAAATAATGACTAATGAAAGTATCACATGAAGATGCAATGCCATAAGCATTTTACGATGTTAGTACACCAACACATTTGCATTCGGCATGAAAAATTCGCATTTGCTACAAGTATGTCTCGTTCTAACATAGCGTTCATGCACAAAATAGGTAAGTATCTATATTTTGGGGTTCATACGAAAGTGTTGGTGTAGCTACTAACGCCCTTACAATCTTGACATCTGTACTGCTTAAGAGCATTGACCTCAAAAATAACAAAATAATGCTTAATACTATATTTTTTAATAAGAAACATATTTGCTAGACTTCTTTTGAAATAATTATGTAAAACAACGCCCTGAAAAAAAATTGGGTTTTGGTAGTTTACTTGAGTCTATTTTTTTTAAATTAAAATTTACCAATGTAGAAATGACGACGCGTTTGGTGTATTGGTTAGAGCTGACTATTACGCCGGCCGTCGCGGGTTCAAATCCCGCAAGGGGCAAATGTTTGTGTGATTAGCACGAATATTTTGTACCTGAGTCATGGATGTTTATTCCCACACATCGCCATCTAGTCCCATAGTAACCTACTCAAAGCTTGTGTTGTGGGTGCCAAACAACGGATATAATACTTAAATACTTTTTGTTTGTAAATACATACGTGATATACATAGAAAATACCCAGACCAATACAAACAGACATGTTCATGCACACAAATGTTTGTATTGTGCGGTGATCGAACCCACAACCCGCTGCGTAGTAGGCGATTTCTCGACCACTACACCAGACGGGTCGTCGTGTTTAATATGTACTATTAAGTATTTATGGGAGACGCCCACGTCATAATCGCTGGCTGGTATTCGTTACACAAGAATGAAAGTTCCTTATTTCGAAATCAGGTTTTTAGTGAAAACGCGCCCTCATTCGGCGTATTTCTGACTCGTCGGCGAACGAGCGGGTAGAGGTCATTGTAGGCTAATGATGAGGCGCCTTTGTCGGATCCATCGCCCGTTAGCTCGCTGAAGTATAGGGCTCGTGCTGATAATAGAACTACTTACCCTTTTGGAGCTGGGTGAACTGTTCAATTTGAACGACCCGTTTGGTGTAGTGGTCGAGAAATCAGATCATATTCATTCGGCTATCGCCCACTACGCAGCGGGTGCGGGTTCGATCCCCGCACAATAAAAACATTTGTGTGCATGAACATGTCTGTTTGTATTGGTCTGGATGTTTTCTATGTATATCATGTATGTATTTACAAACAAATAGTATTGAAGTATTATATCCGTTGTCTGGCACCCATAACACAAGCTTTGAGTAGCTTACTTTGGGACTGGATGGCGATGTGTGGGAATGTCTAAAGGATATTTATTTATTTAATTTGATAATCAAGCGATCGAAGAGTTTTCGGAATTTAGTGCGGATATTTTTGTAGCTATCAGAATAATAAGTGGTGTTGGTATTTTCGTTGCAGTGGTCTGACCGATTTACAGACCAGTACCGTTACCATGACTTTACGTCGGTTTTACTCGCTAGCGACTATCGTGATTGTAAAATATTTCCATAAAAAAACAAAAATTAAATTCTAAATTGGCTTCCTTCATCTTATCCGATTGTTAAATATTTTTTAGAATATTTCCTTTGGATATTGTTAGAGCAATCTCGCAACATTGATGACGTCATGCAGCCTACGCGTTAAAGTAAGCGCTTGCAAAATTCAACTGACTTGCTAATGTGACGGTGGCCGAGGGGTATCGGCATACATCCGGATAGCGTAAGACACGGGGTTCGTTTCCTCGTCTGTCACATAGCCAAAGTTGCTTTTTACAAGTGCAATTAATGTTATTTAGTTTGTATAGTGATAAAACACTATAAAAAAATATATGTAATTAGCAATTTTTCCTTTACCAGTGTCACGATTTTTATGCATTTTGATTTCTTTGGAGCGGTAGTTCTTTTTTACCGTGTGAATTGTAACTTGTTTTTTTTTCGGTTAAAACGTTTGCCTTGTAGGCCGTAGCAGGACTGTGCTAGGAACGTGTCCGGCAAAAAAATATTTCATTGTATTGAAATCTGTGACACCTTGTCCGTTCCGTCACCGACAAACACCGTTCCTTGCCATGGCAGACCGTATTTTGAACGTATTTTGAGCGTATTTTGCCGATGCTGACACGCTCCGTGCATGACACGTTACGTTGCAAGACCGGTGAACATACGAGTTGTAAACGTATGATAACTGTTATAAAAGCGTCGCCGTAACTTTGTCTGTTCTGTTCTGCCGATACAGACAGTCGGACTGATCACGACACTGCTGGGTCAGACCCTTATGTAGACCTTGCCAAAAAAATAGAAAACAATTCGCGTATAAAGGAGGGGAGAAGAAATGATAAGGACTGTATTTAGTAGTTACAGAGTAAAGCGTGTATTAGCGAAATATAGTTAAAAACAGGAAAAATTAAATAATCTTTCGTACAAACCAAGACGTAGCAGAAACACGACAGGACTTATGTCAAAAACAAAGAGCTTTCACACAGAAAAAATATAAAACTGCATAAAAAAGTATTTGCTCCGCAACATCTCTCCCTCTCTTTCAAAACTGACAAAAATATAACGAGAGAGATAGAGAGAGAGCGGGAGAGAGCTGGCCTTTAAACAGGCAGTCGCACCAGCTTTTTGCAGGGACGGCGAAGGACTCCTCCTGCAGTAGAAACCTCGGCTACTCTCACTAGCCCATCTGCACCGGGAAATACCCGGGTTATACGACCACGTGGCCATGTACCTCGCGGTAAGTTGCCATCGACCACCAGCACGAGGTCACCTACACCAAGAGCAAGTCCGTCACCGGTCCTGTCACCTCGCCTAGGTGTCAGAGTCGGGAGGTATTCCCTAACCCATCGGTTCCAGAATAAATCTGTAAGCCGCAATGCCTTACGCCATTGAGAACGCCCCCATAAATCCTGCGGCTCTGTCTTACCGTAATGGTTAGCCGTGGATGCTGTGCCGATAAGGAAGTGGAAGGGCGTCAGTGCCTCTTCATCATTTGGGTCAGTGGGAACGTAAGTTAAGGGCCTTGAGTTGACCACAGCTTCAGCTTCCATCAAAAGGGTCGTCAAAACTGGTTCCTTTGGGGCTCTCTCTTGCAAGGTTACTTTTAAAGCAGACTTCACTGAACGCACGAGCCGCTCCCAAGCACCACCCATTAACGGTGCTGACGGTGGTATAAAGATCCAATCGATGTTCTGGTTGGTTGCAAACTCTTGAACTGCAGGGCCGTAGAGTTCTCGCATGAATTTGGCAGCACCGACGAACGCAGTCCCGTTGTCTGACCAAATCTGTTGAGGACTTCCACGACGGGCCGTAAATCGACGTAGGGCCATCAACGCTGCGTCGGTTGAGAGGTCATGGACTACCTCTAAATGTACAGCACGCGTCGTGAGACAGGTGTACAAAGCTACCCACCGCTTTTCGTGTCTTCTGCCAACAGTAATCTGCACTGGACCGAAGTAGTCTAGGCCGACGAAAGTGAAGGGTCGACGATGATGGGCGAGTCGAACCGTCGGCAGGTTTCCAACAGGGGGGTTCAAAGGGATACTCTTCTTTATCTTACAGTATTGGCAGGCATGTGCTGCTGCTCTGACTGTACTTCTTAGCTTCAAAATCCAGAACTGCTGCCGGAGTTGGTTGACAACAGTCTCGTTATTGCCATGAGCAAAGCGCCGGTGGTAATAGTGAGTCAAAAGTTTAACTGCTGGGTGGCTTCCATCAAGAACAATAGGGAAATTAGTAGCCTCAGTAGATTCTGCAACTGCTCCGATGCGACCCGATAACGTCATTAAACCATCACTTCCGAGAATAACATGAAGCTTTTGTAACTTGCTGTGGCGTGGCAATGGCTCTCCCAGTCGAAGCGCAGCTAACTCATCAGAAAACGAATCATTTTGGCATTTGATCAAAATATGCAGCTGAGCTAGGCGCAAATCTTCCGCAGTAAGAGGCGTAAGCTGGGCGACAGAAGTTCTTAGCCTAGAGGTACGTGTGTGCGATGTTGAGGCCTTAGCACTCGCTCTACATCTCAAACGCCTGATGTACTGATGTGCACGCGCCGTCGACCGTAAGAAACGCAACCATTGGCTGAAGCGGGACGGATCCGCCGAAACAGGATGGATGGGAATGGTGCCTACTTGAATGAGATATGAATGAATTTTAGCACTTGGTTTCAGCTCATCTTTGTTAAGGCTAGTGTTGTGTGGCTCAACTGGCCAATCATATTGAGGTGATTTTAAAAACTCAGGTCCTTCAATCCACCGACTATTTTTAAGGTCAGCGTCTGACTTTTGCCGTGTGGCGTCATCTGCGACGTTCAGTGCTGTGGGCACCCACCGCCACTCATCTAAAGCTGAAAGCTCTAGGATGTCTGCTAGCCTATGTGCGACGAAAGGCAAAAACGAACGTGAGTCGCTGCGGAGCCATCCTAGAACATTCTTAGAGTCGGTCCATAGAAACCGCCTAGAGGGTTTAAACTTATGAGCGTCGCAGATAGACGTCGCTAGACGAGCTGCTACCGTGGCTGCCTGCAGTTCGAGGCGAGAAATGGTGACAGGAGTTAGTGAGGCAACTCGGGACTTGCTACATATAAACGAAACCTGCACTGTTTTGTCAGGCAGTACCAAACGCCAGTAAGCGACAGCGACATACGCGTGCTCACTTGCGTCACAGAACACGTGCAGCTCACGCTCTATGAGATGAGCTTGGTTGGGAACATGAGCGTCTCTTAGGTGCCAGCGTGGGACTCGAATGTCTACAGCACAAGATATATCAGCAAGCCACGCTTTCCACTTAGTTCTGAGGTCCTGAGGAAGTTCCTGGTCCCAATCAATTCCTCTGCGCCAAACTACTTGGAATATAATACGAGCTTTTATGGTAATGGGAGCTAGTATACCTAGCGGGTCAAAAACTCGCATCATACTAGAAAGTGCATGACGTTTTGTGATTTTTTGAGGCAAAGCTAGCGACGTTTTTAGGGCGACCGTGTTAAAACCTAACTCATCAGTCGACGGATACCATATTAGGCCCAAAGTACGCACGCTTTGCGGAAAATGACCAATATCTACGCCTGTGCTACCAGAATCTAGTCTCAAATTTGGTGGTATAAGAGTGAGCGCATCGGGTTCGTTAGAGACCCACCCGCGAACTTCAAAGTGCGCTCGCTCTTGCACCTCTACGATGTCTCTAGCTAATTGCGCGGCTTCATCTGGCCCTTCCATACTGCCAATGAAATCATCCATATATGTATCTTGGACAATTGCATGAGCAGCCTCAGGATATAAATCTCTTAACTCTTCTGCATTTTTGTTTTTAAGATAGAGTGCTGTGAATGGGCTAGAAGCAGCACCGAATATCATTGATGACATTCTATATGTCGAAAGAGGCAAGTCGGGAGAATCACGCCATAAAAACCGCTGCGCATCCCTGTCTTCAGGCCTGATTTTCACTTGCGGAAACATTTCTTTTACGTCAGCTATCATGCCGATCTTACCCTCTCGAAAACGATAAATAATATTTAAAAGAGAAGGCAATAAGTCAGGGCCGGTCAACAAAAGGGTATTCAAACTAACTCCCTGAGAGCGGGCTGCGGCGTCATGAACCATGCGCAGCTTTCCTGGCTTGTTGGGGTTTACCACCCCAAAATGAGGTAGGTACCACACCCTAGTTGAATCAGAAGAGATGTCATATGGCTCGGCGTAACCTTTGTCTATCATAGCGTGTATATTTTTGCGATACTGGTGGGCGTAAGCGGCGTCTTTACGAAAACGCTTTTCCAGACCATTAAAACGCGAAAACGCTAGCGGGTAACTATCTGGAATGTCAGTGACATCTGATTGCCATAATAAACCGACCTCAAACTGTCCATCTGGTAACCGACGAGCAGTGTCTTCGAGAATTTTCGAGGCGCGCTCGTCTGCGGCAGAACGGACTCGTTGCTTCACAATACCAATCGACTCTAACTTAAAGTTGTCCTTTATAAGACCCTCAATCTCCGAAAAATCATCTGACGTTGTGCTATGATTGACAAAAGTCACCGGTTTAGTCCTACTGGAAGTAAAGCCAAATACAGCCCAACCTAAAGGCGTTAAACAAGCAGCTGGTTGTCTGTTTGAACCTTGGCGCACCTCTCGTGGGGTCAACAGATTCCAGTTATCGATTCCAACTATCAATTTTGGCTCAGCGTTGTCGTACGTGATATTAGGTAACGAAAGATGCCTAATATCGTCTGGGCTGACTGACTGGCGTGCAATACCTAGCGCCGATACAGACCGTGCTCTATATACTTTATGCTGTTTGGATTCGTGCACGCCTTTAATATAAAAATCTACATACTCGACTTCGGTTAATTTAGATAGTCCACCCATACACTCTACTCTAATTTGTGCCTTAGGACCGACTGCGCCTATATGGGCTGATACCTCATCGTCAATAAAAGTACTAGACGAGCCGTCGTCCAATAGAGCATAAGTATTTATAGAGCCCTTAGGTCCGCTTACAGTAACAGCGACGACTTTCAAAAGAGCTTTCAGGGGCCCATTTGAAATAGCGTGAGCTACAATCTCGCTTTCAGGCTCAATCGGCATAGTCGAACAACTAGGTTCGGGTTCGATTCCGTTCGAGAGCGTTTCAGTAGTTGTATGGGAATTAACTGATTCAAAGTTATGCAACAATTTATGATGTTTGTATTTGCAGCCTTCCACATTACATAACGTCTTCGGATTACATGTCCTATAGCGATGCGAACCTTTTTTTAAACATCTGTTACAAACTTTTTGGTCGCGGGCCCAATTCAACCTAGCCATAAAGTCAAGACGAATAAATTTATCACAGTTGTCAATCATGTGCCATTGTTGACAATATAAACAATTTGACTTATTTTGTTGTGATTGTGAATTTGAATGATTTTTATTTTCAGCCGACTTATTACCTGAGTGAAGATTATTTTGTTTTGAATTCACCACGTTAACCTGAAACATTTTTGAGCTATTTGGCTGACTTAACAAGTTGGCTTCCGTAATAACGCCAAACTGGAATTCCGTGGTGACTTCCTCAGCCAAAAAATCAGCTAGCAACTCTAATTTCGTTCCTACAATTGGGTTAAAGCGAGGCTTTGCGTAGTCTTTCCAGCGTGCTCGCATTGCAGGAGTCAATTTCAGAAGCAACGAGTTGTAGAGCTCCGGTGACTCTAAATAGGACTTATTATCAAGATATTTCATAACTGCAATGCAACTGCGAACACGGCCGGCAAAGAAATGCAAGTCCTTGCCCTCAAAATTCACTTTAGGCAAAGCTCGCACAGCGGCAACCTCCTGGAGAACGATGAGCTCCGGTCTACCAAACTGAAGTTCGAGAACAGATATAATATCGCCTGGACTATTCGCTGTAGAAAGTAAGGCACCGACGGCCTCTCGTGCCGGGCCGTACAGCGCGGCATTCACCCGTGATAAGTTGTCCATTGAAGAATAAGACGCCTTAGACACGTCATAGGCTCTTTTAAAAGCAAGCCAATCTAAGGGTTTACCATCAAAACTAGGCAGGCGACTCTCCATTTTACCTTTAGATAAACTTTGTATGGCTTGAGCCAAACGATTAAAATCAGAACCATTTTGGTTACTAGAAATATTTGTAGGTAGGGTACGTAGGCACATAGAGTCTTGAACGTCACCTGTAGGTCCGCAACAGGGCCTGGGCGGTGTCGGATCGAGCGCTAGGCGACTAGGTCCAGCAGTGGGATCGCATGTCACACCGCGGCCGGCGGAAGCAGGAACTTGAAGGTTAAACGCAGCGACCGGATGAGTCGGGCTGCCAGGACGCACGATAACAGGGACGTCCGCAGTGGCAGCGGCGAAGGGCCGTCCTTCTATGAGCGCACTCGTAGGAACCGCAAGTGTGGGGCTACCGGGACGCACGGTTCCAGGGGCATTCACAGTGGTAGCACCACGGGTATCTACAAAAACGCATTCATTAGAAGGTGTCATAGTATCCAACCACTCTACTACGTTACCTCTACTTAGGCGGCTACTGTCGTGATGGCTGTTGGCGCGACTATTGTCGCGACGGCTCGAGGCGCGACTGCTGCCGCGGTGATTACTGCCTTCAGCCTCTATTTGAGCTATTTCTGCGCGCATTTCCATTTCTAGCACTCTACGCTCCGCTTTAGCAGCTTTCGCTTCCGCTTCAGCAATTTTTCGAGCATTTAAGGCCTTAATATTAAGCGAGCGTGCGCGAATAGTAATATAAAGGAGGGGAGAAGAAATGATAAGGACTGTATTTAGTAGTTACAGAGTAAAGCGTGTATTAGCGAAATATAGTTAAAAACAGGAAAAATTAAATAATCTTTCGTACAAACCAAGACGTAGCAGAAACACGACAGGACTTATGTCAAAAACAAAGAGCTTTCACACAGAAAAAATATAAAACTGCATAAAAAAGTATTTGCTCCGCAACATCGCGTTTTGCTCACTACCACCAAATAACATATAACACACGGGTAGGTGTCATACGAGTATCATACATGCATCACACGGTTTGCACATTGAAAGCATACGAGTTGTATTTTATACGCCGGGTTCAGTGTATGGTCCTCGCCTATCACGGTCATAGTATGGTTCAGTGCAGTCAAAGGTAATACTCGTTATTACACGGAAAAAGAATTGACTCGAGAATTGAGGTTCTGACTTTCACTAGCGACTCACTTAATTTTATAATTCACTATAAGCAGATGTTTCTTTAATTATGTTACAGCACTAATTATACACAACCGTTTATTTGCTAGAAAATACCATACACATACAGCTAACAAAGCAGATAGAAAATCCGTCATAATCACTGTATCGTATGTCGAGTCTAAAGAGTATTGTTATTAAGACCGACTCCCAACTGTTATTATCAAACAGTAGGGCGCTTTTCCAAGAAAATGTATTTGAAATAAATTGCAAAAGGTAACTACACGAGCTACAAGAAACAATATTTACCTTTTCAAATATTTTTTCTCTTTTTGATTTGTTATTTTATTATTTTCCACTGACTGGCCAAACAAACCCTTAAAACATAAAACGACGAACATCGACCTTTGTCTAGAGGTCTCAAAGTAACTCAAAGCCACCGTTTACATTTTCGACACATTTGTCGCAATAAAGTAGCCCATGTAAATGTTTAAAGACACCCATCGCGGGGGCAATAACGTTCATTTTCCCGTAAAAATCCCTGACTATGCGACTCCGAAAATGTACAGCCATTTTATTAAATTGTTAGGTCTGGTCTACACGACCTTGCGAACACGCTCACTTTAGTGCCACGGTGTTGAAAATGGTAAGCAGTTACAATGATTTACATTGTATAAATATACACCTTACCGTATTTCAGTCCCTTGCTTAATAACCATTTACTGATATTTTGATGCTTGTATACTTCGACTAATGAATTATTTTATCTATGTTTTCATATTTGAAGAACTTTGATTCCTCACGAATGTGTTTATCAACATACTTTTTACCGAATTTATGATCGATGGTAATCAATTCGACCTGTATTCAGGTGATATCGACAGAATTGGATAAATTTTGAGCATGTTAATCTAAAATTAATGCTTCCAAACACGTGGTCACAATTTCGTAAGTGTCTGTATGTTTGTCTCAGGATAGAGTTCGAGAACTCATACCGAAAGGATTCTTTTTTAATTCAACTAGGTATAGTTAACTTAAAGTACAGTGTAAGTTTCACGAAAACCGTTCCAGTATTTTTGAGATATAGGTAATAATGACTAAAAATCATGATATTAAATAATATTTGATGTCATTCTTCTGTTTACGCAGACGACTGTTGGTCCGTGAAGCCTTAATTAACATTTGATTAAATTATATAATTTATATTCATTATCATCATAATCATCTGGACGTGAACTGTTGAGCATAAGGCATTTTTCTTCACTGACCATGTATTGGAATGCCTCTTCAGTAAATAAAACTATTTTCTTCTAAAACCTAAATTATTTTTTTACTAAAACGACCACTGAGTACAACCAGTTCACATATTGTTATGGAAGCTATTTTTGTTCTAGTTTCATCCAATCCGTAATTGAAATGGTTTTTACAATTCGATTCGCTTCTGCTAATGTGTGTGAACTAATCTTTCAAGTGCTGTTCCGTATTTTTTTGCAGCCAGACTATGAGAGCTGTATAAAATGCCAAGCTTCCATGATTAACTCTTATCACGAACGACGTAATTAAAGTTTCAAAGCACAATGTTACAGATTTATGAAATCATGTTGGCATTATTCTGAAATTCCCTTTTAAGCGTCTTAGATTTTGTTGTCTATACTAATATATAATATGAAACTAAAGAGATTGTTTGTTTCTTTATGTGAACGCGCTAATATCTGGAACTACTGGACCGATTTGAAGAAATATTTTTGTCTTGGATATCTATCAATAAGTGCTCTTTAAGATTGTCAATCAGCTTTTCTTAAATGTTAAAAAAACATTTTGAAATAGTACAAATTGAATGTACACTCCGCATTATTTGAAGTACCGATATTCATAGAACAAAAGTTTAAATGTGTTTAGTGTACGGTTCATGAATATATGTAACTATATTCAGGCCATTAAATTTAATAAGACGCTCGAAATTGGTATATTCACCTTTCAAAGTCAAAAGTACAAATTTCAGAATATTTTTCTTATTTAAAAATATTTCATAGTTTCATATTTTTTTGTTTCGGTCCTTAATTGAATTGTTCGTTAGAAGTACAATTCATAAACACAATTAACTGAATAAACTGTTTCTAATATTCGTTTTAAATATTTTCTAGCTCCACAATCAAAGCTAGAACTAACGAAGTAACTATTCTACGCGTTTGTCTGTTTTTACAAAAGAGTGGTCAAAAGAGTTGTGTTAAAAGCATACTTGAATGAATAGAGTAATCAATGCTCGGAAAATGAAATAAAACTCCATTCATCTAACAGAAAGAGAAAAAATCCACTCAAATATGGATCAAAAATTGGTTACTACATTTTGTGAAACATCGACAGTCGCAAATTAGATAGATTGATCAACACTGAAAAATCGCGGCGCGATTGTCCTCCTCTGTGCAGATCCTAAACCAATTACAGGGATATTAATGTTGGGAATACCCAAGCCCATCGGAAGTGTTACCATTGGGTTTCAACTCTCAGAATTAGTGAGTCCAGGATCAAGAAAGTTTAAAAAATAAATATAGATTTGCTCTTGACTCCAGACCAAACCTAAGTTGACTAAAACGGTGTCCAAGATGGAACGAGCTCGCCCAAAATAGTCGATGCGGTAAGTTTGACTACCGTTTCTTGTGAGATTTGTTTGGCATTTAAATCTTCAACTCGACAATCTAATCAGGGGTACGATTGAGTAAAGCAATCGTATTCATTTGACAGTTCAAAACGTACGGTATGGTCTGTCAAATGGCAAAGAACAAAGGGTTTGACAGATCATATCGTACGTTTTGAACTGTCAAATAAATACGATTGCTTTACACAATTCCACCTCTGGTCATTTTATTTAGGATAATATTAAGTGAAGATTGACAGAAAATGGTTAAATAGTAACTCCAATTTTATTTAATTAATATAAACTGACTCAAGAAATAACATATGCTAGTGATCAAATAGCTTTACAAACCACCTCATTAGGCGATGATGAATCAAACGCATGTCTGACCATGAACCAGTGTTAGCCCCGAAAACTTACAAACTATCTTTTGTTTGTCCCTCGTTTGTCTCTGTCGCCCGCTATTGTTGGCTGTAAATATACGCGTTCACGTGGAACACAGCCTTGTAATAGAGGTGTTTGGCAGTAGGCTTCTTTTGTTCTGTTTTTTCAACTGAGCTATCGTGCTATCACGCCATAGTGTATGACGTCAGCGGCAAGAATGAAAGAAGAAGAAAGAAGATGTGATAGTTGCCACCCAGCGGTACCTTGAAATAAAACAAGTAATCCAGTTAAATAGTAAAGAGATGTCTATTTTCACAATTGATTACAAATGACTACGACATAACACAAGATCTAACGGATAGTTTCGGATAACAATGTCGATGGCAAGTTCGATAGAACCACGCCAGAGAACGAACATGCCGTTCCACGAATGAACAACGAACTGATGTACGTACGACTGATGAACTGATGATTGAAATTAGACAGTGCTGCCAGCGTATTGACCATACCCAAGAAAAGTACTTTACATTCCCGATTTTCTTAAAAGATGGCGTTTTTTTAAATGTCCTTCATGTATGTATAATATTTGTCGGAAGTTACGTGACCGGACGCAGCTAGCGCCATCTACAATCGATGCCAGCGCCATCTATAGTCGACGCCAGCGCCCCCACGCGGCGCTTGACAGTCTATGACGTCGCGGTCGGCCGGGACGAGCTCATTCGAAGTTTATCGGTCGAACAGTGAAGACGTGCAGAAACTGTCGCGCGTCGTACTTAATCTATGTCGGTTTATTTTCTGTGAAATTGCTATCTAAAAATACAGTGTGATTTACCAATTGCGGTGTTATAATTTTGCCAACACATTACCCATCGAGTGCCCACTAAGAAGTCTCATTATGGCTGAAAACGAGGAGTCGGACTTGCCAGTGCCGACATCAGAAGTGAGATCTGTGTTGGCTCAAACGGAAAACTCGGACGCTCGCTGGCGTGCAATTTTGGATCAACAAAATGCTAGCTTGCAGGCTCTCATCGAGGCCTTGCAGGCACCGAGGCCACTGTTTCCCGTGGATTTGCCTGAATTCGATCCCGACAAAGTAAATACGGATGCAAGATCATGGTGTGTGACAGCAGATTTGTGTTTTGCGGATAATCCTTTGCAAGGTGGACAACTTGTTTTGGCAATTAGTAAGGCGCTTAAAGGAACTGCTTAGACGTGGCTTTCGCAAATCGCATATCAAGGTATGACTTGGAATGCATTTAAAGATCTGTTTATTACCAGATTTGTTTCAACGGAGACGCTGGCTGGTAGCCTCATTAACCTCAACAGCGACAAACCAACTGAAAACGAGACATTTTGACGACCCGTCTGGTGTAGTGGTCGAGAAATCGCCTACTACGCAGCGGGTTGCGGGTTCGATCCCCGCACAATACAATGTTAAAACGATGATTCCCGATCCTAGTCTGCCCCACATATTTACTTAGTTCTGTAATAGTAGACTTATGCACTAAACCATATACTCACTGTGTGTGACTTATGTAACCCCACTGTATTCACTAAATTAAACATTCTCTTCCTCATATTATGTTCAATACATCATAATTTATACACCTATCTAGGTGTCAAACCTATTTAACGTTTGTTATGGAAATGCCGGAAGTGTCCACCATGTTGAATGTAACTTGGCTATGATATAAGAATATTTTGGATTAATCTTTAGATTATCTTATTATTGTAATAATATTTTATTAATTGTAAATTAATTATTTAAAGATTATTGTGACACTAATTGGTTTTTTATGTTTGCCGTATAACAAATGTTCATTTTGCCGCCAAAAGGAAGTTGACTCTGATTGGTTGGTGAAGGTTAGATTTATTTTAAATATTGTAACTATTAAAATAATAATCTAAAAGCCTTAATAAATTCATTACGATGAATAACTAAATAATTAATGAATTTATATATTTAATTAGCAGATTGTTTATCCCTACAAATAAATATTATAGTAAATGTTTTTATATATGGAAACGGATGTCGTCCCCACTGTTTTCCTACCGTTGTTCAGGGTTTTGATTTGTATAAAAGCGAGCTGCATGCCAGAATAGTCTCTGTTTGTACTTACTCTCACTTTGTGCCCTATCTTTGTGCTATTTTGTTGGAATAAAACTATTGGAGAAGAACTTGGAGATTTGTACTACGTGTTTATTATTCAAGCATCCCACACGCGGTCACACCTCAGAAGTGGGATGTGCGAAAATCACGGGCCTTACGCTGCCGGCTCTGACCAAGGAAGATTCAAGGACCAAGAAGACTGCTAAGATTTGGAAGACATGAGAGAAAGGCATCGTCGAGTGACACGTGCTTACGCGGAAGACATCCCCAAATTTCATCGAGAAGAAAGTACGTGTAACATCACAAATTGACTGCTCAAAATCAACCAGCTTCGTGAACTCTGTGGATACTAATATATTGATCATTGTTTGAAAATCTACAAGTAGAAGCCACGACGGCATTGCGAAAATCAACTTGGAGAAGAGGCAACATCACAAATTGACTGCTCAAAATCAACCAGCTGCGTGAACTCTGCGGATACTTTCCTATTTATCATTGCTCGAAAACTACAAGTAGAAGCCACGACGGCATTGTGAAAATCAACTTGGAGAACAGGAAACTCTGAAGAAAGAACCAGTGCAACATGACCAACGGCAACGATACTGCAGCAACCAGGAGTGAGGCGGTGCTACATTTGTCGACGGGTCAGCCAGAGATGCGAGTCTGCAGTACTCAACGACGCGACACCAACCAGGGCAGCGCTCCAGCGGCCACGTATGCATCGATTGATGGTTCGCAGCATCCAGTTTAACGCATCAGCCGCTCCAGCCACCTCAAGGTGAGTCGCATTATGTTTACTCCTAAGTGACGTATTTAGACTAAATAGGTCAAACCATTAAATACTAAAATTTGCCATCGACCAGTGCAATGCGGAGCTTTCGAGATGCTTACGCTATATGGATCACACATAGTTTTACACATAGATAACATTTGCTCGAGTGATTGTTTCATAATAACGCATACATTACGATTACGCTAATAAAGATCTCATTGTTCGGTAACCTATAACCAAATTATTTTGGCGAAAGCTTAGTGTCGGAAGGTAGACAGAGATAATCCAATCAATCTAGACGAAAGTTAATTGAGTAACTTAGTAAGGTTATTATTTTGAACGGTGATTATACTTTTGTTGGTGCGTCAAAAAGGGGGTAGTTACTGATGAATTGTTAAACCTAATAACTTTGTTATGTGTGAAACAATAACTATGTGTACTGTATATTTTATGAGTACCGTTACAACAGATTTGATTTAACTGTAAGTAAAACCACGCATACAATTTATTTTTATTGCAGTATGAAAAGTAAACAACATTAAGCAATAAATAAATAGTTGTTTAATGAGGAATCGACGGTTCGGGTTTCTTTTTTCCACCGTTGAGTTTTTCTTCCTTCAACCTTAAACAAAAGAACATTGATGTTAGGGTATAAACATTTATATCGGAGCAGTAGTAACAGTAGTTTAATTTATCGGAGTATATTAGTATTAGCTATAGTATTTCAAATATTTCGGAATAAATCATCGGCTATGTTACCTACGTAAACTCTGTGTGATCTAAATAAACTGATTTCTGTGTTACGTACGGATAATGATTGTCTTTGTGAGCAGCAGTGTCTATGTGACCTATGCAGCTACGTGAAGTAATGTATGTGTGAATGACGTAAAGCTATGCTGTATGACCTACAAAAATTATGTGTGAGTAGCAGTATCTGTGTGGCCTACGTGAAGTACTGTGTGAACTAAGTAGTGCAATGCTGTGTGAGCTACGTAAATTGTCTGTGTGAGTAGCAGTATCTGTGTGGCCTACGTGAAGTACTGTGTGAACTACGTAAAGCAATGCTGTGTGAGATACGTAAATTGTCTGTGTGAGAAGCAGTATCTGTGTGGCCTACGTGAATGAAGTACTATGTGAACTACGTAGAACAATGCTGTGTGAGCTACATAAATTGTCTGTGTGAGAAGCAGTGTCTGTATGGCCTACGTGAAGTAATATCTGTGTGAACTTCGTAAAGCAATGCTGTGTGAGCAACATAAATTATTATTTGTGTGATCTACGTTAAGTATTGTCTGTTTGATTTACGTTATGTCTGTGTAACTTGTGTTGGCTATTACCCCTCTAGAATTTATTACACATGCTGAAATTTCCTAACTTAGTGACTTACATAAACAAATTATTACCGTGTCCATCAAAACAAATTTCTTGCAAGTTTCCAGTATACTTGTTGATTCTGCTCTTTCTCATTTTCAGCACACCAACAACGCAGACTTCCAAAACACCACCAGAGCACCGTGTGACACGGTGGTTGACATCTTAGTGGACTAAAGGACCACTAAGATGTAAGATTACACCTTAGAAAGTTAAAGTTTGTTTGTTGAGTTAAACGACGATTTGTTAAAGTTAAAGTTTAATGTTAAAGTTTACAAGTTGTTTAGTTGGTGGCTTTCGCTTAACTGGTTGTAAATAATTTAAATAAAATACATTAGTGCAGGAAATGCTGACGTGCAAATGTGCGAGCAATGACTTGACCTAAATTATTGTGCGGTTGCTAAACCGTACATGCTCCCGAGGGCGAATAAGATAACATAGTTAATAAAATCATAAAGCAATACATAAAAAAGCAAAAATAAAGTATTTAAATGCATTGTAAGTATCTAGTTGCTTAAATAATTTCACACTGCACACACTACACTAAGCACTATCACTTTCGTTGAACACTTTTCTTATGACCGGTGACGTCGACTTGTGTATGCGGCTGTAGAGATGAGCTGGGCTCGCGGTTGCTTCTTGTCCCATTGCTGTTTCGTTGGTAGTGTGAATCTGTTTGCCAGACCCCTTTGAGCATCGTGTCAGTGGTATCGGAGGTTCGGCGAGTGGGTTATTACGGCTTGGTGTTGGAGAAATAGTCGCGGAGCAACGTGCGTGGAGGCGCCGCCAGATGTAGGTGCCTGCAGCGATCAGTATCGCGCCGGCCATTATGTACAACACGATGTATTGGTGTATGTCGTGTGTTGTGAGGCTGTCAGTGTCCTTTATTATTTCACTGACTTCTTTGTTCTTCATTTGTTGGACTCGTTTGTCAACGACGTCAAAGTCTTTTTGAAACTGTTCATAGTCTGATCCATTAATTGTTTCAAGTTGAGACAATGGTATACTAGTATTAAAGATGTTGTTAATGGGATGTATGTCAACCTTGAGAACAGGTGACTGCACTGTCATAGTGTTAGATTGCAGAGTATGCGAATATATCGTGAAAGTGTCGCCCTTGATGACGCATCCTTCCCCGAGTGCGATGACGCCGGCCTTGCTGACGCGCACGGCTGCAACCTGATTCTCGCATATGATTCTTATAGTTCGCTGTCCACAGCAGAAAAATAGATATGTGTTTATTTTATTAAGTTGCGTCCACATGTCTGTACATTTGGTTTGCGTAATTTCACATCTATCTGTTTCTTTAATCTTGATGCAGAGATTCTCGTCTGACTTTAGGTGATAAATTGGTCGTTGTAGAGGACACATGAGAATTTTGTAGTTGAATGGTATACATGATCGTAGTTCAATTTCTGTCAAAGGTATGTAAGCATCTTTCTTTAAGTTTATGGCGATATGATCAGTGAATGGTCTTATTTTCTTCACTATGTCATCTTCAGTTTCTCGTGGAATCGCTATTAAGTTGTAAATTTCATAGTTATCTCGTGTTATGAGGGGAATTTTGATCTCGAAAATGAAGTAGTTTCTAGTCATTCTTGCTCTTACTTTCAGCAAATGGTATAGCGTTCTCAAATCAGTCTGTGTATTTTCAATCGGCAAGGTTAGATCACTCGAAAGGTGTCCTGAAATAGTATTCAGCTCCGTAGTTAATTGTTTAGGGCTAAGTAGATTAATGTCAAGTTTTCCATAATGGATGTCTGTTATGGTGTCCAGAAGTGTATCTTGAAGTAGTTTTAAATTCTCTAAAATGTTGTTAGCGATGATGGATGGCAGTGTAAAATCATTCATTTTCTGCATCGTTTTCACTTCGGCTGCCACTGTGCTCACAGCCTTATGAAGCTCGATGACGTGTTGATCATACAGTTTATGTTGTCGCTCGATAGTTTGTTCTACTCGTTTTAGTAAGTTGTTTTCGGCTTCAATTAGTGAGGTTTGGTTTTTCCAAAGCTGGACAAGGTTCTTTTCGTTATCTCTTATTGTTCTTATATCGGCTTCGTATTTATCAGCAAATTCTTGATCGAGTAAACCAAAAAGACTGTTTGCTACGTAACCAATGCCGTTGATAAGCCCCCGACGTCGACGCCTCGAGTTTGTTGTTTGCTGACTAAGGAGCATATCATTGTTGTAGTTTAGCTCGGTGTAAGCGTGACGTAGTTGCAATAAAATGACGTCACACTGGTTACGTAAATGTTTCACTGAAGTGGCGCAGGTGTCTTCTAAGCTTGTAATGTATTGTTTGTATGTCTGTATGCCATGCCAATACGGATCCATATCATAATACACGACTAGTTTCCATTCGTCGCGCATAAGATGCATATCTGTCATCTTGTCAAAGTATAGACTTTGGTTATTGTTTATGTATGTGAGGCTGTAGTTACACTCGGCAGATGTTATGATTGTAAATAGTGATAATATGATCCATATTAAATTGCATGATCTTTTGATGAAGTTGCATGTTGTTTTCTTGTTTGTAGATTTGTTTGTTTGTATTGCTTGCTTGTATTTTTCGTTCAAAGTTTCGTTTGATTGTATGACAGGTTTTTCTTTGTTTTCAGGTTTTGACACAGGTAGTATAGATAGTTTGGTAATGGGGCGTTTCATTGTTCCGTTTTTTGTTTTGATAGTGACCACTCTGACATGACCATCCTTTCCTGGGTGTAGCTCGATCACCCTTCCCAAGGCCCATTTGCCGGGTGGTAAATTGGCGTCGTGAATAATCACGACGTCATCGATATTCATGTTTTCTTTGGTTTGCCGCCACTTGCTGCGTGGTGACAACTGAGATAAATACTCCGCCTGCCACCTCTTCCAGACATCTTTGTAAATTTTCTGTACTAGTTGCCATCGTGTTCGTTCATCAGTTTCCGTTTCAATAATTGTTAGTGTGGGGCCACTCGAAAGAAAATGTGCCGGTGTAAGATAATCAAAATCTTCCGGATCTTCGTTGAGTGGTAACAATGGTCGGCTGTTGAGGCAGGCTTCGAGTTGAGCGAGAAGTGTTGAGTGTTCTTCATATGTGAGCTTCTGTTCACCAATGACGCGGCGAAGGTGGTACTTGAGGCTTTTTACGGCAGCTTCCCAAAGTCCTCCTGCGCTCGGCCATGATGGGGCGTTGAAGTGCCATTGTATGTGCATATCTGTTATCGCCGTGAAGAATTCCGGATCGAGCAGTTCTGTTAGATTGATAAATTCTAGCTGTAATACGTTGTTGGCTCCAACGAAGTTCGTGCCGTTATCGCTATACATGTGTTGCGGAGCTCCTCGTCTGGCAGCGAACCGTTTCAAAGCTGACAGAAATGATGATGAGCTGAGGTCTGAGACCACTTCTAGGTGCACTGCCTTCGTCACCATACATACAAAGACAGCTATGTAGCCTCTTGTTGTTTTTACTCCTCGGCCTTTGTTGGTTTTCACATCGATGTATCCAGTATAATCAACTCCCGTGTGAAGAAACGGTCTTGATGGATTACATCTTGCTTCGGGCAGGTCACCCATCAGCTGTTCTTGTTTTATTGGATTTTGTTTTCGACAAGTCACACAGTTGCGAAGTCGTGTTTTGACAGCCCTTATGCCACCGATAATCCAATATTGTTTTCTTATGTTTGCAGTCGTAAGGCGGGCTCCTCCGTGGAATGTAATCTTGTGCGCTTGATCGATGAGAAGATCAGTGTAGTGACCTTTGTATGGAATGATGATTGGGTGTTTTTGATCTTCATGGATGTTGGCGTTGCTTATACGTCCTCCCATTCTGAGGAGTCCCTCTTGGTCTAAAAAGGGATTTAAAGGTAAGAGTTTGCTCTTGCGATCCAGTTCCTTCTTTTGTTCTAAGTTTGATATTTCGTTTTCAAATGATGTAAATTGAATATGTTTAATTATGATGTTTCTAGCTTTAGTTAGTTCCGGTATAGTTAGGTATTGCGGCCGATGTGTGTCACGCGATGCCATTCTAAGTATCCACGCGACGACTCGTGTAACTCGACCCAGGCAGCTGTTACGCGTAAGTATGTCTTCGATGACGTCAGATCTGTGACGTTTTGTGGTGACGTTTGTTTGTAGTTGTTTAATCGTTTTTGTTTCTTCGGTTGTTTCGTAACTAATCTTGTTGTTTTTTATTTCAGGTTGATATGTTTGCAGCCAATGGGGTCCGTACCACCATAGAGGATGTTCTTTAAGCTGAGTTGGCGTTATACCTCGGCTGGCGCAGTCAGCCGGGTTTTCGGACGATTTCACATAGTTCCAGCAGTGCGCAGGCATCGTAGCCACTATTTTCTTGACTTTGTTGCATACGAATGTTGTCCAGCGGCTATGATCACCGTGTAACCACCCTAGTACAGCGGTGGAGTCAGACCAGCCGTATAAGGTGATTTTGTGGTTAGGTAGGCATTCTTGAACCTTTTTCATAAGTGTTGCGAGTAGCAACGCGGCACAAAGCTCGAGTCTCGGAAGTGAAATTGTTTTCTTCGCAGGTACGAGTCTTGATTTGGCGGCCACCATGACTACTGAGTTATGTTCGACTTGGCAATAAATTACACAAGCGTAAGCGTTTTCTGAGGAATCGCAAAATCCATATAATTTTATTTCGTCGTGTTTCTTGACTTGTAACCATCTCGGTATTTGTATGGCGTTTATTTCAGTTAGTTGATCTTTAGTTTTCGTCCATTCCTTTCTTATGTTTTCAGTTATTTCGTCGTCCCAGTTTAAGTTTTCTTCCCATACTTGTTGAAATATTAGTTTGAGTTTTGTTGTAACAGGGCATAACCAACCCAATGGATCGAAAATTTTTGATATTTCCGATAGTAAAAACCGTTTTGTGACTCGTTCCGTAGAGCTCGTATTAATTGTTAATTGAAAATTAAAGTTGTCTTCTTTAGGGTTCCATCTCAGTCCCAATGTTTTTGTCGACTCTTGGTGTCTAAAATGGAATGCTTCTTGTTTATTGTTTGTAGGATTTTCACTTAGTAGTTCAGCGTTGTTAGATGACCACTTGCGTAAGTTGAACCCACCGGACATGAGAAGGTTTTGAAGATCGTTTTTGATGCGTGTTGCGGTTTCAAGGTCATCGCAGGTGTATAGTAGGTCATCCATGTAGAATGATGTTTCTAAGATGGCTGCGGCTTCTGGAAAGCGGTTTCTTTCGTCATTCGCTAGTTGTTTTAATGTCATCATAGCAAGGAACGGAGCCGCTTTAGTTCCATAAGTCACGGTTGTAAGTGCGTACTCTTTGATAATCTGATCAGGTGACTCCCTCCACAAGATTTTCTGGTATTTCTGATCTTCTTCGTTAACCAAGACTTGCCGAAACATTTTTTCGATGTCAGCAGTCAGAGCAATCTTGTAGAGTCTCCATTTCAGGATTATTGATTGAAGGTCTGTTTGTAAGTTTGGGCCGCGGTACATCAAATCGTTTAGACTTTTTCCTGAAGTTGTCCTTGCGGAAGCGTTAAAAACAACACGCAGGGCCGTTGTTGATGACTCGGCGCGTTGCACACAGTGGTGTGGCAAATAATAGCTTGGTTTCGTGTTTGTTTCGCAAGGACGCATGTGATTTAGTTCTTCGTACTCTTTTATAAATAGTTTGTAATCGTTCTTTATGTTTTCGAATTTTCGGAATTTTTGTTCTAGATGGTGAAACTGTGCTGCAGCCTTGTTCCTCGATTCTCCTAATTGTTCGTTGATGTCAGGGTGTAGAGGCAGCCGTACTACATAACGACCATCTTCCTGACGTTTAGTAGTTGTTTGATATTGTTGTATACACTTAAGATCTTCGGCAGACATCTGAGAGTTCTCTGCTATATCTTCTATCGTCCAGAATCTGCTAATTTCATCTAGGTTGTTTAAGACGACGTTACACTGGAACGATCTCATGTTACCACACAGGATCCAGCCGAGAAGAGATTGCTGTGCAATAGGGTGTGTCTCTTCTCCTTTTACTATGCCTCCTAGTATGATGTTTGAGTAAATATCAGCCCCAAACAGGATGTCCACAGGACGGCTGATGTTAAACTCTGGATCTGCTAGTTGAAGACCTTCCAGATGAGTCCAGTTTGATGGCGTTGTAAATGATCGGTTTGGTAGGTTGTTGGTTAAGTTGCGCATTACATAGACGTCTGTGTTAAAAGTGTGATTGTTAACTGTAGACATGCATGTGATAGTTATCGCACCCTTACAGTTATTTTCTCTCGCTCCGACCCCGAAAATTACTCCGACGGTTTTATGTCGAGGTAACTCGAGCATCTGAGCGGCGTTTTCGGTAATTAGTGAGACTTGCGACCCCTGGTCAATCAGCGCTCGTAGAATGATTTCTGAACCGTTGTTAGCCTTGACCTTGACTTGAGCGGTTGCCAAAAGTGTTTCTGATATGTCTTCCATAGAAGCATGGCTGTTTGAAGTTGATGCGTTTTCGTTATTCGTTTTGGTGTTTGATGGTTTGTTATAATTTGTGTCTTGATGGAGCAAAGTATGATGTTGTTCATTACATTGCCTGCATCTTTTCTCAGATTTGCATTGCTTGCCCTTGTGATCGAACAAACAGTTTCGACATAAGTTATGTTTCGCAATCAATTTCCTGCGTTCGAACAAATGTAGTTTAATGAACTCGTTGCAGTGGAATAACCCATGTTCATTATTGCAGAGTGGGCATTTTACGTAGCTTGGAATGTTGTTCGATGTCACGTGTTTGAGTGTGGAATTATTTTGCGAGTTATTATAAGTGTTCGGTTTTACGTTGAAATTCTGGTTAGCACTGAATGCTTTGTAGGTAGGCTGGAACTTGTTGTTTGATGGACCACGCTGTTGTTGATCGGTCATTGATCGCTCTTGTTTTCGTCGCGAGCTCTCTAAAGTTGTAAATTTCGTTTCTAAGAACTGTAAAAACTCGGTTAGGCTTGGCAGCTCTCTTGGTTGTTTCAGACTTTCAACATAATCGTTGTAGGTGTCTGTATCCAATTTTTGTGCTAGGAGATGCACTAAAATCGGATCCCATGTTGAAATGTCGACGCCAAGGTTTTTTATGGCGTTAAGACACTCGTTTGTTGTATCATGCATCCTTTTGATAGGTATAGCTGTTTGGTACTGTATAGTTGGTAAGTTTAGCATTGTATTCAGATGTGAGGAGAAGATAAGCTTCTTGTTGTTGTATCTGTTATTCAGTATTTCCCAGCAAATGTTGTAATTATCTGAACTGATTGCTAGATGTTGAATAAGTTTTTCGGCTTCACCTCTGACCTTTGATTTCAGAAACTGCATTTTCTGTGCTTTAGATAATGCTGAGTTGGAATGAATGGTTTCGACAAATAAGTCCTTGAATGACGTCCATTGTTGGTAGGTGCCACTGAAGATTGGCAGTTCCATTACAGGTGTTGATTTTTCCTTATGTGACGAAGTCCACATTTTGGTGTTAAGTGCTTTTTTCATCGAGTTATATTGTCGTTCATATTTTTCAAACTGTTTTTCGTATTCTTCTTGTTCACATATCACTTCACTGTCAAGCTCCCAGTGAAGTGAATCAATTGTTTTCCACCTTGATTCCATGTTCCTTAAAGTGTCTTCAAATTCCCACTTGTCCTTGATTTCATCCAAGTCGATTGCAGCGAGCGTCCTTGAGAACGCCTTGAAGTTACTACGTTGTCTGCGTAGCATCTCCTCTGCTCGACTTGCGTTACCTTGAGAAATAGTTTGGTTTGTTGCTAGGTCAGTATTCGGTTTAGGTTGTTGCTGATAAGCTGTAGAACCTTCACTAGACGTGCCAAGCTCACTTGTTTGCGTTGCAGGATTCAGCGGTGCCTTTCCCCTTGTTTGTTCGTTAAGTTTTTCTTGTTGAAGAGTAGTTCGCGCTTCGTTGTAGATGCTTTTAGCCCGTTCGTAGTGGTTTTCAGTAAAATAAGTATAGTTTCGCTCGTCAAATGCGCATAGTTGAATGTGATTAGTTTGAAATTCTGCCCAGTACAAGTCAAGTGTTTCAATGCGTTTGTTAAAATAGGTTTGTGTCTTACGTTCAGCTGGATCTTTCTTAAAGTTCCGAAGCAGATGCTGCATCGCCTCGATCAGTTGGTTTTGGTTATGTACTAGGTCTTCAATGTTGCTCATGTTGATGTTTAGGTTGTTGTCGACTGCTACTCACAAAGTGCTTGCCTGTACCCTTAGTACGATATGTGCGTTCTCGTCTCAATTCAACCGGTGAGACCCGCTGGTGGGAGGCCGGCTGAACCGATTCGCTATCGTAAAAGAGCGCAAGTTCACACAGTGCGAAGATGTTACCTGCAGCCGTGGTGCCGTAGACAGGTGATGAAGTCCACAGGCTACTAGTTGATCCGTGCGTGAAGAAACAGAAAATCCACAAGGTTGTAACACTCGCGAATTCTGGTCCCGCTTACACGGAAGCTCGAAGGACCACTAAGATGTAAGATTACACCTTAGAAAGTTAAAGTTTGTTTGTTGAGTTAAACGACGATTTGTTAAAGTTAAAGTTTAATGTTAAAGTTTACAAGTTGTTTAGTTGGTGGCTTTCGCTTAACTGGTTGTAAATAATTTAAATAAAATACATTAGTGCAGGAAATGCTGACGTGCAAATGTGCGAGCAATGACTTGACCTAAATTATTGTGCGGTTGCTAAACCGTACACAGGATGGCCGAGTGTTAAAACGATGATTCCCGATCCTAGTCTGCCCCACATATTTACTTAGTTCTGTAATAGTAGACTTATGCACTAAACCATATACTCACTGAGTGTGACTTATGTAATCCCACTGTATTTACACCATCGAGGTTCCTACAACTATTTTCTCTAAAAGCCTAAAATTTAAGAGATAGACGCTTCCAAAATGGTAAAATCGGCGCCCCCCTCCCCCCCATCTAAGTTTTAAACGAAGCGAGTGTAAACTTTGAAAAAAATACTTGATGTAGATCTTGACAAAGACTTTCAACAAAAAATAGTTTGAACGAGATCAAACTGGTACTTTTTAAGATAGAGCACAATTTTAATAACTGCAAACATTACTATGTTATTTAAACAAATATTATAAAAAAATAAAGTTATACTTTATGTCATCAAAATGTTGTGGTATTTTGGCTAAGTGGCAGTAAGTGGATCCCTTATTCAGTTAAAGTGGCCATGGAACCCTAAGTGTGCGAGTCCGACTCGCACTTAGCCGGTTTTTTGTATCATATATAATTTTATCCTTAGTGTTTTTGGACATATTTCATGAAAATCTGATCATTCATTTGAATATCATCATCTCTTTTCGAGTTTTAAGTGGTCCAATCGATTTTAAATTTGGCGCGAATGATATTGACAGTTTCATGGTAAGGTATCCAGCTCTTTAATAAATTGGTAGAAGATCTGACTACCTTCCATATAGTCCTATCTATTCGAAATGTGGTCTCGTGCTTCTTCCATGATATTAACATGGTAAGATAATGACTCTAAATATGACGTGTCGAGAGTTTTTTGAATTTCATCATCATTATCAGCCAAATGTCGTCCACTGCTGAACATAAGCCTCCCCGACGGCTTTCCACAGCGACCGATAACTATTGGTCCACATCCAGTTTGATCCTGCGATCTTCATAAGGTCGTCTGTCCATCTTGTTGGTGGTCGTCCCACGCTGCGTCTCTGGTCGAAGGGTCATCAATCTAGAATTTTCCTTCCCCAACGGCCATCAGTTCTTCGCGTTATATGCCCTGCCCATTCAAGGCTATGTCCGTTACTTTGGTTACGTTTTGAATTTGTAATTTGGGATTATACCCATTAAAAGTGTGGATAGTTACTGAGCTTATACGCACTGTGGTGTGTATGGGGTTAATATTTTTTGCGAGACACTCCCATTTTTCAAAACGCTAATGTACTAAAAACGTGCTGGAAATGACGTGTCTATTATATTGCTGACAGGTGTGGTATTTTGTGAATTAAGTTAGGTAGCTCGAGTTTTATTTTACCGTCAATGCAGAAAAATGCTTTTGTGTAAATTTCACTGTACATGAACTATCGCAGATGAAATGAAGTGTTGTTCTGAGCTTAAAATATTCAAAAAAGTAAAGTCAGCTAGCCTATAAAGATTCCACTTCACGCCACATTCGGTGCCTACACATACCTCCCCATACCTTAAGTATCTTGAGTAAGGTGGTTTGAGCCGTGCGCCACCAAGCGGGCTCAGCGCGGATTGGTGGTGGAAGACCTTGCTGTTAGGTTTAACGAATAATATTAACCGGACAACCTGTTTAACGTGCCCTTTAAATTACGTAGTATCTCGTGATAAACGACATTTGTACGATCGAAATGGTCACCCATCCAAACACGCTTGCGCTTTAATGGTGGCACCTAGCCACCATTAAAGCGCTGTCACAATGGTGAAGGTGCTCGAAACGCAGTGGCGTTGTATAAAATACAGGGAGAAAATTAAATACCAATTCACTTAAGTACCTATAGAAATATACCTAAGGAAGCAGCGCCAACTCTATTTTTATCTTTAGACCCATCGGTGTAAATTATGTAGAAATAAGCATAGTTTCTCAGCAAGAACTTCTTTAAGTTCAATCAGATATAGTTTAACTTGGGTATAATGTAAGCTTCACTAAAATCGGTAAGTAGTTTTTTAAATATAAGTAATAACTAAAAACATGAAATAAAAAATAAAGTCTTTTGAAGTCGGTGCATGATTTGTGTGGTCAGATTGTTGGTTTACGAAAGCTTGACATCATGCCCCGAATGCGTTCTTTGAAGCTTTGTATTCGATTTTTAAGGCAGTTTAATTTTTGAAATCATTTTGTTTTTCTTCACAAATAAATAACAAACGAGTGTTAATTTAGCCGTAACTACTACTTTCAGCAGCAATATTTTTCGTGTCGTAAAAGTTTAATTACATAAACAGCTCGTTGGTAAATATAAAACTTTAAGGATAATAAGCACTCCTGAACAAACACTAACTGGTTAATATGAACGTAAGCTAAGAAAAACATGTTAAAATCTATTTTATAATAAGAAATACCATTTAAGTTTCCTTACTTTATCGCAATTAGCTGAAATACTATTATAATATCGCGGGAATATAAAAAAGTAACGCTTAAAGTATTTGTCACTGTATTTTAGAATACTAGATTTAACATATTCATTAGGAGCTGGGTTAAATGAATATTATTTATCACAACTGCCACAATATGCACGTACGTAATAGAGCCAAAAAGCTTTACATTAAAAAGTTTTATACGGGATTCCTTACATGTACTTTTATAAGATACAAATGTTCCGGCGCTTGTAAAGAGCAAGAAATGATAAGATAATTCTTGTTTGCACATCTCATTCATAGTTAATTCTCCTTAAACGATCTCCTTCAGACAACAATGGTAATTAAATGATAATAGAGTCGCTTTATGGTACGTATCAAACCCTTATCAAACTTCTATAATCATGGGATGTACATAATATAAGGGTTTCATTATATCAAAACCGCTAGGTATCACTGTGACTAAATACGAAATAGTTTTCACCATATTGTGTCATTTTCTAACCATATCAGATTTACAGTTCAGTGGTTAAGTGACGGGTATTCCACTGACGCCTCCAATCGGGTCGCAACTAACTAATAGCAGAGATGGAAATGTAATCTTAATTTCGTTAGTATTTGATATCATAGTTCAAACATTATGTGCCAATAGCTCTTTATATTGAACCATTAACTTACTATGTTATTCACTAGTATGTTTTATCTCAAATATACTAAGATCCCTTAAATAAAAACCCGGAGTCTAATAGGTTTATATGATGAAGTTAGAATAATTGAAATTCTATATTCACAGCTTTCAACAAGTATCATTTAAGCAATGCTCGTTCACGTTTCACACCTTCATCTTTTGAGGCTTTTTCATTTCTTTTGAAAAACACATTTGCTGATCATAGCCGAATTGATGTCAAATTTCAAAATCAAGACTTGGTTGGCCGTTCTTCATAACCTGTATTTATCAAACCCCCTAACTCAATTGCTATAAATCACATGACCGACGACTGAGTCGCGTACCTAATCGCTTGGAATTAACAAACGATACCATTCATACATCACGCTCTTTGTTAGTATTGTGTTTGAACAGGATGAGAGAAATGAGTGATGGTTAGCAAATGTTGTATGACCGTATGATATATTATCAACACTTGGAACTTCTTATTTATATCAATAAAATGCATTCGGTGGTTCTACGCTTTCTCTCTATTAAGTCGAATCAAAATATGATATACATACTCGTATATTATATTTTGACTAAATATAGTAATAACTTTACAATTATTCTACACCTCTGTTGACACATTCTGGTCATTTTGACGACCTCCGTGGTGTAGTGGCTAAGCACGCATGGTTTCAAAGCGTCGCCGCTCTGAGGTCGCGGGTTCGATTCTCGGTCGGGTCAATATAGAAATCAAAATGTTCTACATTGTCTCGGGTCTGGGTGTTGTGGCACCACCGTTGTGTCTGAAATCAATAACAAGTGCATTAGCTACTTACATTGGGATCAGAGTAATGTATGTGATTGGTGTCCAATATTAATATATATGTGTACACTCTTTCGTACCAATGTTGAGCAGAGACGCTTGGAGAGGCTAAAATCTCTGTTGTTCTTATAAATATTTTTTGTATTACTTGATGCATATTTTTATGATAAGAATCAATATCATGTGTTAAGTAAGGCGGATATTATCACACTTCTTACACATCCTAATATCGGACAGGTCCGACCGACAAAAAACTAACGCGTTTTTACTCACACCGCTCCGATGCTGTGATTGATGTACGCTCTTCAGTATCTTTGTCTCACAAGTATAGATCATGGTATGTATGACAGTGACAGAATATAAGAAGAAAGTCATTTGTTCAGTCGCATTTACGCATGAAAAGGAAACCGGAAGGGACGACTATCAACGCCCATTCTGAGCGTTTCAAAGGCTAAAATTACTTTGTATAAAAGGTTAGTGTTGTGATTCATTTGATATCAAGCAAAAGAAAGGGATATATTTTACGTGATTTTCAAAAATATTGCTCTTCAGAATGATAAAGGATTTGCTCACGTAATTCACTTTTGATTCGGAAAACACTATTACAAGTCGACCAGATGACTAAGACGATTCTTACGTCACTTTTATCGCCAATCAATGTACGGACAACAGCACGTCAAGGTTAACACTGTGGTATCTTATTCAGTTGAAAAAAGTGCTAGTTTCCAACATAAGTGGGTAACCTGATGTACTGGTGACTGTACTTATATAGTTTTTTTTTTCAATTTTTGGTGGTTAGGAAAATTTACCCTAATGTACTTACAATATTTTGAACTACGAGTACTATAGGTTTAAAGAAATTTATTCCCATAAGAAATTTTTACATTTCACTTAAAATGAGATATAACTCAAATATTATGTTATACATTTCACGCATCGGTACTTGCTGCTATATGTAACTGTAGGTTATTTTTAAAAGTATTTAAACTTTCGCATTCTTTTAGGTCATTTGGCAAACTGTTAAATAACCTTGCTCCCTCAAATAGTATTGACTTTTTGCCATAGTTGGTCCTCGGTGTTATTGTGTTGAGTTTATATCTATTTCTATGGTTATGTTTACTTCTCTTAATATTAAGTTCTATGTTAGTTTTAATAGTGTTTGTTAATGCCTTTTTTATAAAGATGGATGTGTTATATTTGTATTGTTGTGATAGATTGAACAATCCTGTTTTTATATAAAGTTCTTTAGTTGGTGTGCGGAAAGGATAATAAAATAATACCTTGATAATTTTGTTTTGACTTCGCTGTAGTGGGTGGAGGTTGGTTGATGCTGCAGATCCCCAAATTTCGATGAGATAGTCCAAATGTGATTTTACCAGACTATTATAGATTGTATATTTAATCTGTTTCGGTATACAGTGTGTAATTTTCCGGAGTATTCCTAGCGGAGGTGTCATCTTTGATTTAATATGGTCAATGTGTGGTTTCCACGTAAGCTTGTCATCAATTACTAGTCCTAAATATTTTTCCTGATGGGATAATTGAATAGGTTCATTATTTATAATCAGAGTACTATTGTTCGGTAATCTTGAGAAAATTTTAACGGAATGTTCTTAAACTTCGGCTGCTACTATCAGTGAGTTGTTACTTATTTATTTATTTTAATTTACAATTTTTGGAACAAGATTGCTTAAAAACTATAAATAAAAAAGAAGGCCATTTACATGTCTCCACTGAAAGAACAAAAATGTAAAGTAAGAAACACTAACAAATCAATAATTTGTCGCTAAAATTAATAAAACTAATTCACAAAAGCAAAGGCAAGTTCAACATACAAAAAAGTCGTTAGATATTTTTTTCTTAACCTGACATTCATTAAATAGATAATTTTGCCTTTGTCTTGACTGGATACAGCAACACTGTCTCGCGACATAATCCTGTCGCCATAATGTGTCGCCTATATAATCGTTTGCAGGATAGGCTTATATAACGCTATACAACGCTAACTCTTCTCGGTACAAAGCTGCAGTAGAAATTGTTGCAGATGAACAAAATTCAAATTCATTTATTTCAGACAACAAAACGCCATGGTTTGTAATACGGGGTACAAATCTTTAATCTTATTTTGTATTTCAATTTAATCCCTCAAGCGTATGTGAACGAGACACAATGCAAATTCTATTATTATGCGGTTGCCTGCAACCGCTCGGGTGTTGAAGCATTAAAGCTTAGCTATGTATTTTAAGTTAATTTGTTGATATCCGATTTGAGTGTGGCGCACAAGTGTAACACTTTAGGGCATTAGTCCAGTTTCTCTTGGTTTTAAATATATTTTATACTATCTTAATACGATTAATGACTGTTTTTGTTATCAATAAATAAATAACAAACGCAGTGTGTAAGAGGTATTTCACATAAAAGTCAACAGGCCTAAGGAATATGAACTTTTACAACCACAATAAGTTGATGAGTATTAATTATGAATAAGTAATTACTTGCAAACATTGCATTAGTCAAATCTATTGTATTAGTTAGAAATAAAAATCCATCAAAGCCAACCGGTCCATGTAACGTTCAATTTTCCTGTTTGAGTGCGAAATATCCAGTGAAATCTAACGTAGCTGGAAACATCATGAAAAGCAATATTCTTTTTAGTGGGAAACTTTTCTATTTTACAGCTCTCGTTTGGAATTTAGTGCTTGACTGTCATTTTGAGATGCCGCTGCAAGATGGCTAAAGGTAGATTTGGTGTTTACTAACTATTTTAGAGAAATCTTTGAGTGCACATTTTCGAGTTCGTTTCAAAACGATCGCTATTCAGAAATCTGATATTTAAATTATAACGCCTTTGTAAGGATATTTTCAAAGAAATGAGATAGACTATTATATTTTGGTATATAAATATTGTGTAGTAATTAGCATGAATTCACGACTGTCGAAAACTATCAAGCCCATCCAAATGACAACTAAGTATTTAAAGTTTTGTAGCATATTTGTAAAACCAACAAACTTATTGTACGCATTCAATGAAGTAATCAAGATTTAAGTAAAAATATAAACTGATTTTCATAACTTTAATTAATTACAAAATAATGTTAAAGTAATATCCTATTTTCACGTACAACAAATCCGTCCTCAATCACCTTTATCTCAACCCGTCGCTTGGCCGTAAATTTTCCAGCTATCTGTTTTGCTTAGCTTTCCAATTTACCGTTGAAAACTTTTTTTAGGGTTCTGTAGCCGAATGGCAAAAACGGAACCCTTATAGTTTCGTCAAGTCTATCTGTCTGTCGGTCCGTATGTCACAGCCACTTTATTCTGAAACTATTAGCATTACACAGATGGAACTTGGTAGGTACATGTATTCTGTTTACCGTTTTATGATACCTATACAAAAATAAAGAATTATAACATTTGAGCCTTTTAAAAAATCTCCGCTCCAATGAATGGAACTAAATAATTAAAATTTTTTGGTCAAACCAATGCAAATGGGGTGTCTTTGGATAGGACAAATGACATCGAGGTTCCTAAAACTATTTTTTCTGAATGTTTAACATTTGGCAGATAGACGCTTCCGAAGTGGTAAAATGAACGTCCCTTCTCTGTCTTTTAAACAAACGAGTGTACAATTTTGAAACAAAAAATCATGATATACATTTTTAATAAAACTTTCAACGAAAATTGGATTGAACGAGATCAAGCTGGTAGTTTTTGAGATATAGCACATTTTCAACAACCGCAAACATAACTTTGTTCTTTCTACAAATCACCATGAAAATCAAAGTTTTTTTTTGCTGGCAACAAAATATTGTTGTATTTTGGCTAAGACGAAGTATGTGGGTGAGTAATTCAGTTAAAGTTGGCACGGAACCCTCATTGGGCGAGTCCAACTCGCACTTAGCCGTTTTTTAATTTATAGCCTGAGCTTAGAGTAGGCACCTTAAATTGGCAACGGTATCACATCCATGGAGGTTGTGACCTTATTTTATCAAGTTGATAAAGACTGAAGCAAAAAGTGGCTGTTTATCTTGTTGTTCGGTTAGAAGTTCGAAATTGGAAGTAAAAAAACTACACATTTTCAGATACTCAGTTTTTCATTGGGAATTTGTTAAAGTCTTTGTATGAACGCCTGTGATACTTGTATTTTAATTACAAGCAGATTTATAGATAGCTTAAAACTATGTAACTGTTTAACAAAAAATCTTAAGCGCTTTAGTTGAAGAGACTTTGGCCTTTTCAACGCAGTATTACAATGGTAGTGAAATAATTTTATTTTAAACTGCTTAATTGCGGTAAAATTGGTGTCAAAAGAGTAACGAATGAATTTGCGGGCTACAAAGAATTTCTTTCGACATTAATTTTCTTGAAGCTACGCGTTTCGAGAATAACTTTAGAAAAATGGACTGCAATTTCGTGATAAAAGGTAATTAATTTGCTTCATTTATTATGATTTATGGTAATTAGAACGCCATCTGCTATGCGGAAAAGACTATTGTTTCATTCACACTTTCACTACTGAAAATGGCTTACGGTGCTTGTTCACAAATTCATAAAAAGTTCTAGTCAGGTTTATGTGCCAGATACTAACATATAAAATTACGTTCATTATATTAATTATTCATTTTTAGTACTTACTTGTCGATGGAGTAAAAAAATACAGATCTTACATATTTTGAAGTATTGATTGGGTTTCATTGTGATAGATTTTGATCTAAAGTTATGAGTGGATTAAAGGTCGAATCCCACTCATCAACCCGTCACGGTGAGAGCACCTTATCAACTCGAGGCTTTCAGTATTCTTTGTATGAACCTTCATACTTCAAAGCACATCTATCAACATTTCGTAACGTCACCACCTCGGAGCAACCAACTCAGGACCCACTCTCGAACAGCGGCGCATGCGTTGTAACGCGCCCGGAGCATCGCCCGCTGGTTGACGACTCCACCCTGTCAAACGGGCTGTCATTCGATTTTGACGACCCGTCTGGTGTAGTGGTCAAGAAATCGCCTACTACGCAGCGGGTTGCGGGTTCGATCCCCGCACAATACAAACATTTGTGTCCATGAACATGTCTGTTTGTATTGGTCTGGGTGTTTTCTATGTATATCATATATGTATTCACAAGACAAAAAGTATTTAAGTATTATATCCGTTGTCTGGCACCCATAACACAAGCTTTGAGTAGCTTACTTTGGGACTAGATGGCGATATGTGGGAATGTCCAAAAGATATTTATTCACAAGAATAACTTTCATAAGTTGTTGCAAACACTATTCGAGGCGAGGTAGGTATCCGGTGCCGATCCCATCCGAGGCGTTGCTGTTCCAAATGGAAGGTTTTTACGTTACGTGAAAACATAACGTGAATCCGTATGGTTGACGCCTGATTGGTGCTGTGGTTAGATTTGCATCAACCTTTAAAAGAGGAAATTATTTTTTCTTTGAATTTTATTCCTGTGATCCTTTAAAGCTATGTTTTGAGTTGAATACTTTTCAGTGTTAATCGATTAGGGCTTAAACATCTTCTGGGTAAGTAGTTTCAGCATTCTGTGAAAAAATATTTACTGACTGCGAGGTGAACAGAAGATTATTAAATGATTTCAACACAGAAAAAGAAAAAGTTGACGTATATATTTTATCACAAAATAAAAACGTGACAAACTCACCATAAAAGATACAGTGGATTCGGTTGTTGAAATTCAAAGCGAGCTTGTACACAAATATTGCTTATTGAAACAGCTACGCTCACTAGTACGATACTCGTATTTGATTTTGTACTTTTTCAACCGGTATTTCTTTTGACTAAAAGGTATTCGAACGTATAAACTTACTCCCTTTGAGCTGATATAAAAAAAATATTTCTGTTACTATATATTCTGTGAATATTACTTATATCATTAATTCAGCCTCACAAAATATTCATTTTTCAAGATTCAAAATTACGTTGGATGAACGGATTTTGTCACTTCGTCGTACCAAAACTACTGGATGGATTTAAATGAAATACGTAACAATAATATAGCTTAAACATTGACATGCCTCAAGGGCTATTTTTTACAATGATTATGCTGTGATACGACATTTAGATAGATAACTCTTTATTGCGCATAATATACATTGATTTACAAATTAATTTATTTTAAGGAAATGTATAATTTTATAAGCGATCTCTTCCAGACAACCTTTGTTAGTTTTTTTGTGTTTTTAACGCAGATGAAGTTGCGGAAAACTGCAAGTTATGTATTAACCATTTTGATTACCTTCTTCTAAAAAAAAAAAAATTCAGTACGTATGACAACGGCAATAAAAGTAGTTCGTGCACATTTCTTTTATTTTTGAAACTGACAGGAGTGTTTTTTTTTACAACTGCAAAAACATGCAGTATTTCGCTCCCGAAATAGAAAAAATATGCAAATTGTGTTACAGCTCCGCGTAGAACAATTATAATTCATACACTCAAAAACACTGGAACTAAATGAAATACGACTGCAAGTATTACAATACACCACCCAAAACGTAAAAAGAAATTGTCATGTAACCGAAATTAGTTTCGAGACAAAACAAGGTTTTTTATCGTTGAAAAACGCAACTGGAATGACCCTTGTACTGCATTGTAAAATAAACATTATGTCAATTAAATAAAGAACTGCGTTTTCACCAAGTGAGCAGCTCTATATTAATTTAAATGTATAATAAGCCCTGGTTCGACGTGGCGTGACAAAGGCGACGTCACCGCCCCGCCACTCCCTATATAAGGACCGTGCAGACCGGTAGTAGCTCATTTGCTCGCTAGCGCTCGGATCGTGCACATCGCTCTCGGCGTGTTCCTCGGTACTGTAGACTTGTAAGTGTTTTTGTGTCATTATTTTGTTAATTGTTCTATTTTGCAATTATTTAGATTGGTGTAACATTTTTAGGCTGATTCTGTGTAATTTAGATAATTTGTCGTATTTTTCACGTGTTAATTCCTTAATTTAAATAAACCTTTGTTTGTTGTAAGAAACTTGTTTTTTTTTAATAAATTCCTACTTCTGAAGCTAAATTCAGAAGTGGGATTACTTAAAGCACCTATGCCCATCTTATAAAGCCTAGAAATTAGTTGTTATCAGTCTAAAAGTGAAACACCAATCTTATTGTTTACAATTTTATTGTTCTTGTTCAAATAACGGCGTCATGCCTGATCACAAGCGGAAAAGGACACGCCGAAGTGATTGCATGCGTAGATCGCGTAGTAAATCGTACGAAAGTATACGTAGGTCGCGCAGTAGATCACGACGATTGACTAACGAACGTCGGTCGCGTAGTAGGTCTCGCAGAATGACGACTGCGCGCGCATCTCGCAGCCGGTCACGTCGGCGTGATGACGTGCGCTCGCCGCGTGAAAGGCCAAATCGCCGTGATAGTGCACGTAGCCCATGTAACCGCAATTCTGTTTTGCATACCGCTTTAGATTCTATTCTGTCTCGCCTCACAAATTTGGAAAATAAAAACCCTGTCGCGACGTCCTCTTCGACGAGTACCCTCAATCAGCAAGTGCTTAATAATGATTGTAATGCATTGTTAACTTCGCGACCTCGCGAAAGTTCAAGTTTAAACTCAGTTCATAATGAGTCACACGTAATTAACACGCCTTGTGCACTCGCGTCTGAAGTTGCAACGACGCAATCACCGCCGTGTTTCGATAGTAATAATTCGAAAGCAAATCAGGAAATAGTCTCTGAGTCTACTCGTGTTTTAGCCGAGGCAATTAAATCATTGAGTTCTTCACGATCACAAAACTACTTCGTTTCCAATTTTGATCCTGCCTTGCATGATATTGACGTGTGGTGCGATGAAGTCGACAGAGCTAGGATTGCCAATAATTGGCACGATGCGGAGTGCTTATCGCGAGTGTCAAACTGCCTTAAGGGCGACGCTCGTGCCTGGCTTAATGAGTGGGTGACTAACGATCGCACGTGGTCAAGTTATGTGCGCGAATTCAAGCCACTGTGCCCGCGAAAGCTTGACTACGCTAACATTCTTTACGAAGCAATGAGTACAACCTCAGATAAGTACCTCTCTTATGCCGAGTACGCGCGTCGCACCTTGTTGAGGCTACGTATAGTAAAGGGCCTTAGCCCAGAGCTAATGGTACTAATCGTCATCAGGGGTATAACGGATCCCCAAGTACGAGCGGCTGCAGCAAATGCTGACTTATCCGCGGAGGACTTAGTTTCTTTTTTGTCCATTTATGCAAAGCCTGTCCGCACCAAACAAGATTTGCGACACACTATTAACCCAAATAAAAAACGTATTCTAAATAACAACAGCAGTAGTCTTAAGTGTTTCGGTTGCGGGCAGGCTGGGCATAAGCAGATATATTGTCCAAAAAAGCCTCGAAATGATTCGTATCCATTGAAATCGAGTTCAGACCCGAGCGCGAGTTCGGGAAAAGACACGATACGCTGTAGTTACTGTAAAAAGCCGGGCCATAGTGAAAATAACTGCTTTGCCAAAGATCGATCGCAGACACGAAATAAACGCAACGTTAACCTATGTTCTGAATCATCCGCTAGCGTTACAAAAAATAATGACATAGTGACTGCGGTCGTTCAAGGCATACCCATAGATGTGTTAATTGATAGTGGCGCTTTGAATATTTCATTAATTTCGGCGGATGTTCTTAAGCACTTTGCTTATAATAAAAAACCGATAACGTGTGTGTTAAAAGGAATTAGTGACAGTGTTGTTACGGCTAATGCGGCCGTTACTTTAACCCTCGAATTCGATGAAATTTCCATCGAAGCTGACTTAGTGGTAGTGCCGGGCTCATCCATGTGTTGTCCAATTATAATAGGCACGGATATTCTCAACCGCGATGGCGTGACTTACATACGAACAAAAGACAAACAATTTTTAACTCACTCGTCTACCAAAGCCATCTCTGTCAACGCCATGACGGTTGAGGAGTCGGTGACTTCAATTAATACTCCCCTTCAGGGTGAGGAACGCGAGTCTCTTTTAGAAGTGATCAATGACTTTTCTAAATTCTTTATATCCGGTACTGCAACCACCACTGTTACCACTGGCAAGATGCAAATTAATCTCACAGATAACACCCCAGTTGCCTATCGACCGTATAAACTTTCACATCAAGAGAAACTTAAGGTAAGGGATATAGTTAATGACCTGAAGGACAAGGGTATATAAAGATGAAATAAGAAACCAAAAATTTGCGCACGGGCGGGACTTGAACCAGCAACCTTTTTCTTATTTCATCTTTATGAATATAAAATATGACACTGTGAGTGTTAAAAACATTCTAAAGACAAGGGTATAGTTCGCGAGTCCACCTCGGAATATGCAAGTCCTATCATCCTGGTCAAGAAAAAGGATGGTAGCGACCGTATGTGCGTGGATTATCGAGCCTTAAACAAGCTGACGGTCAGAGATCGATATCCCTTGCCTTTGATAGATGATCACGTGGATAGATTGGGTAATTTCAAGTATTTCTCTAGCCTAGATATGGCAACTGGGTTTCACCAGATCCCTTTAGACGAGGACTCGATACACAAGACGGCATTCGTCACGCCAGAAGGGCATTTCGAATATCTTCGAATGCCTTACGGTTTAACTAACTCACCAATTATATATCAACGGATCATAAATAACACCTTACGAAAACACATCGAAGCTGGTAACGTCCTTGTGTACGTGGATGATGTGCTCATTATGAGTAACTCTGTAGCTGAGGGTATCACTACACTACGCCAGGTCTTACAGACCTTGACTGAAGCAGGCTTCTCCATAAATTTACGCAAATGTACTTTTCTAGCAACCGAAGTCGAATATCTGGGCCGCTTGGTCAGTCAGGGTCAGGTTAGACCGAGCCCGCGAAAAGTTGAAGCGTTAGTTAATGCACCGATCCCCAGCAATGTGAAACAAGTTAGGCAATTTTTGGGCCTGGCTGGCTACTTCAGGCGATATATTCCGAATTATGCGACTGAAACTGCGTGTATTTCTCATTTAACCAAGAAAGATGTCAAATTCTGTTGGGGATCGGAGCAAGAACAGACTCGAAAGAAGATTATCGCGCTTTTAACTAATGAACCCGTACTATCCATATTTGACCCCGAGCTCCCTACCGAGCTGCATACCGACGCTAGTAGTAAAGGCTATGGCGCAGTTTTAATGCAAACTCAGGCCGATGGTCAAAAACGTGTTGTGGCCTATTTTAGTAAGACTACACAAGGGGCGGAGAGTAGGTACCACTCATATGAGCTGGAGACCTTGGCGGTCGTAAGAGCATTGCAACATTTTCGTCATTACTTAATTGGTTTAAAATTTAAAATCATAACTGATTGCAATGCTCTTAAGTCCACCGAAAATAAAAAGGACCTACTACCGCGAGTAGCCCGGTGGTGGGTCTACTTGCAAGATTTTTCATTTGAAATCGTGTATCGCAAGGGCATTATGATGTCTCATGCTGACTACCTAAGTAGAAATCCTATCCCTCAAGTCTACCACATTAGTAGGCCGCGTAATTGGGCACAAATAGCTCAAAGTGCCGATAGTGAGACGCAATCTTTGTTACAACAATTAAACGATGGCGAACTGGATTCTCGCCGGTATGTCCAAATTAACGGTGTCTTGTATTATCGATACGCACGAACCGGCGAAGAACCGAAGCCGCTTTGTTATGTACCAAAGGGACATAGATTGAGTTTACTTAGGATTTTTCACGATGAACACGAACACATAGGGACAGACAAAACGGTAGACCTGATTCTTAAGCACTTTTGGTTCCCTGCACTTAGACAGTTCGTGTCAAAATATATTGCACATTGTCTAGTGTGCATTTCAAAAAAAAGAGTACCTCGCGCCCCGCGCCAGCCCATATCCTCATGGCCAAAGCCTGACGTCCCTTTTCACACACTTCATCTTGACGCTTTGGGTCCCTTACCAGAATCAGACGGTTACAAGTTTGTCTTATTGGTTGTAGACGCTTACACTAAGTATTGCCTCCTTTACCCAATTTATAGACAGGATGCTGGCGAATTAAAACGCACTTTCGTGAATGCCATTTCACTATTTGGTGTCCCCAAACTAGTCATAACGGACCGCGGACGGATGTTCGAGTCAACGGAATTTACCAAATTGCTGGCTGAAATCGGGTGTGATATTCACTATATCACACCGGAAATGCACAACTCGAATGGCCAAGTGGAAAGGTATGTGCGAACGGTGCTTAATATGATTCGCATAGAAGCTAATCATAAGGGTGCATCCTGGTCTGAGCAGACCTGGAGGCTACAACTCGTATTAAACATCACCAGGCAGAAGACGACTCAGGCTTCACCACTAAACTTGTTAGTGGGTATTGATGGCGCAACCCCAATTATTCAATCACTAATACGAGATATAGCTGTTGATTGTTCACAGAACCGCGAAGCATGGCGGGAGCTGTGCAGGACCCGAGCTACTGAGCTATTAAATAAAAATCAAACTCAGCAGGACGCTCGTGTTAATCGAGAACGCCGCGAGCCTCGCAAGTTTGCTGTGGGCGACTTTGTCTTCGTAATAAAATACTCTCAGTCGACAGGCAAGCTGGACCCGGGTATGCGCGGTCCTTATCGGGTGATGAGGAGTCTACCGAGCGACCGCTATGAGTTGAAGCTGCTTAGTGGATCTTATGGAAAAACCACACAAGCGGCAGCTCAATACATGGTGCCTTGGCGTGGAGAGTGGTGCCCCGAGACCTGCGCCGCCTTCTTTGATAGTAAGTTGGTAGTGTCCAGAGGGTCTGGGTACAACAGAGTCGTGATTTGGCTTGTCAGGATGAAAAAGTTAAAATATCCCAGGGTAGTTAGTTATTCCAGTTAGGATAGGTAAACACACACGCGCACACACACACATACACACAAGTAAAACACCTCTTATCCCTATGCAGGTACCATGACTTATAAACTATTAGTTTCCTTAAGCACTTCCTATTATAACAGCTGGCTTGGCAAGCTAAATCATAGACACTGTGACAATTGAGATCCGTTTAGCGGTTCTTGTTTTGTTGGAATGGTAGTGGACATGCGGACTTTATGCCTCTGTCATCTGGATATGCAGACTTTATGCCTCTATCCACCGGGATATGCAGACTTGATGCCTCTATCCACCTGAACATGCGGACTTTATGCCTCTGTTCACCCGAACATGCGGACTTTATGCCTCTGTTCAGTCGGACATGCGGACTCTATGCCTCTGTCCATTTGTGACATGCGGACTTTATGCCTCTGTCACTTGTAAGGCAGATTTGCCAGTATTGTCTGTTCGCAGATGCAGCCTACATCAGTTCGAGACCGGTAGTCAACTAGTCAGAAACTTCGAAGTTATCATTGTGGTTTGACAAAATAATAGAGCTCTATTTTTAATGTTTTTCTAATTGGATCTTGAACTAAAATCAGCACGAAAGAGACGTATGAAAGAGATACATTTTTTTTAACATAAGAGTTTTGTGTGCTAACATAAAATTTGTTACTACAGATGGCGAAACTAATGACTCTGACGAGGGTCAGCCTCTCACAACAGATGGGGAAGCTGTCCCCATTGCTGGACCATCTTCGGCACCACTCGCCGGACCATCTTCAGCATCCCACGCTGGAGCTGTGAAATCATTCAACGCACCAAGCTCACCGCAGCGCTCCCAAGATGTCGTCGAGGACGACTCCACGTCAGGAGAGGCCGAATAAGCCCTGGTTCGACGTGGCGTGACAAAGGCGACGTCACCGCCCCGCCACTCCCTATATAAGGACCGTGCAGACCGGTAGTAGCTCATTTGCTCGCTAGCGCTCGGATCGTGCACATCGCTCTCGGCGTGTTCCTCGGTACTGTAGACTTGTAAGTGTTTTTGTGTCATTATTTTGTTAATTGTTCTATTTTGCAATTATTTAGATTGGTGTAACATTTTTAGGCTGATTCTGTGTAATTTAGATAATTTGTCGTATTTTTCACGTGTTAATTCCTTAATTTAAATAAACCTTTGTTTGTTGTAAGAAACTTGTTTTTTTTTAATAAATTCCTACTTCTGAAGCTAAATGTATTTTAATCTTTTAGCTACAGGTTTAAAAGAATTGTAGAAACAAGATTTTCTTTTGTAATGCGATTGAATGAAAGATATTTAGTTAAATGTGTACTCACTCTGTCCTCACAAGCGGTCAGCCATATCTTCATACTGAAATGAGTAAGTCAATTCATTCAGTGTCAACAATCTGTATTTTCAGATTGTCAAGTTTTGTATTTAAAATTTTACTATTCATTTATTGTGCTCACTCCATCCACACGCTATTGTATCTCTTTGAACCAACTATAGTTTTGCATTACATCACACATATCATCATTTACATCACAGCACATTGCCTGTAAGTTATTTGTCAAAAGTTCCGATGGAATGCAGAAAGTAAGGGAACAATTTTTTTTAGGTGTGCAAGTAGAGTATATTTTTTTTAAGTAGTTTTATGTAGCGTTTAGAAATTGTGTGAACACTGAACAAGTTGAAATGTATTTTGTTCCAACTGTATTTTGTCGAAGCGCATTTTGTGCGACACTTTTGTCCAGTCTGAGATCCTACTATATAAAAGGACACAGGGGTTTTCAAATAAATTTTTCCTTGTCGCTTATGCTGGCACGACCATGCGAGTAAAAGGGATGGCTACATTCGGTAGTATGGTAATAGTCTTCAAGAGTGGAGACTCTAGTCTAAAGTTATTTTAGCATAGTTCTTTGTTGTTTTACTCGTGTACTGGTCAGAATGTTTCACTCACTAAAGTTTGGTAGTTTAAGAGAACTTGCTCTAAACGTTGCTTTTATTTACTTGAAACTATACATTGAAGAGTCACACACACACACTCACACATCACGTAAAGTTCGTGTGATGTCTAATTATTAGCCAAGCTGAGAGTGAATTAAAAGTTTAAAGTTTTCAGATTTTTCAGGAATTACGACTTTGACTTTGTATACTGAAAATTTCGAGTAAGCAACACGAATATAAACCAGATAAAATGAATAAATAAACGCAGTCATAGCTTACGCCGTTGTACATCAACGCAGCCGCATACAGCATGCGGAATTCGGATATGCGCTGCCTTGCTCAAATATAGCGAGATGTCATAATTGCATGCTTGGTGGTATCATGCATCCTTTGGACATTCCCACACATCGCCATCTAGCCCCAAAGTAAGCTGCTCAAAGCTTGTGTTATGGGTGCTAGACAACGGATATAATACTTAAATACTTTTTGTTTGTAAATACATACATGATATACATAGAAAACACCCGGACCAATACAAACAGACATGTTCATGCACACGAATGTTTGTATTGTGCGGGGATCGAACCCGCAACCCGCTGCGTAGTAGGCGATTTCTCAACCACTACACCAGACGGGTCGTCACTGCCGTAAGCGAATGCGTTCGTGTTCTAACAGCGTTATACAAACCACAATCGCGTAGTTTTGTTGTATTAGGATTACGCCTTACGTGACTATTCAATAAGTTGCAGCCGCACATAAATAAAATGAAGTGCTGTTAAACACTACGGTAACGGACGACAAAAAGACGCAGCGTAGGACGTCCTCCGACAAGATGGAAAGATGACCTTAAAAAGATTGCAGGGTCCAACTGGATACAGACCGCTTGTAATAGATGCTTAACAGTGGACGTCCTTTGGCTGATAATCACGATGATTCTGCTATAAAGCAGAAAATAGCTTTCCACAATTTTAGCCCGACAAGGAACACAATTTCCTGGCTCCGTTCGACCCCTTTTCCATATAGTAGGAAAAGCAACTCCAACAACCAAAAAACATGCCTAGAAAATTCCATGAAATTTTAGGAGTCGTATTATTACATTTCAGAGGGGATTCCCCGAACAATCCCAACAAAGTACGATCAGATTATTGTGTGCGTATCTCACCGCTAAAGGATTTGTTTGAGTTTTTTAGTTGTTCTGTTGTCATCACTACAAAGGAAGTCTTATGGTTTCATTATTGAGAGGAATCACACACATTGCGCTTTATGTACTCAGTAACATTTCCTGTGATTTCCATTTTATTCATTGACATAGATTTTAACAACGAGTTTATCTACGGGATCGAATCAGAAATGAGGAGATACGTAGAAGAACTAAGGTAACGGATATAGCCTTGTGAATCAGTAAGCTTACTTGAGCTTTGTGCGCTTCGCGCTATGCTTAGCGAAAAGAACTGATGGCTGTTGGGGCAGGAAAGTTCTAGATTGGAGACTCTTCAACCAAAGACGCGGCGTAGGACGTCCACCGACAAGATGGACAGACAACTTTGTAAAGATCTCAGGATCAAACTGGATGCAGACCGCTAGTGATCGGTCGCTGTGGAAATCCGTGAGGGAGGCCTATGTTCAGCAGTGATCGTCCATTGGCTGATAATGATGATGATGATGACAGTTTTTATAGCTTTGTCTTGTATTGATATCATGTTATTAACAATTTATTTAAACTTATAGGGCATCGAATAAGTATTTTTTTTTTCAATATTTTCGCAAAAGTTTGATAAAATCAAATGCCGACGAAGTATTTTATACATACTTATTTGATTTCTTCTGGCATCGTTTTATTGGGCCACATCTTAAAATTCAATAAGTGTTCCTAAAAAAAAATTAGGGATCACAATAGTGGAAGTAGAGAGTTGTCTATCTCTAGATGGGACACAGTAGTGAGAGGTGGTGTTCGTTTTGAATTATTTAAATGTTGTGAAGAGGTTTTCCTGTATAAAACTTGCATATAATTTATTTTATTTTTTTGAATAAGCATAATTCATATTATTATCATCCTACAGTTCGATGTCACTGACCAAAACAACACCCTGTATTCCTGCTTCTCTGAACCGAGTTTGAACTAGACTTACTAACTATATTAATAAAACTAACATGTATAATAATTAAATAACATACTTTATCCATCACTTATTCTGATTAACAATAAAGTTTCGTGCCTAAGGAAATATACTTTGTAACAGCAAAAGCTTTAATGAAAGCCGACGACATTGCCACGCGAGTTCCCCTTCGTGGCGCATCAGCGCTTTTCGTTAATTCGATACACACTGCTATAGAAGATCGCTAGCAAGCACTGACCATACTTTGTGGTAGAGACGTGTCCCGTCATACTTTACCTACCACACACTGCAACTTATTTGCAACCTAACTAAGAAAAAATTAAAGAGGGGATTTAAAACATAACTGTTGTTAATAATCCGGCCCAGCTTCACAAAAATAATTTAAAAGAACTACATTTATTTTTAAACACTAACGTTCCATTCTCACACTCATTAGCTCAAGAAAAACCTTTAATTTATAATGTAAGCAGACAGATGTGAATCGTTTTAAATAAAAGTATCAAATATAATATAACTACTATTTTACTATTAGTAAAGATGTCTTCTTACTCATTTAGTTTTTATTAACCAGTCCCTTCAAACTAACAGTTAAATTGGTATATAGTTTAGTTTTATTTTACCCAATATTATAATCTCTAAGCCTAGGCAATAATTATAACGCCAAAATTTTTTTGTCATGATTAAAAAAAAAGCTTGTAGTAAGTTTACTTTAAGATGTACATAGTCTAAATACTTTGGCTTTACACGTGATGTATTCCAGGTCACATACATATACACAAATTTATAGGTCAGACTCAAATTATGTAGATACGATGGACTCATGATTATTTTACCACTTTGCTAGTTCGCCAAATCGTCCATCACTATGTCACCTTTACGCACATAAGCCAACAATCACCATCTAGCCAGATTACGACGCACACTCCACCCTGGGGTACCTCTAGCGAAAATTCTACTCATAAAGAATAATGATTTGTACCATCGTATTTATCGCACTCAACTTTATGTTATTACTTGGCTAAGCAACTGCTATAAAGACGTTAGTACGAAGGGTCAAGATATAAGCAAGAAAACGGTATTAGGCTCTCTTGCGCGCAGAATTTTATGAATCGTTTAATACAAGCTTCGAGTAGGCAGAAATCTGAAAAAGAAAGTTTTCGCCGGGTGACGGTTAACGGCCTGTTTGACAGTTTCTGAATAAGTCCTTATTAGCGTTATATGTCTAATACTAAATACGAAATTACATTCAATATTTGAATTATTTGATGGTTATTATTTTTTAATGTTGAAACATTCCCTTAGTTTGCTGAAGTACTCACACATATACCGAACGCTCGAAATACTTTCACAAAATTGAAAAGCTTTGGTACTTACTAATTTAACATTAAATGAGATTAGTTACCTAACTTGTTTCCATAGCTATTAGAATTCAAAAATGAAGTCTTAATCAAGTTTTAGTTTGAAATGCAACTAATTTAAATAGTCATTAGGTGACCTCGACTTTACCAAAAAAGAAGTCTGGAAAAATTGTTTAAAAGTTACCTTCTGATAATGACATCCTAATGCGTGCTAATGAAGAGTACCCTAAGAGATTGTTTTCACTTGCGTGCTATTGTCTAAATCAAAAATGTATGTATATGTACTCATAAGTGATTTACAACTTAGGCTACTAAAATTTTTAATGAACATAAGTCTAGTCATACACAAAAGTTGGTATTTGACTTTACTGATTTCAGCAACTAAAACCTACCTAAGAAACAGTTTGTATAAGGTCGGCTTAGTGGAAACAGGCTCTAATACTATTCCCAGGACGTTTTCCGGCCATTAGCAGATTGCGGGTAGTTCCAAATTATACATCTTTAGGGACACAAGCCGCGTTACGGTACGGTCTTCCGTCACCGGTCGATCCACTGGGCATTGTTTATTGAGAGCGAAAACAATTATTTAATAGAAAATTGTGACTCTATTTTGTTTTTAGTAAACAAAACTTGTTTGCTGGTTGATGTCTAGTTAGTAATTATAAAGTAAACATTATAAACCATTTACTATTTGCCCTTGATAACGATTTATCAGTACCGTTACCATTTATTTATTTAGTTTTGCTCGCTAGCGACGACATAAAAAAAGTCTATGGAAAATTGCGCAGCGCCTCTAGCGGTCACTTACAGAACAAAAATTTACTAAACACTTTTTATGTCGTCGCTAGCGAATAAAACCGCCGTAAACTCATGATCTTGATTGACTCGAACGTATTCTATAAATTGGTATTGTGATAGTGATACTTGAAGTATGTTACGAATCTGTGTTGACATTACACGGTGCTTAGTTGTGTAGTGACAATGTTTTTTCTACGAATATAACCAGTATACATTATCTTTAATATAAAAAATAATCGTAAAATGTGTTGGTAAGCGCATAACTCAACAACGCCTAGACCAATTTGGCCAATTAAAAAAAAGTGTTCGTTGAAGTTCAAGGATGCTTTTTACGGCGAGAAAAAATCGAATAATTGCCGGAAAAACCATAAAAACAATCCTTTTCTTTTTCCTATACAAATGTTTTCGAACTAAAACGTCGTCGATTTGAGCTTTATTGCTATTGTTAGGAACTACTGGACTGATTTAAAAAAATATTTTTGTGCTGCATAGCTTATTATTGAAGAGAGCTTCAGGCTATAAAATATTACTCTGCAACGGGATGGGAAGCTCAAAAAACGCGGACGAAATATAAAATACTTGAAGTTAATGATGTCACATGAGTAGAAAAGTAATGATTTTGTACCTTTTTATTTATCTGTTGGGCAGAATTTATTTATGACATCGTTCGACCAAACAGCCTGTGTGTTACTATAGTTCTGTTGGCAGCTGCGTTTGTGTTAAACAAGGCTATTTCTCTGTCTGTTGATTGGAAAAATGCGAAAAGTTAAAATTGCGCTCAACAAAAACAGAACCGTGCGTCCGGCAAAATTGAAAGGGTCAAAAAAGGAACTAATATTAGCGTGGTGTGTTATGAGATTAAAGCGACCCTCGTGTTTTGCTTAACACGAGTTCTATGTTGTTTTATGGTCACGTGCGCGTGTTGCTTCCTAATTAACTTTAAAGGGTTGTCCAGGCGCACCCTGTATACGTGATCTCTTGAATTGTAATTGAATGTTCATCATGTTTTTAATGAATTCTATGTAAAGATCATCAGGTTGGTGGACGTCCTACGTTGTGCCTTTAGGCCGATCGAGAACTTTTTCTCCTTTAACGGCGATCAATTTTTCTCGCTATGTTTCTTGTTAAGATCATAGGATGACTCTGGATGTAGACCTTTTACGGCTGGTCGCTGTAAAAATCGTAGAGGAGGCCTTTTCTTAACGATGAATATGACGATGAAAGATCATTTTCTTACACCTGTCATTATATGTTTTTAATAGACGTAGGCGTCAGCCGTTTGTGGGGTTTTTACGCAAGTCCAATTTATTAAAAAAAGAAAGGTAAATAATAAATAAAATTATTAAATTCATTTTGCAATCTGTATCTGTTTTCAGTATCTTAAAATAAATATGAGCTTTAATTTTCACTCTTAGTAATTTTAGTGATTTTAATCTTGCAAACTACAAGCAAACTGAGGAAACTTTAGACGTCACTAACTTTTGAACTACGTGCACTTGCCTTTTGATTGGTGTTTAAACTCGTCTTCACAAGTTTATAGTGAGGTATGTACTAGAAAAAAAAACACAACGCAGGCGAGGAAATATAATGATGATGCGATAAAAAGACATAAGAAAGGTATTTTATGGGAACATGAAATAATACATAAAAACTCATTACGATATAAAATTATATACCGATGCAAAATCTATCCATTCTTTGAAATTTTATCAGTCACGTCATCACACCCCCTCACACCCCCCACACACGCTTTGAAAGTAAATAAATATATTTGTATTATCACAATGGTTGTCATTGTTATTATTTGATGTTCCAATCAAGGAAAACATTCCTTTAGCTATTATTTTTAAAACCTTAACTTTTTTTAACAGCGCACCAAATGGAAAGATACCTAAAGTTACAATGGTCATAGATCTACTCCTGACTGCGACATATGTGGCTTCAATGTGAAGTTACGAAGACTCCTACTTATAAGGATCCAGAACTTAATTACACAAACTTGCAATGAGTTTACTAGGTGTAAAGCCGTTCGTTTTAAAGTTAACGCGTTAAAGAAGTTCCTTGCTTGTACTAATTTATGGTTTCATTACCCACCCTGCTTGCGTTTTATACTATAAACCTATCCCAAATATGGTTACACACAGCCCCGTTTTAGTCTAACATTTTTGTTACAAAAGATACGTTATCAACGTTTTGGACAGTATCGCTCGCAAAATTTTGCATTTTATTATTATTCGCCTTTGTTAGCGTTACTGTATATTTGCTGCTCCTGTGTACATTTATTTTGAGTGGTACAGAAGCAGTTGGGTTATCACAAGAGTAAATATTAATACTAATTATTATTAATTAGCTGATAAAAAATCTTTGTGATCAATGAAGAGTGAAATTAGTAGTTTTATCAAATGTAACTTAAACATCTTTTAGCCAAAGTTAATCTAGCGCTATACAGAAGGCAATGAAGCGATGATAGATAAATTGGCTTGATGTGACAATTCGTCAATTATAGTATTCAAAATATTTAATTTATTTACTTGCATCAATCATGCCTATCTTTTACTTAATTTAAATTACCAAGCTCTGATACATTAACCAATTTTGTATTTGAAATAAGTAACTGAAAGAAAGAAATAAAATAAAATCAGTCGTAATAATACAAAGCTTGAAAAAATATATAGGAGGTCCCTGTCCCTGTGAGGTAACTGTCGATAGGCCTCATCATAGTCATCTAATGTCAAATTTTTACCTTATTTTTATTTTTATTATTCATTATTTCACATTTTATATTGTCTGTGATGTAAAATCAATATAGGACGTCCACCGTGGTTTATGGAGATTATTAAAAAATATCAAAATCTTATGTGTTTTTTATTTTTTTCTATCTGATGGCCTCTTGAATAGCGAAGAGTAAGTTTTTAAGTACGCCTTGGTAGTTTCATACACCTAAGACTGTTCTAAAGTAAAATGACTGTTTGTATTACCACGCATCAGTTTAAGGGATTCAGGTGCTCTTTTGGGGACATCCTGTATATAAGGGAGGGGAAAAAAGCAACTGGCAGCCAACAATCCAAAGATTTGTATATGACTGCACACTAGAAGAGCCAAAACTGGGCATTTCATTAGGTCTTATTTTGCTAGAATATTTAGCATAATATCATCACAAACGAGCGATCGAAGATCGAGCGACAAATCTTTTCGTCGTGCGAGTGTCAGAGCGAGCGGTCGCGTGTCGATCTATTTTTTTAAAAAAATATACGAAATTTAAAATTAGTAAACTTAAATAAAAAAGTTCTTTTGCTGATCACAATAAGGTGCAGTTTGTGTTGTGTTGCGCTCGTGTTGACAGGAAAATAAACAGGCCGCGTCACGACCGGTAACACTCGTGTGGACCAAGAGACAGTATTCATATATTCAATTACTACCTCTCGCAGGCATATCAGTGGGGGATCTGTCCCCAACTTGTGCAACCGCTATGAAGAGGAAGACCATATAAACTTAAATCCACTAAAAAGGAAACACACCATGGAACATGACATCAAAAGTGAATTAGCCGACTTCCGCAGTGAGCTAACAAACCTTCAGAAGGACTCTATGAAGACTCAGATTCTTAATATTACCCAAATGCACGAGGAAATAAGAGAAAAAATCAAGGAGCTGAAATCAACTTCAGAAGACTTAGCAAACGAGTACAAAAAGCTGAATAAAAGTGTTATTAATATAATCAGTGAACATAAAACTATAACAATTAAAATCGAAAGAATTGAAATTAATCTCAAAGAGCTTCAAAGTAATCCGAATGACCACCAATCCAAAGAAACACATCAGGAAATTATTCAGGAGTTCAAAGATAGACTACAACGAGGGAAAATATATTTATGGTGAACATCACGGAAAGTGAGGACAAAAGCGTGACGTCAAGAGAAGGCATAGACTTTGAAAAAGCTTACAACATATTAAAGCATTTTTACCAAGACTGTCCCAAACCCCTCAAAGCAATAAGATTTGGAAAATATGACTCCAATAAACACCGACCACTTAAATTAATCTTTGAAAACTCCGAAATTCCGAAGAAGTTACTGAAAAATCGATCAAAGGTCCCTGCTAATACTAAAATCTATTGTAACCAAACACCAGTCCAAAGAAAACTTATGCTGAATCTTCAAACGGAATTGGAGCAACGGGAGAAGAATGGAGAAACCAATCTGGAAATAAAATTCATAAAAGGAATACCTACTATTACCAAAACTAATCCTGAATCAAAAAACTAAATTATACTCCTACTGCTTCTCCACCACGACCAAATGACGATTTCAAGCCACTCAATGTCTCATACCAAATAGTAAATAAATATGAAGACTTATGCAGTAACAGATCATTTCTCAAATTCTTTTATGCAAATCTTAGGAGTATCCGTAAACCGGGAAAGTTTAAAGAACTACAATGCATCCTTAAAGCCATCCAAACTACAGTAAGCGTCATCATTTTAACAGAGACCTGGTTAAAACCTGATCAAGATGCCGAACTTTACAGCATTCCCAATTATGCCCACATATACAACTATAGAAAAGATCGTGAAGGAGGTGGTGTTTCCATATACATTCACAAAAACATTAACTATGAAATCGCTGAAGAAAAATATAAAGATGAAAATCATTACCTATGGGTGTTTTTACCAAAGTTCTCTCTTAATGTAGGTGGCGTGTATATACCAGGGTATACAAATGTTACAAATTTTCTTTACACATTTTACATCATCATCATCATCATCATCATCATAATCAGCCAAAGGACGTCCACTGCTGAACATAGGCCTCCCCCACGGCTTTCCACAGCGACCGATCACCAGCGGTCTGCATCCAGTTTGATCCTGCGATCTTTGTAAGGTCACACATTTTACGAACAGATCGAATTAAGAAAGAGATCTGTAATTTTTGGATAAGGCGTCAGTTAAAGCAAGAACCCAATATGAGGCTATGGATTACGAGAAACTATACGAAAGTGTTGAACAAGGAAAATACGCAAATGAAAACAACGATTACTACTACCTAGAAAATTTCATAAAAGCACATATAAGGCAAAACAAAATTAAAAAACTAAAATAGTGAACCAATCTCAAGACGAATGAATCAATAAAGACATCATCAATATGATCCACCACAGAAATATACTATGGAAACGATTAAAAAAGAACGAAGACGACGAAAATCTAAAAACAGAATTTGCTGTGTACAAAAATAAGGTCCAAACAAAGGTTCGCAATGACAAAAATACATATTAGCAAAAAAAAAAATTCAGCAGTGCACAAGTAACCCGAAGAAGATGTGGGAGATGATCAACTCATTGGCTACTAATAGAAGCAAAAGCAGCTGTATCCCAACCAATGTAATTATGAATTCACAAGTTGTAACAGACGGAAAAATAATACGCCATACGAAGATTTTGGATAAAATCATTCAAACTAACATTAAACTTACTAAATGAACTTTTTAAACACTCCCTTAGACTCACCAACAAACTAGTTCTTCGTCACCCTAGAACATTGAACAATGGAAAACGAAACCTTTTATATGAAGGCGTTCGACTATATAACGAGCTTCCCGATGAGATTAAAGAGAGTGATAGCATACAAATCTACAAGCAAAAATTACAAAAGTACCTACATTCAAAATCTAAATCAACAACTTAGTGGCTAAACATTTGTAGTAGTTTTGAGTGCATTTAAATATTACTATACATGTACACTGAAAAATATTTCGTATGCAGAAGTCCTTAAGACCTTAAGATATGATTCCCCTCAAATATTATAAATATCACGCTTAATTATTATAAATCGTATCATGGTAACTGTAGTGTATTTATAATAAGTAGTAGGTAGGCCTTTATTAATATAGTAAAATATAGTAGGGTATGCTTTGTACTTGTGTGACAGTTCAAATATAGATTTGGAACGCAACAGACGTGTTACTCATTTACACCTACCCAAGGATAATTCATTGGCGATCGAGGTAAAAATTGCAAGGTCTAATACAAGCTCAAGATGTCGTTTGGTAAAATTAACGAATACAACATGAATACCGGGAACTGGTTGTTGTATGTCGAACGCCTGGAAATGTATTTCCGGGTGAATAAAGTTGAGGCGTCCTTGCAGTTACCTACACTCATAACGGCCATCGGCGATGAAGCGTACGAGGTATTGAGTAGTTTGGCGAGCCCCAAGAAACCGGCAGAGCTGACCTACGAAGCGGCGGTCAAGATTATGCAAGACCATTTGCAACCGAAACCGTCTGTCATGGCGGAACGGTACCGGTTTAGGCAGCGTCGGCAAAGAGAAGGCGAGTCAATTGCAAACTACATTTCGGAGTTGAAGAAATTGGCGAAAACGTGCGATTTCGGATCTAATTTAGAAGACAATTTGCGTGATCAGTTAGTGTGTGGAGTAGGCAGTGACGTAATACGGCAGAGACTGTTTGCGGAAGATACATTAACCTATACGAGTGCAGTTAAGTTGGCGGGGGCATTGGAAGCGGCGGAACGAAACGCGGCAGTAGTGGAGGGTTCGACCTCGGGGGCTACGGGCAGCGCGGGCGCCGTGCACGCAGTGAGGGCGAGGCGGGAGCGCGGGTCACGCGCGCGTCCCGGGCCCGGAGGCGCCAACGGTCAGGCGGGCACGGTCAGGTGCACGGTGTGCGGTCACAACGGCCACAGCAGTGGGGAATGTCGCTACAGGAAGTTTATTTGTAGCAAATGTAAGAAGATGGGTCATCTCCGGAGGGTATGTCCCAACACGGCCGGGAGCTTTAGCCCGGATCGGAAACGATTGAATCATGTCAAGTGCCAGAATGAAGAGTCAACGGACGATTCCTGTACTGAGGATGACATAGAGGAGAAGTTACACCAATTAAGTTTAAGCAGTTACAAACCGGTAAGCTTGAACCTTGTTGTTGAGAATATCGTTTTAAAAATGGAAGTAGATACCGGTTCCTCTGTTTCATGTATCAGTAAACATACTTATGATAAATTTTTCAAGGAAATTCCGATTGAGAAAAATGACTTGATTTTTAAATTTTATGACGGTAGTTGTGTTAAACCGTTAGGTATAATAAGAACCAAAGTTAAATGGAATCATAAGGTTAAAACCTTAGAATTATTTGTCATAGACGGGGGCACGACCTCTTTATTAGGCCGACATTGGTTAACAGAATTAGGAATTCAAATCCCACCATTTAATATAAATGCGATTAACGATATTGTTATAGGAAGCGGTTGCAATAAATTAAGATCATTAATCGACAGGCATAAGGAGTTATTCAGCGGCGGATTGGGGCGGTTCACTGGCGGGCAAGCGCGGCTGCGAGTGCGCGAGGGGGCGCAGCCCGTGTTCTGCCGCGCGCGGCCGCTGCCCTACGCGCTCAAGCCGCAGGTGGACAAGGAGCTGGACTGCATGCTGCGCGACGGTATCATTGAGCCCGTGGACGCGTCGGACTGGGCGACGCCGTTGGTACCGGTACGTAAAGCGGATGGTGGTCTACGTATTTGCGCGGATTACAAAGTTACCGTGAATCCCGTCTTGATGGTCGGCAGGTATCCTGTACCTAAAATTGAGGATCTATTAGTCAGCCTAAACGGAGCTAAGTGGTTTTCGAAAATCGATTTATCTCAGGCATATAATCAGGTAGAATTGGACGATACAAAAATGTTTACTGTGATCAATACGCACAGAGGCTTATTTAAATATAATAGGTTGGTATTCGGACTTGCCTCTAGCCCGGGAATATTTCAACGTATTATGACGAATCTGTTAAAAGATATCGCTGGGGTAGAAATATTTTTAGATGACATCATAATTGCCACGAAAGGGGATTATTTAGATCATTTAGCCGTATTGGAAAAGGTGTTGTATAGGCTGTCAAATCATGGTATGAAACTTAAACAAAACAAATGTTCGTTTTTAGTTGACGAAGTGAAATATTTAGGTTACGTTATTTCCAAAGACGGTGTTAAGGTAGATGATGACAAAGTAGCGGCTATTGTCGGAATTCCACGGCCTGAGGATGTTTCTCAACTGAGATCATTTTTAGGTTTAGTAAATTTTTATGCAAAGTTTGTAAAAAATATAAGTAATATTTTATTTCCTCTTTATAGTTTACTAAAAAAAGGGGTTAAATGGAGATGGTCTAAGGATTGTGAGATAGCCTTTAATAAAATTAAGGACATTTTGATCAGTGCGGAGGTACTGGCCCACTATGATCCGGATAAACCGTTAACTTTAACTTGCGATGCCAGCTCGCGCGGTCTCGGCGGGGTGCTGACGCAGCCGGGCGCGGGCGGGCGGGGCGAGCGGCCGGTCGTCTATGTGGCGCGCGCGCTCACCGAAGCGGAGAAAAATTACTCGCAGATTGATAAGGAAGCACTGGCTATTGTGTTTTGTTTGCAAAAGCTACATCAATATTTGTATGGTAGACGTTTTACGCTTAGGACGGATCATAAACCGTTGGTAAGTATCTTTGGACCAAAACATGGAATTCCAGCAATGGCCGCGAGCCGAATGCAGCGTTGGGCAGTTATTTTATCTGCGTATAATTATGATATTGAATACGTAAATACTAAACTAAACGGAGCGGACGGCTTGTCGCGCTTACCGGTGCCGCGCGCAGCTGATAAGAATGACTCATCCTTCGACCCGCCCGAACAAACATATCTACACTTCGCACAAGATCAATTATTACTAGATTCTAATAACATTAAATGCCAAACCTTACGAGATCCACTTTTAAGTCGAATTTTACTATACATTAGGGAGGGTTGGCCGGATCAGAATGATATTAGGGAACTACAACCATACTTCAATAGAAAAAATGAATTGTATGAGGAATTAGGATGCATTATGTGGGGCCATAGGATAGTCATACCTGAGAAGTGTAGGAACAAGGTGTTACATGAGCTTCATAAGGCACATATGGGTATAAGCAAAACTAAAGCTATGGCTCGCTCGTATGTATGGTGGGCAGGCATCGATGAGGCTGTGGAGGCCCTGTGCCGGGGCTGCGAGGTGTGCGCCGCGGAGGCCGACGCACCGCCCCGCCATGCAGTGACGCCGTGGCCTTGGCCAGCGAAGCCGTGGTCTCGTGTCCATCTCGATTTCTTAGGACCGTTTCATGATAAAACTTATCTCATTTTAATTGATGCGAGAACAAAATGGATTGAAGTTTATCCAGTTCCTAGCACGGCTGCTCGTTTTACGATAAGCAGATTGCAAGAAGCCTTTGCCAGATGGGGTTTGCCAAGACAGATAGTCACGGACAATGGGCCGCCATTCAGTAGTTCCGATTTTAGTCAATTTATGCAAAAACAGGGAATTGAACAAATATTTTCAGCTCCTTATCACCCCGCCTCAAACGGGGCAGCGGAAAATGCCGTACGTATAATTAAAAAGGCTATAAAGAAAGCTATACGAAAAAAAGACGACATACAAACATTTTTAAATACATTTTTATTACACTATAGGAATACAGAACACTGCACTACCGGGGAAAGCCCGGCCGCTCTTATGTTAGGTAGGCAGTTAAGAACTAAATTAGATTTACTTAGACCGGATAGAAGTAAGAAAGTCCGGGAGGCACAAAATAGGCAAATACAAGGGGGTACAGAGGGGAGTCGAGTATTAACACCAGGAGAAGAGGTTTGGATTCGTCAGTATCAAGGCAATACTAAGTGGATTCCAGGTAAGATAGCGGAAAGGTTAGGGACAGCTGACTATGAGACGATTGACGAGTTAGGTAAAACAGCTCATCGCCATGTTGACCAGTTAAGACGGAGAATCTCACGTAACTCGCTAGTTGCTCCTGCTCTTGAGGTTGAGACACCATCCGCGCAAGTCCAAGGAACGGTACCAATGGTAGGGTGTAGTGTGCAGTCCAGTCTCAGACCGTCGAGTGCAACCGAACGAGATAATAGTCTAATGGGAGATTTAGGTCAAGATTTAGATACCTTCAAGGATGCATGTTCCTCTCCCACACTCGTATCCGATTCGCTTGCGATACCTGCCACGCCGCCCCAATCCAGACCAGTTAGGAGATGCAGGGTTGAAAATCCCCCACAATATGTGTTTAAATAAAGAACCTAAGTAAACATTGTATGTTTTTTTAGTTGTAGTTAAGTAAGATTTTTCTTTTATATTTAATTTAAATAACTATGTACTTATCTATTGTAGTTGTAAGTTCAGTTGGTTTGTAAGGCGGTATACTGAAGAGATATAATGTAACAGAATGTAGTAGGGTTGTTTATGCTAACCAGTATATGCTTTTTGTTAAAGGGGTAACTATAGTTTAAAGGGGAGGATTGTAGTGTATTTATAATAAGTAGTAGGTAGGCCTTTATTAATATAGTAAAATATAGTAGGGTATGCTTTGTACTTGTGTGACAGTTCAAATATAGATTTGGAACGCAACAGACGTGTTACTCATTTACACCTACCCAAGGATAATTCAGTAACATATCAAAACTTTTGTTTAATATTAAAAAAATAGTTGTAACTGCGTATAATGTAACGCCAACCGTGCCTGTCTCCTGGACTAAAAACTCTGTATGTACGAAGGACGCCTTAGCTTACAATATCTACAAACGAGCGTATTCTGATACCGCACTGTTTCTTCAACTACCTTAGAATATTTTAGTTTTACCAGTATAACTTAAACAATTTCAATCTTTACACGTATGCAACTAAGGCCAATATTCCCTCAACCGGACTTGAGAACTTTGCTCAGCAACCATATGTACCTTAACTACTTAATTTTAAAATAAATTCTAACTACATTGTTTAATAATAGCTTTATTTAAGATATTATAAGTATTGATTAGCTTCGTTCAGTCATTCGTATCTCATGTAAGTGAACTGTGTTCTTATGAGAAATAAAGATTCTTTAAACCTAACGAGTAAGAAGCTGAGGAGGATGATGTCCTGTCCTGGTTAGCTGGATGTCCTGGAATATTAATATACATAAAATAATAAGACACAAAACACTAACTAAATAACTGATTCGAAAACCACTGAAAATGTATGCGTTAGTAAATGATTCAAATGAAATACATTAATTTATACGAGTACCGGGCATTGCCGGTAATCACATAAACCCTTACAAATCCATAAATTTTAGACCCATTAAATACGAGAGGACACTAAAATTATCTCAACTCCGAAATTTAATTTGTATCCAATTCTAAAACCGTAATTGTACGTACATTTTCAGAGCCGCTATAGTTCATGGCTAACCGATTCCACTAAATGTGTTTAATTTATCAGCACCTTGTTGTTTTCCAGAGTTTGTGGGGAATTTAATTAATTATTCTATTATTTATCACGGAGCTCGGTGGAACAAGACGTTGTGGAATGGTTAACGACGATGGTGCGGGTCCAAAATAGATTGGGACTTCAGAGTTTGATTCATGGATGGAGTTTGTTGTCTTCGCTAATTACTAGTCACAGTGCCACAGGGCCTGTTTTGTTGTGACAACAGATTTGTAAAGACTTGCCTCTGACGTTGATGTAAATGTTTGTTAAATGTCCGTTCTGGGACTTCTTCGGGTATAAATGCTACTACACGCGCCTTGATTTATCACGACATTTAAATTTAGTCATTATGCCAGAAAGAGGGTGATGTTTTTAACTAGCTTTAACTAGCATGATTCACCACAGTACGAAAAAAACTGACCAAAGTTCGGGATCCACTTACTACTCTTTAGCTATAATACTGCAATATGTTGTTGACTGCAAAAATAACTTTGTTATTAATAGTGTTTGTATAGGGGACAACGTGATATTTGCGGTTCTTGAAAATCTCTTAAATTAATTTTCATCAAAGGTTTCGTTAAAATCTACTATCATGTATTTTCTTCCAAAATGATCACTTGCTTAGTTAACAACTATCACAGCACCGACTCCAAAAACAATTTTTTTGCCTAAAATGGCTTCCTTTCCTTCCAATAGTCAAGAGTTTATTTAAGACTTTTTAGTGTATTTTAGTTTTGAAGTCGGTTTTTACTTTTTTTAAAGTTAATTTTATTTCTTCATTTTTAGAGATTACAGGAGAATGGGGGGAGGGACCTTATGACTTTGTTTTTTAAGAAGCTACAAACTACCTATTATAAGTTCTTTCATTATAATTACTGAACTCCTGAGCGTTAAGGAATTCCACCATCAGCTCAGCCTCACAAGATGTTGACTATTAGACGTAACAACATGTTAACATTAAGATTTAAGTAAAGAAACACTATACATGCCTTTAAAATTTGAGGGTTTCCCTCAATTACACCAAGATCCCATCATCAGATCCCAAATTAAAAAAAATGGGACCAACTAGAAGGTATTTCCTCCAAGTAAGCGAAACATTTTTTCAAATCGGTCGACAAACGACTGAGATATGAGGTAACAAACATACAAAAAAAAAGTCGAATTGATAACCTCCTCCTTTTTTGAAGTCGGTTAAAAAGTTAGAGGGGGGGGACTTTCATTTTAACACTTTAAAAGCCTGTAACTTCCAGATGTTGGATTTTCCACACTTACAGGTTTAAACAATGTTTTTGTTTGTTTTAGTTCTATGAATGGGGAGTCACCCGAATTATTTTTTATATGAGAATCGCGAAGTGGTCAACTGGTTACGACCAGCCTACCAAATATCTGCAAACTGTGTAATGATAATGGTTTCAGAATAACGTGGCTGTAACATACGGACGGACAGTTAGACAGACATCCGGACAGACTTGACGAAATTATAAGGGTTCCGTTTTTTGCCATTCGGCTACGGAACCCTAACAACATCTATCAGCTTTGCAGATACACTTTCGATAACGTTAACCTCTTTCCTCAGGTGCACTAGAGGTGACCATCTCAAGGTGTACTCCGAAGGGGGCACACACGGACCTGGTCCTCCTGGAGTCAACGAGTATTCGGCCTGGTCCAGAGCCATTTGCGGTAACAGAGCTGATGCACCACCGGCCCTGTATTCCCATGGTCCACTACTGGTACTGGAGTTCCACACTGGATCGAAGATAACGAACGCGACCGGGTTCGTGGGGACCTACAGGTTTATAGATAGACGTAAGTTTTTTTTTTACTTTAACTGCATTCAAATAGACGTGCCTCAGAATCTTTTCTGATACGTGATACTACAAAATTTTAACACAGCGATTGTCAACTCATTCACAAATGAATTCATCATTCATCAATGAAACTTCTCTTTTATACCTTATAATCCAAAAATGGCATCCTAAAAACATAAACAGCCCCCCCCCCCCCCCTTTAACTTTCAAACTAAGCGATTATAAATTAAAAAAAAAAAACATGATGTAGAACTTGACAAAAACTTTCAACGAAAATTGGTTTGAACGAAATCGAGCTAGTTGTTTTTTGAGATATAGCACATTTTCAACAAACACAAACATAACTTTGTAATTTATACAAATACTATGAAAAACAAAGTTATTTTTGCTGTCAGCAAAATATTGTGATATTTTGGCTAGGTGGTAGTAAGTGGATCCCTAATTCAATTAAAGTTGGCACGGAACCCTCATTGGGCGAGTCCGACCCGCACTTAGCCGGTTATACATTAAATGTTCTTAGTGTTGACATTTAATTGAGTGATTACTAAAGCTCAGGTCCCTGGCTTCATGATGGAGAGCCCACTGCGTCACCATTGTATTGCTTTGTACACATTTATATTATTGCTTTACACAAATTATCGTCCCACAGATAACTAATAATAATCTGAACATTTAGCGTTGTTCATCCTCTTAGCAAATAGCTACATTTTAAATTTGTGTAACACCACTATATTTCCTTTGTCCGCAAGTAAGCTGGTTACAATTTACTTACGGGACTTAAAACCAGGCCATTTGCCACGGTACAAATATTTTTTCCTATTGTTTGATTGTTTTGATAGATTGATTAACAATTGTTAAATAGCTACATTTTAAATTTGTGTAACACCACTATATTTCCTTTTTAGCACGTAAGCTGGTTAAAATTTACTTACGGGACTTAAAACCAGGCCATTTGCCACGCTTCAAATATTTTTTCCCATTTTTTGATTGTTTTGATAGATTGATTGACAATTGTCACCTGCTCGGTTTCTGTTCTGAGTGCGTACCACTTGATGGCCGTGACGACCGTCACGCCCGCGAAGGTAGACCACCGTGTGTATACGTTGTCAACGTTAATATCACTGCTTATTTCCCACCCTTGACTTACTCAAAAAAGTAAAAAGAACATCAACGCCTTCAAATGCTTACATATAAGAGAGAGAGAACGGGAAAATGTGCGCTCGTGAGCACTGACGCGATCGTCGCGGTTGTCAAGTGGTACGCACCCATGGTCGATGAAATGAAATTTGGTGCATTTCGTTCATCTGAAACCTGATATGGCAGTTTTCATTCACCTTTGGATCTTTTTTTACCATCGCACGGAAACTTTTATTTACCGGTATTGTAAGTATCCTAAATGTTTCCCGCTGGTACTAATTGAAAAGATAATGCTAACAACCGAGTCAGGGGGTACAAGTTGTACAAAAATTCGACCTCTACTCTACTTAATCATATGTTTTGATGATGATATTCCTATCATCATCATCAATACATATGATTAGTGTAAGTGTGCTTTTTAATAATAAGTGTCAAGGATTGCAATATTTTAATACCATCCCAAATGATTGCGTTGTTACTTAACTCCATAACCTTTTTCATCGTACCTACCATAATTAATAAGTAGGATTAATAACAAAGTTTCTAGAAGCAGGTCCTTGGGATTGCCAGCTTACGAATTAACCATTAACTGAGAGTAAATGAAAGGTATACTTATAGCTTATAGCATGGCCCGTCCATAAATCGGGATTTTGTATTTCAGGATAACGTTGGAGTTTGCGTTCGTAATTGTCTTGAAGAGAATTGTTCCTTTAAATTTCGTGTTTTGAGAATATTCGGGGGAGAACCTGTACCAAATAAAATTACCTTCAAAAGGCAATATCTTTTATAAAACAATATTAAGTTTTCGAGTTTCTATAGAAGCGATTTGATTGAAATGCGCAATCAGTCATCAGTAATAAGTAATTTAGTAGAGGACGGATAATACATTACACATTTGTAGCGTGAAATTATTTGACCTTTTCCATTATTGTTATTTCTTATAGTGCCTGAAATCAAAGTTAATTGCCACCTTGACACGAAAAGGGCACGGAAAAATGTATTTATATACTAAGGGAAAAGTTACAATAGTTTCGTATAAATATAAATATAAAAATAAAAATGCTTTATATGGATAATTCATAGCTGTAATAAATACAATAAACTACCGTTAAACTAAGCTTCTGATAATGTAAATAACTTAAAAATATATAAACCTAAAGGTCGACAAATAAGTTATTCTGTGTAATGTGGATCCTAAGTAATTTGTAATGATATTTCTGTCTACGCGATTTGAAAGGTCAATACGATCCCCTGAAAATGCCGCAGAATACAAATTAAATTGAGATCTTCAATTGAAAAAAATATCAATAGCTTTAAATGTCTTAGAATTCGTTTAGTAGTTCAACCTCTATAAGCTATTGATTGCTACTGAAACTGAGAAGTATTTTCGATGGTTTCGTTCTAACATTACATTCATAAAAAAAGACCTAACATACTGAAAAGACAACGCGAGTATCTGCGACTGTAGATGTATGAAAACCACGCATGCTAATTTTTATCTATATTACATCGATTTAGTGACATGAAGTATAATTGTGTCCTAAGTGGAATAATCGGTTTAATGAATTGATGCGCTAATTTTTAAGAGCTAATAAAACGCCGATATAATATCGAAATGCTGTGCAATGCACTTCGTTTTCGATTTACATAAGTAAAGTTGGTTTTTCCTTGCTAGTCGAATATTGTTAACAATATTTATATTACTTTAAAAGTTACATCCTTGAATAAAATTTGTAAACTATCTGATTTAAAAAAGAGCTCAGTGTTCAACGATGTATACCTTGTGCAATTATATGTTCAATATTCGACAAGCGAAGAAAAACGGACTTTATATATACTCACGTCCTATACTTTTTTAGAAGAGTTTTTGCATTTTTCGCTTAGGTTTGATAACGTCTACTAACGTCAGATAACTCGTCGAATAAAATACAATACACCCAATTTGAAAATGTCGCATGTTTGTCAGCATTCATTTACTCGTATGTCAATGCCATTTTAAAATCGGTCGTTTTATACGTATACAGTCGGATAAGTATTTACTGTCGACCTACAGCCGTGTTAGAGTAGTATCTACTTTATCCTGAGACTAGTAAATAAGTAATGTTCTTAATTGTTCTCTCACGCATATATCTCAATTGTTACTTCTCTCATTAAAGGCCTCGTCTCAGTCTAATCAAATCAGTAGCTCTAACGAAGCAATAAACTAACAATTACTGGATAATAAATGGACCACAAGTCTGTCCCAGATAACTTGTTACTTGGATAAAATGTTAATTGCCGACTGCGAAGCCGTTTCAGTTTCATTGACTTTATTTTATTACGAAACGGACCGTTTATTAACATTTAATTTGGATGAAGTGCCCTGTTCAAATAATGTTGTCTTAAAATTGATAACGACAGAATTGTGAAAAAATGTGTAATGGTTTCATAATTATATTTCAATGAGGATATTTATAATTTTCTGAAAGTTTTCTTCTTATATTTGGTTACCTCATTTTCACAATTAAATTTAGATCACGTTTGTAACACGTTTTTTAAAAATAGGCAAAATGAAATTAATTATGCTAGTGATTGCGATTTTATCCCAGTTTAGAAACTGTCGTAACATTCAGATAGATGTTCTTGTAAAACATTAACTTTAATTTACAAAGTTGATGATTAATTACTATCCGATGATAACTATAGTAAAATATTTCGAAAGGAATGCCAGCTTTTTCTTACATTAAATAGCTATTCATGCAAACAATTATTCCCTCTATGAAATAAATATGACTTTTTGCACGGATTCGACCAGTCTGTTCGCTATTCTATAGGCATACTCGTATACACAGGTGGTGTAGTGGCTGAGTACGCTGGGTTTCATGGCGTTGCCTCTCCGAGGTCCCGGGTTCGATTCCCGTTCGGGTCAATGTAGAAATTAGATTTTTCCACATTGCTTTGGGTCTGGGTGTTGTATTACCACCGTTGTTCCTGATTTCAATAACACAAGTGCATTAGATTAGCAACTCACATTGGAATCAAAGCAATGTACGTGATCGGTGTACAATATTAATTATTATTATACATTAACATTCTCGTTTGTTTCAGGTAACTTTGAGACAGATGGGGTACAGGTACCTGAAACTTGGTGTGACTATGTATTCAACTCGCAACCGAACAGACCAGCTCATGGTCGCCTGTACAGCCCTCGGTACCCTTCGAGCTATCCCAGCAATATTCGGTGCAACTACCATTTTAATGCCAGGTGGTATTCCATTTTCTATTCCTTTCTAACGTTTCCATCTCCAACAGGGAAGGACTTCACTCATGGTCTCTTTGTAGTAATGTTTTGATGACACAATGATTGGTAGCAGCTTGCTTTGAGGATTGTATAAAGGTTATGTTTATTTTTGTATTTATTAATTAAATAGACAACGTTATTATTTTTTTTAATTTTAAGTTGTGTATTTACACTTAAAATTTTATTGTAATGAAGAATTTTAGTTTTGTTAATAGAAATTGCAGTAATACAGTGAAATTGAGCCTATTTGATTATTTTTTTTAGTTTATCTGAAACTTAAATCCATTTCCTTATAACAATATGCTTTGACATACACTGTTAAAGATACGCCGTAGAAACCACATTATGTGTTTAACTCATAAAATTAATATTCCTATCGGAATAGAAGGACAAGTAAAAGCTGTCAAACGAAACCGATTTAAGATGTCAGTAATTAACATAAGTAAGTAACATTTGTAGCTTTAAGTGAGATAACCATTCGATCAGGTGATTAAAAACAATGTTCCTAAGATAAACATATTAGTTTACTGGATGATAAACAGCCGACACAAAATATTGAACATGCAGCTCTAGTGTAAAACGAAATATTATTTCATTATATGAAATATTCGTATATACATTCCCTGTGATATTCTGTCTTTACTTTTTACGTAAATTAACGTTTGTAGAATAGAATAATCAAACTGCGTACTTTAAATTTGAAGCGCATTGGTAAATATAAGTCGTGTAATAAGAGGCTTCGATTTGGACTAATTTATCTGTTGAATGATTATTTGTTGGGTTATTCCGCTGTATTGAACAACAATCAATCACCGATCAAGTCACCATGTTTCAACAGAAATATTTCTTCAAAATATACACAATTTCACATAAATTTTCAAAAACTCAAATGAGTGAAATTTTCGGCGAGCTTTTATAGGCTTCCGTACTGACTGACAGCTGCTAAAAACGGTTCTGCTACTTCTCATCTCCCATCTCTTTTTATCACACAGTTTGGTGCTAGTGACATCTCGCTTTTGTCGTTCTATTCCAAAGGAATAATAATTTTATGGTTTAACTTAAACGTCTGAGAAATATCTCGAGACTTGGCACATTCTGTAAGAAAATAGCAAAACTCTGTACGAAGAAATAAATCAGGCGTTTCTACTTAAAAATTTTACCATTTATTTAGCGATGATGGAGGCAGAAATAATAAATTTCACTTTATAGAAAGACAAAACAAAAGAGTCATCTCGATTATAACAACCTTATCAAAACTATTTTTTGTGAAAGCAAGCTTTGAAATCATATTTTGTTACAGCATTGTAACATTTGTGAAAGTAATTTAGAACTCATACCAAAAATTTGCAGGCCCACGTTTTGTAGAACAAATATTTATTTACTCATAGAAATTCGTACAGCTTAACTACGCTTATGTCGATTTGAAAGTTGTTTTACAACACACTCGCTCAAAACGATGTTTTTATTCCAATTAGTTTTGGCTCATAATCCGAGATATTAAACACGCGTGCTTTTTCAGTATATTATTGAACGAGTGCCTTTAGTTTATTAAGTCGACCAATTTACATTTGTACCGTAATACCAAGTCGTAAGTAAGAAGAAGAAGAAGCGATATAATTTAGTCGGGTTATAACTTTTATTTTGGCAACAAACAGTATACACATATAAATGCGAAAAATAAAAGTATTATTACTAGTATAAAAGCTTTATTGCTAAAAAATAACTCAAATTCATTCAAAATTTTCTGTAATTTGTTATTTTTCCTCGCAAGTGTGTTGAAAAACGTCGTATGGAAAAACGTGTGCCTGTGACCATAACATACGCGGCTTTCTTATATGGCGCACTCGCTTTCGCTCGTGCGCACACAATATCGCCGTGTATATTATAATGGTCAACTTAGCACACTTGTATCATAATTTACTATAAACTGATCAGTCTGAATAAAGCAAGGATTTTTTTAAATGTAGTATTTATTATATATATCTGTTTTAAATAATATCACTTAGGCTTCATTTAACCAACGTCAGATAAAGAATATTCGTCGAATACGAGTAGAATACAATACGCACAATTTGAAAACGTCACCTTATTGTCAGCAATCGTTTATGTAAATGCTATTTTAAAATCGGACGTTTTATATTATTCAGTCGGACAACTCTTATCTGGCGTTGGTAAAATCAGCCCGTAATATTTTTAAAAATAAATACTAATTATTTTTAAAAAATGTTTCAGACAGCATGAAAGAGTCAAACTTGTTTTTGAAGAATCATTTCTACAAAAAGGTGATGAAAGGTACAAACACAACTTTTATTTTTTTTGCTTTATAAATTGGATACTTTGTCTTATTTAAAATAATGTTAGTTTTTTGTTTCAGCTGTCTCAATCGGGCTGATATAATAAAAGTGTTTGATGGCAAACTATCAACAGCACCTGTGCTGGCTATGATATGCAATGAAGTTATAGGTATGTTATGCTCTAACATCGTAAAAATGGACAACAGTACCTATTTACAAAATCAAAAAAGTTACGCATATATTTTATGTGGAACACTTGATTGATATATAGTTTATTGAATTTCTTTTTGAGGATATTTAAAAAAGGAACGTTACTTGAATACCTATATAGTACGAAAGTTAATTTTATTATGACTTTAAATATTAATCCACATCAAAGTTTATCTTATATAGGTACTTGTATTAGTCCTAGCTCATATGAACTAGGGCGAATGTAAATTTAGTTTTTTTCAAATTATTCTAATTTTACAGTTCAAGTTTTAAGCAATTTGTGACTTCCGTAACCGTACCTTATAAATCGAAACTATGGAAAGAGCTTTCTAAATATCATATCCTGCTTAAATTGTTGAAGATAATCTGGATAATATCGATTTTTTTTCCAACAGGCTACGAGGTGCTATCAAGCGGGCCAGATCTCTTAGTTCAGTTCACGGCAAACTCCAACACGCCAGGCCAGGGCTTTAAAGCCAGTTACCAGTTCCAAATGGATGACTCAACAAGCACAGGTTCAGTAAGCATTTTGTTATGCCAGGACAACGTTTAGCATAAAGATCTGGGCATACTACACCGTATGGTACCATGAACGTGCTAGGAACGTCGGACACGAGGAACTCGCACGAACTACTATGCCACGGAACGGATCTACAGCGTTCTGTCTCACCGTTTTAATGAAACAAGAGCGAGCGAGAGCGTATTTTGCCGATGCTGACACGCTCCGTGCAAGTCACGCGACGGTATATATCGGTAACGGAACGGTCTAGTAGGAATATTCTTTTTATTTATAGTTTTCAGAACAGAGAATATTTATTACATGACACGCTCCTAGCACGATCATGGTATCATATGGTGTCGAGGTTGCGTGCCTAGGCATTCAAATAATTGGCTGATTTAACCAAATGGCTGAGACGGGTATACAGCGACAAAAATGTAAAAGACCGTACGTAGTTTATGGCGTAGCCTCTTTAACGTTAGTAATATTACACTCACCTACCTTTTCTATGTAATGATCCGTCATGTTCAAATAACTGGCTGATTTAACTAAATGGCTGCGACAGGTATACAGTGATAAAAACGTGAAAAACCGTATGTGTTTTATGGCGTAGCCTCTTCAAAGCCAATACGATTACACACACCTACTTCTTCTATCTAATAATCCGCTTTCCATATTACGGCCTTGTCTTATCAATATCAATCCTCCGCGCTACTTCTCTATAAATAATGCGTACGCACCATCCTTAGTACCTACTTAATAACTCAGGCACAGTATTGATCGCGCCCTGATACAAACTTATCTCTGACAGATAAGTGAAGACCACGAAACTTCCGTAAGACAATTATCCCAAAGAGATATTCATCCGTTATTTCCTTTGATTTGTTAAGTCATAAAAGGATCCTATCCAACGTACTTGGCAACAAGCGGGAACAAATATAACAACAACCAAAACCTTTAAAATCCTCGTTAATGTCCGAAATAAATCATCAATAGAACCTCTTGTGAAGTGTAGCGGGTTCTGTTCGAATTATTCATCGAGAAACGATTCGGGTTTAATTAATCTAAAAATGGGTCATAACGATGTGACGATACGGAAACGAGTCATTTGGATTATTAATTGATGTATGATTGGGGTCCGATTAACCCACCTACGAATCGATAGGTTTGTCGATACTGACAATTATATCAAATAACATTGTTCGTCCATTTTCCGTCGACAAACATCGGTTTATAACTTAGTCGGGAGGAAAATGTGGAAGTCAATAATAGCACGTTTGAAAACCGATTGATTTCAAATTCAGAATCGATTTTTATAGATTCGAGTATTGATCTAAATATAGTGGTTTTTTACATCGTCATGTACAATATCATATCGATAGGATTCGTTTGATGGCAAACATTAATGTGTTTAATTTTAATTTTGCTTGATAAACACAATTTAACAAGATGACAATTCTACGAAGGTAATAAAGAATTTTCCCTTTCAGACCCAGATATTAGAAAATCGAGTACGACAGAGGCAATATCCGGCTTGGGACCAGCAGTCAGTGCTGCGAGTAAGTTATTGTAATTTTATTTACTCTAAAATACGAATTTTGGCTTTGGAAAATCCAGCATCTGCATTTAAACGAATTCACGAAAGTGCAACGCCTATGGAATTACGAGCGAAAGACTTGGCACTAAAATCAAGTTATGGGGCCTTGAGTCAGCTTTTTGAAATCCGAAACTTAGACTATGTAGGCTTGTCAAATAAGTATCGTTAAACTTATAGACGGAATTTTAAGGAATACGATTATTGACTTCGTATCTTTGTTTGGACAAGTTAGGCGGTCAATATATTATCCAAAGTCCCAGTCTGCATCCCTTGAGCTGAGAGCGAAAGAAGGGTTTGAAGGTTATTTTTTAGGTTTTTTGCTTAATTAAACTATACGTTTAAGCGATATGAGTCCTTATTTAACATGAAAGCTGATAAAATTTGCCACAAATTGAACTTATTTAAACCGACTTCAAAAAAGGAAGTAATCAATTCTACATGTATTATGTGACGTCTTTGGAATTAGCTAATAATTGAGTATAATCTTAAGTCTTCTAAACACGTGTGCTAAATTTAGTGTTTGGTTGTTTAAATTTTTGGTATTCGTACCTTTTTATAACATGAATTAAGAACCCAAAAATTGCGTAAGGGCAGGACTCGAACTCGCAACCTCTGGCTGACCGGGCTAATGCTTTTTCCAACCGAACTACGAAGAGGTAGGGAGGTTATCCTAACTTGCCAAACATTGTAACGAAGTCAAAAATGGTTTAATAAACGATTTCCTCTAGTATTCGACCTTGCCTGATCTAATGCTGTTTTAAACATTACGCCGCTTAGGATACCAACAAGCTAAATGATAACGACAAAGATGCGACTATCTGGAAGTGTGCATTCGTCAATATCACTTGCCGTCGGTGGAATAACGGCATTAGAGGTTTCTGTTTTTGAATGATTTTGTCCCTGAAATTTACATATCTCATTTAGAGTCGATTTTACCAACGTCAGATAGAACTTATCCGACCTAATAAGTATAAAACGTCTAAATAAATAAAATTAAAAGTTTATTGTTCCACTTCAAATTACAGTAACAGTTGTACATGTTGAACATAGTATTACATCATGATCATGATGTAGACCTATATAAATATTGTAAAGTAATCAACATATATGATAAAGTAAAAATTCAAATTGTGTGTGAAAACCTAAATCAAATTAAATCATTACAAGTAAAAACTAGACGCACCGGATTGCGTAACTTATTATATCTACCCAGATATATAATACCATCATGCAACAATGTTCATGGTAAAAGAATGTGGGAGTATTTCATGCCATCTACTTTAAATGAATATCCTAGTAATATTATTGAACAAATAAGTAATTTAGAAAATAATGCTAAATGTATAAAAAATACTTAAGAACTACATATTGTCTTAAAATTGTAACAAGTAGTGTAGTGACTCTCATTACCACATATAAATCTAAATAGGTTTTTGTTGGTATTGAAATATGTTTTTTTTAAAGTTAATTGTTTAACATAAATAAAGAAATAAAGAAAGAAAGATCAATAATCAACAATCAGCCAACCACCATCGAACTAGGAATTAACCTGTATCTCGCGAGTGGTGGTAGGCATCATGAAGATGTTCTCATTTGATGATATTTATAAGTAGGTACACATCAAAGAAGTGGTAGGTAAGGTAAACATTATAAAAGGTGAATATATTAATTCCCAAATTAGAAAAACTGTGTTTTAGGAATTTATAATCTTAAACATGCAAATACAAAGTGCAGGCAATTATTTAAAAAATAAAATAAACATAAAAATAATAATAAAAGTAAACATCAAGAGCTTAACCGTTAAAGAGTTTGTCTCACAGACGCCATTTTCATTATTATTAGTCTGATTTCAAAATGTCATTTTCTTAAATGATTTTACTGTCAAATAGGTGACGTTTACAAATTAGGCGTTTTGTATCATATTCGATGAATACTCCTTATGTGAAGTTGGCAAAATCGGCACTTAAATGATTAATGTTTCTAGTCTATAATTTTGATCAAATGCCAAATTAAAATTCATTTAAGCGGCGAGAATGTATAATCGGTTTGTATATTTATTTTCAATGCGCAAGGAATCGTGAACCTGAAAAGCTAACAATACGTTAAACAGTAAACGAATTCAATCAATTATTTAAGGTGCTTTACCTTTTCCTAACGAGATCATCCGAAGATCGGAATCCACAACACGCTGGATCTAATTATTGAACTAGAAGCGTCCGTCAATAAAAGTTCCAAGTCACATTATTTATTGAATAAGTCCGCCATTTTCAACACTGCTCACGCTCTACGCTTTGAGGGTTGCCAGTTAAAAGATGTATTTTCATGAAAAGGTGATTGTACTGGAAAAATATAATAATAGTAATGGGTTCGCTCTTTTGAATAACGTTCCTATAACTAAACCTAAGTAGGTACTTATTTTTTTTATAAATCCCAAAGCAACTACATGATTGTATCTATTTCAACATTATGACGACCTCCGTGGTCGAGTAGTTAGCACGCTGGTTTCAAGCGTCGCCATTTCGTGAGGTTCCGGGTTCGATTCCCGGTCGGGTCAATGTAGAAAACGATCTTTTCAATATTGTCTCGGGTCTGGGTGTTTGTGGTACCACCGTTGTGTCTGATTTCCATAACACAAGTGCATTGGCTACTTACTTTGGGATCAGAGCAATGTATGTGATTGGTGTCCATATATTTAAAAAAAAAAAAGATTATCTACACGTTCAGGACACTCAAAATATAGCCACGACTTTTAAGGGTTCTGCAGCCGAATAGCAAAAAACGGAACCCTTATAGTTTCGTCAAGTCTGTCTGTCTGTCCGTCCGCATGTCACAGCCACTTAATTATGTAACTGTAAGCATCACACTGTTGAAATTTGGTAGCAAGATGTTTCCTGTTAACCGCTTTACAATATTTATACAAAAATAAAAAAAAGATATTGAAGGGGGACTCCCTCGATACATAAAACTTAAACCGAAAAAAAAATTTTTTAGTCAAACCAATGCGTGTCTGTGTATGGATAGGTATCTTACTTGACATAGAGGTTCCTTAAACCATTTTATTTTAAAGTCTAACGTTTTATAGCTAGACGCTTCCAAAGTAGTAAAATGGACGTCCCCTCCCATCTTACCTCTAAACTAAACGAGTGTAAATTTTGAAAAAAAATATATAAGTTACAAGTTTACAAATACTTTCAACGAAAATTGGTTAGGTCGGGATCGAACGAGAAGTTTTTGAGATATGGTACATTTTACACAAACGCAAAAATAGCTTTGTTCTTCATACAAAAACTATGAAAAACAAAGTTATGTTTGCTGTAAACAAAATATTGTGGTATTTTACTAAGTGGAAGTAAGTGGATTCACTAATCCAGTTAAGATTGTCACGGAACCCTCAGTGCGTGAGTCCGACTCGCACTTGGCCGGGTTTTTTAAATTACAGCAACTAAAAACAGCTTATGGATGACGTACTTATTATTTACTTAATGAGGGATAATGTTACTTATTCATAATTTTGCAATATTTTTTCTTTGTTTTTCGCTTTTAATAATCGTCAACCCTAAAATCGATAAGGCGTAATAAAAATTGAAAGGCGGTACAAGTTAAGTGACACCGGACCGTTTCGACGTCCTGCTATCAAGTATTCAGCAGATAAGCGCAAAAGAAAACTGACGTCCGATCGAACCCGTGTCTGCTGAATACACAGTTTTACTTTCTACAAACTACCTGTGAGATTGACTAGAAGTTTACTAACTTATGAGCCAAAATCGCTTAAACCTCGAGTTGTTTTTTTTTGTCTTCGTGTCGTGTGCGCAAGTTATTTTCGTTGAAAGGTGGTCGCAAAATACCGCTAGGATGCTCACCGAACTAGAAGTATGAAGGCAAAGATTTTGCATTCGACTATAAGTGCCAATTGCTCTTTTTCTAAAATCATACAAGAATATTTTTATACGAGTGGGTCGCACCAATATTTTGCAACTTTGATGGTTATTAAAATATTTAACAAATTACATGCAGTATCAACGGCTATTCTTCTTGCGGAGGACGTGTTCAAAATAAAACGCTAATATTTATTTTTATTTCAGCATCATCATGTGATCAAGTGTTCAGCAGTGACAAGAGTAAAAGTGGAAGAGTGACGTCACCTTTCTATCCGAAACCGTATTTGCCGAAGACGCAATGTCATTATGACTTCCTAGCGAGAGGTAGGGAAAGAGTCAGACTTGTTTTTGAGGACTTCAGTCTGCAGAGAGTGACCGAAAATATTATAGAGTAAGTTATATTTTTGATCTTTTACTACTAATTGACTTATGATAAATTTACTTCAATTTAATTTATTTTTGATTAACTTTAAATTTACTTTAATTTCAATAATACAGGGGTTCAGCCACAACAAAGTTTACAACAGCGCGATTTTAAAAATAATAATAAACATATAAAGTTTTTTACAAACTTGCTACAAAATTACTTATTTAGGTAGCAGTTTCGAAAGGTGAAAGTAAAAAAATGAAAGATGTAGTAATTTGTATTTACGGGGTTCGGCACTCAAAAGTTTCTTAATGACAAAAAAATTAAGTTCAGTAGAAAACTGAATTTCCTACTTTATTTGTTATAGTTAAATATTGATAAGCTTAATGCAAGTAGGGTTTTATTTCAACAAGTCTAAGAAATAAAACCAACTAATAAATTTAAACGTCTTTTCTATGAAGTATTGGACAGATATTGCATCCAAAAATTTATTTGAACATTGTTAGGCAGGCCGGTCTAATATATCATTCATTGTAAATTTATCAGCAGCACTATTAAATTAAGAGCGCTTTCACATTTAGGCGAATTAAGCAGAGCGGTCGCGTGACATTCGCGCTTCTGAAAATTTCATACATAACAGGCAGCAGTAAGCTGCCTTATTACAACTAAACACTGACAATCAAATGTGCTTAACTGTATGCAAAATATATAAAGAATGATTGCTGCCTTATTTCTTTTCGCCGCACCCATTGCCATCTCTCTGCATAACCTATAGGTTTGACTGACAGAGAATGATTTTAGCATTAAGTCCACCTTTGTACACAATGATTTGCGCAATAAAGTCTTTAAATAAATAAATAATTATAAAGGCATAAATATATTCATATCATAAGTTGATCTATAGCGCATTCGTTAGCAGAATGTACACGTAGATGTTTGGTTTAAGTTACTGAGCTGTGCAGTCAAAACGACTTCCCAAGAGAGAATGCAAAATGTCCTCTGCTAAACCTAACTCCAGCTTTGATAGATAATACCGTTGATTCACTAAGTTACAAGACTGAGTTCTAAGTTATCAAGATCGTGTTGGATTGGTCAAAGTAACTGTGTGAAGTAAAACGCTTGTATTTTTTTTATCCACGAGTTTATTGTAAAAAATATCAGTTAAGCCTTTTGCACACTGCAACTTTTAGCAGACATGCAGTCGCGATGCAGCATCAATGCAGTCTCATAATGGCAACCTTTAATACATTTACGCTAATTTTTTTCTATAACGCGCGTTAGCATTGATGCAGTCGCGCTTCTGAATCGATGGTAACGCGCGACTGCATCGATGCTAAAAGTCACAGTGTTTAAGGGGCTGAGGCAGACTTGCACGATTACAGATTAACTTTTATTTAGAGTTTCTAATCGTCAACGCGTTTATTTCTCTATGAACAACATTGACAGTAATCAAATGACTTAACCGAGAGTTATGACGTTTCACCATGCTTTGATTTGCTACGATGATCGTAGTTTTTGTGTACCCTCGGTGGTTAAGGTTAGGATTTTTATTCAGATTATACATATAAAAACGTAGATTGCTTACTTTATTTAATTAGTTTAAAATCTCTGTTAAACTTGTTTGCACCATTCTATTTTTCGTTTTGATACTTTGCTGCCTTACACAAACTTTAACCGAAGTGCAAGAAGAGATATCATCGAATAAGGTATCAATTTTTATCTAACGCAGCTGTTGCCAAACGGGAAAACTATTCTCGTATCTTCAAAAGTTGTGGTATCATTACGACATTTTGGCACGAAGTCGACACAACAAGTTTGTATTTTTTTTTTCAAAATAAAACGTTTGTCATTTCATGTGTAGCTAAGAATCAGCGCGATAAATAATACAGGTCTACAGTATTGGTAATACACACACACACACACACACACACACACACACACACACACACACACACACACACACACACACACACACACACACACACACACACACACACACACACACACAGTGTGAAAATCAGTGTCGCGGCCTGCATTTTGCGGCCACGATTAATGCTGAGAGGGTGCCTTTTCGACTCGCTCTCGATATTTATGTTAAATAAATGTGTGTGTGTTTGTCTGTTTATTGTATATGTGTTTTTATTACTGTATTTGAGTCGAATAAATGTATTTTCTTTCTTTCTTTCTTTACACACACACACACACACACACCACACACACACACACACACACACACAAATATTTTTAATTTACAGTAAAGTTATTAATAGGTGGCGCTGTTAGGTAGACATCCGGTTGGATTTTAATATTTTAACAAATACTATTTATAGACGACGCTGTTAGGTAGATATCTGGTTCAATTTTTATTTGAATATTTACAGGGTAAAAATAGATGGCGTTAGTAGCTGATCATCCGATTGCATTCAATTTAAACCAAAGAGGGCCAATACAACCGGATTTTCTCGTACGGCTAAAAAAAAAGAATGGATATTTAATATTATATAATGCTCTCATCTTATAATTTAAGAAATTATATTTTTAAACAATACAATTATATTTATTTTTAAATCACAACAGAAGTGTGCTAAGTTGACCATTATATACAAGGCGACATTGTGTGTACGAGCGAAAGCGAGTGCGCCATAAAAAAGCCGCGTATATTATGGTCACGGGCACACGTGTTTTATACGACGTTTTTCAACACACTTGCGAGGAAAAAACAAGACTCGATATATAAAAATAAAGCGTTGTTTTTTTTCTTCTTGCGTGCGCGATACCGTTGCGCGCAAGGCTAAGACGCGAACTAGATCGGCCAACAGTCAAGATTAAAACTGTAATAATTCGTGTTTAAAATACAAATTACATTTTTTTAAATGAATTTGAGTTTTTGTACTAATAAAGCTGGATTTACTATTTATTGAAATAAATATGAAGATACTGATTTTTCGCATAAATACTGTTTTTTGCTAAAATAAAATTTATAACCCGACTTAATTATATCGCTACTTCTTCTTACTTTCGACTTGGTACTAGGATACAAATGTCAATTCGTCGGGTTAATAAGCTAAAGGCACTAGTGCAATAATATACTGAAAAAGCACGCGTGTTTAATATCTAGGATTATGAGCCAAAAATCGGTGAAATAAAAACTTCATTTTGAGCAAGTGTGTTGAAATGTATATTTTTGTTCCTGTTGTAACATATTTTTAATTTACCTGTCAGTATTTCGCCATAACAAAGTTTATACCTCCTCCCTATTTTAAGCGGGTAGCTTTTGTAAATTAAACATTTCTTTTATTATAAGCTAGTGCTTATGTGTAATGATATCTCACTTTGGTGTGATGAATACCTATAAAAAAGCTTGATAGAACCCACGCTTGATAAAAAAAGCCTTACAAAATCCAACCGAAATTTCTTATGTTCCAGCTTTAAATGGATAACAGCTTGAATATTTGTTGCAGTTGCGAGAGCATGGATTCGCTAGACATATTATTATACGTCGACGGCCGGCTTGAGAAGATGGTGTCGTTTTGCGGGAGCGAACTACCAAAACCAATAATGTCTAACGGACCAAAGTTGTCAATAGAATTCCGGGGAATGTTCTCCTCGAGACATAGTAAAGGGTTTAAGATAGCTTATTCTTATGTTGAAGGTAAGTTATACTAAAATATTAAGTATTAAGATCAAAATAACAATAGAAATTTGTATAAATAATATTCTCTTTACACAAAAAATAAAGTTCGAATTCATTTATGCACAAATTGCCTACCCACCTTGCTGCTTCTGCGGCCTTTGTTGAACTTTTTTCCGATACATTTGCTGGTAAAAACCTAAAACCAACTCCTCAGCCTGTAGATAATCTTAACCTCCTAAAGCCCATAGTCCTACCATTAGGACTAATTGAAATAGTCATTCAAACTCAGCAATCACATACCCAAAAAACTAATGGTGATCCACAGTCCTACCAGTAGGACTTTTTGTAAATCGTGACATTACTATATAGAATATTGCAGCAGATAAAGTTTATGAGTCTGCATTTGTAAGTAAATTAATTACTAACCAGATTGTGCCAAAATTACAAACAAACAAATAAAAAGAAACGTCATTAAGTCAAAATTTGGGGGCACAGTGTCCTACGTTCACATAAAAAAGAAGAGGTAATTTGAAATTAATATAAAAATCCTAGTTATTACTGGTGTTTAGGTGAATTTATTATGCTTTTTTAAGACTGCTTGACAAAATGGTAGAATTGTTTTGAGGATTTCTTCGTTTATTTACAAAACAAGTGTTTCTGAAAATTATGTCCTATGGATAGGACCAAGGATTACAGTGACTACTATTGTAATATTCGAAATATTATTTGATTGTATAAAATTGGCTGCTAATATATATTTTTAAATTCTTGTATAAAATATGAAAAGCTACTTACACAATTCTTGAAAGTTAAACATTTTTACCGGTTTAAATAACGTAGAAAATGTAATTGCTCTTAGTGATTCAGAAATCGATGACATGGATGAAGAAGACGAAGATATAGTCGAAGATGAAAACTAATCTTTATTTATATCTTCTTACGTATCTATATACAAGCCAATAATACCATAATAATAATAAGATGGTTTTCGTAAGAATTTTTGTTTTGAAACTTTTAAAAGCATATTTTAGTTTCGAGATCACTTAATGAATGCAGAAGTCCGAGACAGATTAGATAATATGCCTGACAAAAAGGCTGATAATTTTATTTATAAGTAAAATAAAGAGCATTAGGATTAAAACAAAAACGATGCATTTGTATTTACTATTCAAAATCTTAATATAATGACTCACACCTATGTGAAACCTAAGGTCCTACCAGTAGAACTTAATATTTTGAAATTAGACGATCATAAAAAGTATCTTTAGATGATTCCTAACATGCCCTGAAACAATGGCTGAGCAATAACGTTTCTAAGTTTAATAAAATGGGTTTAAGGCTGCTGGGTCTGTATGACTACAAAGTTTTTGTCCTATTGGTAGGACTGCGGGCCACAATGGTTACCAAGCTTTATAATACTTGGGCCTATTCTAAAGTCTATAGGGTATTCTAAAGTTTATATAGGTATGCGATACAGGGGCCATGCAGTCGTAATTATCAACACTAACGCTGTTACATTGGTATCTTTTTCCGTTATTCCACGGGTAATTAGGTAAAAAAGAGTTTTCCACTCTTAGCGTCATATTTACCAGTCGTGCGTACTTTAATAGGGGTATATAAAACCCAACGTACTTGGTTTCATTTTCTTAAGACACGTTAATGTAGGTATACGAGCACTAAAAAACCGGGTTAATCCGCTCACTAAACTTCTCACGACCATTAGGAACATAGATGTATTAATAAAAGGACTGCACTTTATATACCTATTTATCAAAACTGTAACTAAACTCAACTGTACAGTTATTGCCATAATTAACGAAGGTATACCTCCCTTCGTTACATTCAAACATTTGCAGTATTTCAGCTCTATGGCAACTACGTTGCTGAAATACGCAAATATATACTATGCACTTTATAGATTCCTATCTAGTATATACTAGTTATATTTCAAAATTACTTATTACTAGTTATTTATAGCATTTACAGCTCGCTTTTTATTATACCTATATTCTTTATAAGTATAGTTACCTCTTTTGTTTGAAGTCGGTAAAAATATATATTTAAATATTTTTTGAAGCTAACATGATTTTACATACGACTCAAAATAATTCATAAAATAAGTACATAAATTATTATATTGTTGCAGTATTTAGCTTGATGTTACATACATAAAGAAGTATATATATTTGTTATATTATGCGTGGATCCTGTTCAGATCAATTAATTAAAACAGCTGACTGTGTAACTTTTTCAAACGATTTGATCAAAAGTGAAACAGCTGCTGCAGCAGTATACGTTTTTAAGAATTTTCTTTTCAACTTTAACTTTGCTCACGGCTTGAATGTTCACGCCTAAACTTGTAATTGTGTTTCATAACGACGTGATCACAACTTTAATTATTTGTACCCAGTCGATTATAAAAATTAACCGTTCTCCTTTGCAAACTTTCCGGTGTGCGCGAAATGAAAATTTCATTTGCCTGTAAAATATTAGACAGTTATAGGGTTGCTACCGTATTTAATTACTTAGATCTCTACCTAAAATCAATCTTATGGCAATCTAGTCTAGCTAAGGTAAAAAAATAACATTCTTTTTATAACTAATGGTGCAACAGTGCTATTTATATATTTGCGTCCTAGAAGAAAATGACACTTTGATAACCATAAAATTTTTGCTGTGGTTTCACCCATCAAAATAACGAACATAGCTTTTTAATATTATAATCATGACGCATTTGGGACAGGTCGTAAATCTCAGAGGACACGAGAATTTTATATTTTACGCTTAAAATTATGAAATTAAATTTTCAGTTGGGTTAGCATTCGGCGTTTTTAATGCCTAGGGACTCTGTTAACTTCGGGATCGCGAAGTTTTGTACGCATTTTATGTCCCGTAATTCAGAAAGTAATTTTAATCAAAAGGGTTAAGGGTAACCGGCCTACTTGGAAAACATAACCGACTGTTATAAAATTGTGATGTTAATGGTGTGTCCACACCGCCCGGTGGCTTTGCCGGCGGTATAAGTCGATTAACTGTCGGATACAATGGAAAAAAACCGCTGCGGCAAAAGCAGCATGGCCGCCAGCCCGGCCGTCGGTACGTGCCGCCGGGCGGTGTGGATACACACCTACCTTACTTTTCCCAAGTGGTTGACTAATAAAGAATGCCTCAAGGCGTTAAGTTTGCCAATTGTACAACTGGCAGGGCAATAAAGTTTAAAAATAAAATAACTTTATGTGTATATGTAGTTTTTTTAATTGATAAGAAACAAATATGATGTACCTACTCAGAAGATATGAGGGTATAAATTAATAAATAGTTATCAGAAGTAACCGTGCTATGAAAGGCAGCCCTATTCAAAAAGTTCGATCGCTCTTTTTTTAGCAACGAACGAAAATACACGTTTCAATAAGAAATCTGCTGCGTCCGATTCATAGATCAATCTTTCCGTTCAATTTACTTAAGGAAATGTAAATAGAATTTATTGGATCTACCTGTTTTTATTAAAGCAGTTTGCCACTTGGGACTTTGTTTATCGAGATTAACCTTTTGAAACCCTTTGAGAAGCGTTTTACGTAATTACACTAATGGATTTTTAATAGTTCAAATTATGAAAGGGAATTTAAGGGCCTTTTTAGATGCTTGGTCGTTTAGATTGTCGTTTTTTGATGTCTGATGACAGGATGAAATATTTTTAAGTTTTAATGTCATATGCCTTGGAACAAGAAAAAGAGTTGCCTAATACAACAAACTTCTATTCGATTTATTCTACTACGTAATGCCAACGTTATTTCATTAAAGAGTTACATTTATTTACACAAACAGCTAGCGTTATAGGTATTTATTTTAAGGCTTGTCAAATCTTATACTAATGCTAAAATTCCTTTCAGATTACGGTATAAAAACGGGGAACCAACTATTAGAATTTCCATGTGCCTTTGTATATAATAGCAGTGAGAGGCCTAGAGGGGTGCTGACGTCACCAAACTATCCCGGTTTATACCCACGGGATACAGAGTGTAACTACTTCTTTTACGGGCATGAGAATGAGAAGGTGCATTTACACTTTACGCATTTCGACGTTGAGGGAGTTTTACCGTAAGTATCATATAACTGTTTTAGGGCCGATTTAACCAACATCAGATTAGACTTTTCCGACTGAATCAGTTTAGAACGACAGATTTTAAAATGAAATTTACATTAATGATTGCTTCCAAATTGGTGACGTTTTCATATTAGGCGGATTGTGCTTTATTCGACAAATATTCCTTATTTGACGCTAGAAAAATCAGGCTTCAATGTATTTGAATTTTTATTTCAAACTATATTTATTGATTACTGCGCTACTTTAAGCATCGATACAGTCGCGATACTAACGTGAGTAAGCATCGATACAGTCGCGATGCAGAAGCTGGAAACTGACAAATTATGTACTGGATTTTGGCGTCTACATCGATAATAACGTGCGTTAGTATCGAATCAGAATTTTTGTGGTAATTTGATTACGACTTAAATCGTTTTACCTAAAAAAAAACAAGTAGGATAACCACACGTAAAAACTACTTTACGGGCGAAATCCAAATGCATACAAATCCTGACCCTAAGTAATTAAACACTATTTTTTCTTCGACAGCTAAAATCGGATCGGTGAACTTTTTTCGAATACAAACTGCACAAGAATCTGCTCTTTAATCTTGATAAGTTCATTGATTTTAAACTCCTTGATTTTTGCAGAGTTTTTTAATTACTTTCGAAGTGGAATATTGCCTGAACAATGAAAAATAGAGTTGTTAAACATTGATTGAAAAAAAAACTCGTGAAAATGAAATTCTATCAAATCGCCGCTGCAAGCAAAAGGCAATTTTACAAATGCCCAGATTCAGGCGTAAGTTACTGGCAATCTGAACTGCAATCTGGCAATTTCCAGATGTTCCCGAATTTATACACGGACCTCAACTTAAATATGTAGACATTTTAATAACATTTGTTATTCAATGAGGTACAGCTGTTTTATTATTCGATCTCCGACTTCTTTATTACTTTTCTCACGATAAAAGTATAGCGCGTGTAAGGTAATACGACGTTGAAACATTGGTGATGTGTTCAGGAATTACTTTCAGCTGTAAAAATTTGTTTCATTTTTGGCGTATGTATATTGTAAGGATTAAGAACAGATCCTTTCTGTGGATTAAAATAAAGGTTGATTGATTTTATTCAATGAACAAAAGTGCTATCGAATGGCTTCTTTTTAAAATGTTTAAAAGTAATGGCTATATATATATATATAAATAAATAAAAAAGGTGACGAATTTAAAAAAAATGATGGCTTAACTTGCATATATTAAATAAGTTACAAAACCAAAGAGTATGTATCTCAAAAAATACATGGGTTTAAATTCTTAGTACATAGGCAAAAGATCCCTTTAATATGAAAGCAAAAAATATACCTAGCTAAAACTCTTTCTAAAACATGAGCTAGAACCAGAACCTGAAACCAAAGTTTTCTACATGCCTCAATTTTATTTACCTAGTAGCTTACGCCAATGCTAACCTTAAACCCCTTTGGATTAGGAAGCAAAAAAATATAGCTTAAACTCTTTCAAAAATATGAGCTACAACAAGACCCTAAATCCTTAAGTTATCTGCATGCCTTAACTTTATTTACCTATTAACTTACGCCAACGCTAGTCTGAAAACTCTTTGGATTGGGAAACAAAATTATAGCCCAAGCTCTTTCAAAAATATGTGCTACAACAAGAACCTAAATCCTAAAGTTTTCTGCAAGCCTCAACTTTATTTACCTAGTAACTTACGCCAATGCTAATCTTAAAACCCATTTGGATTAAAAACCAAATAAATAAAGCCCAAGCTCTTTCAAAACTATGTGCTACAACAAGAACCTAAATCCTAAAGTTTTCTGCATGCCTCAATTTTATTTACCTAGTAACTTGCGCCTAAGATTAACAATGTTACTAGGTAAATAGGGCGGACACCCTAATACAGTTGAACGAGTATGAATTCCGTGCAGGGACATTTGTCAACGTCAACAGAGCAATATGTTTTCTCGTCACCTAGTACCTAATGTTTGTATAATGAGATCATGACGGCAGCCGACGGCCGCTGTTACCAGTTTATATGATTGAGCTGGTGCAATGATGAAAAATGAATGATTTCTGATTATTGTTAGCTTCTACTGTAGAAACTGTACATAAAATGGAGAGATATTTTTGAGCCTCAATAGATTGACTTACAGTCACAATCGTTTGTAACTTTTAGCACATCGATACTCGTAACTAAAATGTTTGCCAAATGTCTATTTCTCAGGCCCGGTTACGTGATCGATAAGCAAACTTATAGATAAATATCGTTACAAGCGGTTGAATATTTACGTTTGTGCGTGTTTTTAAGAAAGCATACCTGTTAGTATGGCTATTTTATTGACCTATAAATTAATGAATGTCTAAGGGACGGTTCATTAAATCGTTAGATAAGTTATAGCTTTCGATCACACGCAACCGGGCGTTAGTCTAGACTTAGGTTACTTAATAAATTTTTTTGAGATTTACCTGCCCCCCGAATCAGAACTATTCTGTTCCGATTTGGCTTATTCTATGCAACTATTTTCATTTATTATATTTGCTTTAGCATGTATTACTTAGGCCTTATTCTCCCAACGTCAGATAAGGAATATTCGTCGAATAAAATACAATACGCCCAAATTGAAAATATCTTCTATTTGGCAGCAGTCATTTTAAAAGCTGAGGTTTTTTACTTATTCAGTTTGATTAATTTTATCTAAAGTTGCTGAAATCGTCATTTTGAAGTGAAGTTTTAGAGTACTGTAGTATCTACTTTAAATTTAGTCGGCATTTTGTGCGTCGTTAATGGTTATCATACACCTATATTTGCCCGGCCCGCATTTCTGTTTCAATATTTCAAATAATTTGAATAACATATACAAATTATTACAGAAACATTCTTGCGTTAACAACCGCAGTAGTCAAAAGACTGTGTCACAGTTATTAGCCACCTCTAGAATTATACAAACAATAACATACATATTATTTACATAAGTAGACCTGATTCATTACGTGATAGTATACTCTTAATTTTTTCACACCATATCCTTTTTTACTGAAAACATTATTTCAGATGCGAAGCAGTCTCAGCCAGCGACTACGTCCAGTTCTCCAGCCAGATGCTGGAAGCAGATAGCAGCAGACATTGCGGTCTCATCAAGGACCTTCGGGTGACGTCTGCCAAGAACTCCTTGAGGGTGACCTTCAAGTCAAATGATAGACTGGACGGCACAGGGTTCAGAGCTGATTACATCTTCTTGAGGGATACGGAGATGCATAGCATGACTATGCCAGACACTGTGGAGAGCAGTAAGTTGTATACTAAAGATATAAGATATATTTTGCTTTCTTCATTATTATATTGCAACCTTACTGAAAATAATAATTTGAAATAATGAAATCATAGAAAAATCGATATCTTCCATGCTATTATTTTGATAAAAAAGTTTGGTCCAATTAGAATATAAATACCTCTTCCATATGCAAATTAGTTATAGTGAGTTTCGTACTAATTACTCAGAATAATAAACACGTTACCAAAAACAGCGAAAACAACCTTGGGTTTCTAAACCTAGGTGCCCTAGTAACACACATTTGTAATTAAAGTTGCTTTACAAAGGTTACCAGACGTCTTAATGATGTGATCATTTGACAAATTTAGTGTCTCTTAATTACTAATTTAAGAATAGCCGCACATTTCTGAAAATAATATTTATTTTACTTCAACACAAGGCGTTAATTACCTGTTACATATAAATTAATCAGTTTCTGTACTCACCCGTTATCTTTTTCATTAAACCTTTCTCACAAAACAATGTCTTGCTCGATTACCTAAACAAAGCCAATCAGTCTTGCTTTTGACCACAGGGAAAATTAATACAGTAGAATCGGTTTTGGAGCAATCAGCGAAATAATTTCAACAGTACTTGAATGTAACATAAGACCTGTTGCACACTGCAACTTTTAACAACGATTCAGTCACGATGCAGAAACTGGACTATGACAAATTATGTACCACATATTAGCGACTGCATCGATACTAACGCGCGTTTACGTCGATGTTGTCGCGCTTCTACTTCGCTGCTAAGGCACGACTGCATCGATGCTAAATTAAATCTGTTCATTGCGTGAGTCGCGATGCTGTTGCAAATGCTACTGCATCAAAGCTAAAAGTCGCAATGTGTAAGACGCTCACGGATCAAAAGACTGCCGGTGGTCGCATAAACAAAAGCATAACAAAAGGCTGTTGATAAACACATCCGTGAGGTATGAACTGTTAGGCTACGATTAATTGATGCAACCATCTTTTAATATGCGATCAAAAAGATAGAGGAACGGATATTTTGATGATACGTTGAAAATGCTAAGCGAATATGATGTAATAATACGCCCGAATCAAACCCAGACATATTTCTACAGAAACTAGCTCAACTTCTATTTGATCTATCTAATAAGCATAATCATAACACCAAAATCATCTTAGTTGGTGACTTTAACATTAATACGTTAAAAAAAGGCAAGACTTCAAACTTCTTTCGTGACATATGTCGTAATCATAATTTGACCATACATATAAATGTACCGACGCGCCGGGACACGTGTATAGACCATATCCTTAGCAATATCAAAGACGCCACTGCCAAAGTAATCCCTCTTTATTTATCGGATCATGACACTGCCCAATTCCTGAGTTTTCCAGTTCGTAATTCTTTTAAACCAAGGTCATATACGTTACTGCGAAAGGATTACTGTTGGGAAAACATTTGCAAGTTTAGGAAGTGTCTGAGCAGTATGACTTGGAGCAATATATATGCTCACTCTGATCCCAACACGGCATTTAATGATTTTCATGAGGAATTTTGCCTATTTTATAATCTATGTTTCCCAGTCAAGAAAATTAGAGTCTGTACTACAAATAAAAAAAAACAAAAATGGATAAGCAGTGGAATTAAAACTAGTTGTAAAACTAAACGATCACTAAGATATAAATATTATAAACTATAAGATATATATAAGACGTACTCGAAAATTCTACGAAAGTGTATTGACAACTCAAAAAAGAATTCAAATATGAAAATTTTAATAATAGTAAAAACAAATGTAAAGCGACATGGAAAATAATCAAAAATGAAACCTGTTATACCAAAATAGATGATAATATCTCTGAACTAAAAATTGATAACCAAATATTGACTAAACCCACAGATATAGCCGCGGCTTTCAATAATTATTTTATTAATTTGACTAAAAACGTACCAAGTAATCGGCATGACAACCTAAACACTAATAATATGACAAATTTTAATACAATGTTTCTTCGTCCCATGAATGAAGACGAAGTAAATGCTGAAATTATTGGCCTAAACAACACTAACTCAGAAGGTTTTGATAGAATCTGTACGAAAATTATTAAAGTGTGCAATACACAGCTTGTACCTATCTTAACACACCTTATAAACCTCTCGTTCTCAATGGGTATTTTCCCTCAGCTACTTAAACAATCTATTATCAAACCACTTCATAAAAAAGGTGCTAAAGATGAAGTTAGTAACTATCGTCCCATAACACTAATTCCAGTACTTTCTAAAGTGTTTGAGAAATGCATGCACCGAAGAAAAATGCACTACTGTAACAGATTTAATATTATAAACAACGACCAATTCGGTTTTCAAAAAAAGAAATCTACGACATTAGCAATATTTAATTTAGTAAAAACGATATTGAACAACCTAAATGAAAAATTTCTCGCTACGGGACTATTTTTTGACATGTCAAAGGCCTTTGATTTTGTTGACCATGAACTTCTGCTAAATAAATTAGAAACGATAGGAATAAGAGGACCCACGCGTCAGTGGCTAGAAACCTACTTAAAAAACAGAAGCCAACGCGTAGTTGTCAGCAAGCTAGTAGGTGATGAAGTAATTTCGTATAATTCTAATTCAAAAATTGTTGAGTGTGGCATCCCTCAAGGGAGTGTGCTAGGACCTTTATTGTTCACTCTATATATTAACGACATAACGAGTGTGACTCATCACAAATGTATTTTATTCGCCGATGACATCTCTATTATTGTAAAAACTAAAAATAACTCTATACGTAATCACGAAGCTGAAATAAATAAAACAATTGACAACATTACTAAATGGCTAGACATAAACAATTTAAAACTAAATTTTGATAAATCACATTTTATCCAATTTAATCAATCGAAACATGAAAAATTTAAATTTAATCTAAATATTGATAAAATAAACGAAATTACGTCTACTAAGTTCCTTGGAGTAATTATAGATCAAGACCTAAACTGGAAGTTACACATAGAGACTTTGTGTAACCGTATTTATAGCTTCGCCTATGCCCTCAACAAAATGAGGAAGGTGACTAACCTGCAAACGGCACTTATCACATACCATGCGTACGTAGCTTCAATTTTGAGATACGGGTTAATTGCTTGGGGAAATAGCACAGATACACAAAAAGCGTTCAGAGCCCAAAAAAAGTGTATCCGTGCAATCTGTAGCATACCACCGGACGTGTCCTGTAGATCAGCATTTGTTAGTTTAAATCTACTCCCGCTACCGGCATTGTATATTTTTGAAATAAGCTGTTTTGTAAAGAGAAATACGAATTTGTTTGTGAAAGCGATTGACAGGAACGCGAGACTGCAAAGGGACCCGGATAAACTCGTATTAGATGTTATCCCAAGGTCTTCTAAATACAATAAGAGCTGCCTGACAATGTGCTTAAAAATATATAATAGGATTCCAGATGACATAAAAAAACTTAATATTATACAATTCAAATCAAAACTATATAGGTGGCTAATCGATAAAAGAATTTATGACATGAAAGACTTTATTATTTAATGAATATTAATACAATTACTTTAATCTGACATGTTCCAATTTATTTAATGTGATTTCAATATGTATATTTTATAACGTAATTTGTATTCAATTGATGTCATTTTATATTTCATTAAGCCATTGTATAAAATTTGCATGCTGTTTGTAATAGCAAAACATGTGCACTAATTTACTATAGTATGTACCATCTTTAAATACCATGGTTTTGAGCAAATAAATATTCTGATTCTGATATTCTGATCATAAGCCAAATAACAAAATTGACTAACGCTTGTTTAAAGTTAACGTTACTAGACAAATATTTGAATTTAGTAACAACAACATTACATTCTTGGTTGATTGAAAGTATAAGATATTTTTACCGATTTAAAAAATGGCATAATTAATTCAATGTGTATGTATGTGATATTGTTCGAAATCGATATTATTCGAGCATGTTGATAAAAGGCTTCCAAACTCGTGCAAAATTGTATTACTGTATGTGTATGTTTTTTTGAGATATGGGTAGATAACTAAAAAATCATGCAATAAAAATAATGTTAAAAATTAAACCGTCTTCAAAGACCAGACTAAAAAGCTTAAAATAACGCATTTGTTCTCCTCTATTTAGGAGAAACAAATTTATTTGAAGTCTGTCTAGACTCATTTTTTTTTCGTTAGATTTATTGCTATTATGTTTTTGGTATCAAAAAAAATCCTTTTCAACCAATAATTAGACTACTTACAATAATACGACATGCTACAGTGAATCTACTGTGTTTTGTTGAATTGTAATCTAACGCTCAGAAATTCATGAAACACCCAAATTATAATTAGCGTCGTGTGTCGTGATTGATAATTGAATTCCCTTTGTCGCAACTCGTCCTTGGGCTCGCAACTTGACGAAAGAAAACGATCGAGTGGGTGTGATACTTGTATGTTTCAACGTACACAAAGTAAAATTTACAGGGTGTTCTAGCATCCTGTACATGTGGTTGCATCTGGAACATGTACATTGTGAATATCGAATTGATGACATTGCCTCTTCACGGTTGTATCATAACGTGGCTATAAGCTGATTAGGCTCTTCACGGTTAGATGGCGCTGCATGGGACATGAACAGCGGTATTAAAGATTTTATCCGGACTTAACTACAAACATAGATATTTTGAAATTGAAACTGTGACCATTTGATATTAATGTCTGAATACATAAAACGCTTTAAAGGCTATTTAATATATTATTGAAGTTGAATTACTATTGTAAAAGCTCTGTAGGAAGCATATTCTAGTATTTGTCACAGACAAACAATAATCTGCTCGGATATTTAGTCCGTGCGTCCGCCATAACATTACTTGTAAGATACGTGATCATCACTCTCATTGATGACTCGAGGATAGCTGTAATATGTGGGAGGATGTAATTGCATGTTGTTCTTTGTTTCAGATTCCATGTTCCATATACCCGGTGCTGCGGTTCTCCTAGCTTGCTTGTTCGATCTCGTTCTGGCTATCAGATAAACATGTGATTTGGACGTTACTTGTAAATTAAATTATCACTGTTGGTAACAGTTGTTTCTTTTACCTCACCAATAATATGTTTTATAGCTGAATCTTGAATTTATTCAATAAGGTAAGCGCGCTGCGGATCGTTGGATGGTAGGTATATTTGCTTAGGGACTGAACATGTTTTGAGCAAAAGATACCTTAATCAATGGACAAAATGGCTACTTAAATTACCATTGGTTAAGGTGTGTTTGGTTCGAATCACAAACAATCGTAATAATAAGAATGTTAGCGATTTCACCCTTAACTAGGCCCTGGAGAACTGCTGCTAGAAATTAAGTATTGCATATGCATTTAGGTTTTGGATAATGCCTTGTTTGAATAATCGTCCACAGATTCCTGGAAAAATACTGACAACCCTGAAAAATAAATGTGAGAAACCATAATTCCTGTGCCTGAGTAAGGACTACCTCTTTCTTTTCTCTACAAATGTATTTTTGAAATTAATCTAAAGCAGGCCTATTTATACTGAATTCAAAACAAAGAGATTATATTATTGAAGTATCACAATAATCGTTGGAAAAAATACCTAATATTCAAAAGATGGTAATTTGATGATGATATAAACGGGCAAAGAACGTACAGCTTCTAAAAACTCTTCGCTCTAAACGCATTGGTCATATGTTCCCCACACGTTTATTTACTTATTTTAAAAATCAACAAATAATGATGGAGAGACCAATTAGGAAGACTCAAAATCTACAACAATTGCAAGCCCTTTCTTGGTTAAGCCATAATCGATAAAAATATTGCACATTGTCCTAAAATCACCTGCCAATCGGTCAGTGGAAACACAAATGGCTGTTACTTTCGATATACATAATTGGCAAATTGGAAAGAATAGGATTAGACAAGTTTAAGCTTTTTACTGCCAACTCCTGGTTTCATTATTGAAATGCCCTGCTTAAGGGTTAAACTATTGGTCGAGTTAACTATCGATCAAGAAGAGAATAGAATCAGTTTTAGGCTGCAAAAGTGATTTGGAAATAAGTATAGGTTTATCGATGTAATAATTTTCGTAGATGACCTCAGATAAGTATCATCAACCATACCACCACCTGATTTTGTTTTATAATTTTGTGTGTTTGTAATTAAATTTAAGAATTCTAAATGAATTTTCCCTAACTTATATATTATTTTTGTATTAAATTTTCAATTAATTAATCATGCGATTGATTAACGTAAATGTGTTACATGCTAGATCATTGGTCTTTTTTTCTGCATTTTAATTATTATTTATTTTTGTATTTATTTGATTAATGCCTGTTGTGTTATAAATTGAAACAAAATAAAATTACCATTAATAACTTATATAAGTTCTGAAATATTTCAGACATCCAAAATTTAGCATTTCTATTTGTTTTATAGAACTTAACGCTTCCCTTCCCTAGTCCGTACTCTTATCGCATTCACAAAACGGGTACGCGAATAAACAAAGAAAATCACTTTACAATCCCACCCTTCCTTAATAAAACCGTTGGAATGTGAGCTGATCCACGTCTAAACAAAACGACACTTTCTTATATTATTACAGCTCGCTTTGGCTCCTAATAATTTATGGAGACGTTTGTCCGTGCGTGCCAAAGGGCTCTACTCACTCCTTTTACGATTCAGTTTCAAGACTGTTTACACCCTGATAGGGGAAAGAACTTATAACGGTTTCGGGTTAGGACATTATGCATCAAGGCCTCGAATTTTGTAAGGGAGCTATCACGAAAATACATATTTATAAACATCATCATCATTATCGGCCAAAGGACGTCCACTGCTGAACATAGGCCTTCCCCATGGTTTTCCACATTAAGGACTTAGGACGTCCACTGACAACATGGAAGATAGCAGGACCAACCTGGATGCGGACCGCTTGTGATCGGTCGCTGAGGACAATAATACATATTAACCGAATAAAAGAGACAGGAGACAGATTACCACAATCATAAGACAGTAAATAGCCTCAGTGTTTTTAGTAGAATAGTCTGTCTATGGTATTTTGTCTTATATCTGTGTCAGGTCACGTGGTTTTATACAGTCTATGTAGAACTCATTAGTTCGTAAAGATTGCAAAATAAACTTTACAAGAGCCACAGAAGATCACATCATTTCCCATTCATATTATAAGCAAAGAAAAAAACAACATTTTAACATCAAAAGAATCCCCCAAAATAAAGGTTAAGTGCTCTCAAGGAACTTAAGTAAAACCAAGCGGTATTTTCAGAATTTCTGAAGATAAACGTGTCCTTTCGATTACAATTTATGCGTGGGAAAGGACCGAAGACGCAAAGATTCTTCCGGGCTGTTGACAAACATCCTCGATGTGGCATGGTAAGCTGTTTAATTGGAAGAAAACACTCCGAGAGTAATGACCCTCCAACTATCCTTATTATTTTCTATCCTTATCTCTCAACTTAGTATATGACATGAGTGAGAGAGATAACGTGAAGTATGCCTTAGATTCAGCAAACAGCAGAACGATTTTGTGACGAATCGTCATTGAACGAGAAATAATTTAAGCATGTTGATACCAACGTCGTTATCGTCGTCGTCGGTCTGAGAAGCTTTTAGCCCTGAATGGCGAAGATCGAGATGATGTGGTAAGTTTTGAGTACTTGCAAGTAAGTTCTAAATTAAACGTATGATAATGAAAATAAATAAGCTTTTAACATAAACATAGTATCTTGCTAACTGCTAAGTAAAATATGCATTAGATATATTTCGAATCGCCGAATAAAAGTGTGTTGTCAAAAGAGATTGATTCTACGAATGATCACAGAGGGTAAAGGTGTTTTACAAAGTTATTATAACTTTATACTTTAAAAAACTGTTAAAGTCGCATATCAAAATATAAATCTGCTCGGTAGTGTATTTTTTTACGTTGTTTACATTCTTATATTGTTTTATGCTTTTCAATATCTTACTTTTTCGTATGATGTTTTTGAAATTATTTATTTTACTAACTCCTGACCTTGCTACATTATTATTAACTTCAAAGCTAAGTTAGTAGGTATTACATATGAAGACAGAGTAAAAGGGTTGACCACCGCCGTATTCGTACATAGAATGTGATATTTATTGAAAAGGGCATGTGACACTGGCATACTATGCTGTGTCTCGCTATAAAATAAATACGATAAACAATAATTTAATTATGAGGTAATAGGCTCTAATTGATCAAGTACAAACCACATCTTTTAGATTTGCGTAAAACTCCGAGTTTTTGTTCCTTAATAGGAGTGAACCTACTTTGTGCTTTTCTTTTTCGTTACTCACAGATTTTAACACGAAATATAGATACCTACAGTTAGGTCTGCCGGTACAACTAGAACTTTCAATTTCTTGATTTAATACGTGACTGGGCTTGAAATAGCATTTCATTCACCTCCTCTCGCTTGTGGATTTATTTTTCCTCTTTTTTACACTTTCGATACACAGGTCGTACTTACCTACAAAGTTTTAATAGGGCGTTCAGAAATCTTTTTTGGATTTTTTGAAACCATTAATTTATTTTTAATTTAATTGGTTTATTTATTTTTAATCAAATAGCATTTTTTTCTAATATTATAAAAACACTGTAACCAACACTATTTTATCTAAGTTATCTGAAATAAATATATACATAGGAATTAAATTGACAATTGAAAGTTAATATACCTGTGTCGGAAGTCTCGACATAGTTCCCTGTTAAACCACCAGGTGGCGCTCGAAAACTGCCGTAACAAAATTAGTGTTTTCGTGTATTTATTGATCGAGAAGAATTCTCGAATGAAGCTTAAAAATTACAAATATTTTTTAAGTTTTATTAAACATACAATCTACATAAGTTAAAATGATATTTAATGAATTAGAAAATCATGAAATTGAAATTGTCTACGCGAAATGTCAAAAATGTTGCATCAGACTTCGCCCGCTGTTTTTCAATGCAAAATGTTTTTAAAACTGTAAATGTAAATGTAACTAAGGCTAACAAATTTTGAATGCTTCAAAGTTAAATCGTGCTCACGGTAATTTATTTGATCTCGTGTGAATAATAGCTTTTAACATAGATAACATTGATGGGCACTAACAAAGTTTTATACTGAAAGTTAGAGTGTGTTCTTGCTACATAAATACGATCATACACGTTTACACGGGTCGACTTTCAATTTTTCTTAAAGTTTTTTTATTTTGGTTATGTAAATGGTATACAAATCATTAGGAAACTGATTAGTTTTTATATTAAAAGAGCATACAAAAATTTAAGGCAAGCAGATATAGGTCTTGGCTTCTTATTCAATATTATTTATACTTTATTGGACAGCCAATAAAGCCATACTTTATTGCAAAACTCGGCAAGCGAGGCGAGGATGAGTTGAAAGTGGGACCTTTTGGATATGGTCAAAGGAACGCCAGGGGAAATAGGCTGGCCGACTTTCTGGAGAAGGAGGGACTCTTTGCGATGAACTCTTTCTTCCAGAAGCCGCCTCAAAGGAAATGGACCTGGCTGAGTCCGGATGGCAAGACGAGAAATGAGATAGACTTCATCATGACCACCAAGAGACGGTTATTCAATGATGTCTCCGTGATCAACAGGGTAAAAACCGGTAGTGATCACCGTATGGTCCGAGGCATATTGAATATAAATGTCAAATTGGAAAGGTCCCGCTTGATGAAGTCCACGCTCCGACCTACTCGTGCCCATATTCAAAATCCCGAGAGCTTTCAACTCGAGTTGTCAAACCGCTTTGATTGCCTAGAGAATTGCGTATCAGTGGACGAAATAAACAACGGGTTTGTGGAAACTGTCCAAACGGTCGGATCTAAGTTTTTTAGACCTGGCCGTAAAAATAGACCTCAAAAACTCTCGGTCCACACTCTCGACCTTATGGCAGAACGTCGATCTATGGCACTGCAGACCTCCGTTAATGCTCAAACCTACAGGCAGCTTAATAGACGAATAATGAAATCTCTGCGACATGACATTCGTTCCTTTAACACGACTAGTGTTAAAGAAACAATAGAGCGAAACCAAGGCTCCAAAGTGTTTGCAAGGGACATGTCTATTGGGCAAAGCCTGTTGACGAAGCTTAAGACGGAGGACGGCAGTGTAGCGTCGACGAAAGCAGAGGTTTTGAGGGAGATCGAAAGGTTTTATGGACAGTTGTACACCTCAGTAGCCAAACCCGTTGATAGCTCGACCGGAGACCCACGAGCTATCCTGACCCGACACTACACTGAAGACATCCCGGACACCAGCCTCTACGAGATTAGGATGGCCCTGAAACAGCTTAAAAACAATAAGGCACCTGGCGAGGACGGAATCACAGCAGAGCTCCTGAAAGCGGGTGGAACACCGGTACTTAAAGTCCTTCAGAGACTCTTTAATTCCGTTCTGCTAGAGGGCATCACGCCTGAGGCATGGAACAGGAGTGTGGTGGTGTTGTTTTTCAAAAAAGGAGACAAAACCTTATTGAAGAACTATAGACCCATCTCACTCCTGAGCCATGTCTACAAGCTGTTCTCAAGGGTCATCACGAATCGTCTCGCACGTAGGTTTGATGACTTCCAGCCTCCCGAACAAGCCGGATTCCGAAAAGGCTACAGTACCATAGACCACATTCATACGCTAAGGCAAATTATACAGAAGTCCGAGGAGTATAATATGCCTCTATGTTTAGCTTTTGTGGACTATGAGAAGGCCTTTGATTCGATCGAAACTTGGGCGGTGCTTCGGTCTCTTCAGCGGTGTCACATAGACTATAGGTATATAGAGGTGTTAAAGTGTCTATATAACAACGCCACCATGTCGGTCCGAGTACAGGAACAGAATACGAGGGCGATTCCATTGCGAAGAGGTGTAAGACAGGGCGATGTTATATCTCCGAAACTGTTTACAGCGGCATTGGAAGACGCCTTCAAGCTCCTGGAATGGGAAGGATTCGGCATCTCCGTCAATGGCGAATACATAACACACCTTCGGTTTGCCGATGATATAGTCGTTGTGGCAAAGACGCTGGATGATCTAGGCACTATGCTCGAAGACCTCGACCGAGTATCCCAACAAGTGGGTCTTAAAATGAACATGGAGAAGACGAAAATTATGTCGAGTTCCCTTGTTGTACCCACTCCAGTATCCATTGGGAACTCAACTCTCGAAGTTGTCGACGAGTACGTCTACCTGGGACAAGTGATCCAATTGGGTAGGTCCAACTTCGAGAAAGAGGTCAATCGACGAATCCAACTCGGCTGGGAAGCGTTCGGGAAACTGCGCAAGAGCGTCTTCTCGTCTCAATTACCTCAGTGTCTGAAGACGAAAGTCTTCAATCAGTGTGTGTTACCAGTGATGACATACGGATCCGAAACGTGGTCTCTTACTATGGGCCTTATAATGAAGCTCAAAATTACACAACGAGCGATGGAGCGGGCTATGCTCGGTGTTTCTCTACGAGATCGAATCAGAAACGAAGAGATACGTAGAAGAACCAAGGTAACGGACATAGCCTTGAGAATCAGTAAGCTTAAGTGGCAGTGGGCAGGGCACATAGCGCGAAGAACTGATGGCCGTTGGGGCAGGAAAGTTCTAGATTGGAGACCCTTCGACCAAAGACGCAGCGTAGGACGTCCACCAACAAGATGGACAGACGACCTTAAAAAGATCGCAGGATCAAACTGGATGCAGACCGCTAGTGATCGGTCGCTGTGGAAAGCCGTGGGGGAGGCCTATGTTCAGCAGTGGACGTCCTTTGGCTGATTATGATGATGATGATGATTGGACAGCCAAAATTTATACAAAAGGTGGACTGGTGTTACTATATGGCATCTCTATCAGTCGCCTTTGGGCTAAGCATAAATATTTTTGTAATGAATTTTTGATGTGACTCATAAGTTCTCAACACAGGATTTTAAAAACGTTCTGTCAACAATCTTCAGAAACGTAAGTAAGTGTTAGTGTCGCCTAAATGGTTTGAACACAAGACACTAAAAAGTCGTCACTTCAAACAAAAAAACCGGCCAAGTGCGAGTCGGACTCGCGAACTAAGGGTTCCGTGCCAACTTTAACTGAATTAGGAAATCCACTTACTTCTATTTAGCTAAAATACTACAATATTTTGTTGACAGCAAGTATAACTTTGTGTTTCATAGTGTTTGTATGAAGTACAAAGCTATGTTTGCGGTTGTTGAAAATGTGCTATATCTCAAAAACTTCTCGTTCGATCCCGTCCGAACCAATTTTCATTGAAAGTATTTGTTCAAATCTACATTATTAATATCTTTTTGTCAAAATTTACACTCGCTTAGTTTAGAAAATAGATAGGGGGGGACGCCCATTTTACCACTTTGGAAGCGTTTAGCTATGAAACGTTAGACTGTAATAGAAAATGGTTTTAATGGATGTCATTTTAAAAGACCTATCCATAGACCCCACATGTATAGGTTTGACTAATTTTTTTTTTGGTTTTAGTTTCATGTATGGGAGATTGATGATTCTTCAAAATAAATATAAATAATTGTTGAATTAATAGTAAAAAAAAAACTTGATTTGTCAATTCCGCAATCCGGGCATTTTTTCGATTCAAAATATCATTCCATAATAGCCAACACCTCATCATCATCAATATCAACCAAAGGACGTCTACTGCTGAAAATAGGCCTCCCATGGCTGTCCACAGTGACCGATCACTAGAGGACTATATCTAGTTCGATCCTATGCGATCTGCACAAGGTCGTCTGTCCCCCTTGTCGGTGGACGTCATATGCTACGTCTCTGGTCAAACCTTAAATTTAGATAAATATGCGTCCGATTATCCGATCACTAATCATAATCGTACAGTGTAAAAGCCGTTTTCACCTTACCTATGTCAAGGTTCTATTTCCGATCTCAGTGCTCAATATCAAGGTTGGTTACTCCTCTGAGGATGCGAAACGTCGATGGAACGATATTTTTATTACTCTTCTATTTATTGCCTAGTGTTTTTCTACTTGCTTACGGGTTTTTTTATTGAATAAGGGCCGATTTTTTCAACGTTAGATAAGGAATATTTGGCAAATAAAATACAATACGCCTCCTTTGAAAACGACAATGATTGTGTGTTCAAAATTGGTCGTTTCTTACTTATTTAAGGCCTAATTTACCAACGTCAAATATGATTAAATAAGTATAAAACGACCAATTTTAACATGACATTTACATGAATGATTGCTGACAAATAGGTGGCACAATCCAATCATGTAGTTTGTATTATATTCGACGAATATTCCTTATCTGAAGTTGGTACAATCAGGACTCAGTAAGAAGAGTCTTATGTGATGTTGGAAGTTATCCCTAAGTCAGAAAAAGCTTATAGTATAAAAACTGGCTGCCTATCAAAAGTATTTATTACCATTATTAAATATAAAGTTTCATTATACGTAACTGTCTGACTAACTAATAGCAGACATTTCCAATTCAATTCTTAACTTTTGTTTGGCAAGAAAATATTTTTTACACAAAGAGTCGTCATTTTTAAAAAATAATGTCCTTATTTGAAATATTAGACAAACATTTTTTAGAACAAAAGTAATAAACTTGTTCTTTCTTTTATCTTAACTTTAATCTACCTTTAATTTACTTTCAAGGGACCAGTAGATCAGGCAAAACATACGGAAAGAGAACAAGTTAAATGACATCATAAATGAACTTAAAAAATAAGAAATAAAAAAATCACTTGTCAAAAGCAACTGTACCAGACGTGGAACCCCGTGTGGTACGCTATCCGGGCGCATGCCTGTACCACTAGGCCATCGACACATTGGCAAGCTTGTTGAATTTTCCAAGTACTTTCTTTAACGCGAAGGCTGCGTGACCTCATCTGACACAGTTCCTTGGCTAACACAGTTGGTTTTTACACGTGCATCATCATCATCATCATTCTCTTGCCCTAGTATGTTTTCCTCTTCCACACTATTTTACCACTCGTCTCTGAATTATCCACACCTTCACACTCATATCTTGTTTCACACAATCCAGCCATCCCTTTTTTGGTCTGCAATTTATGTTATAGTGACAAAACACTATGAGAACAAAAATTAAAATTAAGGAATGCTATTATCATCATAACCAGTGAGAAGCTAGTTTTAGAAGTTCCAATAATCGTTTTCGGTTACATTGTCACGAAAACTATGTGGGTGTTGGTTATCAAAGACCATAATTTTGGGCCACAATCCGAACTTCGGTGAAGTGTTTCAATAGACCCGTAGGATCAATAAATCAAAGATGTATAATCCTTATGATTGGATATGACACTTTATAACTAAAAAAGTAGGGCTATTAAGAAAAGTCACAGAGTAAAGACTTGCAATGCATTAGTATCTGAAGACTTAATTACGTCTTAAATCAAATGTAAGTGCCAATAAAAGTTGAAATAGTCAGACACATCCATAATTTCTCGCAGCGTTGAACATTCACCGACAAGATAGACAGACTACCAGGTAAAAGTCCCAGGATCGTCTCAGACCACTGCTGCGCTGGAGCCCTATTTTTGAATCACTTTCATATGGGTGATTTTCATTCGAAAACGCATGGAAACAAAACCAACTTAAAACCAAAATGCATCAAAAAGTCTTAAATAAACTCTTGACCTTTTAAAGGAAAGAAATTAATTTTAGGCGAAAAATTTATTTTTGGAGTCGGTGCCCTCATAGTTGATGGTTGAGATGGTCAAAATGATGGCACCGACTGAAAATTTTAAAGTCGTTTTTCTTAAGTTAATTTAATTTCATACTTTTTAGTGATTACAGGAAGAGGGGGGAGCGGTTTGCACCATGACTCTATCCTTAAAAAGCTATTCTTTTAAAAAAATACTCGAATTGATAATCTTCTCCTTTTTTGAAGTTGGTAAATCAATGAAAATAACATGACATATAGACGTTAGTACTCACAAAATTCAGTAAAAAAATCATGGAATTAAAAAAGAAAAATCTTTTGTGGAATCGTGAAAAAACAGTGGCCTTGGGCCAGTGCCAAAAGTAGGCGTACTTTTGAATCCCTCGCGTCAAGATGGTGTGTGGTATTCATTGATTAATGACCGCTTTTCCAATGAAAATTAGTATAATTCCATACGAGAGTGATTCGAAAAAATATAACTGAATTTTGTGAGTACTTACGTCTACATTTTGCGTGATTTCCATTGATTTTTTAAATCTTTATCAAACGAAATTCACTCGCCATATTCCAGCGAGTGATTCAAAAATACCCTGTTCGCTGGGGAACCGAAGGTAAGACTTATATTTAGCAGTGGACGTTATCTGACTGATAATGATAAATATGATGAACCATAGCTTCACAATATCGTTGACTATGAGTAGAAAAAGCTAATAGTACTTACTTTACTTTTCCAAGCTTCTTGTAAACTAATAACGAAATATTCTGTAATAGGTATCGGCAGAACTTCATTTTCCGCATGGATTAATTTTGTAAATTTCATTATATTTTATGAGAATCCTTATCTTTGCGGTTGGAGCTGTAATTTTCTTTTCTTTGTTTATTTTTCATTTCGTCGTAAAACAGAATCTATATTACAAAGCTACCACAACAGAGGTAGGCAGGAAGGCTCACAAAACCCAAATAGTGAAGCGAACAATAAGGTAATATGCACGATTTTCGGTGTGTGTATTGTAAGTGGCAGCCCTATTATGCAAAAAATAGATTTATGATAAAATTTTAATGAATAAAAAGCCGCATTATAAGTATTAAATCTGATACTGTGGTTATATCACTGTCTGACAAAAACATATGAATAGACTAAAATTTGGTCTATCGCTGACTTCTAAGGGCCAATTTTTCAATGGTCAGATAAAACTTATCAGACTGATAAATTATAAAGCAAAAGAAAAAAATGATAGTTACGAATGATTGCAGACAATTAGGTGACGTTTTCAAATTAGGCATATTGTATTTCGTTCAACGAATATTTCTTATCTGACTATTGAAAAAACAGCCCTAACTTGAATAAAATGTATATGCTGCTGAATAATCTATCTTTCAGGTAAAAAACACGTAAAGATTGATCTACAGTACAGCATTGCCTATAAGATCAGGTTTGAAATACAGGGTGTTGTTTTGGTCAGTGACATCCAACTCAGGGCTGATAATATGAGTTATGCTTATCTAAAGAAATATTTTATTTAATTTTTATGCAAATTTTAAAAAGAAAACCTTTTTACAACATTCTAAAAAAAATTCAAAAGGAATGAGGAAACTCACAACCTGACGCGTAGCTAGCGCGTATTTACGAAATACTACGCCTTAGCTAGTAAGCCATGAAAAGGTGACCTGGTGTTGGTAGTTTTGACTCGCTCGCTGTATTGCAACAACAAATCGTTTTTGGAGGTTATTTACATATATTTTTTTGCATCAGTATCGTTTGTACAACCACCCCTGAGTCGCACGTCTCCGACCAAAACAACACCTTAAATAAGTTAAAATATTAAAAGTTTCTAAGGCCAAGCTTAAATCTTGGTTTCAGTGGTTAATAGGAAATTTAATAAGGGAAAAGTACTTTGCTGATTGTTTATATCAACTTACTAGTATTAAGAAATTTGTGACACTGGATCTTCTTTTCCATCTGTCCATTGTATCTTCCCGACATTTTATTACGCACACACGTTTATGACAACCTGGGAATGTGGCTTGTGATTCGGCTGAGTATATAATCTTCTTAAGATATGAAGTTTCGTATGTTGGATACGTGAATTCTTCATTTCTTTTGTTATGCTGACCGTGTGACTTCGTAAATAGTCGTAAGTCTTTACAAATATAGATATATCTTGTTCAGTCCGTAAGTACTATGTCCATTTCTCCAGGTTCTGGCAGAAATTGTATTAAGGTACAGAAAAATTTAATTAGGCATAATAAGGACGATTTCTAAATTTATTTAAATACTAGTGGTCCCCCGCGACTTCGTCCTTGCGTTTTTCGATTTTTTCTCAACTTTCAAACCTTCCCTAGACCTCCACGAACATTTCAAAATTAAGATAAGATAAATCCGTTCAGCCGTTCTCGAGTTTTAGTGAGACTAACGAACAGCAATTCATTTTTATATAAATAGATTATCAGATAACATTAATGGCACTTGTAAGAAGCAACTGCGTCAGACAAGGAAGACTAGGATGTTGGTTGACGCAACGTTGATGACGTCACGCCGATTACGTGTTAAAAAGCACTTGCAAAATTCAACAGGCTTGCCAATGTGTCGGTGGCCGAGTGATATAGGCATGCGCATGGATAGCGTAAAACACAGGGTTTATTTCCTAGTCTGACGCAGTGGTTTTTATAAGTGTAATTTATATCATTAAGTTTGTATAGTGACTAAAAACTATAAAAACAAAAATAAAGTTATTAGATACTTACTACCGTCCCCAGGGTAGTAGGTATGGGTATGGGTAGGTATAGGTACCAATCATTTGGGAGAAATTAAGATAAAATAGTGTAAGTGTTAGCGGCCGAAAATCATTCCTGAAAAAAAAATATAAAAAGTACAGTACTTTGCAATTTATTCAATATATAATTTGTTAGGTGTATTAAAAATAATAAATAATACAGCCTTGGAGGCATTGCAATTAATTTTCTTATCAGTCAGATAGATTATTCGAGAAAATTAACTCAATAACCGTAATAAAAAATAATGGTATGATAAAAACCCGTTAAAAATGATTCACGCGCTACAACGTGCCGGGGCCGGACCGTGCCGGAGCCTTGAAAAAATCCCATAGAAATTCCAACGCCGTTCCCCGTCCGGGGCCCACGTCTAGGCATGAATCACTTCATACAAAATGTATACAATAATGTTAGACAGCGCCCCGGCCGGCGTCCGGTCCGAGACCGACCCGGCCGGCACGGTGTAGCGTGAAACAGCCTTTACTCGTCATTTCGTACTAATGTAAGCACGGTTTTCTTCTCAGCATTTGTTTCTGCGAATATTTCGCCGCTTACGGAAAACGCTCCTATCCGCCTCAGAAAGTGTGCAAACAATATCACCATCGAGACCACTTATTTTGTGTGTTTTCTGCTCGCTCAGTTTGCGGAAGGGAATGTATCTACGGTCGCTTGTAATTTTGTTTTGGTTACATTTTTTGTCTCTGAAAATGTAAAGCGGGTATGTTGAGGATTGTTTTTGTGTATATTGACGCTTTTAATAGATTGGCGTGGCTGCTAAAGCTTATTGGTACTTATACTAGATAATAACTTATAGCACCTACGGTGAATTAATCAAATAATCCTGATCTCGTACGGCAATCATAGATAGATAGATAACTCTTTATTGCACATAACATACATTAATTTACAAATTATTTTTGAAGAAATGTACAATTTTGGCGGTAAAATCGCTATTAGCGATATCTTTCAGACAACTTTTGGGTAAAGAAATTATGAGTCTTATAGGAAGGGCTATTTTGTGCATAAAAGAAAATTAAGAGCTGAATAAGTGAAATAGAAGTATATCTGTATAATAAAACAATAATAAAAATAATCATGATGTAAAATAACTAATATTACTTTGTCTTTATAAATTCATATTATTAATAACAAACATGAAAAAATTAAAACTAAGACATGCAACTTAAAAAATAAACTTTGAACCTACTATTTCCTTGTTCAACGCTAAACGTCGCAAACACATAATCACTTGCAAGTGAGACGTACGTGAGACGCTTGGAGTTCTCAGCCAACTACGCTGCTGCTCCAGCTTTAAGTGCTGATTCTCTGAGATGGGGGGTCAAAGTATCGACACAAAGTGCATCCCAAACTAAGGCCCGACCCCGTTTCCAGGGAATAAGCGTGAGGGCAAATGGGTCTCTTGCCTTCACCACGGACCAAACCACGTGGTTCCAATGTGAAAGGAACATTAATGGTGGTAAGAGCTTTTCTGATGGCGTCATTAAGGGTAGCATGACGGGCGAAACGCCCAGCGCTTTGCTGGCAACACAGACAGTGGAAACCAAATTTGTCAACCTCCTTGCCACAGGGTCGCGTAAAGGTTTCACTTATAGGTGCATTACCAACTCACGAAATAAGAGACTAAATTTGACATTGTTGGGGTGCTTCAGCACCCCAAGTAGGGTTCTAGGCTCCAAAAACACCCAGGGCCTTAAGAGATAAAAACATGAATAATTTAACTATAAAAACTCAAACTGCTGCTCTGTTGCCCTTTATTATATTCACAAACGTAATCTCAGGGCAATATAATCGGCATTACAACCCATATAAAGTAACTGAAAATTGATGGTTGTTTTTACAACTTTCCCCGTTTCATTGCCCCGTAAAGCATCAAATTAAAAAAGGGAAACCCGACCTTGTTTAAAACACTGAAAATAAACTTTTACTTAAAAGCACTGGAAACCTTTTTCTTTTCTCAAACACTCAGAGCAGGCTTTATTGCTTAGTATCACATTTTGTCGGGTGTCCATTATTTTTGATGTTAATAAAAGAAAATACAATGATTTTCATCATTATTCCATGCTCCACTGGGCAGAAGGTAAAAAAAGCATTTTCTCCGCGGGAAAAAAGGTAGTTAAACATCAAACTACACTTGTAAAGAGATATGACGATATATAATCATATGACGGTAAAAGCGAGAGCTCTTTTAATTTTTCAAAAATGTTTACTTCCATAAAAAGCATCCATCGTCTACTAGGTACTCTATCCTTTACTTTCTAAGCACATAATATAATTGCTTTTAATTATAGGCATAAAATAATAGTTAAACTGTCAGCTGAATCCGTCTGCGTCAACAATAGAAGAATGTTTTACACGACGTTTTTTTCTCACAGACAATAATAATAGTAGAAGAACGCAACCTGAACCTTGTCACCAAAACTACCACAAAAAATGTCACTATGTATGGCGCGCAGCTGAGTATTAAATTTGTATATTCAAAATTGTTAAAAATGAGACCAATTGTAATTTTTTATAATCAGTGACCATAATAAACACGAAAAAATATGGAAAGCTTTTTATTTTAATAATATGATGTGACTCAATTATCTTTCACTCCGTGTCTGTTCAAATCATAGTAATTAAAACTAAATTACTTTCCACCCTAGGGATGGAAAAGCTATTTTCAACCCCACTATCTTCATATGAAAGTTCAATTCTCCGAACAGAAGAGATGAAAAAGATTATTCGTTCACTCGTTTCGTTTCGCCGCAGACCCTGTCCCACCCTGGCCCTGTTTTATGATTACCATCTCATTCGGAACCAAGAAAAATCTGACGATGTAAAAATCATTAAAATCGGTCCATCCATCCTCGAGTCATAAATAGTGTAACTAACACGTCTTTCTTTTATGAATAAAGATTTCCAAAAAGTTATCACGGAAATCACATTATTTTAACACTAAATATGCTACCGATTTTTCCTAACCTCTAGCATGCGTATGGACACCCCACACGTACGTGCTTAATGGATTCACAAAAGGAGCTTTATTGGTTGATGTAACCATTGTGTTACACACTACGATGAATACGCAAGTAAATGCAGTTGCAACGTTAAATTAATAAACCAGTAGATTAAACTCTTCATGCGTAGGGAATAGACAACCAAAAAAAAAAGTTTTGCAATAATTTAACTGAAATGTACAACTAGGTAGTAAAATAAATAAAAAGGGGAAAATTTCTGAGTTAGCTTTGGAATAATTTTACTTAATTGTAGCACATCATGTTACCCACTTTTGTTGCAAACTCGCCCTTATAACGACTGCGTAGCCTATATACCACAGTGTTCACCTTGACCTGCTGTTGTCCGTACAACTAGGTATTAAAATATTTTATTAATAGGTAAGATTTCTGTGTTATTTTATCAGGAAAGAAAAATATTTTATTTGACCCAATGAATTCATTCAAATCACAAATTGAAAACAATCAAATACCATTCATAAAACAGAATCTGCATCGGTAAGAGGGGCGCACTTAATGCGACGGCTGCGCCTGAAGTTTCGGTTTAAATGCGACTTAAATTTAAGAAAGTTTACTTTCATAAAGATGAAATAAGAAACCAAAAATTTGCGCACGGGCGGGACTTGAACCAGCAACCTTTTGGCAAACCGGGCCAAACGCTCTTACCAATTGAGCTACCGTGCTGTTAGTCCGACCCTGCGAAATTTGTGGTTTCTTATGAAAACGTCAATTGCGTGACGCTTAGCGCCATCTAGCCGTCTGTTTATGAAACAGATGGCCCAAGCAGTTATTCTTTACAGAATAAATTCAACTTGGAAATTGATGTCGCTTCGCTATCTAATGCTTTTAGAATGTTTTTAACACTTACAGTGTCATATTTTATATTCATAAAGATGAAATAAGAAACCAAAAATTTGCGCACGGGCGGGACTTGAACCAGCAACCTTTTGGCAAACCGGGCCAAACGCTCTTACCAATTGAGCTACCGTGCTGTTAGTCCGACCCTGCGAAAAATTTTTGGTTTCTTATTTCATCTTTATGAATATAAAATATGACACTGTAAGTGTTAAAAACATTCTAAAAGCAAAGTTTACTTTTTAAAAAGCCACTTTACTGAAGTAAATGAATTAAATACATTCTTCAGTTACCGACATTCTCACATCAAAAAAGATAGTGATCACTTGCATAAGCTGTTTTTTTAATAAATGTTAATGTACCAAGAAGAAATATGGTTGTTTGAATGGGGGTGATGGATAAGTGCTGTTGATGTGTTAATTAAAGTAACTTTAATGTTCTGTGGTTTGGAGTTCAAACTCTCATAATCATAAAATTCTTTAAGTTATTCAAATAGAAACAGGGGGCGTATTGCGATCTTGCTTTGATCCGTTCAAGTTCTAGGCAGTTCAAAACGATTAATTTTAGTTGACTACGCAGATCAAATAATAACGTCAGAAAGTATCCTGTCGTTGTATGTTGGAAGCAGTAGCATCCAACATTTTGTAGTATTACGAATCATTAAACATTTCGAATCAAATAGCTTGGAAACCTAGAAATACATTAAACGTCGGACACAAGTAAAGAAATTTCTTCACTGCAAAAGTATCGGAAAACTCGGAATATTTCACTAAGGGCCCCATTAAGCGGAATGTCCCCTTAGGAGGAGAGTTCCCCGGTCTTTATGGAAAGTTCATCCGTAAGGTTGGGCGGTAAAGTAGATATTCACATTTTAAGTTTTGTCTTCGTACATCATAGTTTTATGTTAGCGGTAAACAAGACGTCATGGCGGCATGTCAAATTATTCCCGTTATTAGTGCACGGGCAATTTTTTTAGGAAAGATATAACTAAATATTAGGCACTCCACGATTTATCCTAATCGTTTATACATAGTACATGTGTTAAAGTTTTGCCAATTTTGGAAAATGTAATGAGAAAATAATTATTAACACTTTTCGGGACAGTGAACGGATATAGATGTAAAACAATAAAAGTTCTATTGAGAGTAGGGTACCGTTCCCCAAAGTGTTAAATTAGTGTCATGTCATCCCTACATGACATCTATGGGCCTTATAAAGAAGCTCAAAATCACAGAACGAGCTATGGAGAGGGCTATGCTGGGTGTTTTTCTACGGGATCGAATCAGAAATGACGAGATACGTAGGAGAACTAAGTTAACGGACATAGCCTTGATAATCAGTAAGCTCAAGTAGCACTGGGCGGGGCACATAGCGCAAGGAACTGATGGCCGTTGGGGCAGGAATGTTCTAGATTGGAGACCCTTCGACCAAAGACGCAGCGTAGGACGTCCACCGACAAGATGGACAGATGACCTTGTAAATATTGCAGGATCGAACTGGATGCAGACCGCCGTGGAAAGCCGTAGGGGAAGCCTATGTTCAGCAGTGGACGTCCTTTGTCTGATAATGATGATGATGATGACGATCTTTACATCTCGCGTTTTCCTCAATCTAACATGAATGCCGCGTGCTTTCGTGGCTTTTTTTATAAAAAGTATTATTTATACGTGCTTTTAACGAATAACGTGATTTGAGTTATCCTTTGTGTATGTTATTATTCAAGCATTGTTTTTTTCGACCACGCATTTCCCTCATTAAGATTGTAATCCACTGTAATTGCTTTTGTTACAATGTTTTTGTTTAATATTTTTTCGGTTTAATTTTTACGACGACTTTGTAACCAACACGATATCAGAATCTTAATTACTTGGGTATTATTTGTATAGGGGAATGAAGATATTACTTAGAATGTATGGGAAACGTGACGGGTTATAATATTTGCTTCAATTTGGAAATGTTAATTAAAGACCTTGTGTTCGGGGTAACGTATGGTTTGCAGCAGTGCCTACGGTAACGTTATTCTTTACTTTTCTCGTACAATACTAACTCATGCGCTAAAATATTCATAGGACAATGCCAGCAATTTGATTTTTAAGAACTAGGGATTTTTCAGTTCTTAACATTGTTTTTAATTATACACTTACTGTCATATGCAAAACAGAAGCGTATCAAAAGTAATTAAAGCCAAGTTCCAATAAGCAACCATGAGCTATAAAATCACTATTTGCCATTCAAAATTGATAGGTTTCGGGTCCGTAATTTCAGTTTAACGACCAGTAAAATACTGGCTGACAGCAAACGGTTCCGGGTATAATCATAACCACCCAAAGGGTTATAAGTCATTGTGATCAGATCGGAAACTCAATCAAGCCAATATAAGGTAGCTCCGCCGTTGTGGCCATAACATCTGAGTCCTGACGTAAGGTACCGGCAAACCTACCGGGCAATTTGACCCACCTTAATTTAGCCATTTCTTTCGAGAAGAACAGTTGATGACACTGATAGCATTTACAAATCAATCCGAATCTGAAAATTATCTATAAAATAATACATCATTGACATACTCGTATATAAGCTGAATTTATCTTCAACTTTCTGCAAAAAATGATCCACTGACATCACAGCTTAGTATGTCCATATAATGATTAATTGAGGTAGAACAATTTTGACAGACAATAAAAATAATGTAAGTAATTGGTGATGGTCAAATGTCCTATTAGCAGCTTATTTGAAAGTTTAGCTTTATTTGAATTTTACATACTATTAGAAATTTTACATGGGAAATTCAAAAGCTCTCTGCTCGACTCTAGGCTTACTTTGTCTTTTTATTCTGATCTGGTTTGCATACAGATTGCTCCATTTGACTAAGAGATAGATTCTAGTCTAGTACTTATATGTCTGCTACCGCAGGTTTGGAGTTCAGTTCCTATAGAGCTCGTGATTGAAAGCGTTTAGAATGTTTGACAGTCTTTCGGACTGTACCTTGGTAAAAATGCCACAGCGTGCAGCGTGTCGCCTTTTGTTTATATCCAAGGAATTTGCCTTCAAAGTGCAGTAGTCACTAAAGCTGATAAGCTTTGTTGACTCATAAATAACTTATCAATTGCTTTATTTATCGCTATAAATAAAAATGTTTTTAAAACTCTTTTCTCCATTCTAGACTAAGCTAAGTAAGGTATAAACGGAATTGATATAAAAACAAGCTTACTGAAGAAAAGAAACCTGATTTTGAAGATGTTTGTACAAATCCCGCAAAGAATTAAGGACCTGATAGACATGAAATGAGGCTAAATATTATTGAAAATTGTTGTAATATAAACTTATAGACTAAATTTATGCCTGTCTTCATTTCATATCTGTCTAATAGATACCGATACCGCATTATAATCTCGATTTGAGGAGCACTCGATAATAATCGATCAAATCGCTCGATGTGTGCTCAGATCTCGATCGGCATCGTGTAGTGTCTTCGAGATCGATTCTCGTGTTTCAATCGGATCGGTAAACACTCGATGTATTCGACTCGTATTAACATACATTTGAGGCGTGTGATTTGATATTAGGATGTTGACATCGCGTGATATTAAATCGTTTCAGGAGATTTTACACGTGGGTGTATAATTTCTGTGTTTTCTTTACAAAACTGATTCAATTCACAATATAAAAAAGTATCATTATAATTATTTTGATTTTATATGATTTAAAACTTTGTTGCATTTTGTACTTAACTAATCAACACACGGGATTTATTTATTTTTTGTTTTTAGGCTACAGAAAAAAAACTTACTGTCACAAACATGAATAAATCTGAATGAAACATACCAAGTTAATACTTTGTTACGTATTTAATTCTTCCTAATCAATTTATTATTGCATTTTTTACATAATAAAAAAACATTTTTGAAACCTGGTCTCTGTATCTATGGTCCAAACCGCACGAAGGAGGCATACGATAATATTGAAGCAAAGGTTCAGAGTAGGTACTGAAATGGTAATTGTATGTTTTCTATACACAAACAGGCCTTTTTCACAAACTTTCTAACATTAGATCATGTTTATGGTAATTTTTGGAGCACTTTCCTTGCCCAAGAGAAAACACCTGTTGATAGTCACAAAAGAATACAGCAAAAAGATAAACAGAAAAACCCGAAAGAATTTTATTTGGTTCATTAAACAAAGGTGAGGAAAAACTCCGGAATGAATACGGAACCCGGAGGCAACTGATTCTCATTTTCCATGTGAATCACTTTTGGGGTTGCTTAGTGTGAAGTGGACCATGAATTATTAACATAAGAAAAACTTATTTTTAATAAAAAATACTTTATTTAGGCTCGATAGCGCGGCAACTTACTCGTAATTCCATCTATAAACTTGAAACAGATGTCAAAAACCGGATGAAGTAGTTTTAAGTATGATGGTGCAACCGACCTTATGGCCTGTTACACAATTTCCAATTAAGTATCAGTAACGCTATTTGTTATACATTATACGAAATGACGTTCCATATTTGAATGATTAATTGTTAATTGCTTAAACTGAGACAAAAGTGACAGAGTTTTTTGCGCAGCTTCTTCTTAGAACCAGCCCACAATTGTCACGATGCTGTAGTAGGTATGGTTTATATTGGGACGTCCCCCCAGTGGGTCTATTTGCAACAAGAAAAGACTTTCATGTTTTTTTTTAATAAATATATTGGACACCAATCACATACATTGCTCTGATCCAAAGTAAGTAGCCAATGCACTTGTGTTATGGAAATCAGACACAACGGTGGTACCACAACACCCAGACCCGAAACAATATAGAAAAGATCGTTTTCTACATTGACCCAAACGGGAATCGAACCCGGAACCTTACGAGATGGCGACGCTTGAAACCAGCGTGCTAGCCACTCGACCACGGAGGTCGTCAAGTTTTATGAATGACTTTTATTTGTCGATTGTGTAACAGGCTAGGTCTTAAAAAAACATTCATTTTGTGCCATTACCTAACTTCCTTTTTTAAAATTGGCTCAAAATTACAGTAAAATAAACATCGTTTGAAAATGCTCGTAGATGTAATGATTTAATAATTATGGTGATGGTATCATAATAAAAAGAAAAGTGACTATTACGCAAATATGGAACCGAGAAAAATGGAAAACCCTTTTCAACTAAATGATAGCATTAACGCCTTAAAAGCGTCTCTGTGAAACGAATATAAATTTTACAATTTGAATAAAGTACAAAATACTAACGTTTTCTCTAAAAGTTTGGAAAAGGTGTTAGTTATTTTTTAAATATACAAAGCTATGAATCCACCCTGTATGGAAGAAAGAAAAATGTGTCTAAAATTAACATGTCGGGACCCGTTTCAATCCGTGCGTGAAAAGGTACGTCCCACTAGTTTTCCGCAAGTATTACGTAAATTTGGTTATAGAAAACAAATATTTCTGCTTTAATATACCATGTGATATTTATTGATTAAATATTCGATTTTCCAATAGAAGTTTTCACAATTACACACGGGATAGATCCAAAAAAGGATTTCTCTAACTAACTTCTTTATTTTGCGTTATTTTCATTTATTATTAATTAGTTTCTTTCATAAGATCATTCATATCATTCGGCTGTTTCTGAATGTTTTAATAAGTTCCGACTAGAATGAGCTCTCAAATATTTCATACAAAAAAAAACGACTTCAAAACCAAAATGCACGAGAGTAAGAATTTCAATCGCTTTTATAGCTATTACCTAATACCCCCGACAACTAACATATGTGAGAGCAGGACAACCATATCATATCGTAGTTGTCCTGCCAAGACACAGTCCATTCCGTTAGCACGCTCCGTTTAGTCGGACAACAGTTTATACAAGCTGACCTTTGTCTCTGCTAAGGATTGTTTTAGTTTTTTCATAGAGCGCAACAATTGAAGTCGTGAGACTTGACTGATAAAATTACGATAGCCTACGTAATTCGCCTAAACTTGGTCCCGGCGAATTTTGAAGGCTCATAGGTATAATTTATCACGGTCTGGGCTTCTGTCTGCGTTATATACACTTATAATAAACACAATTAAAACATTGAAATTGTAAGTATAAGTATTAGTAAGTGCACAAGAAGACCAACTATAATCTGTGGGTCGTCAAGTTGGAGTCTAGTCGCAATATGAATTTTAATTCCTTTTTGATTAGAATTCTGACTGAAACTTTGACGACCTATAAAGGAAGATTTTTGGCCGAAGGGTGTCGTATTCCGGCGATTTTGTGGATGTCTACGTGACACCACGAACAAGACAAAGAGCGTGTGTATGTAATTTGTTTGTTTGTATTTTATTTTGATTATGTATGTTAGTCTGTGGTAATTATTTTGTGGGCCTGTATTTTTTTATCTGTTGCCTAAAATAAACGTTTATCATTATGATTATTATTATGTTATAAGCCTGATTTACTTAAAAGGTACGTTAACATAGAAGTTGTCGAAGGGTCTAATTTCAAATAAGCAAAAGTTGCTGGCTTTTTTTAACTTTTTGAATCAATTATTTGACTACATGACGTGGTATTTCTGACGTGAAAAAAGCCATGTACAGAATGGAACAATAATTTGGTTTGTGTAAACGGGGCTTAACAAAGTCGGACCTCGCAATGTGTAAATCTCCCTTGCAATTCGGAAAACGACGGAAATGGAGCAGATTAGTATAATTGTATTTATGTGTGACTGCGCTTAGGTTGTACAATTCCTTTTGATTTGCTTTAATTAAATTCATTTTTGGTATTTAAGTAGGAGATAAAGTCGAGTTCAGCTAGAACTTTATGATAACATAGTACATGCTTCTTTCATTTTAAAACTTCCGTAGCCAACTGGCAAAAACGAACCCTTATAGTTTGACGACCTAACTCTGTCAGTCTGTCCGTCCGTATGTCACAACCACTTTAGTCTCCACCTATTCGCAATACATAGATGAAACTTGATAGGTAAGTCTATCTTGATTATTGCTTTACGATTTGCATACAAATAATAAAATAAAATGGCATTTGAGGGGGGCTCCAATACATGGAACTAAAACTTAAAAAAAAATATGTCATTGTCAATTTTTCTGAAAGTTTGACATATGGGAGATAGAGCGTATATACGCTCCCATAGTGGTTAAATGCCCCCCCCCCCCCCCCCCTCTCTACTTTTACAAAGCAAGTGCCAATTTTGAAAAAATATTACAATGTAGCTTTATACATACTTTTAACGAAAAATGGTTTGAACGAGATCGAACTGGTGGTTTTTGAGGTATACGAGTAAATTTTCAACAACCACAAATATAATTTTGTAATTCATACAAATAGAAGAAAAGAAAAACAAAGCTATTTTTGTTGTCAACAAAATATTGTGGTAGTTTGGCTAAGTGGATCCTTAATTTAATTAAAATTGGCACAGAGCCCTCAGTGCGCGAGTCCAACTCGCACTTGGCCGGATTTAAATTTTAATGAATTGTAACTTATTGATGATGTTTTATCACACCAGTGTGTGTTACCAGTGATGACATACAGATCCGAAACGTGGTCTATACTATGGGCCTCATAAATAAGCTCAAAATTACACAACGATCGATGAAGCGAGCTATTCTCTACGAGATCGAATCAGAAATCAGGAAATACGTACAACTAAGATAACGGACATATCCCTACGAATCAGTAAGCTCAAGTGGCAGTGGGCAGGGCACATAACACGTAGAACTGATGGCCGTTGGGGCAGAAAAGTTCTAGATTGGAGACCTTTCGACCAAAAGCGCAGCGTGGGACGTCCACCGACAATATGGACGGACGACCTTGTTAAGATTGCGGTATCACACTGGATGCAGAACGCTTGTGATCGGTCGCTGTGAAAAATCATAAGGGAAGCCTGTGTTCAGCAGTAGTGGACGTCCTTTAGCTGATAATGATGATGACTGTTTTATATTTTTTAATGATTACCATGTATAAAAATAAATGAATGGGAGTAAATAAGCCTGAATACAAATAATTATAATTTAATTTTTAAATTTTTGTTTCTATATTTTCCTGAATGAAACATACGGTTTATGCCATAAGACGTTTTTTGCTAGGCGAATATTGTAAGGAAACTATCTTGTCAGTACTTTAAAAAATAATATAAGTAAAAAAATAACTACCAACCAATTGATTGAAGAAGATCTCAGTATTAAACGATGCATTAATTTTTAAATATTCTGAAATCCATAAATTCGACTTTGATGATTAACGTTATTATTACTTTACTAAATTACCCAACCCAATTACACGTTCAGATATCACAGATCTAATACCAGCAAACGATATTTCAGTTTCAATATGCACTGCAGACAGTTTAATACCACAGCTCACACCTACCACTAGCAATGAAAGATCCATATCTATATGGAAATTTCGCAGCTCTTTCAATTTAGGTTCAATTTTCTTCTAACCTCGCATCACGTATCTCGCTGCAGTTCTACGGTAGCAGTTTAAAGTCAAGCTCGAATTGTACCTCGTATAGTACGAACGGTTAAAAACTGCGGTATCTTATGCACTTTTAATAATGGTTATTTTTCAACAAAAATGTATACTTTGATGTGCTAGCGACTGTACCTACTTGGGTTTACCAGTGTAAACTGCCAAAAAAACAACATGAATCCTGGTTGACTACATAACCCAAAAAAGGATAGTTACGTACATGTAGGCTTTCAAAAACAAATTATACCTACCTGCAAGAAAGGATTTTTGTTTAGATTATTATTTAAAATCTATTGTAAGTACTACCAAGAAAATGAAGTATTTATTAGTTGCAATTAAGTAGTTTTAATTATGCATTGTATAAAATTTCTTTCAAAATTTAAATTTACTTTAATTTCTTCGACGTAATAACTGTGTCTGCATGCGTCTAAGTAGTACGGGTATAAATTATATTCTTGAAATTTACTCCTACAGGAGTAATTTCCCTAGTATTGACTTGACAAGATTTAATGAAATTTAAAAAAAATACGACATAACAGCATCTTCCGACATCAAAAACATTCACGAGCGAGACGTTCGCTTACATTATAATTTCTATTACCTTTTCCATACACCTGAGAACATAAGGCTACATTCATGAAACGCCAGTAGTAACCAATTGCCCGTGCGCCTATTTTTTACGTTTTTTTATTCATCTCAGCTAAATTTATAACGAGAGTTAGCACAATTCGATTCTGTCCCGACCCTTTCCCGCCCCACACCCGTTTTGTGGCTATCATCCTATTCTGGGCCAAGACAAATCTAACTAGTAAAAATCAGGGAACCCATCACTTAATCGCAATTTTCTTCATCGATTTTCATTCCCCATAAAACGATTCGCAGATGTTTCAAAATAATATTCAACAAATTCTAAAATCTTGTTACATCACAATTTCATTTGGTCGAATGCTTATTATCTACAAACTTATTTCATCGTTACTTCTTTTCATAAATTACGTATTTTATCGAATTAACGTTAGCTTTCTATTTCGTAACCCATAATTTTATTTCCACGTAAGTTTCAATATGCAGAATTCTTGTAACATCGAATTTTACTTCACTAAAGTCCGTGTAACCAAACGAATTTGTTGCTAATATTATATTGCATACTTTATTAATAGACAATTTAAAGCATAACTGATATAAATACGTAATAAATATTGATCTAATAAATAAACTGCGTCAATGCCGACTCGCCGTGTTCTCCTCGCCGTGGTACTAGTCTGCCCGATACTAGAGTGTAATTCAAAAACCGGAGGCGCGAAGGGAGAGCAGCCCCCGCCCGCTGTAACAAGGTGTAGGCACCCGTGCGAGCCGGAGCGGCTGAGGCTGGTCACCGAAGGCGACCAGCAAACCGAAGCTGCGTGGGCGAGCGTGGGTGACTGCGCCTTGTTACGCAAGGGCGACGAGGCTGCTATTCCCGCAGCGCCGAAGACGAGGAAATCCTAATGCATGCTGCTTGACGCATAAATGCATCATTCAATGCATTTATCAAACGTTACGGCGATTAAAAGTTATTTGAGGAAAAAAAAATATGGGAACCGTTACACATTGAAACAAGTTTTTATGAAAGGTTATATCGATAACTTAATAATTCTATGAAACATTAGTTTGATTTATCGTTATACTGCTTAACAAAACAGTTGCGAAACATTTTTTTGGTGAACTGTTATTCGATGTTATGAAACAACGATTATTAACTATTCGATTAATCAAGAAAAAAAGATATTAACATTAATTGAATAGTTTTCTGTAAAATGAAATTCGATATCAAAAAATTCTGTGTTATGATAGATACCCTAAAAATCATGAACGTCGGTCTACTTACTCTCAACTTGTATATTATTATAATTTACCCATGCAGGGTGTAAAAAACGTATGAGTCAAATTCAAGGGGGTGGCTGTCAATCGAGTTTGGAATACATGATAATAATAATAAAGACAATCATATATTTTTTTAAAATATTTTAAATTCATTATTTTCCTTTATTCCAGACTCGACACTTAACCGCGCTCTTGAATTTGGCTCGTATTTTATTTTTCAATCTGTATAAAAAAAAGAAAAACCTTATTAAACAGAGAAAATGTCCACGGTTCCCTAAAATTCAACACAGGGTTTAAAAAAGTACGAGCCAAAATCAAGAGGTGGTTAAGAGTCGCGTCTAGGATACAGGGAAAAAAAATATTGTCTAGTTTTCTTGAAAAAAAAATGTTATATATTTTTCCTGTATTCTATTCTCGATTGACTACCACCCCCTTCAATTTGGCTCATACTTTTTTTCCACTCTGTATAGATATCAGCGCTGAAAAGCTTCTGCAGTTCAAAGGATCAACAAGTTTTCTGTTAAATATGACCTGGAATTTTTGCGTAGTTTTTTTAACAAGATAAGAAATCAAATGATGACCATATAAATGAATGTAGGTTTATAACTTTGGGTGATACGTATATTTTGTTGTTACAATAATAAATCTCTTTACTTTGTAAATACAAAGAGGATGCCCCAAATCAAATAAAAACATGTGGAAATAACCTCGAACTCTCAAAACAAAAGGAAAACACACGCGTGTTTCGCAATGTCAACAAATTTTACTATAGTATTTTTTTCTTTGTAGTGAAGTTTTTCAGTTTCTAAAGCTACTATTTTCTTTTAGCTGGACTCTAGTAAAGCTAACATAACAAATTGTAAGCTTTCACAGACATGAATACTCTCCCATTCCTTTATATGATTATTTTTAAGCACTGCCTACGGAGGTTCCATTAGTAACTTTCATCAAAACCTTTTTAGTATAACCCATTGTTTTGGAGTAATCCCACCCGCATTTAGTTATTAATTCAGAGCCTGTTAAAAACATAATCCACCGTTCCTTGGAGATCGCCTTTGGATAACATTTGCTGTGAGGCTAAAACAATGGTTATCCCGCATATAAACTTTTTTCACTACGCGCTTGGGAACGTTAATGCAGAAAAGTTATTAATGAAAGGAGTTGTGCAAAATAACCGCTAGCATCAGTATACTGACACTGGTTATATTATGTTGTGAGCAAGCTATCCTACCAATGTACAGGATAAACTAGTGTCCCATGTGGTGAATTCTCACCTGTTAAAAAACAACATACGAGTACAAATATATCTCTTACAAACTTGTCTGTATGTTTGTTCACGGATTTCTCGAAAACGAGAAGTCGAGTTCGAGATGATTCTTTTATATTCAAATTTAAATTATATTAATTTAATGTTATGTAATTTATTACTTTATACTTTATTACATTAATTTAATTGAATTTCAAATTTAATTTACATTTAAAATTAGGGTACAACACTGTACCCTAAGTTGAAATATACTAAAATGAATACTGTACCAAATTGAAGATTTACTCATTTTTGTGATATAACTGATAACTAAATTCATGAAATATTAAGAGAATTTAAAAAAAATAACCGCCTTCAAAAACCGACTAAAGAAGCTTAAAATAACGAATTCGCCTTCGATTTAGGAGAAAAATTCTCGGAAATAGTGTTAAATTTTTTGTAACTACTGATGTCTATATTTGACTACAATTTTCGATAGCTTTCCAAAAAAATGTTTGCGGTGGTTGAAAATGTGATCCCGCCCAAATCAATTTTTATTGAAAGTATTTGTTAAGATTACATCTTTTTTCAAAATTTACACTAAAAAAATCAGTTTTAGTTTCATGTATGGGAAACTTAAATATCATATTTTTTTAATTTTTGTATAAGAATCAAAAAGCGGTTAACAGGATACATCTTAATACCGAATTTCAACGGAGTATTGCTTATATTTACATAATTTAGTGACTGTGACATATGGACTGACAGACAGACAGACTTGAAGATACTATAAGGGCTCCATTTTTTGCTATTCGGCTACGGAACTCTAAAAACGTTAGTTATAAGACCAAAGGACTGGTAGAAAATGCCACATGATGCTAGGTCCACTTCTTAAATGCCCTTTGGTTATGTAATAAAGTATTTTTAGGCATATCTAACTTACAATTTGCATAACGCCAACTAACTTCACCTAAAAGCGTATTAAATAGGCTTTCACGAGAGAGCAAGTTAGTTCCATTACCGACTCATAATGCCGGTAATATCGTTAAAATCTAATGTAGAACAACAGCACACTTAACATACTTATGTGGTGACCTAATTATGCCTGGCTGAATTTGTGGTCTCTCTCTCCTTCATGGAATAATTAGATGATATCGAGTTTCGAATAGGGTGGCCATAGGTTCCCAACATTAAGACTTACAGCCCATATTCCTGTAAGATTTACTTATTTTATTGTTTTTTTATTCTTATTATTACTCTTAAACTCAATAGAAAATGACGATTAATGCATCAACTAAACGTACACTTTTAAGCTTTTACGTACTATAAAAATGAATAATAATTTTAAAAATTGCTCTTAAAAAAAGCAACTGTGACTGACGAGGAACACAGTTGCTTTTTTCAAGTCCAATTTATATTATTAAGTTTGTGTCGATATAAACACACACAATACACAATAAAAACAAAAAATATAATAACAATAATGTTGATTGAATAAAATTATTTCCTGTCGTTTATGTAGTGCAAACTTACAACACTGTCGCATATTTCTGCTCGCGAGAAATATGTTATCTTTTCCCCTGTGTGTCTTTTCACTGAGTATTTTTGGGGTCACAGTGATTTGAATTAAGGCAGCAATACACATGCCTGTCAAACGGACCAGTAGCTTGCATGGCAGTTACTAGCATGTTCTAGAAAGCAATTTGCGTCTTTGCATGCCTATATTAATACTGTTGATAATCACACGAGCCAGATTAAGAGCCCCCCGCGTCCCCTCGCTCATATTGCATAGCAGTAAGCATCTCCTTACACATACAAGTAGATGGCACGAGCAAGTAGCTGGCAAGAAATTGTGGCAGCTACAGTCATACATATAAAAAAATCGGATGCAGAAAGCTTACCCCCATACGAGGTCTATATTATTAGGAGGCGAATACAAAAATAACGTTGGTAAATATCATTAGATGAAATCACTCGATACCGTTTTATTTACAGTCACAATGAAAGTCACGGGAATTCCTCGCATATTTATGTGATTCTTATCGTATATTGGAATTGTGGAGGCGAGTGAACAGAGTATTGTAACAAGAATTTCTGCTATTATTTAGGGACCACTTATACGTATCAAAGCAAAACCACTAATTGGAAAATACCATGAGCCAGGCTCAGAAAATAGCTTAAGGAAAATATATAATAGTGTAACTTTGGTTGCAATTACTTAGAAATATTAGTAAATGAGCTGATTACCATTTGTAAATTTGTCACTGTTTTTTTATATCGAAAATGCATTTTATTTCTTTAAAATGTAACCTCATTTGCATTAATATTTTTGAAATGCTATTATCTAGTGGCTATACACTGTGTCGATATCACGATAAGTCTTTATTCACCAATACAAGCAAAATATTCATACCATGCAGGAGTAAATTAACCTAAGCCAAGCTCCTAAAACATCACATGAGAATGTATTTAGGCTTGCTTCACTAAAAGTAATCACAGTCTCACAAAGTGAGACTCAGGAGACCGTGTATATGAAATGAGCTAGTAATATTCTAACATACCTATTCAATGACTGATTCAGAAGTATTTAAATATTTCGCACTTTGTAAACAAAACGCACTTTGTATCGTTAGTTTTCGTACCTTACTGAGTCTCTGGGTACCTAATGTATAATTAAATTGTACAAAAGTATTTATAGCAAATTTAAAAATAATTCAGCTTTAACTGCTATCCTGTAGGACAGAGTTTATCTCACAACCAGTCAGCAATGCCCTCCCAAGAACTGTTTTATTTTTACCGACTCCAAAAAAGGAGGTAATCAATTTAACCTGTATGTATGTGATATCGACAGAATTGGATAAATTATCTGTTAAAGCTTTCTAGCTCCTGTGCAAAATTTCGTAAGTGTATCGTATATTTGTATTTTTGTTTCAACATTTCTTGAAAATGAGAAGAGAAAGCGAGATGATTCTTTTTTAAGTTAATCAGGTATGGTTTAACTTAGAGTACCTACAGTGTAAGTTTCATCAAAATCAATATGGTGGTTTTTGAGATATGAGAAGTAACAAAAGAATATGAAAAAAACTGGCCAAGTGCGAGTCGGACTCGCACACTAAGGGTTTCGGGTCAACTTTAACTGAATTAGAAATCAACTTACTTCTAAGATAAAATACCACAATATTTTGTTGACAGCAAATATAACTTGATTTTTTATAGTATCTGTATGAATAACAAAGTTATGTTTGCGGTTATTGTAAAAATTTTAGTTGAAAGTCTTTGTCAAGGTCTACATAATATATTTTTTACACAATTTACTCTCGCTTAGTTTAAAAGTTAGATAGGGGGACGTCCATTTTACCACTGAGGAATTGTCTATCTCTCAAACGTTAGACTTTAGAAAAAATGGTTTAAGGAACCTGTTCATCATTCATTGTGATTTTAAAAGACCTATCCATAGAAATCTTACACGCATAGGTTTGACAAAAAAATAGGTTTTAGTTTCATGTATGGGAGCCCCCCTTATTTTTTTTATTTTTTTTTGAATGAGAATCGTAAAGCGGTTTAAAGGATACATCTACCTACAAAGTTTCAACCATGTAATACTCCATATAATATAATACTCGTAATACTGATAGTTTCAGAATAAAGTGGCTGTATCATACGAACGGACAGACAGACCGACACACTTGACGAAATTATAAGGGTTCCGTTTTTTGTCATTCGGCTACGGAACCCTAAAATTAATATTATGTGCCTTCATAAGACTGAATAACGCATTCGCCTTCTATGAAGGCAAGGCAAGGCAAGGCAAAAGAAAGCGCGGTACGTTTTTGGTTTCAACGTTTTCGTTCTGGAAATTTCGACCTTCAGAATCAACCCCGTGGACGGCTGGAGACTAAAGTGGAAAATGAAGAATTAAAAGCCATTGTGGAAGCGGATCCATCATTAAGCACATCAGAGATAGCTGCAGGCTTCGGAATAAGTGATAAAACTGTTTTAATCCACTTGAAACAAATCGGGAAAATAAATAAAAAAATTAACGATGGGTACTTCATGAATTAAGTGAAACGAACTTGCAAACACGCGTCGACTGCTGTTTTACTTTGCTCAACCGACACAATAATGAAGAGATTTTAAATCGAATCATTACATGTGATGAAAAGTGGATATTGTACGAAAATCGGAAGCGCTCGTCGCAATGAACCCTGGAGACCCAGCCAAACCCTGCCCTAAACGAAAATTATCTCAGAAAAAGTTGCATGTGAGTGTTTGGTGGACTAGCGCCGGTGTCGTTCACTACAGCTTTTTAAAATCTGGCTTAACGATTACAGCAGATATCTATTGTCAGCAACTGCAAACCATGAAGGAAGAACTAGCTGCTAAACAAACGAGATTGGTCAATCGCTCTAGGCCACTGCTGCTTCACGACAACGCAAGACCACACACTGCACAAAAAACAACCACTAAGTTAGATGAGCTACAATTGGAATGTCTGCGACATTCACCGAACTCCCCGGACCTTGCTTCAACAGATTTTTTTTCCCGGAATTTGGACAACTTCTTACAAGGAAAAAAATTTACCTCCGATGCAGCAGTCCACACCGCCTTCAAAGAGTTTATTGATTCTCGTCCCCATGGTTTTTTTAGGAAAGGGATCAAAGAACTACCTATGAGATGGTAAAAGTGCATAGATAATAACGGAGCATACTTTGATTAATTCAATTTATTTTACAAAAAAAAAAAGACTTTATATTCCTCCCTTACAAAACGCCAATTTCATATGTAAGGACCTATATTACTTATTTGACGTTGGTCAAATCGACCCTCAGAAAGTTTTTTGCAGGCGAATTACTTTTTTTAATTATTTTTATATTTTTTGGGACGAAATTTGTAACTAAATTTGTATGTTTAGTATTTAGTTTAGGAACAAAAAACTGGAAAAGCTCAGAACCACCACACGCCGTATATGCAATCGGGCCAAATCGTGCAATTGGGCAGTAGCGTACCAGTACGGCAAGGCCCTTACAGAATATAACAAACAAATCAGAAAAGCCAAAAGAGCTTCTTGGTGACGCTTTTGTGAACAAATTGCCCAAACCCACAAAGGAGCAAGAATTCACAAAATACTCGCTAAGACCCCAAATAAATATCTTGGACTACTTAACCTCTAGCCACCGAGGTGGTATTTTTGTCACACTAGTACCGACGTGGGGCCTGAGAGGCCGCGAAGACGATATCGAGTTTTTTCAAAATTTTTACTAATATTATGTAAAAAAACACTTGATATTGTAAATTTAGGATCTCTTTATAAAATAAGGGATAAAAAAAAAATCAACTTTATTAAACTTTGACATTATTTTCCTTTATATCTTTGGCTCTATTTTTTAGCTAAAAAACGACTACTACACGAAAAATAAGTCTTAAAACAAATATAACTTCTTAGAAACAACAAAAAATACTTTTTCTTATACATTATTGTTATATCTATTCGAAAACAATCGAACAATATTCTAAATATATCAAATAAAAAAAATGACCAACAAAAAATTCACTCGCAATCAGGACACAGTTGTTTAGCGTAGGTACTGTAAGCAAACATGTTTTCTGTAAGAATAATACTGATATGTAGATTTTATATTTAGTTTAGGTGGACAAGATGCACATATTATTCTTGTTTTTGCTTGGCTTGTACTTGTACTGCATCTGGCATGTCAGGACCGAGTATTCTGGCCAAACTCATACGTAGGTCTCGAGGCAAACGTAAGTTGAACACTCTTCTCTTCATATCATCTATTACTAATTGTCGGGCTTGTTGTTTTTTAAACACGCCATGCCGTCAATCTTTGATTTGCATGCACATCATATAAAATATGAGCATTGACTGAACTTATGTCCAAAATTCTATTAAAAAGTGTCGTGGACCAACGTCTCGAGCGGCGGCTGCTACTGTAAATTACGCACTTCTTATCAATTTCGTCAACGCCGCCTTTTGTGGTATTATAAAATTGTATTATTTCTGACTTTCCTGACTCAATATCCTTACCCTCAGTATGATGCATTGAGGAAGCTAATAAGACAGCTTTGTTTTTCTACGTGAGAAATTAGCGTAATGTCCTTCGTAAAACCATACAATGTTGAACCCTCTGGTCTTGTTTCAGAAGAAAAAAATCTGGGGGAACTTCCCTTTTATATTCTCATCCATACTTCAAATTACTGATAAGATTTCTGTAAAATAATACTTAAAGTAAACCGTAGCCCAAACAAAAAAAGTCACGTAACTACCGACGTTGGGCCTGAGAGGCCGAGTCGGAAATTCAAATGGTCATAACTTACCAATATCACTCTTTCCGGCACTACTACTACATTTAACGGCGTCGGCGAACCTAAACTCGCAGCTACTAAGGAGCGGAGAACTCCCCTGCGCGGGGAAGGGGTTGATTTAGAAAATTCGTAACCCGTCGCGGCCTCACAGGCCCCACGTCGGTAGTTAAAGGTTAAAAAGCCAGATAACACATTTACGAACACTGAAATGGAGACTCTAGATCTCCTTAGGTCTTCACACTTTCCGGGTTCGTACCAAATCGACAAACAAAGCTACACCCAAAGGAATGATGAATTCCATAGGGCAAAATGCTCAGACTGGAATAAGGCCGCTAATATCTTTAGGCCTAACCAGATTAGATGGGCTTTGGAAAAATTCCAACCATTTAAATCAGCGGGAGAAGACGGCATTTTTCCTGCTCTGCTGCAAAAAGGAAATGACCTGCTTCTTCCACATCTGGTAAAAATTTTCAGAGCAAGTTACGCCTGGGGTACTATACCAGAACCATGGAATTGGGTCAAAGTACGTTTTATACCAAAAACAGGGAAGAGAGACTACTCACAACCCAAATCCTTCAGACCCATAAGTCTAACATCCTTCCTAATGAAGACCATGGAAAGGATTGTAGACCAGCACATTAGGGCCAAATACTTAGTGGACAGGCCATTAAGTATCAACCAACATGCATACCAAAAGGGAAAATCCACTGAAACAGCCCTCCTCGATCTGGTCGACAAGGTGCAAAAATCCCTAGAGGATAAGCAAACAGCCCTGTGTGCTTTTCTAGATGTTGAAGGTGCATTTGACAACACCCCTATAGAAACCATTCTTAATGGAATGGAGGCAAAAGGGATAGATGAAAGCACCATCAGATGGGTAAAAAACATGCTCTCAAATCGAGTAGCAAACATTACCCTCAATGCTTCAAAGCTTGAATTCCTTGCCACGAGAGGATGTCCACAAGGAGGAGTACTGTCTCCACTTCTATGGACCCTAGCAGTAGACCAACTACTTGTTAAGATGGCAGAAAAAGACTATGATACCCAAGGCTATGCTGATGATCTAGTAGTGATCATCAGAGGTCCCTGCCTCAGCATAATTTCTAGTCTAATGCAAGGCGCTCTCAACACCATAAGTAAGTGGTGTAGAGAAAACGAATTATCTATCAATGCAGATAAAACAGTGATAATCCCATTCACAAGAAAGAGAAAACTGGAAAAACTGGTGAATCCAAAGTTAAACAGTAAAATTCTTCCTTACTCTTGTGAAACAAAGTATCTAGGGGTAACGTTTGACCAAAAACTTACCTGGAACTCGCACCAAGATAATATCATTCAAAAAGCAAAAATGGCTCTGTGGAGCTGCTGTCGAATGGCGGGGTCAAGATGGGGACTAAAACCCAAAATTGCCCTATGGCTTTACACAGCGGTCGTGAGACCAGTAATAACATATGCACCTGCCGTCTGGTACAGCAAGGTCAACCAAGCGACAACAATTCAGAAACTAAGCAGCCTGCAAAGGCTTGCCTGCATCACAGCAACTGGAGCACTGTCTACGACACCAGGGGCAGCTTTGAACGCTCTGCTGGATCTAACACCTCTGCATTTACATGTGCAAAAAGTGGCCAAGCAGAGCACGTATAGAATCTGCTCCCGCACGAAAGTCAGATGGGCTTCTCAAAATCTGATAAAACTCAAGGAATCAGTACTTGAAAACCGACTACTAAGCATGCCTAGTGACGACATGCATACAGAATGTAACTTTACTAAGTTATATTCCGTAAACATACCTTCTAGAGATAAATGGCTTGAGGGCCAAATGTCATTTAAGAAAGGTAGTCACGTCTGGTACACAGACGGATCCAAAAAAGGGAATGATGTAGGTTGTGGGGTCTACGGAGAGAGGCCTAAGCTCAAAGTTAGTGTAAACATGGGGACTGAAACCTCCATCTTCCAAGCCGAGGTCTTTGCCATAAACAAATGTGCAGAGATAAACCTTGAGAAGAGACTCCGGAACCAACACATCTACATCAACTCAGATAGCCAAGCTGCATTGCTGGCTCTAAAATCCTTCGAACAAATGTCAAAACTGGTGCAAACATGCACTGAGACATTGAATGAACTGGGAAACACCAACAAAGTCACACTTACATGGGTACCAGGGCATTCAAAGATTGAAGGACACGAAGTAGCAGATGAACTTGCTAGAGAAGGAGCCGATAACCCTCAAATCGGCGTAGAACCATTCTGTGGCATCACCAAACAACGCGCCACTACGCTTCTAACCACCCTCTGTAAGCAAGAGGCTATTGAGTCGTGGAAGTCTACACAAGGACAAGGACACTCAAAAGCACTAATTCGAGGTTACAACAACAAAGTAGCTAAAGAACTGTTAAAGTTCGAAAGATACAAAGCTTGTGCAGTGACCAGAATACTAACTGGCCATTGCAAACTGAACAAACATTTGGCCAATATGAACATGACCGAAGACACTCTATGTAGATTCTGTAATACAAAAGAAGAAACGGCCATGCATATCCTCTGCTCATGCGAACCGCTTATGAGCAAAAGAAGTATCCATCTCGGGCGGCACATCATGCACCCGGATGAGATAGCAGATATCACGCTCCAAAGAATCTGGCAATTTATGGACTCAACGGGACTAAGCAGTGAAATTTAAATATAAGGGCGCCACAATAGATCATACCTGGTCGAGCTGGCAACTTTAGAGCCCAACAACTAATAATAATAATGTTTAGTATTCAAGCCTGTCCGTACTAAAAGTACTCAAGTCTTTCTAAGTATGTCTTTATTACTTTACACGCATTAAAGTGCTAGTCACATTTTAGTCTCTATCCTTTTATAAATAGGAGTTATAATGATCTTTTACTACAAAACCACGTCTAATGGCGTAGCGTTAAATTAGTTAAAACTAACGTCAAAAGCACATTAATCCTTTCAAAGTGTAATTATAACGAAATTTGTCCCTTGAAAATAATTTATTCGTTCATTTTAGCGCAATTAGAGACTTTACAACCGTTTACGGGCTGTTTATCCTTCAATCCAAGACCATGCACTATTTTATCTAAAGAATCTAGTAGATATTCAAACGTCTTTTAGGTCAGTCACTTAAGTATATAACTTAGAGTCGGTTTAAACCATAAAATTAATATTCCTACCGGAAGGGATAATAAATTTATGGTTTAAACACTGTCAGATATGACTTATTCAACTGAATATGTATAAAACGATCGATTTTAAAATGTCATTTTCAGAAATGAGTGCTGTCAAATCTAACGTTTTCAAATCAGGCATTTTGTATCATTTTCGACGAATGTTTATTATATGAAGTTGGTAAAATCGACTCTTATTGTGTTTCAATTTTATTTGTTACATTGGGGCAAAGTTGCTGTAGCTCATGAAGTCCGTTTCTATTTGCTAGTCTAATATTGTAAACAATCTTTTCATAACTTTTAAATTATATCAGTGAATAAAATTATTTGACTATTTTATTTAAAAAGATCTCACTATTCAATGATGTAAGTTGTGAGCTTTGTGTTTATCTAATTTTAAAATTACTCATTTCGTCAAAAAGGAATGTCAAGATTGTTTACAGAATTCGACTTAAGTAGCATTTTTTTTTGAATTGATCAGGCATTTGACCACTATCACACCTAGTTGTAAGTAAGGGGTAAGTATTGGAGTTTTATGTCAAAGGATCTTGACCAGAATTCTATAGAAACTTGGCCCACTTTGCGTCTGCATGCGTCATTACATAATGTTCGAATAAAATATATAAATATTTGAAAGAAAACAGACAACAAATATTTTTTTTAAATAATTAGGGGTTTACGAAGAATTCCATGGTAGATTGGACATTTTGAGGTTATGTTTTGTGATTGCAGAGTTATTGCACCATACCTACATTCATTTTGATACATTTAGAAGGTAATTGTTATATTTTACTAAAGTAATTCAATACTTACTTACTTAGTTACCCTTAAAAAACCAGTGCAATTATAATTCAAACAAGATTTTAGAAATATAAACTACAAAGATGCAATCTGGGCCCGGCTTTGGTCAATATCCTTTACATCACATTTAAAACTATCGTCAATATTAATTTACTATAATATCACCTTTATATAGATTCTCAGCTATTATCATTATTTAACAGCAAATACCTCCATGTTCAAGCAAACACCCTTGGGAATGGTAACAACGAAACTTCGTATCAACAAGAGATTGATTGATATTCTTACAGGGCCGTGTAAGGTCCGCTTATAAGCGTGGGCCGGCAATATTGTACATTTTTCAAAGAGCCCGTCTTACACTAGCCATTAAATTGTGAAAGAGAGATTTAGAAGCGCTATCATGAAACTAGCTCGATAATGTTTTGATTTTGTTGTGTCGAATATAAGTTATAAGTTAGTTGTGTTATATAAGTTTCGAGTTATCAAAGTATGGGTTTGTAAAAAAAGACAGTACAAACTATGTCTTTTCTTAACCGACTTCAAAAAAGGAGGAGGTTATCAATTCGACTGTATGTTTTTTTTTTGTTGTTACCTCATATCTCAGTCGTTTTTTACTTTAAGATATACTTGTGTTTTTTTAACCGACTTCCTTCAAAAAAAGAGGAGGTTATCAATTCGACTGTATGTTTTTTTTAACCGACTTCAAAAAAGGAGGAGGTTATCAATTCGACTGTATGTTTTTTTTATTTTTATTTTTTTGTATGTATGTTACCTCATATCTCAGTCGTTTGTCGACTGAATGGAAAAATTTTTTCACCTACTTAGAGGGTGAGCCTTCTAGTTGGTCCCATTTTTTCCATTTTGGGATCTGATGATGGGATCTTGGTGTAATCGAAGGGAACCCTCAAATTTTAAAGGCACGTATAGTGTTTCTTTACTAGAATCTTAATGTTGACGTGTTGTTACGTCTGATAGTCAACATCTTGTGGGGCTGCGCTGATGGTGGAACTCCTTAACGCTTATGAGTTCAGTAATTATAATGACGGAACTTATGATAGGTAATTTGTAGCTTCTTAAAAAAATGGAATCATAAGGTGCAACCCCCCCCCCCCCCCTCTTATGTAATCACTAAAAATGAAGAAATAAAATAAACTTTTAAAAAAAGTAAAAACCAACTTCAAAACCAAAATGCACTAAAAAGTCTTAAATAAACTCTTCACCATTGAAAGGAAAGAATCCGTTTTAGGCAAACAATTTCTTTTTGGAGTCGGTGCCATCACTTTGACCATCAAGCATCAACTATCACAGCACCGACTCCAAAAAGAAATTGTTTGCCTAAAACGGATTCCTTTCCTTTCAATGGTGAAGAGTTTATTTAAGAATTTTTAGTGCATTTTGGTTTTGAAGTCTGTTTTCACTTTTTTCAAGTTAATTTTATTATAAAATAAAATACTACATTAGCAATTAGATCTAATGAATAACATAATGAGATTATGAAATAACAATAAATATAAAAACATCAGTATTGAATTCAGGTTACATAAGGTAAGGTTAGCTATCCAACGCGGCAACGCAGCCAGCAGCATCATAGCCTCCTTGCCGCAAGGTAATGGTTTCGTTTTTGAATAGGAAGATTTTAAGTATTTTTTTATTTTGCATGTCTTAGCTTTATTTTTTTCTTGCTTGTTATTAATAAAGTGTGGGGTTACATAATATTATAAAAGATTATAGTTAGTGGTACTATTGTAGGAAAGATTGTTTCTAAATTATAATAACTTGTACGTTTTGGAACACACAATATTTAATTAAAGGTACTACAACAGTTCTCTTTCCAAATATATGTTCTATTGGCATAATCGAATTTGGCATTTCAATTTTCGCAAATCCTACACAAACAAAACAATTTATTGGAAACCCGAAAAATAGTTTCGGTGCCATCAATATCCCGATGTCAAAATAAGCCTTGCCCGCAAACCATCAAAAACAAAGAGGGGATTGAGGAAATCTAAACATTTCTGTCCCTAATAATCCTCACTTGGGCTCTGAGACCACTTTTACGGTAGACACCTCTTTTTTGATTGGAAGCATTATACCTACAATTTATTTTTGTTTCTCTGACGGCAGTTCCCAGTATCCACCCTATATTTGGGGTTTTGCCCCACTAGAGATGAAAATTGTATATACCTTAAGATTTTTTGTCCGTATAAACCTTGTGGCGGTAGCAGTAAATCCCAACTCTGGGTGCTATCTGCCGATGAAAGGACACGTAGCTTACTGGGGAGAGGCATGTATAAACGGATATGACCATTCATGGCCAAGCAACGGACAGCGATGAAACAAATCCTTAAATAAGTGGATTTTATTGTATACTCAAAACAATAATATTTATTAATATCTTCAGAGATGTTTTCCGGATTTCTTTCAATTTTAGTGTAGTTCTTAGCAAAATGCAGGGTTTTTATCTACCTGCAACTTCTTTTGGGAAAGTTAAGCATAAATTATTACCCTTATTGGTATTAAGGGCTACATAATAACTTTATAAATAAATTCGATGCTGTCCTTCAATATGGGCCATATCTTCTACGACCAATGGTCATTGGTCTTTGTAATAAATCAGAAATGAGGAGATAAGTTACTCATTCTCAAAAATATATACGATCCGAATAATTGCGTTTATCTCTAAGTAATATTCCCCCTAGCCGATATCGACTACGGTGGCCAGTCACAGCGACGACTGCGCGGGACATATTATGGTGCACAAGTGTGTGCACAAACACAAGTGCACTCTCTATTCCTTTCACTCTCATAGCTCGATGGGACAGCAATCTGACACGACTGGAGAGAGATCAGGCGCAGGCCAACGTCTGTACGTGCTTTTCCGAGGCACCGGCGTGAAACACCGCCAACTTAAACTAAACTCCGGGCTACCCTTACAATTTTTGAACAGAAAAAACTTAGGTATATATTTTTGGTCTGACCCGAAGATCGCTTTAAAGTACGACTTTCTTACCGCTGCGTCACCAGGCAGCTATATCTCTAATTATCAGAAGCTCAAGTTCACTTGTCACCAAATTATAATATTATGTCGGGTTTAGAAAGTTCTAGAGGTAGATAGAGAGCATTATTAATTAAAAGCGCTGTACACACGAGTAGGCCGCTTGCTTTTGTCAGCAGCTGGCGTTACTTAAAGTTCTTCTAGAAACTTTAATTAGTTTCTGATGCGGTATTTATAACTTATTTGTCTATGATTGGGTTTCGCCCAAATAATCTAAGGCAATATATCAACGCTTCTTCGTTCTATTTGTCGCTGCCTCCTCAATCAATTCATATTTATACGAGCCCTTGCCTCGACTGGATTTATTTTATGCGTAATTGAAATATGTTCTTGGGATTAGTGATTGGAAAAAATAGTTATTAGGCATATGATGTTAAAAGGCATAATTTCAAATTTTGCTTTTTATTCTATATATACAAGAGAGTTGCCAAAAATCAGCAAAACTTATCAAAATGCTTAAAGATTTTGAGCTCCGAAATATTTTGATTTTTGAACATACTCTTCTCCCAGATTCTAGATGCAAATATGGAATTTACGGAATTTATGGAAACTACGGAAGCGCCAAATGCTTGCAAATTTGACAATATAGAGTTTGTATTTTACGAGGAATAGACAAATACAGATACGATGATACAGATATGATGCTTAAGAGGACAAAAGGAGATACAAAAGTCTTTTCTATTGAAAATATACACATAAATAGGAAATATATAAGAGTAACAAATGTCCTTACAATAAAAGGGAAAAGTGTTAGGTATTTTCTAACAATATAAACATAATCTAAAAGCTACCTACTTTGAAGAACATTATTATAGCAGTTGCAATATTAGTTCCTTATTTTCTTACGTATTTTTATTGGAGAGTACTTGTATTACAGAAAATGTCATCCCCTGCTGTTCAAATCATAACTAAGGATGAGTTTCTAAAAACCAACGGAAAATCGGTCGGTTTTCCGAATAGATCGGAACGGAAATTACCTTATCAGAAGTAGGATGAGTTGGGTCCACTGTTAGCCGTTAGACCTTGAGTTCTCAAACTTATTTCTCAAATAGTTATTAAGAAAAAAATTAATTCAGAAAGTTTTAAACGCTTACAGTGTCAAATTTTATATTTATAAAGATGAAATACGAAACCAAAAATTGCACACGGGTGGGACTCGAACCAGCAACTTTCTGACTGATCCGGCCATACGCTTTTCCAATTGAGCTACCGTGCCATCGGTCCAACGGTGCGAAATTTCTGGTCTCTTATGAATAAATACGTCATTAGGCGTGACGTCTGCGCTATCTACTCCAACTGTATTACAACAGCGGTGGGACAAGAAGTTATTTATTACAGAATCAATTCAATTTGGAAATTCATAACGAATCGCTATTCAATTGTATAGAATCTTTTGAACACTCACAGTGTCATATTTTATATTCATTGAAAGAAGAAACCAAAAATTGCGCACGGGCAGGACTCGATCTAAAAAAAATTCTGGCTTATTTCTTAACTATGAAAATGTATGTTTTTAGCGCTTGCCATTTTTTTTTCTTTAATACGTCTAAAATGTTACAACTGCAAACATTTTGGCGTTTCATCTGATGATTCAGTTAGCGTTTAATATGCGGGTTCTGAAATCACAACTTCTGTAGGTATTTGCAAAATATTTATCAACTATTTTCCTACGTAAATTCGTAGTATTATTAAGAACAAAGTGCGAATCAATTAACTTCCATTGCCATCTAGTGGTGTGCGTTGACAACATACACAATATCTACGCTTGGGCCAGCGAGTCATTTTCTGTGATACGGTGTAACAGCTTATCTCAAAAAAACTTAGTATTATCATTAAGCCTTTTTCCTAGTACCCACTAAAAGCACACTTTGAGAATAACTGTTTAGTAGGTAGTCAGCTAGTTGTTCAAAGGCTGGGCTTCTAGGAATTTTAATAAAATCCATGGCACAGTTAACATTAGACCCGCTCACATGTAAAGTTTAATTTCCTGGCACTACCTCCTTTGAGCTCTTTCCTTTGTCTTTGTTACTTGTTGAATTTAACTCGCTTTGTTCGTATATAAAGCAACATAAAGCATCCGCTTGTATCGTGTGCATTCTGATTTATATATCATAAACTGAAACCTTTTTTTAGAAATAAGCGTGTACCATTAATATACCAATATATTATTCCGTTACGGGTAGATGCAAAAATTCGCTAAATTTGATATAATCTGAAATCATCATCATCATCATAATTATCAGCCAAAGGACGTCAACTGCTGAACATAGGCCTTCCCCACGGTTTTCCACAGCGACCGATCACAAGCGGTCTGTATGCAGTTTGATCCTACAATCTTCACAAGGTCGTCTAAGCCATTTGAAGAAATATTCATTGAGTAACCTTTTTCTTGTGACTTAAGCCCTAGGTTATTTTACTATTGATTGACTTTCCAGAAGCTTGAACAATGGACGTCAAATAACTTAGGACAAACTTCTACAAAGTACTTATCTACTTTTAAATATTTGGAGAGCACAATGAGTCAAACTTTGTATTTCTTGGACTACTGAATTTATTTTTGTCTCCTATTGATTATGACGTTTTTTTTGATGAAATATCACCTAAATTAAAATTTGTAGAAAAATGTATTTTTTTCTTTTCACAGTGTCTTCTGGATTGAACCCCTGATGCTTTACTAACAAATCTTGCGGAAAAAAACATCGAGTAAAACGTATTGCTAACCTCTCTGAGTGACAGGCATTTATTAAGAAAACAGTTGTTAAAAGTTCTGCAGCTCATTTTTCGAGTTAAAACACAAAAACATGCATTTGCCCACACAAAAAAAAACACTGAAAGACATACTATCATAAGCATATTTACGAAAATCTTAATGTTTTAACCAAAATATAACATTTATGTTCATTTACTAAACACTTAGTTTACAATCTCCTTAGTTATTACCCAGTGTCTTGAAACATAACTTATGTCCAAAGTTAACACGTTACACACCTTGAACCGTAATCCTCACTTAAGTAATTGGATTAAGACCGCCCTTAACCTTGTACTTTAATCTGTGTCCACGTTACTGTAAGTAATATATTATTCCGTAAGTCCTACACACACGGGAATGGTAAAGTTGAGTACGACAGAACCGTTAGCCAAACCACAAAGTAGACATAAACAGAAGGAACCCTTACTCAGTCGCGTTCAATCGTAATGCCCTTCTTCTGATTTTGTCAGTAGGCGTGTTTCTAGAGATGAGACGACTTAAACTAAAAGTAATGTCAATGACTCTTTCTTTTCTAAATAAATCAAATAGACGAGCTACAATGAATTAATCCCTCGCGGATGTGTTTATTCACAGTAATTTGTTGTACTTTTTTTAGGCGACCGCCGACGATCTTTTGATCCGTGACCGTTAAACGTCAAATCCAGCAGCTGGCAGTCGCACAAAAAAATAAAGAATAAGTGTTTGGGTAGTTCGGTCTCTAGCTAATTGTGTAGTGTAGGCAGCTCAATTGTCTATGGATTCCTAAATTGTCTCAGCAAATGACAGCTGTATAGTTTAACTTCAATATGTAGTTGAAGTCTGTGTCTTTTAATTAACCTAAAAGAGAAAGTGACATGTAATATAGTTTCAGTTTTACTTCGTTCCTTTTCTTTCATGATTTGATCAAAATGCAGTAGGTATCCGATATGACCGGAGAGAGTTAAAATGAAGAAGGCGTACTTTACTAAGCACGGTAGTAAGTATTAGTACCATAATTTTCTGGACTTCGACCTGCCTGTGTGTATTTTTAAGACATACATCGAGACTTTCGACCGGACAAACTTTCGGCCCGTCTCGGAAATCGAGCCCACTTCTCAAATAAAGGTGAACGTAAGCGGCTGTCCCCTTAATCGAACTAGCCACTATCTCGATCATCAAGCTAATTGTATTAAGAGTCAATTATAACCCAAATATACTTTTGTGTGAGCTTACTGAACCAATTTGTATTCGACCAGGACCGTCCGCAGGGCCGTGCTATGAATAATTTAGCCGACCCGAGCAATGCTCGTGAAATATTATAAGGCGCCGGTGTGCTTTGCTATGCAATGAAGGATGCAGCATCTCTAAGTCTCTACGTCTCACGTCTCAACGCTCGAATACTTCGAAGTTTGTCCCGGGGCGGGAGATGGTTAGAAATATTATGGGACTGCCTTTTCACAATGTGTATCCTGGCTTCTATGGTTTTCATTTTAAGATATTGTTTACGACAGCGACTTAATAAAAATAGAATAGAATAAAACTAATAAAAATGAAAGAATTTAGTAACACAACAATTTTGACAGATTCGAAATTATTCTTAGCTATAAGAATTGCTAGATGTCCCCAAACTAGGTATTCCATTCGTTGCAGATATGAGTATATTAGGAACGATTCTCCATCATTACAGATCAACGGCTATGGGAACTAAACTACGTATATAGATTTTTACTAATAGGATTGAGATTAGATGTTTTACTAATAGGAAAGTCATATCTCTTGTCTTATCATATCTACGTATTCCTTAATATTTCCTAGCTAGTTAATTACATTACCCTACCTGCCTATGCCAACTAACTGGTTTCTCATTATTAAAATAAAACGATCCCTAAGCTATATATAGGTATAATTCTAATATTCTATAGTCCGAACAGAAAAACATATTTATTTTCCATTAAAAAAAGGGCAGGGTTTTTCAGATGTGTTCAGGTAGCATACACTGTTTACTATGAATTTGGATAGCAAGCTTCTATCAAATGTAGGTAGCAGTTGAGGTTTTGTTGAAGGCCTCTAATCAGTAGTGAGGTAGTTAAACCACCATATTACCTACATTCCAGCCTCTAATTAGCTAATGAGGTATTAGCATCCAAAAACTGTTAAAGTCCTTAATTTGGGACCTACTTATGAAAACTCAAATCATTTTATTTAACTTGCCTCGTTCCAATCTTGCAATTATTGAAAAATATATACAGGTTGTTGTTTTGGTCTGTGATGCGACTAAGGGGTGGTTGACAAGCAATATTGATGTCAAAAAAATAGTATGAAAAATATCTTTTTTTGAATGGAAAAAACCTACACATTCAATTTATTATTGCGATCCTGCGAGCGAGTCAAAACTATGAACACCGGGTCGCCTATGTGTTACTTAGGTACTGATGCGGTGTAGTATTCCGTAGATACGCGCTAGCTACGCGTGAGGGTGCAAGTATTCCCATTCGTTTTGTTTTTTTTTGGAATGTTGTGAAGAGGTTTTCTTTTTTAAAATTTGTATTTAGAATAAGTATAACTCATATCATCCCTTCACTGACCAATAACAACATCCTGCATGAAATTACAAATACATGCAGGTGACAACCAGCCCTTCGTTGCATAGTTAAATGAAAACAAACCGTGATTCGTAGCTCTAACAATCGTAGTGCTTAATATCACTGCTTATAGTTTAAGTTTATGGGGCTGGAGCTGTAATTGTGTACTACCCTCTCTGTCAAAGACACGCGTTTTTATTTTAACACACATTGTTTTAATTGCTGTCACACGTGTTAACAAAGTTGCTCGCTAAAGAGATTCAATCAGCGGCGAGCAATCATTGTGGATTGACGCAGGCGGCCGCGACAAAGGTCATTATGTTACGAGCGAGTCATTAAACTGGTCGCTAACGACTATGGCCGATTCAATTTCATGTGTACGCGCCGTTAGAATGCGCCGATTGTAGTACATGCAAAATTTTCAGGTAAGATTCATTAAGAGCGTAAAAACACACGGCGTTTTTTAGGGTTCCGTAGCCAAATGGCAAAAAACGGAACACTTATAGTTTCGTCAAGTCTATCTGTCTGTTTGTCAGTCCGTCCGTATGTCACAGCCACTTTATTCTGGAACTATAAGCATCACACTGTTGAATTTTAGTAGCAAGATGTATTCTGCTAACCGCTTTACAATTCTAATACAAAAAATAAAAAACATAATATTTAAGGGGGGGGCTACCATACATGAAACTAAAATTGAAAAAAAATGTTTCTGTCAAACCTATGCGTGTGTTAGGTTAGGTTAGTTACAGTTGGCACGGAACTGTCAGTGCGCGAGTCCGACTCGCACATGGCCGGTTTTTTAACGTGCAGACGACGCGCATATTAGGAAATTGCGTCTCCGACGCCGTAGGCGCTGATTGATGCGTTTGCATTGATGATACAAGATTATAAGCGCCGTGTTCTTAGGCCCTAAGGCTCGGCGAAGACTGCATGCAGATTTTTATCGCCTGATAATTTTCTCGGCTTCGAGTTCGTTGTTATGGGCGGACTTGCTAACTTATTTATACTGATTTTAATGTCGACCAAACTATCAGTCGATTAAATGCCTGCAGTTGCGCGAGGTCTTAGTTTAAAAGAGATTTCATCATTGTTGATTGATACAAGTCGGCACAAAGGCCAATATGTAACGAGCGAGCTATAAAACTAGTCGCTAACTACTGTGGTCGATTAAATTTTTAGGGTACGCGCCGTTAAATGCGGCGATTGTAGCATATAAGTTCAACATTTTGGGATAAGAGCTTCCTATGAACTCATTATTTCTTTACCCAAAGGTTGTCTGGAAGAGATTGATTAAAACGATAAGACCGCCTGAATTGTACATTTCCTGGAAAAGAATTTGTAATTAACCTATCTGATGAGCAATAAAGAGTTATCTTATCCTATAAGCTTTCGAGTCTGCAAATGATGTCTCTTTTCCACAACATAAAAATACCCAAGTTATCTATGCTATAAAGGGTGATTGCAAAATTTTGAGATAAGGTCAATCTAGTTCTTCTGGGATTGATATTATTTGCGTTGTTTTTTATTTTTGATGATCCTTTAATTGGAATCAATTTAAAGCTAAATATAAAATAGATTTTAGGAAAAGTTTCTGATAATCATCTAAATTAAAAACTTTGGCTATAGAGGAAGACAATGATAGATGTCAGAAATCAGAACAATCGACGAGATTTGTTATGAAAGAAAACGGAACAGAATAATATGCAAAATAAATGGACCATGTCCCAGTTTCCAAATTCATAACAAACTATTGGACGCAATGAACTAGTAATGCTCGAAGTTCCTGAAAATAATCCGCAATGAAGTTCTTCGAATAACAAATAAGTTTCCCGGTTTGTTCGAAGCAAAACTAGCCATCGATAGTAAGAAGGACACACGTCGATCAAAAGCAGAAACGATTATTTTGTATTAATGAAATTACTGAATGCTTACAAATTAATAAAACACCTCAATAGGTAAAAAACATCTTAATATGCACTTTAATGAGTGTAATATTCTATTTAAAAGTTTATACATTAATTGATTATTGTAAAATAACATCAATCAAAGTCTGTCATCTTTTGAAGATAATAGACAATACAAAATTTATCTTTAAAATTCAAAAACATTCTGGCCGAAAAGCGAAATAAAAATGCAAATGATGCCCAAATACGGGGTGTTCTGCACAAAAAGACGCGCAATTAGGCTCGGGCTGCGATATATCACGTGGACAGGTAGCGACATGTTGGCTTGATGGCGCCCGTCTAATGGCAACGCTTACCAGAACTCGCCATAACTAACAAATATTGCTCCGAACGCCCATAATTCTGACAAAATTAAAATCTACCCCACTCAACCTGTCTGCTCTGATTTAATATCGCAAAGGAAATTGCCATGTGGAGTGGTGAGTGTTTAAACTTTAAACAGTACAAAAGAATATAAACTAGATTTATCTTTTCAAATTTAACTTTATGATTTTTACAAAATACAGCCAATACCATATGAAACAACTCAATTTTGCTGTAACCCATAAGTATGATTCTTTAAATACTAAATCTAAACAGCTGTTAGTAACAAAATTAGTAGTAGTATTTGATAGATTGGTTCCCATTTTTATAGAGTCGATCGGTGAAAAAAAATTAATTAAAAAAAATTAAAGCTCATTTATGCATTTGCCTTCTATTTAGGAGAAACAAATTCATTTGGAGTCGGTTCATGACCTCAAACTGACGTATATCAATAATCTACTTACATCATGCACCGACTCCAAATTAATCTGTTTCCATTCATAAAGATGAAATAAGAAATCAAAATTTATTTGCGCACGGGCGGGACTTGAACCACCAACCTTTTGGCTGACCGGGCCAAACGCTCTTACCAATAAAATATGACACTGTGAGTGTTAAAAAACATTCTAAACCATTGAATCTGTTTCTTCTTAACAGAGGGCAATAAATGCGTGTTTTCAGTTTTTGATTTAAGTCAATGTTTAAAGGAGGTTTATTATTTTTTAGTCCATGATTCATTGTTATTGCCCATATCTCAAACACCACTGGACTGATTTTGGTGAAATTTCCATTAATGATTGAATTTAAAAAAAAACATCCACTACTATATTTCGTGAAATCGGTTGACAAACATAAAATATATACAAACAAACAAAGGGACATACACTTTCGAAATGTAGCACGCGTGTTTCGAAGTTCAAATATTATCAAAGCAGCGGTCCTCGAGACTATGTCCGCGCGTTTAAAATTTGGTCATTCGCGTCGCAGCATCATCATTATTATCATCAGTCACAAGACGTTGACTGCGAAATTTAGCCCCCCCTCCCCACGGTTTTCCACAGTGACCAATCACTAGCGGTCTGCATCCAGTTTGGTCCTCCGTGATGTTTACAATACAAGGTCGTCTGTCCATCCTGTCGGTAGACGTCTCGGCGCAGCGTGATGTTATATAGCGTAAAGCCTTTCTCGATGAATAAGCTATAAGGATAATTCCATGGCCTCTATTTTGGAATCACTCGCGGCAATATGGCGTGTGATTTCGTTAATAAGTGATAGATTTTTCATTAAAAAACAGTCGCAAGTTACACAAAAATGATAAAAAAGTAAGTTAAATTTTGTTAGTAGTTGTGTATATGTTTTGCAAACGAAAATTGCTCGGAATATTGACGCAAGTGTCTCAAAAATAGAGCTTCTGTAGTTTCTAAGATGAGTGCGTTAAATCAAATTTACTCTTATTATTTTTATTTAAAAACTTCATGCATACAACATAAAATTCTAGGTATACATATGGCGGACTTAATGCCAAAAGCATTCGCTACCAGTCAACCATAGGTCAGGACAGAGAAAAATATATATACAGGCGGTGCAAGTAAAGTTATAGAGGCAATAAAAGAGAAGAGAATAGCGATAGAGATAACTATAATACAATGATAAACATACATACTGCCTATTACTTATATACGATTATATAAAAATAATGAAATAATATATTTATTATATAAACATACACATCATTTAAATATACATAATATGGTACACATAGATAAATTAATGTCAATGAGACGGGTCAGTGAGTTCGTCCCTATATAGTGTTCGTAATGCCTTTTTGAAGGTAAATTTCGAGGTGGATGTTTGGACACTTTTTGGAAGCCCATTCCAAAGTCGAATGGCTGTGAGAGTAAAGGAATTGGACATAAAGCCAGAAGTGTGACGGGGAGTGAATAGTTGAAGAGAGCTACTAGAGCGAAGGGACCGGTCATGAGAAGAGTGGAGGTATGAGAATTTATCTTTAAGATAGGACGGAGAGTTAGAATCGAAGAGAATGGAGTATAGCATGCAAAGTGTCCGAATGTGCCTACGCTGCCGAATGGGGAGCCAGCCTAACTGGTTGCGAAACTGGGATATATGGTCAAATTTACGTAGACCGAACACAAATCTTATACAATTGTTAAGGAGCCGGTCCATTTTACTAAGGAGATCTTGGGAGACATTTGTGCAGCAAACGTCGGCGTAGTCGAAAATGGGCAGAACCAGAGATTGTACGAGCAGAGCCTTCGTGCTAGAGGGGAGGAAATGCTTAAATCGGTATAGTGCTCGTAAAGTTCCGGTAACTTTCCTACTCATTTCTTTCACGTGGTGACCCCAGCTTAGTGTGCAGTCGATGTGAAGCCCAAGGTTCTTCACATGAGGCGAATAGGCTACCACCTCACCGTCGAAGACGATAGGAGGCAGAGACGTCATGTCAAGTTTTTGGAGCTGACCTGGACTGCCAATAATAATAGCCTGACATTTGCTGGGATTCACCCTGACGCCAAATTTACTGGACCAGCTGCTAATGGCACGAAGATCCTCGTTAAGTTGAAGAGTAGCATCATCAATTGCAGATGGATCAGCTTGAGAATAAAGTTGGAGGTCATCGGCGTAGAGGTGGAAGGAAGAAGCGAGAAGAGGAGTGAATAGATTAATGAATATAGAGAACAAGATAGGAGAGAGAATACCTCCTTGCGGCACACCAACCGGCATATCAGTCCAGTCAGAAAAGGCCTGACCGAGGCGAACAGCCTGCTGGCGACCGCGGAGGTAAGAAGAGAACCAATTCACAGAAGAAGATGAGACTCGCAGATGAGAAAGGATGGCGAGAAGGATATCATGATCGACCGTGTTGAAGGCATTGGAGAAGTCAATCAGGACAAGGATAGTCACTTGTGACTCCTCCATGCCCGCCCTCACGTCGTCAATTATTTTTAGGAGAGCCGTGGTCGTGCTGTGCCCTGGCCGAAATCCAGATTGAAACTTGCTTATAAGATTGTTGGCTAGAATAAACTTCGAGAATTGTTGTTGGGCTGCGGCTTCGAGGATTTTGGAAAGAAAAGGTAATATGGAAATGGGGCGGAATTGACTAACAGCACTGGGATTGGAGACTTTAGGTAGAGGAATTATGTGAGCACGACGCCAGATGGATGGAAAGCGGCCTCTGTGGAATGAAAAGTTGATTATGTGCGTGAGAATGGGAAGGATGTCCTCTAAGATGTGAAAAATCATGGTTTTACTGACGTTGTCACATCCGGTGGCCTTTGATTTGATGGATAGAAAAATTTTGCGAGTCTCATCAACACTCACTGGGGAGAAAGAGAAAGTGTTATCTGATTGGCTTGGGAGACGTTCTATATAAGAAATAGTTGAGAGTTTTATAGTATCATCGAGAAGAGGAGTTGAAGAAAAGTGAGAGTTAAGTTCATTTAAAGAGAAACTAGAAGAAGGTGTGTTAGAGGATTGTCGACCAAGACCGAGAGTCTTTAAAAATTTCCAGATATCGGAACCCGAGGCATTAGCTATATTCTCGTGAATATAGCAGCGCCTGGCAGCTCTAACCAAGTTATTGCAGCGGTTTCTGGCCCGTTTATACGCGTCCCACTTATCTAAACAGCGATCTTTTTTAAAACGACGAAATGCGCTTTCTCGGCTTGTCATCGCTTCACGAACTTGGCAGGTCATCCAAGGAGCTGGTGGTCGCTTAACTCGAACAGTCCTGATAAGTGCATGAGCGTCAAAGAGCTTTAAGATATTAGCATTGAGCATGTCGACTTTCTCATCAATGGTATCCGCTCGAGACACCAGCGACCAGTCAAGCGCCGAAGAGTCCCGCTCAAGTTGTTGCTGGTTTATTTTTGCAAAACATCGCAGTTGCACGGTCTCCGGCTTACGTTTGGGAAGACGAAGGTTATAACAGAGGTAGATAAGGTCGTGATGTGAAAATGCGGGAGCGAGTAACTGTCCATGCTTAGTACAGAGCTCCGGGCGCGAGGTGATGATATGATCTATCCATCACCTCGCGCCCGGATATCATCTGTATAAAGATTGTGGTGTGTAGGTTGCAACGGTAGTAAGTGAAGTTTCACAGAATCTACGATCGACTTGAGCTGCGAGGAGCGGTTATCCTACTTTAAGAGGTCAGTATTAAAGTCTCCCAAGATTATAGTATGTGAGTACTCAGAACAGATAATTTCAAGGATGGATTCGAGTTTCGAGAAGTAATGAACTGTGGGTGGAGCATAGACAACCCCAAGAACAGCCTTGGTTCCTTTCACAGATATTTCAAGAAAAATATATTCGAGAGAGTGAGAGTATTCACCTGGTGTAGTGTGTATAATTTTAAAAGGAATATCACTGCGAAGGTAGATTGCCACACCACCGCATCTTTTACCGATTCTGTCATTCCGAATGAGTACGAAACCAGGAGCTGTCAAGCGAATAAAAGGAAGAAGACATGTCAAATGCAGAATGAAATGACTCATCACTAGACATTATAATGTGTACGCAAATATATAAATACATATATATATATATATATATATATATATGATGTGATGAGTCATTTCACTCTGTATTTGAAAATTAAATAAGAGTAAATATATTTAATAAATCTAGAATGCATCTCATTTCAAGACCTGCCGGTTGACTGTTTACAAATTTACAGTGACATTGAGATCCAGGAGAATAATATGAGAAAAATGCAACACTAATTATAAATAACATATCGTTACACATAACGTTATTTAAAAGGCTGTATAAACATTGGTATCTTTGCATTAGAACAGTGAGGCAACATTACAAACTATCAAATGTCACTGTCAGGAAAAAAAAAACATTTCACAACAAACAAATTACAAAATAAATGAAGGTTAGCACAAAACAAGCTTTACACGGATACCTCTGAAGTTGCAAGAAGATTAAGGAGAAAACTGTGAAGTGTGGGTAGGACAAGAGTACGTAGAAGGCCGTGGAAGACTAGAGCATGCTCTGGCCAGCTAATTTCTGCACGAACGTTTCGCCTTTTGAGGCCCAGGCATGGTGGTCGTAGCGCCGGACTTGATGTTCGAGGGGCTGGGCTTGACGTTGGACGACCCAGCTTTGGGGAGCGCAGGGTCAGCAGTGGAGGCGAGAGGCTTGGAGCCCGCATTCAAAAGGGCACTGGGGCCAGCCGACGCAGCAGGAAAACTCTTCAGCTTTATAATATTATTAGTAAATTGTTAATAAGTATAAACACTTTTAAACTTTCGCGTTGCATTTTAAATACACTTATATATACGGGAATTAACGCGATCGTGATAAAAACATAAATACCTTATGTTTTGGCCTGACGTTTCGATCGGGTTTCACCGATCGTGGTCACAGGCGAACTGATGATCTGCGATTTCTTTACTCCGTTTGCGGGGTAGAAGTATCTTATTCCACCCGCAAAGTATTTATTATTTGCGCACCACCGCCACACACTACACTGACAATGTCCCTATTCTGGAGACCGCTCGACGCGTCCGTATTCTAGTGATTACTCGGCTGCGAACTTAAACAAGGCTGTGTCATTCTAATCACGGGATTCCACGTCGGAGACAACTTAAAACCATCTTCCCTATTAAAATTAACATATTTTTGTATTTCAATAGCTTCACGCACAACTCTCGAGTGAAAATGGCGATCTGTGGAGAGGACTTGCGTTTTGTGGAATTCTATCCAATGATTGGTGTCCGCTTCTAATAGATGTTCGCAGCCGAGTAATCACCAGATACGGACGCGTCGAGCGGTCTCCAGAATAGGGACATTGTCGGTGTAGTGTGTGGCGGTGGTGTGCAAATAATAAATACTTTGCGGGTGGAACAAGTGGCTTCTACCCCGCAAACGGAGTTAAGAAATCGTAGATCATCAGTTCGCCTGTGACCACGATCGGTGAAACCCGATCGAAACGTCAGGCCAAAACATAAGGTATTTATGTTTTTATCGCGATCGCGTTAATTCCCGTATATATAAGTGTATTTAATAAGTATAAATTCCAACGATATCACATTACATACACATTGAACTGATTACCAATGTTTATAAGTCGGTCCAAACCCAGCATTTGAATGTACATTGTTATTTTCATTTAAACAATAAATATGATATCCAAGCATTACATTTAACGATGGTTATCAACAAGAACTCTGGTGGTCCTCGAAATTAAAATAAAAACTCATTTCTGTTAATTTCCAAAGCAGAAGAGCTTTCGCGTTTTCTTATAATATTGTAATGGAGCTTAAGTGATGCGGATACAGTTTCATCTCAAGAGATTCTGGTACAGCTATCATCAGTATGAATTATTTATGTTCCGGCTCAAGGTGGGCACTTAAGCTACCAACCGAGTATTTGATAATGTTACAAAATCGGAGTATCCTGAGAGTTTTTAGATCAAGAAAAGCAGTTGTCAAATTGTTTTATATTGAGTTGGCTCTAAATGGAATGGAGCCAAGGGAACTTAAAAAGCTATTAACCGTAAATTTTTTGCAGACAACCTGTATTGGTTGTTTATTTCTACAAACTAGAGTACAAAGGTTATAGTTAATGATTGATTTTATCTGTAAGTGCTGTGTAAATAAGCTAAATGCGTAAAAAAATTAAGATTTGTCCTTAACATAAAGCGTTCTGTTTAACTTAAGAATCTTTTAAATATCTTTAGATTTATCCAAAATCAATATCTCCTCATTAAGATTGCCACAGATTCTGACGACGTTTACTTAATGAAATCATTACTTCGTAACGACTTTAGACATTTATTATCTAGAAATATGAATAATAGTAATAAAGGTTCGCAAACGGGACCCGTGAGAGATCGTCGCCATTTTTCTTTGGAGTGAAAAGGGACCGGGCATTATGACGATGAATTATGTAATTTGTTATGCTTTGTGACCTCATTGTGGCACTGGTTGCACTTCTATTGGACCGTACACCGATTTTTGGGTATCCGATTTATTCAAACTAGGTATATTGGCGGTCACTTCATTTCAATTCATGCCAGGAAAGGTTTCGCTATCTTCTATTGACCATACAAATTGCACTGATGTGGATGATGGCGGTGCGGTGCTATAAAAATAAAACATATGACGTAGAATTTTGAGACCAGAAACTTCCAAGTACTACGCGCCTGAGCAGATTTTCAACTAAGATAACAATTCAAATTAGTATTTTTTCACCTTTGAAATTAAAGCTGAATAATTTAAGAGCTGCATAGGCTGCATTAGCTATATTTATTGCATCTGCGTCAAGAAAGATTTGCTAGAATTTTTGATTTCTTGTACTTGTTTGTGAAATAATTGCACTTCTGGGCAGTATCAGCCATACTCCACCACATCGCGCAGTATGTGTGTGTATTCAAGCGACCAACCATACTGTCAGATGGTATCAAGCCACCCATTGGGTCACTGCTGACTAGGCTTATCGACTAATGTTAACCGATAAGCATTAGCTGGGATCAATAGCTTGTCGTGTTATACATATACATTACTTGTATGGACGAATGGTGTCGTGTCGGTGGGTCAATGTAGAGAAGGATGAAGAAAGTTCAAGAACAGAAAGAAGTAGAAGTCTTTTTACACGATGCTTATTTACAGTTCATAATATTACACTTACACAATACACAAAACACAGATTTGAGAAGGAAAAATATTTACAGAAGACGAAAAGAATGAAAAAATATAACTAGGATGCAAAATCAAATAATTATGAAGTTCCTTTGTGAAAATTCTACGTCGCAATTATCGATCGTTATTCGAAGACATCTCAAAGATAGACAATATCAAAATAAAAGAAATAAATACTAACAAATAAAAAAAATGCATTCTAAAAAGTATCTATGTGGCAGCTCGCCACAGACGGAATGGTCACCCATCCTAAACAAGACCGCGCCGATGCACAGTGTCGCGAGTCTTTATCATGAATGCATATTCCAAAATAAATTTGTTGCTCTATTATTACTATGTAATATGGCAAGCAAATTTATAACTTTCGTAACTTACTTGCACATTATCATAATAAGTTTACTTTTTATCACAATGAAGTTATTTTATATGTCTAGGAAAACAAGTGATATTTTAAATCATACCATATGTCTGTAATTAGCCAGTATCAATGAAGATAATTGAGTTTGAATATTAAAGCAAAATTAAAATTTAATTAGTTTTAAAACAAAAAACATAATTATTAGTTTCAGTTGTTTTTTTTTAAGTTTAATGTGTTTATATCAGGATAAACTTGATGTGCACAATATGTTCTATAACGAAATGTTTGAAAATTTCCCACAGACAAAAACAGAAAAATAAATACAATAATAAACAAAAAAAAATTAAATGATAGTATTTTGTTTTTGTTGATGAAAACAAGTACTCTTAACACGTGTTGGAAATCGATTAGCCATAAAACGTAAATGTAGGTATAAAGTATTGGTGATGAAACTTTTGGAAGTCCTTTTGATTATAATATAATAAAAAAGGTGAAAAACCTCGAATAAAGTTTAAAAAAACCCGGCCAAGTGCAAGTCTGACTCGCGCACTGAGGGTTCCGTGCCAATTTTAACTGAATTACGGTATATTTTTGTTCCTTTTTCTTAAACAATGAATTATGATAAGTTGATGTAAGGTATCGCGACACTGTGCTATGGTTACGTGACTTCGGTAATGCTACCAAAGCGCTCCCACAACTGCGCTTCAAGCACCTCTATATAGAGGCGTGATTATATGTAAACATGGCGTTGTTTTGGTCAGTGACGTCCAACTCAGGAATGATAATAAGAGTTATGCTTATTCTAAAAAAAAATATTTTTATGTGAATTAAATGCTAGTTTTATAAAAGAAAACCTATCCACAACACTCTAAAAAACGTTTAAACGAAAAGGGAAACTTGCACCCTCGCACGTAGCTAGCGCGTATCTAAGAAAAAGTATGCCGTAGCTAGTAAGCTACGAAGACGCTACCTGGTGTTGTGACTCGATCGCTGTATCGCATCAAAAAATCCATTTTGTAGATATTTTCTAATAAAAAAAAATGGCATCAGTATCGTTTGTACAGCCATCCCTTATTCGCTCGTCGCTGACAAAAACAACAGCCTGTATGTAACCACCACCGTAAAAACCACATACCTGGATATGAAACATGCTGAACCTATGTTATATTTATCTCGCTCTGGTCAAACTTTTGTACAGCTTCTGAATTAAATATAAGCCACCGCACAATGTATGAAGAGCTTTTTTAGTATTTGAACTGTAGCTATGCTTTTGAAAGCGTTTGAAATTTAATTAAAACTATGCTATAATTGTGAATTTATTAAATATATTTGCTGAACATTTCGCTGGTTTCAATAGAGGTGCTTGAAACATCTTGTTTTGAATAAGCGCTGTTATTTACTGAAATAATCAACAGATAAACCTAAGATTAGCTCATTGATGCTTGCAACAAGTTTTTCGGGAAACATGTGTTTTATTATTTTGAGAGTACATACAATTTTTTTGCAGCCAGCAATTGCAAATGTCGGCGGCATGGGTACCAGTGCCATTAAAAATAATTATTTCTCTCAATAAACGGCCATAATGTTGGAAACACGACTTGAATTTATCCGTAAGATCAGGGGCCCTATTTTTGAACTTGCGTACTGATGACGTGTGATATTCATTAATTTTTGACCGATTTTCGTACTAAAAACAGTTGAAATCCAAACGATTGTGCTTAAAAAAAGGATAAGTCAATTTTGTGGCTACTAACGTCTGTATTTTGCATGATTTTCGTTGTATTTTAGTTCGATTTCGGACGAAAATCACACGCCGCATTCAAGCCAGTGATTCAAAAATAGAGTTCCGGGGCCCTTTAATGTCTGATTTTCTTATGAAAATGATTATAATTTCAGACAGGAGTGATTTAAAAAAAACTGAATTTTGTGAGTACTCACGTCTGTATTCTATTCTATTTGCGTTATTTCCATTGATATTTAATTCCTTTTTTAACAAAAATCACACGCCATATTCAAGCGAGTGATTCAAAAATAGGGCCTCTGATTATTAAATTAAACATGAAAACTCTTTATACAAAAATTTATATCCACGAAACCTTTCAGGTAGGTATCTAAGGCCAATATATTTTTGGTTAAAATTAAATTTTACAAGTTAAGATCTTTTCTCTACAGCAAAATTTATTTGCGTAATCATGATATTCATTAAATGTTTACATTTATTAATCCACGATTTATGAACACAAATTATATCTCGTAAGCGAAACTCGCAACGTGCGATTTCCATCAGTTTTCATTAGCTATGCTCTGTATTACGAGATTAATAGCATATGAAGCCCTTTGTTTTCAGTCATTATTCAATTAAAATTCAGGACAGGCGTAAACCATTGTTATGGTGATTGTAATCAAATTGCTTTATCCTGAAATATGTAGTTAAAATATACGTCTGGTTAAATGACGGCAGCATAAAAAATCGACCAAGTGCAAAACGGACTCGCGAACTGAGGGTTCCGTGCCAACTTTAACTGAATGGGAATCCACTTACTTCAACTTAGCTAACATACCACAATATTTTGTTGACAGCAAATAAAACTTTGGTTTTTCATAGTGTTTGTATGAAAACCAAAGTTATGTTTGCGGTTGTTGAAAATGTGCTATATCTCAATAACCACTTGTTCGATCCCGTCCAAACCAATGTTTGTTGAAAGCATTTGTTAAGATCTACATTATACATATTTTTTTCAAAATTGACACTCGCTTAGGTACTTTAGAAGTTGGATGATGGGGGGGGAGGGGCGGACAGACTTGACGAAACTGTATCGGCCTACCTACAAATGCTTAGACACTAAGTTTTTTTTTTAAGGATTTTTTCTCGCAAGAAGGTGTAGTGAAGAGTCGCCAGAAAATTAAATACCACTGTGTTTATAACCTTGACGAACTGTAGTCCGTATATAAATATGAATAATTGAAGCTCATGCAAATGTTTTATCAAAAGTTGCTTTGGACTACTTTAAGACGTAATTCGGTGTGTTGATTATTCTATAACATATTGATTACACAATATTCAATGCAGTAAAATATGTGCGAGATGTTCATATCATAATCGATTAATTTGTTTGAAATGTGATTTGTTTAAAAAAATGCGCAAAAAATAAATTATGTAACAGTCAATAATAAAGCTGGCTGGTTCCTGGCTCAAAGGATTAGCTTAGCTATCCAACGTGGCAACGCAGCCAGCATCATAGCCTCCTCGCCGCAAGGAAATGGTTTCGTTTTTGAATAGGTAGATTTTAACTTATTTTTTATGTTGTATGTCTTTTTTTTTATCTGACAGCTCTTGTACTGTCCATACGCTAGTGTTGTCCACTGTGGTAATGCCACAATACTTTGTTTCTGAAATGAACCAAAACTTTATCATGACTGTAGTTTCACATAACACCAAAACAAACTACTACGGCTACAAAAATATTTCACAGTGAATGCGAAAGATACTGAACGAACGTGTTACGATATTCTTTCTAGCGACTCAAGATATTATATTTCAGATTTTCCCGAAAATATTATGCGTATTGTAATTCCCGCAGCGCGAGCCATGAACAAGAAGACAGTGGGCATTAGTGAGGCGGTTGCAAACAAATTTTCTCTTTAGAGTTCCGTAGATAAAGGTACCTAAGGTAGATTTTGGATTTGACTACAAAACTCTTTTGTTAGCTTTGAAAAAAAAGATAGACTAAAGGCAATTTACATATTTATTTTATTTTCATCTTTATTAGAAACCACAACAGATAACATAAATACTTAAACTTATGACATACATGATTATAGGTATAATAGAGTTATAGCTAGAAAATAATCCGAAAACGTGTTTTCATAGCATGCTAGTATTGGTGTTAAGAGACAGAGATGTCTAATTATTTATTTATTTAGATCGAGTTTCTTTTTATACATATATAAAATGTAACGTTCCTAAGAGCGCTTTCACACTTGGGCGACCTTAGCAGCTCGAGGGGCGTGCGACAGTCGCACTGCAGATAATTTCATACATATAAATGGCAGCAGCGGAGCGCGGAAGTCGCAGCGCCGCTTGTTTTTTTATGTAACAACAGCACGTCAAGGTAGACACTGCGGTATCTTATGCCGTTGTAATAAGGGCTAGTTTGCAACAAAAGTGGGTAGCCTGATGTGCTAGCCACTGTACGTGCATCCGCTGCTGTCGCGCTGCTACGCTCTAATGTGAAGGCGCACTAAGTAGTAGAATCGAACTCAAAAGAGAATAGCTTTCATAATAAGTACTATAATGACCTGACCGGATCAAAATTCTACTCATACAGGATTCGGTAAATATTTTTTTCTGACTTTCATTGCAAACATATGTATGAAAATTGTTAATTATTCATACAGCAGTATCAAAATTCACATCCTAGTTAATTTTCCTAGTTCAATTACCCACTTTCGAAAAACAAAAAAAGACGTTAGCTAACCAAGCTAATAACAGGGACCGATATTTGTGAGGTATTTACTCCAAGTACTTACTAAGAGTAAATAACGCAGAATATGCTGAACCCAGTGAATAAATGAAAATCACCCTTGGAATTTTTTGTACGTGATCTGGGATGGCAAAATTCAGCACAATATTGTAGGCTTTACGAGTATAGCCCAAACGCAAATACTGACTATCTCTAAATGTAATAAGCATTGATGGTTTCGTACCTATTACGAGCTAGTCAATATTAATAGAGTAATAAAAAACCGGCTAAGTGCGAGTCGGACTCGCGCACTGAGGGTTCCGTGCCAACATTGACTTAATTAGGGAATCCACTTACTTCCACTTAGCTAAAAAAACACAATATTTTGTTGACAGCAAATATAACCTTGTTATTCATAGTGTTTGTATGAAGAACAAAGTTATGTTTGCGGTTGTTGAAAATGTGCTTTATCTTAAAAACTACTAGTTCGATCCCGTCCAAACCAATTTTCGTTGAAAGTTTTTTTGAAGATCTACATTGTGTATTTCTTCCAAAATTTATACTCGCTTAGTTTAGAAATTAGAGGGGGAGGGGGTGGAAATTGCATTCAGAATTAATCGTACAGTTAAACTTTGAATCAAAAGTAAAAAATATTTGAGACCACGTTGAAAATGGTCACAAAAATAAACAAAAGCACCAAAATATTAAAGAAAATGTGAACACGGAAGTGTTAATAGAATCGGTATTGAACACAAAGGGTTAATGATTATTTCTTTCTGTTCTGTGTGAAGAGGAAACGGCAGTCACGCAATATTTGAATTTGGGCAGCTATTACTAAAGTTATTGAGGTATAATATTATTTTTCAACTGGCACAATTCCGTTGTATTTATTATTTGGTCCAAATCACGACATTTATTTTGAGGACATAAACGGATTTTGTATAGCATCTTCAAAATTATATCTCTAAAAAAAACCGGTGATTTAATTCTCGACAAAGTTTTACCAGTCGAAGACCTGATAACCTCGGAAAACGAGGCAAACGTATTTTCGTGTTTTTTGATTGTATTTTATTCTATCGGGTTTCACAATCTAAAATTATTTGGATTAATTTAAATTTTAAAGGCAATCTACTTTTCAATCAATAAAAACACAAAAACAAGAATTTTGTCTCAGCGTTTCCCGTGCCCCACCAAGTGTTCGACAGAAACAACGTGTCGAGACTACCACGGCTTCCACTTCCACTGGCTTTGAATATTCCTATCGACACGCGTAAGCTACCCACAGTACAAAACAACGATAGGACACAAGTGGGTATCAAAAATATTATATTGATATGTATAATATTATGTAATTTAAAACATAGTTACTAATTGGTGCCTCCGTGGCGAAGCGGTTAGATCACACTTCAAAGCGACGGATGTGCTAGAGGTCTCGGTTTCGATACATCTCGGGTCAGGACAAATAATATGTACCTGGATTTTTCTGTTCAGAAATACTAAGGGTAGCCTGGAGTTTGGAAGTAGGCGATCCTGATCTCTCTCCGGTCGTGTCATATTGCTGTCCCATCGGGCAATGTAAGTAAAAGGAATAGAGAGTGCACTGTGTTTGCGCACAACTTATGCACTATAAAATGTCCCGCGCAGTCGGTTAGACGTTGTAACTGGCCACCGTAGTCGTAATCGGCTAAGGGGACTATATATTACTTGACATTGTATAGGACATAATTGGAATCCCTACTGAATCTGTCTCTGCTATAGAAGCAAGCAAGCTACAAACAAAAATAATAAAGCGACCCACAGGGCTGGTTGAGTTAGATAACAGAACAATAGATGTTTGGATACGGTGATTGAGTTTCCCAGTATTTATAAAAGTCATAGACTAAATAGCTGATAGAAAGCAGACAAGTCATTTAATTTCAGTTGTGATTATGTTCAGCCAGCCTCAATTTATTTTTGAATAGCAATTCCAGCGAATTGCGTTTCCTATCTGACCTGGTCCTGTTTTTTTTTTAAAAAAAATCAAATTATTCTATAGCCTATGTTCACCACAGATAAATTCATGATTATAATGGAGAAAGATTTTTTTGAATCATTAGAGTAGTTTTGGAGGCTTTTTGAAACAAACAAAAAAAACTTCTTTATCAGTAATTAGCGGTCTCCCGCGGTCTATTTCGGATTTCCCGTAAAATGTTTCAACGCTAAACACGTACCTATTTTCATGGTCCAGGTCTCTGTCGCGTAATCACTTGCACGAAGAAAATCTCTTGCACAGACCACACAAAAACAGGCGTCATTTCAAGCAAAAGATGAAGCGTGGTGCAAGCAATTTTGGTTCTTGATGTGGTTAGGTGGCGGTGACCTCAATAGCACCACCTAGCTAGGAGTGGACGATTAATATTATAGCAGATTAATTAATAAAAACATTATTTTTAATCAAATATTATGTTTAATTCATTTAGTCCATAACATACCTGTTGATGTTATTGATTTCTATTTTTTATCCTAAAAAGTCGCAAGTACCTACGACCGTTGCAATTATTTGTCCTAATGAACAAACAAGCTATTTCTGAACTATCATGATTTCTTTCCTAAAGATACAAGATGTATTTGAACGGAAATATTATAATAATTCTATGGACAGTAAAAATTGTATTTTATGTCAAAGCAATAAGACAGGTTTTTGTTTGCAGACTTGTAAAATGGCATATAACATCAGTAACTAATAAAATTATTACTAATAAAATTAACATCTGCTTATTATATCACAACAGTCCTGCAAGACTTATATTATTATAACGTTTAAAATAACATATTATTTATTAGTAGCAAAAGTGTTATAACATGTTAGCGAATTCAGCAGTTATTTACTCATAGCTCCAGTGTAGCGACCATAGCGGCTGGCGCAAGCGCACAACTCTTCAGCTTTACTCATCTCTCTTGCACATTCTATTGAAATAAGAGCCCTAAGACTGAGTCGCCAAAAGAACTGACTATAGATAGTCTAGATATCTATATCGCAGCAACACTATATATTCTAGTTACAAAGTCCTCGAGTCCTCCAGGCTTTGGCTATTCTGAAAATCTCGAGCTTTACCGCGAGTTAAAAACTTACAATGCCATCTAACACATCAAAATGATTGCTGAGGTATAGTCACTTGTGGCTCACGCTGTTGCATTAATTTCAATTTTGAAAAAAAAATATTTCGCATGATAACCTTGTTCGGGTATGTTAAAGTTTAATAATTCAGGTTAATGATAAAAATTAAAATACGATATAATTTATATAAGATAAGGATAAATACCGAGGTATGATATCTGTGGCTTACTTTGCACCGGCGCTTATATTGCATATTTTTAATTAAACTGTGACAAAACCGTACAAGTAAGACAAATGGTATTGCGCACTTCATTGCAGATATTGCTAGTATTTATAAAGATCGCAGGATCAAACTGGATGCAGACCGCTAGTGATCGGTCGCTGTGGAAAGCCGTGGGGGAGGCCTATGTTCAGCAGTGGACGTCCTTTGGCTTATAATGATGATGTTTTGTACATCACTTTATTTTCAATAAAATAGGCAGCGTCCGCAATATAAGGGTTTCTGTAAAACACCTCCGATTTTATCATAGTTTTTAATTTTATGAATATTTAATATTGCCTATGTTCCTCACAGATAATGGTGAAAGATTTTTGCAAATCGGTGCAAATAAACCAACAAACAAACAAAACATTAAAACTTTCCTCTTTATAATATTGGTATAGTTAGTACACTCGTGTATTCTGAAATAGGAGTATTATCCACATTTATAAAAAGAAAAAAAATGTATAAGTATCCAGTTATTTAAAAAAAAAACGAATCAATAACTCCACGGCATAACAATAGCTTGCTCATGTAGAGTTACTATGCAAATATATTTTTGACAGTTACCTTTTTATAAAAATAGGTATATTTTGGCTCAATCAGGAATACCTTTAACTTCTGCATGTTTCAGGGGTTCGTTGTCAATCCGTTTGAAGGTTTTGATTAATCTCTTAAAATATTGTTTTGACAAAATAATACCAGGTATATCGTTCATATTATACCTTTGAAAATTCAAACGGAAGATGGGAATATTGTATTTGAAACGCTAAAATTATAGACCGATTTTGTGGAGCAATGCCAAACCAGATTTATATTTTAGTTAACAGACTCAAATGGTACTTAGTTAGGTGTTATACTTTAATTGAATGGTCAATAATAACGCATAGGTAACAATATTATAATTTATTTTGCAACCTAATACAAAGTTTTTTTTATATCGTGGTTGAAATAACTTTACCATGATGCATCTCTCTTTTTTTTGTTGGTTGTTTGGTCCTTTTGTTGCCTCGACCAGGTATGATCTATTGTGGCAGCCCTTATGTTTAAAGTTCACTGCTTAATCCCGTTGAGTCTATAAATTGCCAGATTCTTTGGAGCGTCAATCTACCATTGCATGCATGATGTGTCGCACGAGATGGATACTTTTTTTGCTCATAAGCGGACTGCATAAGCAGAGGATATGCATGGCCGTTTCTTTTTCAGTATTGCAGAATCTGCACAGAGTGAGTTGCATCTCTCTTTTTTTATCATCTAGTTTTCTATCTGTGAATTATTTTTTTAAAAATCAAACCTATTCACATATGATTGAACTAATGTAATTTAAAGAATATTGACATATATAATTGTAAGCTTTTTCTTAATGACCAAAGCTTGTATTGTACGAGTACAGTTATGTACCATGTAGGAAATAAATCATACTATTTTGAACATTAAGGAAGGTACGAAATTATTCATGTCTTTTTATAGCCTAAACCTAAACTCAAAACAATTACGGGAAATGGTAACTTGTTGTACGTTAAATATACCTTGTAACACTGTTTTTTATGTTAAGTAAAGGCGCGTTCATACAGTATATCAGAAAGTACATTTTGTCTAATTTTGTCTACTAATATTATAAACGTGAAAGTTCGTGAGGATGAACGTGTGGACGTATGTTTGTTACATGGAGCATAACTTTGGAGACGATGCATGTTGAAGAGCTGTGCAACACATTCCTTGATAATACCTTACTGCCTTTTGCACTGCACTGACGATTTAAAAACTGACGCTTATGTCGACAATGATATAAACTAGCTCATAAAGCTGCTTGGCTTTAATAGATGTCACTAGGCGTCTTCTCCGATCCTAAAATGCTACTTAAGAAATAGAAAAGGTGTTATCGGTGGTAAGACAGGCTTTGATCTATGGCGCAGAATTTTGGAAAGAAAGAATATTTAAGAAAAAACTTGGCAACTATCTATAAAAAAAGGCACAGGCAAGATAATAATATCCTAAGATGGGTTATATAATCAACAAAGAGTTAATCAAGACATCGCTCAAAGTTGCTCTATTGTCGAAATTACTATGGGGCGTCAGCGTCCTTCATCACAGCGGCTATAACCGATGGACGACCGATGAAACCACCTAGCTTCCGATGACCGCCGCTCTTGGACAAGCTGAAGATAGAGTGGCGTGGAACCATTAGTAATATCATCTACAAAGGCTTACCAGGATGAACACGACCTTCAGAAATGAAGATAGTACTGAGAAGATAACCGATGGACACAAAAAGCGACGAAAGCACTCACACCGGGAGAACACAATCATATTACAATGAAATCATTTTACTGATTGGTCGACACCACCTACCTACCGTCCCAACCTTGCTACCTTGGACGAAGTAGTAGCAGCTTTTCAATCATCATCATCATTATTTTATCTTCAACAACTTCCCGCTGTGCCGATCCAAGCTCGAGCCGTTCTACGGCGAGATATACACAGATAACTGTGTAGGTAGATATTTAATATCCTACTTCTGGTTTATCCCAGAACCACAGCTCTGTGATGCAAATGTACTAAAACAGTGACTCAATCCGGAACCAGAGATGGAATTGTGTAAAGCAATCGTATTAATTTGATAGTTCAAATCATAAGGTATAATCTGTCAAACGCATGCCATTCTGCCGTTTGACAGATCATACCTTACGTTTTGAACTGTCAAATGATTACGATTGCTTTACACAATTCCACCTCAGAAATAAGTATTGGAGATGATGAGTTGACTTTTAATAACAAAGCCTAAGAGCGCTTTTACACTTAGGCGACTTTAGCAGCGCGACGGTTGCGCGGCAGTAGCACTGCTCAGTAGGAACATGATTCTGATTCTGATGATAAGACATGGTTGGTAGAACAAGGTTGAGTCATGATAATTTTACATTGCTGCCAATAGTAAACCAATAAAGAGTTGTTTTAAAACCCTTAGTAATGTTTACTGCTCATGCAGTTGGTTTTTATTAAGTTGTTATTTTTATATGAACACGGACTTACCATACCTGAATACAGGAAAATCCAAGAGTGACTTGTTATTAACAGAGACATGTCGGATGAGGAAAAATACCACCATTAAAATTATTATAATACATCGCTTTGTTGGAGCAACATCCGATATCATGGCCTGGAAGATTTTAATTGGCTCAGTAATATTGTTTTTGGAATTTGGTAAGTGTTAAATTAGTCGTGTTAGTAAGTTACGTAACTTGACCTTACGTTATTTCATAACGTCATTCGAGAAAGCGAAATTATTAATTATTTCTACCTATTTTATATATTTTTGTAACTTTTACTGAATTTCTTCTAAATGCAATAAACGAGTTACCCGAACTCCGTGGTGAAGTGGCTAAGCACGCTGGGTTTCAAGGCGTCGCCGGTCCGAGTTTTCAGGTTCGATTCCCGGTCGGGTCAATATAGAAATCAAAGTTTCCTATATTGTTTCGGGTCTGAGAGTTGTGGTACCACCGTTCTGTCTGATTTTAAATAACACAAGTGCATTATCCACTTACTTTGGGACCAGAACAATGATTGTTATTTTGTGGCCAATTTTTTTTACAAGTAAAAAGAACTTTTGTATTTTTTTTATTTCAGGTTGTTACGCTACCGAAACTGACATCAATGCGGTAAGTCGCTGATTTATTATAATGTTTAATGTGATGTTCTAGGAAAATCATAAAAAATATCAATTTTTCTATTCGAATACTTAACACCAGTGGATTCCTCATGGTTTTTTAATTACAGAAAATTGAAGATGGTGACAAAACATTTTCTGTCCAACTAGGTAAGAAAGAAATATATATTTAATCTTGTAGAACGTACATAGTACATTCCAATTACTTGCAGTATGTTATTAAAATGACTACTTAAACTACATTCCCAAACTCAATATAAAGTAATTTATTTACACATTCAATACCAGCGTTTTGGAAGTATCTGGATATAAAAAATAACTTATTTTTCAGGAGCCTGTGCTATAGGAGCTGTAAGTAAAAACTACCGTTAAGTAAAGAGGAAGAAATAGTCAAATGATCTAAAATAAATACAACTCCAGCTTTTTTTTTGTTTAAGGCTGAACTACTAGATACTTTGAAATGCAAAAGTGAAAAGGGTGACAGAGTAAGTCCAATACTTTATAAAAAGTACGAAATATAAAATTTTGTTATGTTTTTGCAAAGAGAACACAAATTATATTATTGGTTTTTAGGGAGAACCTGGATTGCCCGGATCAATAGGTACACCAGGATCACCAGGTGCAATGGGACCACAGGTTATTATTTTTTTCCAACTTATAACTTTTTTTCAACCTTTTAGACTCAATTTATTTAGATGTAATAAACTTTAGCATTAACAAAATCGAAATATGTAAAAATTGTGACCGTGAGAAATCAAAAACTATATTTTTTCGATAAAGTTAATTCAATCAGTGCACTTATTTCGTATACGAACTGCACATGAATCTGCCCCCTTGTATGGGTCACTTTCTAGTCGTAACTATAAATGCCAAAATTAGTTTAAACTTATTTCCTGTTCTATTTTAGGGTTTTCCGGGCACCCCGGGTAAAAAAGGTGAAACGGGACCGAAGGGATTGCAAGTACGTATTAAAATATACATGAAAATCAATAAGATTAAATACCGGCCAAGTGAAAAACGGACTCGCGCATGAAGGGTTCCGTGCCAACGTTAACTGACTAAGGTACAACCTTATCAGGCTTATATACATCAAATACTATACAAACATCATGCACTGACTCCAAAAGATTTTGTATCTCCTAAATGGAAGACGAATATGTTGTTTAAGCTTTTTAGTCAGATATTTTAAGCGTTTATATTTTTTTAATTATTTTTCTTTAAATTATACTTGCTTAGTTAAAAGTTAGAGAAGTGGGAACGCCCATTCATCATTTAAAAAAAATGGTTTAAGACTTTTCTATGCAATTTTAAAACCTATCCGTAGACACCCCTATGGGTGTAAGGGGTGGTTTGAGTTAAAAAAAAACAATTTTGGTTCTAGTTCAATGTAAGGCTAGGCTCGGCTTTTTTAAGGTTCTGAAGCCAAATGGCAAAAACGGAAGTTTAGCCCTTATAGTTCGTCAAGTCTATCTGTCTGTCTGTCAATCCGTATGTTTCAGCCAACTTAGTAGGTAGGTGTATTACTTTTAACCGCTTCACAATTCCCATACAAAGATATAAAATAATGATATTTGAGGGGACTCCCAATATATCGAAACAAAACAAAAAATATATATCAAACCTATGTTTATGGATAAGTCTTTTTAAATGACATTAACCATTTGCAAACCAATTTTTCTAAAAACCCCCCTCCCTTATTTACCAATTTTTTTTTAAAAAGATCATTACAATTACTTTCAGGAAAGTTAGTTTGAATAAGATCGAACTAGTAGTTTTTGAGATATACACATTTTCAACAACCGCAAATACAACTTTTTCCTTCATAAATATACTATGAGAAACATAATTTAATTTTGCTGTCAACCAAATATAGTGTTTCTGTCAGTATTATGGCTAAGTGGAAGTAATTGGGCCACTTATTCAGGAAAAGTTGACACGGAACCCTCAATGCGTGGGTCTAACTCACACAGCCTGTTTTTTATAAGTATCGAAACGCGGTTAATAGCATACACCTACCTACCAAGTCTCAACTATGAAATGCTAATAGTTTTAGAATAAAGTGTCTGTTTCTTACGGATTGACAGACACACAGACTTCACGAAACTACTCGTATAAGGGTTTCGTTTTTTTCCATTCGGCTACAGAAGACTGAATAGATATTGAATTTAAAATATTATTCTAGGGTGACCCTGGCTTAAGCATCAAAGGTGAAACAGGACAAAAGGGCGAAAAGGTATGTAAAATTATACAGGGTTACATTGCAATGTATTGCTAAATTTTAGGAGGTCAATCAGACCATCCATACCTACAACTTTTGCAATGAGTATACAGTCAACAGATTAAATAAAATATCAGATTCCCCATACAAATCAGTCGACAAAATAATATAGGAAGAGAGAGAAAAAGAGTTGGATGATAGCCCCATAGTTGCAGGTGTTGACTGGTAAATTTTTAGGTATGAATTATTTTTCAGCAAATACACCATTATTCATTTTGACAGGGGGAAACGGGAGTGGGAGAAAAGGGGAACCAGGTAATACAATGCGCATGTGTACTCCAATGAGTTTTTAAATTGTCTTGCTTGCTGGCTGTTATTTCAAGGAAATGTATTTTCATGCTGGCTTATTGACGCATGTAAAAAAGCGTGTGGCCTGTAATAGGAGCAAAAATAAAATAAAAAACGTAGATTCTAAAAAGAAGTTATTAACTAGACCTGGTCATAGTTCTCTAAAAAAAATATCTCACAGAAATGGTAATCAAAAATTATAATCCCTAATCAATGCATATCGAAATCCTTAACTCATTGTTGTAAATGACAATGTCAATTTCAATGACTGGACGCATTTGTTTGCAATACCTTGCTCATCATCATCATCATTATCAGCCAAATGACGTCAACTGCTGAACAAAGGCCTCCCCTACGGCTTTTTACAGCGACCGATCACTAGCGGTCTGCATCCAGTTTGATCGTGCAATCTTTATAAGGTCGCCTGTCCTTCTTGTCGATGGACTTCCTATGCTACGTCTTTGGTCAAAGGGTCTCCAATCTAGAACTTTCCTGCCCCAACGGCCATCAGTTCTTCGCGCTACGTGCCCTGCCTATTGCTACTTGAGCTTACTGATTCTCAAGGCTATGTCCGTTACCTTAGTTTTTCTACGTATCTCCTCATTTCTGATTCGATCCCGTAGATAAACCTTGCTAATGCGATTTATTTTGTTTGAAAATGACAATAAATATATTTTTCATTATAATAAATTAAATCCATCTACAAATTACTGGTTACCTACAGGGTCAATATAAAAAAAAAAAACTTGCTACTATTACCGGCCACACCCTGTATGAATTAAGTCGGCGCGTGCCTGCAAAATAACTCCAATAATTAAGTGACTTAGGGCCGATTTTTCAATGGTCAGATAAAACTTATCAGACTGATAAACTATAAAGCGACAGATTTATAAAAATGACAGTTACGTATGATTGCTGAAAATTAAGTGACGTTTCTAAATTAGCCATATTGTATTTTTTTCAAAAAATATTTCTGATTATGGAAAAATCAGCCTTTAGTCTTATGAAGGTTTTTTTCAAGTGAAGTTAATTGCAATAACCTTTAAGGGCACCATAGGACCTTCTGGTAGTGCCGGACTTGCTGGGACATGTCTTCAGAAAATTAAACTTGACACTGAATCAGGTAAGGCATGAAACGGACTAGGTGCGTATTGAGATGCAGCTATAATTACATAAATACTTATATTCATAATTTAAGTAAGTCTGTAACGTCCCGCTGCGGGGCAAAGGCTTTACCTCGACTATGAGGTAGTTTAAGCCATACTATTCCACGCGGGCTCAGTGCAGATTGGTGGAGAAAGGGTGATTGCAAGGCAAGCGACTAACCTGCTATCAAATGTTATCAAGCCGCATATTAGCCGGGACCAACGGCTTTACGTACCTACCTTCCGAAGCACGGAGATGCTCGTGGTAAACGTCACTTATACGGTCGGAATGGTAACCGATCCAAACACGACCGCGCCGTACGTTGCTTCACTTCGGTACCACTACCAATACGCTGCCACTACTGCTCTACGAGCACCTCTAATATTCATATTATTTAATTTTATTATATTGATAATATTCGTTTACACTGACTGAGAATTAAAATGCCTGAATTTGAATCGTAATACGCCCCCAATTTCATAATGTTTTTGGTTAGCGATTCTGTCCAAAACTTCATTGGATTTATATTATTAGTTAGTGCGCCTTCTTATTAGAGCAACAGCAGCGCGACAGCAGCACCGTCGCTCTAATGTGAAGGTCTTACTGCTGTCATTTATGTATGAAAATATATAAGTCGCCTAAGTGTGAAAGCGCTCTTAGTTATGACGATATTAAACTATTCGTGTGTGTAATAATATTCCACTGTTCGTTTCGTTCGTTATATTGCCTTTTCATAATGATAATGATCTGATTTTAGATGATGATTTAGAATCACTCGGGACGGAAGATAATCCGGCAAACGTTATTTGCCACAATATCATTGCCATAGGCGAAAGTGGAGAGAAAACTTTTTCAGGTGAAACATTTATTTAAATTTATAATAACTTGCAAAATGTAAAACTTTATAAATTGAAGTAACTATCATTAAGTATATATATATATAAAAAAATTAAGTATACCAGGTTTTATCAAAAAAAGGCAAGTCAAATGTCTGGCCCCGAGTTTTCAATCACCCGCGTCAATACGGTGATTTTCGTTGATTATAATTTAACCGCTCAGAGAATGCTACTTTGACGTTTACAATTTATACAGAAATTGTTTAGTAGAAATGTCAAAGTCAATAGTTTGAAATTAATTACATACATTTAAACGTCAAAATAGCATTATCTTATGGTGCATCCACACCGACCAGCGGCATACATTAATTAAGTGTCAGATACTATAGCTATTGCCGCCAGGCGGTGTGGAAACACCATTTACTGCTTAACTGTAGTGGTCCATTTTTCAATTGAAAAAAGGTGCGAGTCATGTCTATGTTTTGCGAGACATTCGTTGACTAATTGATTTTATATAAAAAATCACTCAATCCGAATACTAATACAAGTGATTCAAACATAAAACTCCAGTTTGTCAAGTCTGACAGTTTACAAATTTTCTAAGGGTGTGGTTCTCACTTTTTTATTCGATAGTGTGCTTGAATAGGATAAATCATTACTTTCAGGTGATATTTGGGTTTTCAAAGAAGACAAGTTTAAAGTGAGGTGCGAAGAAAAAACTCATCGGACCTGTCTTATAGTGAATCCGTACACAGATATCGATGCACAAGATCACGCAATTCGATACGGAAAGGAAAATCAATCGTTTTGGTTGAGTCAAGTGAAGCATTTTAATTTAACACAGTTCTATAACGGTGTAAGTTAAAATAATATATTTTCAAATAAGTTATGAAGTAGAAACCTCCTATTTAGATATGTCACCGTTATTTTGTAAACAGTGCGAGATTACTTAACCCAGATGTTACTACTGTTCCTTAAAAGACCCAGCTTAGTTATTAGAAATGACATGTTGTTTTATCAAGGAGCTGAGTATTTATTACTTTTAAGTGTGTTTCCATATAAAGTAAGTTCAAAAAATTAACAATTTGTTCTTAATACTTTAACCAACCTATTTATCATAAATATGATCTTTTGAAAATATTATAAAACTATGTAATACCTTATTTAAAATAAACAAGTTTTGTTCCTATTTGGCTCATAGTACCTTATGTATCTAAGACATATTTTTTTCCGGAATATCTGGGTTAACAGTTAGATTGTTACCTGTAAATTTATTGTGAACCTGTATCGGAATTCATACATTTTAACGTTAACTGAAATGACGAATCACTGGGCAAAGTTAGCAAAAATCTACAATTTACTTAAAATTTACAAGATTCCTACGCTAAAATCTAGACAAATCCTTTTACAAGCAGTCTTACTTTTCAAAATATACAAAGGATACTTCGATTGCCTCGCTTTAACCAACCAAATTTACTACGTTGTCCCTAGAACTGTACACCGTCGGGTATGCCGAACAAAGAAACTGTTTTTCATTAAGGCTTGTAGAACTAATGCTGGCAAAAGATCGCCATTGCGCAGATTGGTACACATTTATAATAATCACTTTGAAAATATAGACATATTTGCGGTTACTGCACCTAAGATTAAGGAATTAGTCAACAATAGTCTATAGGCAGGCAAATGACAGTGCACCGTACTGTATGTATTATTTTGTACCTACTCTCTTAATGTTTTTTTTTTCATCTTTCTCTTACTACTTCTGTATGTCGGAACACCTAGCGACTTTGCGTAAACTCTGTTACCTAATTAGTGGATAACGTATTGGGTTATACATTTAATAATTTTTTAGTTAACATATTATTTATAACATGTAATGTGTAACTGTTTGTTATTCCTTAATAAAAAAAATATAAAAAAAAGTTGTGGGTGGGGGTAGGTGAAGGATAAACGGGTTGAGCAAAGCGTTTCCTGTTTATCCATCGTGTTAGTTTGACATATAAGTACCAAAAAAGCATAAATACTAAACCTTGTCAATCTAACGGTTGGATTATAATGTATAATGTCGTGGATTTTACAATACTATGGTGACAGATACAATAAATACTTAATAGGATATTAAACTCCGTATGTGTGTCTAGAATGTTTTAAATATATTCTGAAGAGAGAGAATTCATTAATGTTTAGTACTTACGAAGTACACAAGGAAGAAAACTCTTTACTTCGAAACCAGACTACTGGTTTGTTGTTTGGCGTATATTTATTGATTACCTAGAAAGCATCTACAACTCATATAAGTGTAAACGTGATTGTAGTATAAATATCAGCCTTAAAATAAGTATTGCAAGAGATGTTATATAATTCTACTCATGAAATATTTTACTATGATAATATTATGTACAGAAGAAACAACGCGTTATATGTCTTTGGTGTGATTAAGAACTCTGCCTAATAGTTTTAGGTGTATGATTAAAATATTTAAGGTATTTTTTACTTTGGTTTAACGTAAAGTCGTAAAACTACCCTTAGACATTGAAACTTAAAACAATATATTTATTATAATTATATTAATTTCAGATCACAATAAAACAGCTAGCATGGCTCCAATCAAAATCATCACAAGCAGTACAGAGGATCAAGTATTATTGTAAAAATTCTAGAGTAGCGCAGTACGAAGAAACAGCTTTACGGCTGTCAACTTTGAACGGTTTGACTATAGATCCTTATACAAGTGATTTTAGCCCGCTGAGCTACAGTTTACCGCCCAAAAGTCATGGATGTACGGTAAGATATACATTTTGAACACCAATTACATTATTGCTCTGATCCTTAAATAAGTAGCCAATGCACTTGTGTTATGGAAATCAGACACAATGGTGGTACCACAACACTCAGACCCGAGACAATATTAAAAAATATGATTGCTACATTGGCCCGACCGGGAATCGAACACGGGACCTCGATGCAGCGATGCCTTGCAACCCAGCGTATTTAGCCACTACACCACGGAGGTCGTCTCAGATATAATAACTCAAAGCTACGCACGTTAAATTATTCGAATATTTTTTTTTACGGAAATACAAATATGAGTAGTATGCTACCAACTGCCCGACGTTACGGCTGTATTGTCGCAGTATATATATATATATACACAACAACAACATATACACATATATATATATATATATATAATATAACGACTTAGACTTTTTTACGTCGTCGCTAGCAAGTAAACCGCCGTAAACTCATGGTTCATAGTATATATATATATATATATATATATATATATATATATATATATATATGCTAGCGACGACGTAAAAAAGTCTGTCGTAATTGCACAGTGACTCTAGCGGTTACTTGGAGAACTAAAATTGTCCATACACTTTTTTGCGTCGTCGCTAGTGAGTAAAACCGCCTTAAGCACATGGTAACGGTGCAGTCCATTTTTGAATGCCTAGGAAGTTCATTAAAAGATGACTGTTAGGTCAGTCAGATTAAAATTTTGTTCAGATTTTTCCACCGCCACAACCACCAAACAATTATGGCGTCAATGCCTCAAATAATCAATGATATACGTATTTGTCGTTCTATTCGTGATTAAAAGTAACATTTAAGTGTGTTTTTTTTTAAATTACAATAAGCAATATTACATTTATTTCTTCATATTAGTATCAAATCACTTCAACCTTTAACATGCTTCACTTATTATTATTTTTGTTTTGCAAAGTAAATAAGTCATATATATGTTTATATTTTTTTCAGGATGAAGCTTATGACTGGGGTTACTCAGAAATATTAATAACAGGTAGCTCCAAACGATTGCCAGTTACCGACTTTCTGATTAGAGATATCCGCAATGAGGATCAAAGAATATTTTTAGAACTGATGGAACTATGTTTTGGATAATTTTTAAATAAATGTTTGGGTCTATTCAATCGTGTTTTTGTTTTTTGAAATATTTTGAATTAAGAGAAAATATTTAACGTTGAATAACTTTCCAAAATAACAAACTATTGCTGCTTTGTTGAGCAATTTTTTGTTTGTTTAAATAGTTGCAGATTGGAAATAGCACTGATACTATAGAGAATAAAAAAAAGAAGAAAAAAAACTGTCTGTCAACACAGCTTATTTCTATTGTAATTAAATTAAATATGTAGAATTAATTAATAATACTAAGTTTAGCATAATCTTTTATTAAAAATACCAATTACCTTGGAGAAGTGTAGGCAAGATGCCTAGTCGACGAAAACTGCGATAAACACAAAAACAAAACCGCCAACGGTCGCCGGTCAAAGTGCAACGGACAACTACTAAAACCAGGGGAGTACTGTTTCTAATTTCTTTTCAAGGCTATTTACCGCAATTAACAAATTAATGAATACTATTATAGTACCGCAATTAAACATATCAAATTGTAATTGTAACAATATTTGACACTTTTGAGGTTATATTTTTTACGCAAGTCATCTGGCCAGCCTGGGGCCGAGTAGGTGCTGTTTTCTGTTTGTTTACTGCTGTAAATACAACCTCATAAACTGCACAAGCCTCACTACGGTGAGATACGTCAAACTTCATAACATTTCGGTCCTGTTGTGCCTCTCTTTACTTGACGTATATGTGGAAGTAAAGTTGAAGATAACAATCTTTTGCCGCAGACAATTCACTCGATAACACCTATCAGGCATACTCTTCACTTACCACACGTACATACATTGCAGTAGTAACCATAATAGTGGTAGTTCTTGCTTGGACCTGGGTGGTTAGTTACTTGTTTACCTAGGTATATTATAATGGTCTTATGTCTATTATTCTTGACAAACATAAGAAACAAATATTTTTTTACTAAATATTGATTATCATTATAATATTAATAGTGTCAAGCTGTACATACATTCAGATATTTCATTAATTTTTACGAATGCATATATATTAATTTCCCTTAGAGTGAACAGAGCAATAATAGATGTATAAATTTTATATTTTGATTGTCTCAGTACTTGCCTAAACATCTGTTGTACACACTATTTTTAATAAATTCCAGGTTAGACTCACCATTAAAAACTAAACAAATAAAGATGACTTCCTGGACTGGAACCATAACCCGTAAAATTACTGCCCGAGAAACTGAGCTGAAACTCAGAAAGGCACTTGATGAATTAAAGGTGTCAAAGAAGTCTTGCGAAGAATTAATTCAGGAGAGAGATGGGTGTGAAGAAGTTATTAAGAAAAATATACAACAAAACACTCAACTCAAAAAAGAACTGGCTGAACTACATGCCCGGCTTCTGGAGGTAACTGAACATCGAGACGAGCTCCTCAACACTCTCAGCACCTTTGACCAGTGCAGCAGTGTCTTCGAGAAGACACTCATGCGCAACAACGAACTAGAAAATGAGCTGCGACATGCGAACAAGACAATTCTGCACTTGGAAGAAGAAAAGAAAGATCAAGATTACACCCAAACCTTGAATCTTTATGAGGAGCTGATCGGGACCCCCAATGGCCAGGCTGCGTTTGCCAGCTCAGAATTAAATAGTAGCTTTGTCCAGTCTGTAAATAATACTAAACAAAATAGGTTATCCGGTAGAAATAAGGTTAAAAAGTATATAAAAATAAATAAGTTTATAAATAAAACAAAAAAACTTATCAAGAAAAATATGGTTTTTAAAAATAATGTTAATTTAAGGAAAGAAAAACTAGATCTATTAGACAGCTTGGAAATTTATCAAAACAAATTGCATGAAAGTAGCTCAAATTGTCAACAAACAATTAAGCAATTGCAGGTCGACATTTCTAGGTTGCAGGAGTCCTTACATTCTATGACTTGTAAATATAACTCTGCCCAGGAACAAATATCAGAACACATCCTGGCTGCAAATAATCTATTAAAGTTGAGTTCTTCCGACTCAACTTTTAACTCACTGTCTAATATAACTTACAATTTATTACCTGACTCTCAGCAGCAAGAAATTGTGGATTTGCAGTTGCATTCGCCAAACGAAAATAGCTTTAGTACATCTGAGAAATGTCCTAATACACCAAATAATAACACAAACAAATGTAGAAACGTTTTTGATTTTTCAGACAAAATAGAAGTAGGTTATGGTTTCTTACTGAATAAAAACCTTAACTGTAATGTTATTAACCATTGTATGCCAGATGCATCTTTGGATCAAATAGTTAATTACATAATAAATTGTAATTTAAATTCTAATTCTACATTAGTAATTATGCTAGGAAATAGACAAAATCTTAATAAAAAAAAATGCACTCCGGGAGTGCCGGTAGAAGTGAAAACTTGAATATCAACGTTGTGCATTTTTAATTTTTTGGAATAGTTAGGGAATAATTTTGAATGAATTGCTCTTATTATCAATATAAAAGTACTATCATTTTTGTGATAAAATACAATAATAATAATAAAACCTCAAACCAAACCTCAAACCTTAGATTTACCCAATCGAGAAATACTAACTTAATTGCACATCGAACCTAACTCACAAAACACAAGAAATATGGAAACCACATTTAACAGTGCAGGTCCCACAAACACCACCACAAGTGCTGAAACCATGCAAGAAATAGACGAAATATTTAAGAAAGCTCTAGAGCACTTTCGCGATCCGAACCTACAAATAGACCATACATACCGAAACAAAAAACATCTAAGAAATTATTTAAAATAGTACACTACATAAATACTACAATACTACCAAAACATATCGACGAAAACACTGATTTCATAACCTTACAATACATAATTTATTCAGCAGCTTGGACAGCAGCTAAAGCGAACGGATCAAAAGTATCCACGATACCTTCACAAAGAAAACAAATAGGAGAAGAACGCAGGAAACCGAATTGGGAAATCAGGTTACGAAAAAAGAAGGACGAGTTGAGAGCGAAAATAGGAAAATTAACTCAGTTTATCAATGGTAACAGAAGCGACTCACTATCTAAGGAAGTAGAAAGTATTAAACAACAATATAAAACACATAATAAATACACGAAGAACCAAACACAGAATTGTCACATTTTTTAGACACACTCAAACAAAAACTAACAGTCATCAGAAGCAGATTAAATAGATACCAGACATGTACACTACGCAAAACTCAAAATACACAATTTCATTATAACGAAAAGAGCTTTTACCGGAACCTACGGTTGTCCACCTCGAACAACCACACAGCTAACAGTCCATGTATTATACCGGAAACTGAAGAATTACGAGACTTCTGGGCGAAAATATGGGAAGTGCCAAAAAACCATAAAGATGATGCCGAATGGATCGAAAATCAGTATGAGATAAATAGCGATATCACGCCTATGGAATTTGATGATGTAGCTGTGGAGATTTTTGAAGAGGTCATTAGAAAACTTCATAATTGGAAAGCTCCGGGCTCCGACAATATACATAATTTCTGGTACAAAAAGTTTACATACACACATCCGTTTTTACACAAATACATAAATATGTTTATTCAAAATCCACACACAATACCCGATTATATAACGAAAGGTATAACTCATATGATTCCAAAAGACCCAGAAGACTTATCAAATCCAGCAAAGTATCGACCGATTACTTGTCTTCAAACCATTTATAAAATTATTAGTTCTTGCTTGACAGACATCATTTACAAACACGTAGAGACAAACAATATTCTGGCTGAACAGCAGAAAGGGTGTAGGCGTACTAGTCAGGGTTGCAAAGAGCAGTTAATCATAGACTCAGTTATATTGCGTCAAGTCCACAGGAATAAAGCTGAACTTCACTCTATGTACGTTGACTATAGAAAAGCATACGATTCCGTTCCACATTCATGGTTGCTAAAAATATTAGATATTTACAAAATTAACCCAGTCATTCAGACGTTCCTACAAGTTGCTATGGATAAATGGGAGACAAAACTAAAATTATGCGAAGGGCAAAGTGACCCAATTAAAATAAAGCGAGGTATCTTTCAAGGAGATTCCTTAAGTCCACTTTGGTTTTGTCTTGCATTAAATCCACTTTCCAGTAATATCAACAACACTGACATAGGCTACTCAATACAACACCACCATACTACTGATACACAAACAATCACTACTAGAATAAACCATCTTTTATACATGGACGACATAAAGCTTTATGCAACCTCAAAATACGATTTAGATAATTTAGCGAATCTCACGGAAAAGTTTTCCAATGATATCTGCATGGACTTTGGTATAGAAAAATGTAAAATTAATTCCGTTAAGGCTGGCCATATGCTCCAGCAAAATCAGTATCAGTTAGAAACCGGACAGCAAATAAACTCACTTGACCACAATGAAGTTTACAAATATCTCGGATACAATCAGGCTAGACAAATTCAGTACAAGGAAACAAAAGTGCAATTGTTACAACAGTTCAAACACCGTTTAAATTCTATCTGTAAATTCTGTAAATCTCAACTATATTCTCGTAATTTAATTAAGGCTGTTAACTCATATGCGATACCCATTCTGACATATTATTTTGGTTTTATAAACTGGACACAGACAGAATTACTAAATATTCAAAGAACAATTAATACCACGATGACGAAACACAGAAAGCATCATCCACGAGCGTGCGTCCAACGACAAACTTTACCTCGTTACGAGGGAGGTCGAGGTATAATCGATGTCACGAATTTACATAACAAACAGATCACAACACTCCGCAAATACTTCTACCACAAAGCAGAAACATCACTCATACATCATGCAATAGCCCAAACTGACACCAAACTCACTCCTTTAAATCTTACAGACAGAAACATTCAACACAATGAGAAACAAGTGGATATACCCACAAAAATCAGTGATTGGACTCGTAAATCTCTCCACGGAAGACATCGCAAAGACTTATGCCAAAGTAATGTCGACAAAGCTGCGTCGAACGCTTGGCTGAGTTGTGGAGAGCTCTTCCCAGAGACGGAGGGATTTATGGTCGCCATTCAGGATCAAATAATAGAAACCAGAAACTATCAAAAGCATATAATGAAGACCCGGATACCTACTGATCAATGCAGGAAGTGCAACGGTGGATCTGAGACTATTCAACACATAACAGGGGCCTGCAAGGCTATAGTACAAACAGATTACAAACATCGTCATGACCAAGTTGCCAATATTATCCACCAAAAGCTAGCACAAAAATACAATATGATACCCCAAAAACTAACACCATACTATAAATATGTTCCTGAACCCGTAATTGAAAACGAAAACTACAGACTTTATTTTGACCGAGCTATTCTTACAGACAAAACCACACACTACAATAGACCTGACATCACCTTACATGACAAAAAGAACCAATCTGCTTTCATTATCGATGTAGCTATTCCTAATTCACACAACGTACAGAACACTATTTCAGAAAAACTTTCCAAATACGTAGACCTGAAAGATGAAATTAAGCGCATGTGGCGACTGTCTGAAGTGACTATAGTACCAATAGTTCTTTCAACGACTGGAATCATTCCAATACAATTACACCAATCCCTTTTGACACTCAATCTCTCAAAGTTCACATACATACAACTTCAGAAAGCAGTAATCCTTAACACTTGCCGAATTGTGAGAAAGTTTTTATAACAGGAGTCAACTGTACATACGAATCCAGACCAATCACACCATGCACGCTCCAATCACACTTTTCCAAGCATGTTATCACATCCATCACCATCCACATTAGTAATCGACTCACCAGCTACTCCAGCTGCAGCATCTCTGTCAAACCTAAACTAAAATGTAGAGGCAGCACTTGGCTTAGGCCCGTGTTGACTTGAAAACACCAGAGCAATCTGAGAAGAAAATCTATACACAAATAATAATAATAATAATAATAATAATAATAATAAAGTCTAACCCAAAAGTTAAGTTTAGACGTCTCTTTTTGTTTAAGTCCCCCCAAAGTCTAACCTTACGTCCGCGCTCGACCATCAGAGCCACGTGGGGGGCGGACACCCGCAAATAATTCACAAAGCGGGTGACAAACAGGGCACTAGCAAACCCAAACAAAATGGAGTTGCGAAGCAGAAAATTACGTATAATGCCGCTTCCCGGGGGCGATCGCCGGGGCACACCTGGAGCCGACGCTGGGTGTCTCAGTATGCGAACCGTCGGTAGCGAGGAGCTGAGCAGGCGGGCCCTCGCTGGGCATGAACCCGAATCGATTACAGCCGAACAAAACCCGTCTTCACCAATATCGTCAACACATAGCTTGTTTCAATCTGCCGATACGTCACCTCATTCGTGCAAGGATCCAACAACATCCCGTTCATCCACTACCTCTCCAATACTGGCAGATGTTGTGCAGAGAGCAACCACTCATCAGCCTGCACCCACTGTTGGTACTACTCGTGTGCGAAAAATGTGGAGCGAAGAAATGAATAGATTCATTTGGCACACATATCTTTACGCAACAAAACTAGAGACAAAAAAACGAGGATACCTAGATATCCTGCATCACGACTTCACTCAGGCATTTCCGCATATGCAAGCATCAAGACAAAGATTAGGTGATCAGCGGCGAGCCATAGTAAATAACAATTTGTTATCATCCTCAACCTTAGACGAAATAAAAGCTGAAGTAATATCACGGCTACAAGGAATAGGTGAAACACCAGAGACAACGACACATAATACACCTTTATGTCCATCGATTACAGGGGGAGAAGAACGTATGAGATGGACAGACAATCTCAATGAGGCTGTCATAAGAATTTACTACGAAGTAACTGATCTAGAGAAAGATATGATAATTTATAGAAAGAAGCTCAGAGAAAAAATTATTCAGGAATTCCCAGAATTAGCACATTTATCTGAACAGCGCCTCTCAGATCAAAGACGCGTCATTATAAGCAATAAACTCATTACAGACCAAAGAATACAGCAGATAAGACAAGAAGTACAAGAACAACTTTTATATACACGGAACTCCTACGTACCTTCAAATACTACCCCTCAAAGTGAAATGGAGTCAACTACATTTGAAGGACTTACGCAAAATACAGATTTAAACTCAGGACAGCAACAAAACAGTTACGCTACCCAACCTAACGATTTTAACGGATATGCAGAAGCAGATATAATAGCAAGTACATTTGAAAATGCATTGAACAAATTCAAAAATACTGACCCTACCACAAGACCCTTCATACCAAAACAAAAACCGTCAAGAAAACTATACTACATTGTTGAATGTTTAAATAAAGATATCTTACCGAAACATCTAGATCCAGAACAAGATTTTTTTACCCTCCACGCAATAATATATGCGGCAGCTTATACTGCTGCTACTTGTAATAATACTAAAATCCGTGATACCAATAACACCGAAACAAATAACACCAAAACAAAGGGAAAACAACAACCATTTTGGCAGAAACGATTAGAAAATAAAATAAAAAAAGTTAGATCAGAGATAGGACGTCTTACTGAGTATATTAGGGGGAATAGGAACACAAAAGTTGTTAGGACGGTCGAAGAAATAAAAATTAAATATAGAATACACGCAACTTATGAAAATCCGAATTCAGAATTAGCACACTTCCTAGACACTCTAAAACAAAAGCTAAATGCAACAGCTAGCCGCCTCAGAAGGTACCTCACATGCACAGCACGAAAAACTCAAAACACGCAATTCACTAATAATGAAAAACATTTTTATAGAAATCTAAGTAGTAACAATAACCCAGAAGAGTCTAATGACACACCACCACTAAACGAACTAAAAGAGTTTTGGGCTAATATATGGGAAAATCCAGCACAACATAAAGATGACGCCGAATGGATAGAAGAAATTACGAACAGTGTAGGTACATCGGATATGGACTTTGATTTTATACGTCCAGTCACCTTAGAGGTTTCACCTCGGAATCGGAGATAATAAGCTGGAAACTCGTATACAGCTTCATTTTGGCGTTCTAAAAGTTGTCTCAAAAGTCTCAATAAATCTCGTGTCTGCGTCGTAAGTTATTCGAGGTCAAAGGTCACGAAAATCGGTTTTTTGCCATTATCTCCGTTTCTATGGCTCCAATCACTTCAAGACCTATTATCAAAATTGAAGATAATGAAATTTGGCACAACTTTTGTCCCAACTTTTTTTTTGTACGATCAACCCTTTTCGAGATAGAGAGCGGAGAGCACCCAGCGCTCAGGCATTTATACTATTATACAAGGTCAACCGTGAATCTCGGTGAATAATACCTTGTATATAGTTACTAATTCCTTAAAATATTATTAATAGTAAATTATTTGTAGGTATTATTTATTAATTAATACATTGTATTCAATATTTTATATATATACATAATAAATTTATTTACTTTTATTTGATAATAGATAGAAATAAATTAATTGATAGATAGATAGAGAGATGGTAAATTGAAATAAGTCAAGTTAATATAATTTAAGTTAATTTTTATTTAGTAACTGTACTTTTGTTACAATTAAAATTAAATATAAAATATCAATTTTCTTCTTCTTCTTCTTCATCATCATCTGCTGGGGAATTGAAACTTTCGATTTCATCTTCGTTGACTTGTATAATTGTCTCCAAACCTTATAAAATGTCTGGATCGAATGCAGTTTCTTCCTCAGAATCGTCTTGCAATATAACAGCATTGAGACAAGCTTGCCCATTGCATTGTCCACAAGCTAAAGTACATTGCAAGCCCGATTTTCTGCATCCGCAGCGTGAACCACAACCATTCTTACAATTACAAAATATTGTACTGAGTAATTCATCTGGAGCTGGTGGTAATAGTGTGGTTATTGGCTGCAGAATCTCATCTTGGAGTACCCAGCCCCATTCTTGAGGTTCTAAATCATGTCCTAACCATTTTTGAATTTGGTAATAAACACGATTTATGTGTTGATGAGCTGCTGCACTTGTTGGTGGAAGATTAGATAACTGGACAGGTTTATGAAGTTTAGTAGATTTAATGAATTGAATGTATCTGTGATGATCAATATTATTTTCAGATTTTGGAGCATTATATACTGCTAGAAAGATGCGTACTCCATTTTCGTATAATTGCTGTACAGGGCAGTTTTCTTGTAGAAAAACAATGTATTAATTAATAAATAATACAAATTATTTATTAATAATAATATTTTAAGGAATTAGTAACTGTATTCAAGGTATTATTCACCGAGATTCACGGTTGACCTTGTATAATAGTATATATGCCTGAGCGCTGGGTGCTCTCCGCTCTCTATCTCGAAAAGGGTTGAGCGTACAAAAAAAAAGTTGGGACAAAAGTTGTGCCAAATTTCATTTTCTTCAATTTTTATAATAGGTTTTGAAGTGATTGGAGCCATAGAAACGGAGATAATGGCAAAAAACCGATTTTCGTGACCTTTGACCTCGAATAACTTACGACGCAGACACGAAATTTATTGAGACTTTTGAGACAACTTTTAGAATGCCAAAATGAAGCTGTATACGAGTTTCCAGCTTATTATCTCCGATTCCGAGATTTGCCCCTTTTTTTGTCTAAGGTGACTGGACTACCGCTGAAACATTTATCGGAGTAATTCAGCATACACACAACTGGAAATCACCCGGGACCGACCATATACACAATTTTTGGTATAAAAAACTAACGTGTACACATCCACATTTACACAATCACATTAATAAATTCATAGAAACACCTGACACAATGCCAAAGTTTGTTACACAAGGAGTAACCTACATGATCCCTAAGGATAAAAATAGTAGAGACCCAGCTAAGTACCGGCCTATTACCTGTCTCCAAACTATCTATAAATGTCTAACAGCATGCCTCAGTGAGACCATCTACCAACATCTAAATGACAACGGTACATTAGCAGAAGAACAAAAAGGTTGCAGAAAGTTTAGTAAAGGGTGTAAAGAACAATTAATTGTGGATGCAATAGTTATGAGGGAAGCACTTCGGAAAAGGAAAAGTATTCATACCATGTACGTTGACTATCAAAAAGCGTTTGATTCTGTCCCTCATAGCTGGCTTATGCAGGTATTGCACATTTATAGAATACACCCAAAACTTATAGAGTTCCTGAAAGCAGCAACACAAAATTGGCAAACAGTATTGAGTATCAAACAAAATGGAATTCTAGAAATATCTGACCCGATACGTATCAAACGCGGAATATTTCAAGGCGATGCCCTGAGTCCTCTCTGGTTCTGTTTAGCATTAAACCCGCTCTCCACACTTTTAAACAGATCTCAAGCAGGATACAGTGTTAAATCTCAAAACGAAAAAGAAGTTATCTCCCACCTTTTGTACATGGACGATATCAAATTGTATGGTGAGAGTAAAAGCGATTTATTCAAACTTGCAGATATAACGCAAGAATTTTTAAATGACATAAACATGCAATTTGGTATCGACAAATGTAAAACACACTCAATAGAACGCGGTAAATTACAGCTTAATACCTACACACTTAAAACTGGCGAAGAAGTAGCACCGATGGACGAAGACGCAACATATAAATATCTAGGCTTTCATCAATCTCGTCAAATTGATCAAAAACAGGCTAAATTACAACTTAAAGCTAAATTCAAACAGAGATTGCAACTAATACTTAACACACACCTCACGTCGCGAAATCTTGTAAAGGCCATTAATACATTTGCTATTCCGGTACTCACTTACTCGTTTGGAATACTCACTTGGTCCCAGACAGATTTGGTTGCGTTACAAAGAATAATAAATACCTCACTCACTAAATACCGGAAACATCACCCAAAGACATGCGTGCAACGTCTCATTCTGCCGCGGAAAGAAGGAGGAAGAGGATTGATTGATATAAAGAATTTGCACAACAGACAGATTTCAGAGCTGAGAAGATTCTTCCACGAAAAAGCAGAAAAGGTACCGTTTTACAATAACTTAGTCCACACCGATAATAAGTTGACACCCTTAAACTTATCTAACAAGGATACCCAACTCAATGAAAAGTATAATACAATCGAACAAAAAATAGATCAATGGGCCCTCAAATCTCTCCATGGGAGACACATAGCCGATCTCAACCAGCCGCATATCGATAAAAATGCATCCAATGCGTGGTTGAAGCGTGGTGAGCTCTTTCCGGAAACGGAGGGCTTCATGCTTGCGATACAGGACCAGGTAGTTGCTACTCGAAATTATCGTAAGTATATAACTAAAGAACTGACCTCCGATCTCTGTCGACACTGCAAAAGCGCCCCTGAGACGATCCAGCACATCACCGGAGCATGTAAAGCCTTAGTTCAATCCGATTATAAGCATCGCCACGACCAAGTAGCATCTATAATCCATCAATACATTGCACGTAAGAACCAGTTCATCTCACACACTGTCCCATATTATAAATACTCACCCGCAGTAGTGACCGAAAATAATAATTATAAAATGTATTGGGACCGCACCATTTTGACTGATAAAACTATACATTTCAATAGGCCCGATATAACCATACACGATAAAAGTAAAAAAACCGTTTACTTAGTTGACATCGCTATTCCAAACACACACAATCTTCAAAACACAATTTCTGAAAAAATTGCTAAATATCAAGACCTTGCAATAGAATTAAAAACCCAATGGCATGCACAAACAGTTCACATAATACCCATAGTGATTTCGTCTACAGGAGTAATACCAAGAAGTTTAAATAGAAGCCTTCAAGCGCTTGACATTTCTGACAGAATCATACCTCTTATCCAAAAAGCAGTCATACTAAATACATGCCGTATCACCAGAAAATTGTTGTCTACTGACACTTCATTGCATACTGTGTCGCTTGGCTAAAGCCCGCGTCACAGTTGTTTTACCCATTGCTTACCACAATGGAGAGAGAAAAACACCTATAATAATAATAATAATAATAATAATAATAATATAATATTTTTATAGAATACAATATTTATTTATTGCGCTATCGTACACAAACATAACAATTTATATTATATTAAATTACATTAAAAAGTTTATCTCTCAGAAAAATCAACTTACATCCATAATTTTGCCAACCGTCTTACGGTTTTTCGATCAGCCCACGTGTCCTGACGCAAGTTTCACATTTTTCCCCCATCCCACAAAAATGCTCAACGCCGCTAAAGAAGTTTTCACTTCAAAAATACTTATCAAAAATTACGAAATATTGTCGAATTTAGATGTACACAAAATAATCTTTAGTGCCATACCATTTTCGAAAAATCACACGGCGAGCTAAATCACACCATCTTCGTAAAATAGTATCTAGCTCTAAAAATAAAGCAAAAGCTACATGGAGCATCATTAATAAAGAAACCTGTAAAAATAAATTAAGAGATAATAAATTTACATTATAAATCAATGATAAAACACTAAATTCAAATCAAGAAGTTGCAACTGCTTTTGAATCGTTTTTTTCACGTATTGCGCCCTAACTAACTAAAGAACTTGCCTCTTCTTCAGTAATAGCCGAATCTATTCTAAAACTTTATGTCAACGAATGTAATTCTCAATTTCACTTCAGGCATGTAGGACCTGAAGTAATAATAGAAACATTTCTTGAGTTGAATATGAAAAAAACTGAGGATCTGTTGTGCCTCTCTTTACTTGACGTATATGTGGAAGTAAAGTTGAAGATAACAATCTTTTGCCGCAGACAATTCACTCGATAACACCTATCAGGCATACTCTTCACTTACCACACGTACATACATTGCAGTAGTAACCATAATAGTGGTAGTTCTTGCTTGGACCTGGGTGGTTAGTTACTTGTTTACCTAGGTATATTATAATGGTCTTATGTCTATTATTCTTGACAAACATAAGAAACAAATATTTTTTTACTAAATATTGATTATCATTATAATATTAATAGTGTCAAGCTGTACATACATTCAGATATTTCATTAATTTTTACGAATGCATATATATTAATTTCCCTTAGAGTGAACAGAGCAATAATAGATGTATAAATTTTATATTTTGATTGTCTCAGTACTTGCCTAAACATCTGTTGTACACACTATTTTTAATAAATTCCAGGTTAGACTCACCATTAAAAACTAAACAAATAAAGATGACTTCCCGGACTGGAACCATAACCCGTAAAATTACTGCCCGAGAAACTGAGCTGAAACTCAGAAAGGCACTTGATGAATTAAAGGTGTCAAAGAAGTCTTGCGAAGAATTAATTCAGGAGAGAGATGGGTGTGAAGAAGTTATTAAGAAAAATATACAACAAAACACTCAACTCAAAAAAGAACTGGCTGAACTACATGCCCGGCTTCTGGAGGTAACTGAACATCGAGACGAGCTCCTCAACACTCTCAGCACCTTTGACCAGTGCAGCAGTGTCTTCGAGAAGACACTCATGCGCAACAACGAACTAGAAAATGAGCTGCGACATGCGAACAAGACAATTCTGCACTTGGAAGAAGAAAAGAAAGATCAAGATTACACCCAAACCTTGAATCTTTATGAGGAGCTGATCGGGACCCCCAATGGCCAGGCTGCGTTTGCCAGCTCAGAATTAAATAGTAGCTTTGTCCAGTCTGTAAATAATACTAAACAAAATAGGTTATCCGGTAGAAATAAGGTTAAAAAGTATATAAAAATAAATAAGTTTATAAATAAAACAAAAAAACTTATCAAGAAAAATATGGTTTTTAAAAATAATGTTAATTTAAGGAAAGAAAAACTAGATCTATTAGACAGCTTGGAAATTTATCAAAACAAATTGCATGAAAGTAGCTCAAATTGTCAACAAACAATTAAGCAATTGCAGGTCGACATTTCTAGGTTGCAGGAGTCCTTACATTCTATGACTTGTAAATATAACTCTGCCCAGGAACAAATATCAGAACACATCCTGGCTGCAAATAATCTATTAAAGTTGAGTTCTTCCGACTCAACTTTTAACTCACTGTCTAATATAACTTACAATTTATTACCTGACTCTCAGCAGCAAGAAATTGTGGATTTGCAGTTGCATTCGCCAAACGAAAATAGCTTTAGTACATCTGAGAAATGTCCTAATACACCAAATAATAACACAAACAAATGTAGAAATGTTTTTGATTTTTCAGACAAAATAGAAGTAGGTTATGGTTTCTTACTGAATAAAAACCTTAACTGTAATGTTATTAACCATTGTATGCCAGATGCATCTTTGGATCAAATAGTTAATTATATAATAAATTGTAATTTAAATTCTAATTCTACATTAGTAATTATGCTAGGAAATAGACAAAATCCTAATAAAAAAAAAATGCACTCCGGGAGTGCCGGTAGAAGTGAAAACTTGAATATCAACGTTGTGCATTTTTAATTTTTTGGAATAGTTAGGGAATAATTTTGAATGAATTGCTCTTATTATCAATATAAAAGTACTATCATTTTTGTGATAAAATACAATAATAATAATAATAATAATAATAAAACCTCAAACCAAACCTCAAACCTTAGATTTACCCAATCGAGAAATACTAACTTTATTGCACATCGAACCTAACTCACAAAACACAAGAAATATGGAAACCACATTTAACAGTGCAGGTCCCACAAACACCACCACAAGTGCTGAAACCATGCAAGAAATAGACGAAATATTTAAGAAAGCTCTAGAGCACTTTCGCGATCCGAACCTACAAATAGACCATACATACCGAAACAAAAAACATCTAAGAAATTATTTAAAATAGTACACTACATAAATACTACAATACTACCAAAACATATCGACGAAAACACTGATTTCATAACCTTACAATACATAATTTATTCAGCAGCTTGGACAGCAGCTAAAGCGAACGGATCAAAAGTATCCACGATACCTTCACAAAGAAAACAAATAGGAGAAGAACGCAGGAAACCGAATTGGGAAATCAGGTTACGAAAAAAGAAGGACGAGTTGAGAGCGAAAATAGGAAAATTAACTCAGTTTATCAATGGTAACAGAAGCGACTCACTATCTAAGGAAGTAGAAAGTATTAAACAACAATATAAAACACATAATAAATACACGAAGAACCAAACACAGAATTGTCACATTTTTTAGACACACTCAAACAAAAACTAACAGTCATCAGAAGCAGATTAAATAGATACCAGACATGTACACTACGCAAAACTCAAAATACACAATTTCATTATAACGAAAAGAGCTTTTACCGGAACCTACGGTTGTCCACCTCGAACAACCACACAGCTAACAGTCCATGTATTATACCGGAAACTGAAGAATTACGAGACTTCTGGGCGAAAATATGGGAAGTGCCAAAAAACCATAAAGATGATGCCGAATGGATCGAAAATCAGTATGAGATAAATAGCGATATCACGCCTATGGAATTTGATGATGTAGCTGTGGAGATTTTTGAAGAGGTCATTAGAAAACTTCATAATTGGAAAGCTCCGGGCTCCGACAATATACATAATTTCTGGTACAAAAAGTTTACATACACACATCCGTTTTTACACAAATACATAAATATGTTTATTCAAAATCCACACACAATACCCGATTATATAACGAAAGGTATAACTCATATAATTCCAAAAGACCCAGAAGACTTATCAAATCCAGCAAAGTATCGACCGATTACTTGTCTTCAAACCATTTATAAAATTATTAGTTCTTGCTTGACAGACATCATTTACAAACACGTAGAGACAAACAATATTCTGGCTGAACAGCAGAAAGGGTGTAGGCGTACTAGTCAGGGTTGCAAAGAGCAGTTAATCATAGACTCAGTTATATTGCGTCAAGTCCACAGGAATAAAGCTGAACTTCACTCTATGTACGTTGACTATAGAAAAGCATACGATTCCGTTCCACATTCATGGTTGCTAAAAATATTAGATATTTACAAAATTAACCCAGTCATTCAGACGTTCCTACAAGTTGCTATGGATAAATGGGAGACAAAACTAAAATTATGCGAAGGGCAAAGTGACCCAATTAAAATAAAGCGAGGTATCTTTCAAGGAGATTCCTTAAGTCCACTTTGGTTTTGTCTTGCATTAAATCCACTTTCCAGTAATATCAACAACACTGACATAGGCTACTCAATACAACACCACCATACTACTGATACACAAACAATCACTACTAGAATAAACCATCTTTTATACATGGACGACATAAAGCTTTATGCAACCTCAAAATACGATTTAGATAATTTAGCGAATCTCACGGAAAAGTTTTCCAATGATATCTGCATGGACTTTGGTATAGAAAAATGTAAAATTAATTCCGTTAAGGCTGGCCATATGCTCCAGCAAAATCAGTATCAGTTAGAAACCGGACAGCAAATAAACTCACTTGACCACAATGAAGTTTACAAATATCTCGGATACAATCAGGCTAGACAAATTCAGTACAAGGAAACAAAAGTGCAATTGTTACAACAGTTCAAACACCGTTTAAATTCTATCTGTAAATTCTGTAAATCTCAACTATATTCTCGTAATTTAATTAAGGCTGTTAACTCATATGCGATACCCATTCTGACATATTATTTTGGTTTTATAAACTGGACACAGACAGAATTACTAAATATTCAAAGAACAATTAATACCACGATGACGAAACACAGAAAGCATCATCCACGAGCGTGCGTCCAACGACAAACTTTACCTCGTTACGAGGGAGGTCGAGGTATAATCGATGTCACGAATTTACATAACAAACAGATCACAACACTCCGCAAATACTTCTACCACAAAGCAGAAACATCACTCATACATCATGCAATAGCCCAAACTGACACCAAACTCACTCCTTTAAATCTTACAGACAGAAACATTCAACACAATGAGAAACAAGTGGATATACCCACAAAAATCAGTGATTGGACTCGTAAATCTCTCCACGGAAGACATCGCAAAGACTTATGCCAAAGTAATGTCGACAAAGCTGCGTCGAACGCTTGGCTGAGTTGTGGAGAGCTCTTCCCAGAGACGGAGGGATTTATGGTCGCCATTCAGGATCAAATAATAGAAACCAGAAACTATCAAAAGCATATAATGAAGACCCGGATACCTACTGATCAATGCAGGAAGTGCAACGGTGGATCTGAGACTATTCAACACATAACAGGGGCCTGCAAGGCTATAGTACAAACAGATTACAAACATCGTCATGACCAAGTTGCCAATATTATCCACCAAAAGCTAGCACAAAAATACAATATGATACCCCAAAAACTAACACCATACTATAAATATGTTCCTGAACCCGTAATTGAAAACGAAAACTACAGACTTTATTTTGACCGAGCTATTCTTACAGACAAAACCACACACTACAATAGACCTGACATCACCTTACATGACAAAAAGAACCAATCTGCTTTCATTATCGATGTAGCTATTCCTAATTCACACAACGTACAGAACACTATTTCAGAAAAACTTTCCAAATACGTAGACCTGAAAGATGAAATTAAGCGCATGTGGCGACTGTCTGAAGTGACTATAGTACCAATAGTTCTTTCAACGACTGGAATCATTCCAATACAATTACACCAATCCCTTTTGACACTCAATCTCTCAAAGTTCACATACATACAACTTCAGAAAGCAGTAATCCTTAACACTTGCCGAATTGTGAGAAAGTTTTTATAACAGGAGTCAACTGTACATACGAATCCAGACCAATCACACCATGCACGCTCCAATCACACTTTTCCAAGCATGTTATCACATCCATCACCATCCACATTAGTAATCGACTCACCAGCTACTCCAGCTGCAGCATCTCTGTCAAACCTAAACTAAAATGTAGAGGCAGCACTTGGCTTAGGCCCGTGTTGACTTGAAAACACCAGAGCAATCTGAGAAGAAAATCTATACACAAATAATAATAATAATAATAATAATAATAAAGTCTAACCCAAAAGTTAAGTTTAGACGTCTCTTTTTGTTTAAGTCCCCCCAAAGTCTAACCTTACGTCCGCGCTCGACCATCAGAGCCACGTGGGGGGCGGACACCCGCAAATAATTCACAAAGCGGGTGACAAACAGGGCACTAGCAAACCCAAACAAAATGGAGTTGCGAAGCAGAAAATTACGTATAATGCCGCTTCCCGGGGGCGATCGCCGGGGCACACCTGGAGCCGACGCTGGGTGTCTCAGTATGCGAACCGTCGGTAGCGAGGAGCTGAGCAGGCGGGCCCTCGCTGGGCATGAACCCGAATCGATTACAGCCGAACAAAACCCGTCTTCACCAATATCGTCAACACATAGCTTGTTTCAATCTGCCGATACGTCACCTCATTCGTGCAAGGATCCAACAACATCCCGTTCATCCACTACCTCTCCAATACTGGCAGATGTTGTGCAGAGAGCAACCACTCATCAGCCTGCACCCACTGTTGGTACTACTCGTGTGCGAAAAATGTGGAGCGAAGAAATGAATAGATTCATTTGGCACACATATCTTTACGCAACAAAACTAGAGACAAAAAAACGAGGATACCTAGATATCCTGCATCACGACTTCACTCAGGCATTTCCGCATATGCAAGCATCAAGACAAAGATTAGGTGATCAGCGGCGAGCCATAGTAAATAACAATTTGTTATCATCCTCAACCTTAGACGAAATAAAAGCTGAAGTAATATCACGGCTACAAGGAATAGGTGAAACACCAGAGACAACGACACATAATACACCTTTATGTCCATCGATTACAGGGGGAGAAGAACGTATGAGATGGACAGACAATCTCAATGAGGCTGTCATAAGAATTTACTACGAAGTAACTGATCTAGAGAAAGATATGATAATTTATAGAAAGAAGCTCAGAGAAAAAATTATTCAGGAATTCCCAGAATTAGCACATTTATCTGAACAGCGCCTCTCAGATCAAAGACGCGTCATTATAAGCAATAAACTCATTACAGACCAAAGAATACAGCAGATAAGACAAGAAGTACAAGAACAACTTTTATATACACGGAACTCCTACGTACCTTCAAATACTACCCCTCAAAGTGAAATGGAGTCAACTACATTTGAAGGACTTACGCAAAATACAGATTTAAACTCAGGACAGCAACAAAACAGTTACGCTACCCAACCTAACGATTTTAACGGATATGCAGAAGCAGATATAATAGCAAGTACATTTGAAAATGCATTGAACAAATTCAAAAATACTGACCCTACCACAAGACCCTTCATACCAAAACAAAAACCGTCAAGAAAACTATACTACATTGTTGAATGTTTAAATAAAGATATCTTACCGAAACATCTAGATCCAGAACAAGATTTTTTTACCCTCCACGCAATAATATATGCGGCAGCTTATACTGCTGCTACTTGTAATAATACTAAAATCCGTGATACCAATAACACCGAAACAAATAACACCAAAACAAAGGGAAAACAACAACCATTTTGGCAGAAACGATTAGAAAATAAAATAAAAAAAGTTAGATCAGAGATAGGACGTCTTACTGAGTATATTAGGGGGAATAGGAACACAAAAGTTGTTAGGACGGTCGAAGAAATAAAAATTAAATATAGAATACACGCAACTTATGAAAATCCGAATTCAGAATTAGCACACTTCCTAGACACTCTAAAACAAAAGCTAAATGCAACAGCTAGCCGCCTCAGAAGGTACCTCACATGCACAGCACGAAAAACTCAAAACACGCAATTCACTAATAATGAAAAACATTTTTATAGAAATCTAAGTAGTAACAATAACCCAGAAGAGTCTAATGACACACCACCACTAAACGAACTAAAAGAGTTTTGGGCTAATATATGGGAAAATCCAGCACAACATAAAGATGACGCCGAATGGATAGAAGAAATTACGAACAGTGTAGGTACATCGGATATGGACTTTGATTTTATACCCGCTGAAACATTTATCGGAGTAATTCAGCATACACACAACTGGAAATCACCCGGGACCGACCATATACACAATTTTTGGTATAAAAAACTAACGTGTACACATCCACATTTACACAATCACATTAATAAATTCATAGAAACACCTGACACAATGCCAAAGTTTGTTACACAAGGAGTAACCTACATGATCCCTAAGGATAAAAATAGTAGAGACCCAGCTAAGTACCGGCCTATTACCTGTCTCCAAACTATCTATAAATGTCTAACAGCATGCCTCAGTGAGACCATCTACCAACATCTAAATGACAACGGTACATTAGCAGAAGAACAAAAAGGTTGCAGAAAGTTTAGTAAAGGGTGTAAAGAACAATTAATTGTGGATGCAATAGTTATGAGGGAAGCACTTCGGAAAAGGAAAAGTATTCATACCATGTACGTTGACTATCAAAAAGCGTTTGATTCTGTCCCTCATAGCTGGCTTATGCAGGTATTGCACATTTATAGAATACACCCAAAACTTATAGAGTTCCTGAAAGCAGCAACACAAAATTGGCAAACAGTATTGAGTATCAAACAAAATGGAATTCTAGAAATATCTGACCCGATACGTATCAAACGCGGAATATTTCAAGGCGATGCCCTGAGTCCTCTCTGGTTCTGTTTAGCATTAAACCCGCTCTCCACACTTTTAAACAGATCTCAAGCAGGATACAGTGTTAAATCTCAAAACGAAAAAGAAGTTATCTCCCACCTTTTGTACATGGACGATATCAAATTGTATGGTGAGAGTAAAAGCGATTTATTCAAACTTGCAGATATAACGCAAGAATTTTTAAATGACATAAACATGCAATTTGGTATCGACAAATGTAAAACACACTCAATAGAACGCGGTAAATTACAGCTTAATACCTACACACTTAAAACTGGCGAAGAAGTAGCACCGATGGACGAAGACGCAACATATAAATATCTAGGCTTTCATCAATCTCGTCAAATTGATCAAAAACAGGCTAAATTACAACTTAAAGCTAAATTCAAACAGAGATTGCAACTAATACTTAACACACACCTCACGTCGCGAAATCTTGTAAAGGCCATTAATACATTTGCTATTCCGGTACTCACTTACTCGTTTGGAATACTCACTTGGTCCCAGACAGATTTGGTTGCGTTACAAAGAATAATAAATACCTCACTCACTAAATACCGGAAACATCACCCAAAGACATGCGTGCAACGTCTCATTCTGCCGCGGAAAGAAGGAGGAAGAGGATTGATTGATATAAAGAATTTGCACAACAGACAGATTTCAGAGCTGAGAAGATTCTTCCACGAAAAAGCAGAAAAGGTACCGTTTTACAATAACTTAGTCCACACCGATAATAAGTTGACACCCTTAAACTTATCTAACAAGGATACCCAACTCAATGAAAAGTATAATACAATCGAACAAAAAATAGATCAATGGGCCCTCAAATCTCTCCATGGGAGACACATAGCCGATCTCAACCAGCCGCATATCGATAAAAATGCATCCAATGCGTGGTTGAAGCGTGGTGAGCTCTTTCCGGAAACGGAGGGCTTCATGCTTGCGATACAGGACCAGGTAGTTGCTACTCGAAATTATCGTAAGTATATAACTAAAGAACTGACCTCCGATCTCTGTCGACACTGCAAAAGCGCCCCTGAGACGATCCAGCACATCACCGGAGCATGTAAAGCCTTAGTTCAATCCGATTATAAGCATCGCCACGACCAAGTAGCATCTATAATCCATCAATACATTGCACGTAAGAACCAGTTCATCTCACACACTGTCCCATATTATAAATACTCACCCGCAGTAGTGACCGAAAATAATAATTATAAAATGTATTGGGACCGCACCATTTTGACTGATAAAACTATACATTTCAATAGGCCCGATATAACCATACACGATAAAAGTAAAAAAACCGTTTACTTAGTTGACATCGCTATTCCAAACACACACAATCTTCAAAACACAATTTCTGAAAAAATTGCTAAATATCAAGACCTTGCAATAGAATTAAAAACCCAATGGCATGCACAAACAGTTCACATAATACCCATAGTGATTTCGTCTACAGGAGTAATACCAAGAAGTTTAAATAGAAGCCTTCAAGCGCTTGACATTTCTGACAGAATCATACCTCTTATCCAAAAAGCAGTCATACTAAATACATGCCGTATCACCAGAAAATTTTTGTCTACTGACACTTCATTGCATACTGTGTCGCTTGGCTAAAGCCCGCGTCACAGTTGTTTTACCCATTGCTTACCACAATGGAGAGAGAAAAACACCTATAATAATAATAATAATAATAATAATAATAATAATATAATATTTTTATAGAATACAATATTTATTTATTGCGCTATCGTACACAAACATTACAATTTATATTATATTAAATTACATTAAAAAGTTTATCTCTCAGAAAAATCAACTTACATCCATAATTTTGCCAACCGTCTTACGGTTTTTCGATCAGCCCACGTGTCCTGACGCAAGTTTCACATTTTTCCCCCATCCCACAAAAATGCTCAACGCCGCTAAAGAAGTTTTCACTTCAAAAATACTTATCAAAAATTACGAAATATTGTCGAATTTAGATGTACACAAAATAATCTTTAGTGCCATACCATTTTCGAAAAATCACACGGCGAGCTAAATCACACCATCTTCGTAAAATAGTATCTAGCTCTAAAAATAAAGCAAAAGCTACATGGAGCATCATTAATAAAGAAACCTGTAAAAATAAATTAAGAGATAATAAATTTACATTATAAATCAATGATAAAACACTAAATTCAAATCAAGAAGTTGCAACTGCTTTTGAATCGTTTTTTTCACGTATTGCGCCCTAACTAACTAAAGAACTTGCCTCTTCTTCAGTAATAGCCGAATCTATTCTAAAACTTTATGTCAACGAATGTAATTCTCAATTTCACTTCAGGCATGTAGGACCTGAAGTAATAATAGAAACATTTCTTGAGTTGAATATGAAAAAAACTGAGGATCTGTGGGGACTATCCGTGCATATTATAAAATCAATTATCGACACAATAGCTCCTCAACTAACTAATAATTTTTAATAAGTTTATTGATGATGGCCAATTTCCTAGTTTAATGAAGATTAGTAAATTAATACCGCTTTTCAAATCGGGTGACAAAAGCGACCCCTCAAACTTCAGGCCAATATCGATTTTGCCAGTCTTGAGTAAAGTATATCCACTCGACTGACCGCGCTGTCAGACTATGATGTGGGAAAACTGTCCGGCGATATCGCGCGACGGTTGCATGATAAAATCGCGCGACATGTCGCGCGATAAAAACGATTATATAAAGAAAAGTATAGTTGTGATTACGAAAACAAAAATACTGGTAGATAGGTAATAGTTATAAATATATAAAAAAATGAAAATATAATATACTTACTATACTATAATATATACTATACTTATTTATATATATACTATACTTAATACATACTTTTCAAGTGGTGGGCACTGTAGTACCACGGACAGTTTACCGTAAAAAAGAAAATGGCACTGTAGTGCCATTGGACTGCAGAGCGGCTAGGAAAAGATTATATTTAACCAAATTTTAGCTCACTTTTCATCAAATAAGATACATAGTAAACAATTCGGTTTTACTAAAGGTAGAAGCACTACGGATGCAGGAGTTGCTCTTTTAACACATGTTTTTGATGCCTATGATAATAGGCATGATGCTTTAGGAATTTTCTGTGATCTATCCAAAGCGTTTGATTGTGTGGACCATGAAACATTGCTCAAAAAATACGTCATTATGGGGTATCATTAAACTCATTAAACTAAAATTAATTCTTATCTATCAGGTAGAACGCAAAAAGTATATGTAAACGGAATTGAGTCTTCTGGAGCGCCTCTAACAATGGGTGTGCCCCAGGGATCTATATTGGGACCACTTTTATTTTTGATATATATAAATGACCTCCCGTATTTTGTAGGAAATCTTTGTGATATAGTATTGTTTGCAGATGATACTTCACTTATATTTAAAATTCCAAGAGGTAAAGAAAATTTTGACGATGTAAATAATACTCTTTCACAAGTGTTACATTGGTTTACGATTAACAATCTCCTTCTTAATGGAAGTAAAACTAAATGTGTAAAGTTCACGATGCCTAATGTCCGACAGGCATCAAATCAAGTTAAGATAAAAGACAAATCTCTTGATATTATCGACTCCACAACATTCTTGGGAATCACTTTAGACTCCAAACTACAATGGGGTCCTCAAATAGAGGCCTTGTCACGGAAACTAAGCTCAGCTGCTTTTGCTGTAAGAAAGATTAGACGTTTGACTGATATAGAAACAGCTAGGTTAGTTTATTTTAGTTATTTCCATAGCTTGATGTCCTACGGTATTTTACTGTGGGGCTCGGCTGCTGATATAGAATCAATTTTTATGTTACAAAAAAGAGCCGTGCGAGATATTTATAATCTAAAACCTCAAGATTCCCTACGAGAGGTGTTTAAAGAAATTAGAATATTAACTGTAGCCTCTCAGTATATTTATGAAAATTTAATGTATGTCCGCAAAAATTTACATTCATTAAGGAAAAAAAAGTGATATACACAATTATAATAATAGGAATAAAAATAAGCTTGCTATTCCACAATTAAGGCTTCGAAAGGTTGGTAATTCTTTCATAGGGAAATGTATTAATTTTTTTAATAAATTACCAGAACACATTGTAAACTTACCGATCAATAAATTTAAAACTGTCATCAAAGAAACCCTTATGACGAAAGGGTATTATAAAGTAGATGATTATTTGAAAGATAATAATGTATGGACTTGCATGAATACTACAAACATTGTAAACCTTTTAAAAAGAGGCATAGACAATAGTGACTGAGTTTGTTGCGCAGCTTCTTCTCAGCACTAGCCCAAAATTGTCCCGAAGCTGTGGTAGGGTTTATATTGGGACGTGTAAAAGTGCCCCCAGAGGGCTTATTTGCATAAATAAATGACTTTTATGACTTTTAATATAATGGGAACCTGTTGGTTTTGGTATTTTCTTGTAATGTAGAGAAAATGACAAAAATGATACTGACTACACAAACTAGTGGCGGGTATGAGGTGAATGAGAGTGACTGGAAGATAAAATATGGCGGACTGAGAAAGAAATGTATATGTAAAATATATAGAATAAAATGAATTTTAAAGTACGGTAAAGTGAGAAATATTTGTTTTATCATTGAAATATGATTGATGAAGTCACAATATCAATCATGATAAGAGTTTAACATTTATTTTCAAAGTTATCTATCTCTAGCTAAGTTCACATTTATGCTTTTCGTCGTACTAGTATGTCTTTTAAGGGTGTCATAATGTATACAAATCAAGAAACCTCGTGTCAAAGAAATTTGAAGTAAAAAAATAGGTTTTATTTGGTGTTAAAGTTTCACTGGCACGGGCAAGTGGTTTAATTGATTCTATTCGTTATTCCAATTAACCTATTTTCAGTTTTTGCACATTTAACGTAACACTTTGTATAGCATGTTTAGATCATAGCATAGACATTAAGGATAAAGTATTGTTTCGATTTATTTTTGTTACAATAATTAGAGGAAAATTATATTTAAAGTGAATTACGTAGGTATGTCTATAATTATAAATTGTATCATGTTTTCATTAAGTTAACAGTTTGCAACCAAATATTCGCTAGGATGGACGATAAATTTTTTATCTGTTTGATTCTGGTAATGTTGGAAATCGGTGAGTTTCTTTACCTTTTAACAAATATAGAGTGTGAAGACGAATAGTATTCTGTGAGCTATAATTATGCAAGTTTTATTTTAACATGTTGAATTATCGAATTATTGTTGCAGCTCATTATGAATGTGACGTCATAAATATTGATTCTATGGTAGCGGTAAGTCATTAAAAATCTTTTGCCAGATAACGGTGCGTTTATAGTACATTATGATACAAGTGTGCTAAGTTGACCATTACATACAAGGCGATATTGTGTGCGCACGAGTGAAAGCGAGTGCGCCATAAGAAAGCCGCGTTTATTATGGTCACAGGCACACGTGTTTCATACGACGTTTTTCAACACACTTGCGAGGAAGAAACAATTCTTCAATTATTTACGAAGAATGATACGATTTCTCGTTAGTGTTTTTTTTTTCTTGTCGCGATACCGATGCGCGCGAAAGGCGCGAACTAAATCGACCAACAGCCAAGGTTAAAAATGTAATAATTCGTGTTTAAAACACAAATTACAGAAAATTTTAACTGAATTTGAGTTATTTTTAATTGTTTATTTTTAGTTAGTAATAAAGCTGGATAACCCATTTATTGAAATAAATATGTACATACTGCTATTTTTCGCATAAATACTGTTTGTAATAAACTTTATAACCCGACTTAATTATATCACTTCTTCTTCCTACGTACTATTTGGTACTAGGGTACAAATGTGAATTGGTCGGGTTAATAAACTAAAGGCACTAGTGCAATAATATACTAAAAAAGCACGCGTGTTTAATATCTAGGATTATGAGCCAAAAATCGGTGGAATAAAGACGTCGTTATGAGCAAGTGCATTGAAAAGTGTAATAGTGCGTTATAAGTATATAAGCCGCGATAAGTAGTGATGCTCCCTTATAAGCCATTGCAATATAAAAGGTAATTGTATTAACATAAGAAGTAATATTTAGGGTAATAGTTTAAAAAATCAAAAGTACCAAATACTTAGTAACCAGTCTTTTATGCACCGGTATCTGTTATCTTCTCAACAAAGAGGTAGAAGAACGAATCCGTCACGGCATCCCACGTGAACGACTGGACGGATTCGCTTATATTTTTTATGTTGTATTTGTTATTTACATGAGAAGGTCCTTAAGAAAATAAAAACTTAAAAATTTAAGCGGGTGCACAGGGTGATAATAGTTATTACAATTATCAAAAGCGTGGGATGTCCACCGACGAGATCGACAGACGACCTTGTAAAGATCACAGGATCAAACTGGATGCAGACCGCTAGTGATAGATCGCTGTGGAAAGCCGTGGGGTAGAAGTTTAGCAGTAGACGTCCTTTGGCTGATAATGATGATCATGATAATGATTCTTTTTGGTATTAGAACTCTTTTGGAAAGTGATATACTTGATGGAACTCTACACTAAAACAATAGTTTGAAAATTGTATTCTTTAATAATCATGATAAAATTACCTTCCATATAAGATTTTCTTGTTACTTTTTATTACATAACAAGTATAATAAAAGAAGATATTTAAAATACAAGTAAGTATCGACTAACCCTTTCAAAGTTCGCGGAACCCCAGGGCTCCGTAGAACATACTTGGAGTATCGCTGCTACATAAACATATTGTGGAACATTTTGTAGAATAATAATTTTGCAATTTTTAAAATTCTGACTCGTGTTTGTTTTTAGGAGGTTGAGGATGGCGGCACGATTTACAAAACTAAATTAGGTAACAATACCCTTTCAAACCATTGTCAATTTTAGATGAGTTTCCTCTTGAGAAAAAATGCAAATATTTTTTTTGGCTTTTCAGCTTCGTGCAAAATAAATCCAGTAAGTAATTTATATATTTTTTCTATTATTGTAAAACATACACAATTCATTACGTTAAAATGAAAATGTGGACTCAGAACCTTCAACACGAATATTACTATTTAGAGTTCCGTAGCCATGGCAAAAAAACGGAAATCTTATAGTTTTGTTAAGTCTGTCTGTCTGTCCGTCCGTATGTTACTTTATTCTGAAACTATAGCATTACACAGTTGAAGCTATAACTGTTAAACGCTTGCTTACACAGTTGAAGCTATAATATAATTATCTGCAAACATAACTTTGTCCTTCATACAAACACTTAAAAAAAGCATAGCTTTTTGCAGTCAACTAAATATTTAAGTATTTTGGCTAAGTAGAAGCTAGTGTATCCCTGATTCAGTTAAAGTTGATACGGAACCCTCAGTGCGTGAGTCTAACTCGCACTTGGCCGTTTTTTTTATAGTAGTGTTGTTAACGAGTGCTTATGTACTGAGACGATAATAAGTTTACACTAACACATCTTCATACTCAACACGCAGAAATTAAGCTTATTATTAATTCCTTCAATATTTTTAAATACATAGGTAACCTAACAAACATGTTTTTTTCGATTTGATCAATTATTTATTTAGGTTGTTACAGAATTAGAAATTTATTTGAACAAAATATATTTATTCCGTAAATCCGTATTTTACCTTTTCAGAAAGATTTTGAAGATTACACTATAACGGCAGAAAAGGGGGAAAAGGTATGCAAAACTGATCGCTTTATATTTATGATATAAGCAGTGCATTTTAAGTGTTTATAATAAACATCTTTTCAATTACCTACTTCTTGTGAACCAAAATAACATTATTTCAAGAATGAAAAAAGTACTTTAATTGGTAAAGCCTTAGCTAGGGTCATATATAAACTTAGGCTTTTAAAATCGTAAAATTAGCTGCATTCCCTCTTAGGGATAATTCTGATGCTCAAATACGATAACATGTATCGTAATCCCAAAAAAATATTTAACTTTCCCATACTAGAGTGTCGATTTGCTAATGCTAGTTTATATGGAGAAGTCATTTTTTTTTTTGAGATTTCAATGTTAATCCCATACAAAAAAAGTGTTTTTAGCAGCAGAATCACCACCGAAAAGAAATGCAATTAATTTTGTTTAACTAGGGGAAAGGGGCCTAAAGCGGTTATGGTGCCCAAAGCGGATTTTGCTTTTCAAATTAACGCGCCAATAGGTAGGATCATCACAGCACGCGGAAGCAAAGCCCTCCCCCCGCTCCACTTGGGGCAGTCGTATGAGTCTGCGAGAGCGTGTGACGGACATAGTGCAATTAAAAATCAAAATTGGTCGTATTTTGAAAAAAAATACGTGGTAAGTGTAGTCTGTTTTCTTTATTTGTGGTTTGAGTGCGTTTTGATCAATAAATTGATGTTGATTATTATGTATTTGACTATGATTTGAAAGTGCCGACATATATGTACTCGTCCGGTTTTGAGGTTAGTTTTAATAACAAAAATTAAACGGCTGAAAGGGCAAAGTGGTTGGGGCAAAGCGGTAACCTATCCGCTTTGCCCACATTGGAATAAATTGAGTTCTTTTATAGTAACTTAATGTATTCTTTCAGATGGTAAATAAATACAAGCGTAAAACTGCCCAAGCTTCGTGGGACGAGAGGGCTATGGCCAGTGCTTTAAAAGAAGTTACAGATTTGAAAAGATCTGTAAAATCTACGGCACAAAAGTTTGGGATACCTCTTACAACACTTCACAGACATTTAAAATCAGGATCAGCACAGAAAAAACTTGGGCGATTTGTCACAATCTTTACTCCCGACCAAGAAAACGAATTACTGGAGTATCTGTTCCATATGGATGCTCTTTTCTACGGTCTTTCAAAGGAAGAATTCCTTCAATTAGTATACCAATATGCTGAACTGAACAAAATCCCACACCCTTTCAAAAATGATACCGCAGGAAGAGACTGGTTTAAAGGGTTTGTGAAACGGCATCCAGACTTATCGCTGCGAAAACCGGAGCCTACTTCGATAGCCCGTTCCAGGGGTTTTAATAAAACTCAGGTCTACAGATTTTTTGACCTATTGGAAGACCAGATAAAGAAACATGGAATTGACCCGACATGTTTATATAATATGGATGAGACAGGGATACAGACTTCTTCTAATAAACCACCAAGAGTACTAACCAAAACTGGTAAACGACAGGTCGGTCTAATATCTAGCACAGAACGCGGGAAAACAACAACAATAGTATGTTGCTGCAATGCTGCTGGATCGTTTCTGCCCCCTTTCATGATTTTCGCGAGGAAGAAGTTTGTCGGTCGCCTGTTAGATGGGGCGCCACCAGGTACCCAAGGAACATGCTCAGACAACGGCTGGATAAATGGTCCAGTATTTTTGCAGTGGTTACGATTCTTTGTCGATAATGTGCGACCAACTGAAGAGAAAAAGGTTATTTTAGTACTGGATAACCATGAGTCGCACAAATATTTTCAAGCTCTTGACTACGCCAGCAAAAACCACGTGATTTTTATTTCTTTGGCGCCTCACACAACCCATAAAATGCAGCCACTAGATCGTTGCATCTATGGGCCCTTAAAAACCCACTTTGAACGTGTCATAGCCACATTTCAGAAGTCTCACGCCGGAAGAATCATAAGTCCAAGCGATATCGCAAAATTGTTTGGTGAAGCCTACACAAAAACCGCAACTGCACAAAATGCAATAAGTGGGTTTAAGGCATGTGGTCTCTGGCCTACAGACAGGTATATATTTGACGAAACGGATTTCATGCCTGCAACTGTCACAGAAATCCCGATTGAAGATCATCTGGCCGTATCTCAAGAAGAACTAGATGTGGTTTGCAAGGGTGGATCCCATGTCAATATGGTTGAAGATCGTACAAATGCTGCAGAAGTATCAGTCTTTAGAGTTATCTCACATTCAGAAGAAGATTTAGATAGGACTCCATCTCCATCACTGCTTGAAGAAATTATTGCCTCAGAAAACAAATCCGCTGAAAATAATGAACGCACTCAAAACTCTATTTTAGAAACCAATGACGGTGGGGCGGCTGAATGTTGCGATAAATCAGATAGCATGGATCATAATATCCTACCCCGTGCAAGCACTTTAGAAAGCCCAAAGAGTTCTGTGGTGCCAGATTTGATTAATACTCATCGTAGTCCACTAATGATAAGACCCCTTCCAAGTGTGGCTCCAAATAAAACGTCAAGGAAGAGAAAAACACAAAAAGCAGAGATCTTGACAAGTACACCTATTAAAGAAGAACAAAGCAGAAAACTAAATAAAAAGAACAAAAAAGAGAGAAAAATAGTGAAAACTAAAATAAAAAAAAATCTTAAAGACAAACTTTTGGAAGAGATTAATCCTAAAACGAAGCGTTCAGTTACTGAAAACAATATGTCTCAAGCGAGTTCCTCTAACGTACATCATTCTTCTAATGCTGAAGCTACTGCTGGTAGGAAGGGTAAAAAGCAAGAACCTGAATTTTATTGCATGTTTTGTATGGAACGTTACGTAGACCCGCCCATTGAAGATTGGATTCAGTGTGGAGACTGCAAAAGATGGGCACATGAAGCATGCACTGATTTTATAGGATGTGGTTCCTATTACTGTGATGAATGCCACGAAATTTAAATTAAGGACTATTGAAACAATTATAATTTAACTGATAAGGCTGATTGAATGACAAGACTGAATCCCATTAAAAAAAGTTTTTTTATGTTAAATAGGTTTATTTTTTGTCAAAGGATATTTGTTTTTGTAATCAAAATGGAAATAGATACCACCATGTTTAAAATAAGGTTGTTTTTCAGATACTTAAGGCTTTTTCACTGTTATTTTGTTGATTTTAAATGCTTTTTTCTAGAGTTTAAATAATTAGTTGTTGATTTTCAAAACTTTGTTGTCAAAATTCATTTTCAGACTATAAAAACATTGATTTAGATGATTTTTAATGTTTGGAGAGTTGTTCCTTTTCAATTAATGTTACTAATGTACGTTTTTCTTGTAAAACAATAAATATTTTATATCGTAACTTTGCATTTTTTGGTATGACCGCTTTGCCCGATATACAAAACCGCTTTAGGCCCCCCCACAGAGCAAAGCGGTTATTCTTAAAGTTTTTCTAATTTGCTTATAACTTTATTATTTATCAACCGATCTTAAATCTGCTTAAACAGATTTGAACGCCATTAAACACACTAGTTGTTTGTATAAAGATTTAGATTAATATGGATTGACAAGCTAATGATTTTTTGCCTCAATCTTAACGTATCCGCTTTAGGCCCCTTTCCCCTATGTATAGTTAGCCCAGAGTAAACCTTCTAATAATGAATTTAGTCTCCTCGTTAATTTCCAAAGAAAGAGTAAAGGTTGAAGCCAAATTACTTTTATGCGGTATAAGACAAGCAATAGTTACTTTTGCAATGTACCTTACGTAAGTTTGAATATAGAGTATTTTGTTCCATTCGTTTAATATATTACATTTTACAGGGCGATCGCGGATTCTATGGAGCTAAAGGTGAAACCGGTAGACCAGGCCCGCAGGGTCCGCCGGTGAATTTCATATTAATTTATTTAGAATCAGGCTACACATACCGACATAAGCAAATAAGTCTTTAAAATAATAAATACTTTGCAGACTGCTGTACATGATTTGACTGAGGGTTGATTTTCAATAGTCAGATAAGAAATATTCGTCAAATAAAATACAATATGACTAATTTGAAAACGTCACCTAATTGTCAGCAATCCTAAGTAACTGACATTTTTTAAAATCTGTAGCTTTATAATTTATCAATCCGATAAGTTTTATCTGACTGTTGAAAAATCGACCCTAAACTGAATATTATATTATGTTCTGTTCTGGTTTTAGCATCACTTGCGTCAATATGGCGTGCGTTTTAATTTAATTAATGTTAGATTTTTGAATAAAACTCAATTATTAAAATCCACACGGGCTTGTCAAAAATATTATATACCAATTTCTTAACTGCTTTGACGACGATTGGTGTAGTGGTTAAAGCTCCTGACTACTATGCCAGCCGTCGCGGGTTCGAATCCTGCAAGGGGCAAATGTGCTTGTGATAAGCACGAATATTTGTAGGTACCTAAATCATGGATGTTTATATGTATTAAAGTATTTATTGGCGACGTTCCCGTCACAATCGTTGTCTGGTATTCGTAACACAAGGAAGATAATTCCTTGCTTTTAAATCGCGACGATTAGTGTGTTGTCTGGCGCATAATAATATTTATTCACTATATATATCTATAAATTAGCGTTTGTTTACTCTTAATTAGTAATTTTTAAACTTAATCGACAACAAACGAAAATTATTTGGAATATTAACGCAAGTGATGCAAAAATTGAGCCTTGAATATATTTTGTATATTGTGAGAGACTCAGATCCCTGAAGCGTATGTAAACGAGACACAATGCAAATTCTATTGTTATGCGGTTACATGCAACCGATTGGGTGTTAGGGCGTGAAAGGTTCAAAATCTAATTATTAAGTTTACCTGACGCCCCTTAAAAGGCAGCATTGTAATGTGTGATATACAGTTGACCCACTATCGTATACAGTACTGAAAGGGTTAATCTTTATTTACCTACTCACTATTGTTATATTTAACTGCCTCGATGGCGCAGCGGTAAGAGGGTCGCACTTTAAAGCAACGGCTGCGCCAGAGGTCCCAGGTTTGACCCCCGGGTCGGGCCAAAATTATGTAGCCGGGTTTTTCTGTTGTGAAATTCTTAGAGTAGCCCGGAGTTTGGAAGTTGGCGGTGTTTCACCCCCGTGCCTCGGAAAAGCACGTAAAGTCATTGATTCTGCGCCTGATCTCTCCCCGGTCATGTTAGATTGCTGTCCCATAACCCGAGAGTAAAAGGAATAGAGAGTGCACCTGTGTTTGCGCACACACTTGTGCACCATAATATGTCACGCGCAGTTGGTCAGTCGTTATGACTGGCCACCGTTGTTGGAATCGGCAAGGGGTACTATTAGTTAGTTTCTTCTATTCTTATTATAACCTGCCTATAATGAGAATGACGTATCAGATTGCATTAGTATGTGATAAAGCTCATATTCATGTCGTACAAATTACCATACCTATTTGAAGCCCCATTTTAGAATATACAAGCTTATAAATGAAATTAATATTTTTTATGCTTCGTTTAGGGACCACCTGGATTGCAAGGGCCCAAAGGAAACCCGGGCGAACCAGGGCTAAAAGTAAGTGTTTTTTTAAAGAAAAATCTTGCATGTACGCTTTTGTAGTCTGTTAAACGAAAGCGTGAACTGGAGTTTTATTGAAAGCCTAATTATGTTTTTTTTTACAATTCAAAAACATAAAAATCAAAAATTTCTCACGGGTGGGATTTGGCAACTTTTGCCTACCTGGGCGAAACGCTGGAATTGCTGGTCACTTATGGATACGTCATTACGCGTGACGTCAACGTTATCTATCCGTCTGTTTTTGCTAAACTAAGGGCTGATTTTTCAATAGTCAGATAAGCAATATTCGTCGAACAAAACACAAATTATGGCTAATTTGAAAACGTCACCTAATTGTCAATCATATGTTTCTGTCATTTTTTTTAAATCTGTTGCTTTATAATTTATCAGTCTGATAGGTTTTATCTGACCATTGAAAAATCGGCCCTTAGCCAAGTAGTTATTCATTACAGAATACATTCAACTTGAAAATTAATAATGCTTCGCTATCCAATGGTTTTAGAATGTTTTTATTACTCAGTGTTATATTTTATATTCGTAACGATAAAATAAGAAACCAAATATTGCGCACGGTCAGATTTGAACCTGAAACTTAACCGGGCCAAACGCTTTTCCAATTGAGTGCGAATGTTGTTGCAGAACAACATTACATTGTTCCATTTTGCTGTTAATAAAGACCATATTCAAGCCGCTGCGTCGGCTACAGGTACTGCCCGTCCCAAGTGGCATGCCGCAAAGGTGCTCACACATGTCGCGTCCTATAAATTTCGCTAGACTTATTCAAATGAAATAAAATTAAATATAAAGGAAGCAGATACTTTTGATTTAAAAATTAAAGTACCTATGTAGGGAATCATAATAATAAGCACTTGTGTATTCTTATGAGTAATCATATTTAGGTACGCATTTGTCTTATTTTCTGAAATTCATGACACGAAGCGGAACGGGTTAAAAATAATGCAGCAAAATGATACAGTATCCATTCCTTTTTATCGATGACAGTGGTAGTAAGTGATGCCAAATAGAGCATATTTTGTTACTTAAAAAGCCTAAAAAAATAACGAAACAAATCCAAGAAAATTGAAATTTAAAACTTAGAAAAAAAAACAAGACGTCATGATATTTTTCTTAATTGAAAAAATAATCAAATTCTTTTTCACACTTTTTTTGACACCACAACAATCGCTCAATCCGTTCTGGAGATACATGGGTAAATTAGATAGACATTTTACGAAAGACAGAAATGGCAACTGCAGCGCCCCCTGGTGGATTAACACTATACTACCTATTTATAAAAAATATCTCCAATAAATTACAAATTCAATGCGTAAAACTTCACGTCAATCAGTTAAGCCGTTAAAGCGATACATGGGAACATTCGATAGTCATTTTACGAAAGAAATTATGATTAATAATAAATAAGAATGCTAATAAATTACATTGCAGAAAACTGCATGTCAATCGGTCAAGCCGTTCTGGAGAAACATGGGAACATGCGTTTGCGCACACAAGACATAGACACACAAACTTCCTCTCACCCCAAACGCATACACGTTCTCCGTTCCGTCGCGGGTAAAAAAGATAAAATTATTTGCATTATTATCATTATAAAAAAGATACACATAGATGCGAGTGATCAGCAGGCACATAGCATGCTGGTAACTAAACACTCCCATTCGAGTGATATGGCATGAAATGACGTCACCGTAAACTTGGGTCCGACTGGTGGGTACTAAAGGTGTTGAATTCCCGCGTTTTCGCAGGTCACGCTTTCGTTGATTAAAGTTTGAAACTCTTCTACTTGTCCACTTGTGTACTACTTGACTTGCTGGGACAACATAGTCTCAAATATAAATATTATTTTTTACAGGGCGAGCCAGGAAAGAATGGAGCCCAAGGCGTTCCGGGTTCTGTAGGAAAAAAAGGAATTCCGGTAAATAAACAAAAGTCAAAAAACGTCTCTTATGTGAAATGGTGAAATGTCTTTTGTGTTATTTAAGAACGTTATAAAACTTACTTACAGGGAGATATTGGCGATCCTGGTGAAAAAGGAGAGAGAGTATGTATTTTCTTACATATTCCTATTCATCATACATTCAATTGAAGTATAATCATTCTTTTTTTTATAGGGTAGCATAGGAATATCAGGAGTACCTGGGCTCGATGGAACGTGTAATCACATATGCCCGCCCCCCACTCGTGGTAATTATTATAATGTTACTTTCTTCTATTGAATATTTTTATTATAAAATCAAACAGCAAATTGACGACCTCCGTGGTGTAATAGCTAAGCACACCGGTTTCAAGGCATCGTCACTCCGAGGTCCCGGGTTCGATTCCCGGTCGGGTCAATATATAAATCAAAATGTTCTATATTGTCTCGAGTCTGGGTGTTGTGGTACCTACCACCGTTGTCTGATTTCCATAACACAAGTACATTAGCTACTTTCTTTGGGATCAGAGCAATGTAGGTGATGGCTTGAAATGCAGCTCCCATTTAACTAAAGCAAAAAATATTGTTATAGTTTAAATTATTAAATTAAAAAATATCTTAACACTTTAAATAAAACAGAACCTTTGGCTGCATCTCGACGTGAAGAAACAAAACGTCAAGGCACTATTAACTACCCAGCGAAAGGGCTATGTAATATGAAAGAAGACGAAACAATCGTATATGGAGGTAAGTTAACAATTAAAGAAAAACAATGAAAAAATCTATACTGTAACTGAGGAATAAGGTATCTGATAATTTCAAATAATCGAAATTAGTCCATTAGTTACAAAGATAATCCTTGAACAAAACCACAAACTCATACTGATAATGCTTATGAGTTTGTGTTTTTGTATAGTATTTAATTTAAACGCGGAAGTTTGTATGGATGTATGGATGAGTGGATGTTTGTTCGTTACTTCTTTACGCAAACACTACTAAATGGATTTTGATTAAACCCAACCCCGACCCAGAAATAAGGACTGGAAATGATAAATTTGTAGTTACACAAGTTGAGAGTAACACAAGGAAGATAATTCCTTACCTCAAAACCAGACAATCTGTGTGTCGTATGGTGCATTTATTTATATTATAACTAAATAAGTAATAAAAATTTATAATCTTAACCGTATTTACTACCAATGCCTAGTAATGAAATCGAAAATGTGTTTGTACCTAAGTTCCGTTTTGAATCAAACACCTTTTAATAACATGGCAATATAATATTATTATACATAAAGTATACTAAACCAAGTATTTTGTGGAACACGAAATGCTGACCCTAACATCTATTTATATTTTAGAGTCCTGTAAGTTTGTGCGAAAGCATGCTGAATTATATTCTCCAGTTCAAGCCATCCCAAAGAGAAATAACAGAAACCAAAATAAATTAAACAGGCTACACACTAACATGTAACTTGTCTCGTGTAGTCCACATCACATGATAAAAAAAATATATAATCACATCCCAAACATTCTAAAGAATATTAAAAAGCTTAAAATATTTAATAAACATCTCAAAAACTTCTTAATAAATAAATGTTACTATAATATTTCAGAATTCTTTGACGACAAATTTATCGAGTAACAAAATACTTATAAAAATATTTTGAGCTTGGACTTATCATACTGAATAATATAATGTAATTAAATGGATTTTATTTAATATAATTATGTAACAACTAATCTTTTTCAATATTTAATTTAATCATGTAATAAATTGTAATTGCTAACACACCTATTTTAAAATTAATTTTCTTTTGTAATTTATACTAAGTAAATGGGCAATAGTTGCCGCTCATGTTTGCTGTGCCCTTGCAGGGCGTCACTTGTACATTTTATACCATGTAACATCATACCCAACTTGTGACATGCAATAAATCTGAATCTAAATCTGAATCTGAATCTAGACCAGTCTAAGAAGAGGTGTGCAAATGTAAACGGGTGAAGGTTTTAATTGCAAATCTTACATAACGCAAGATAAACTGCGGGGGGGGGGCGATAGTATTGAATATTTATTGTTGAGACTGACACTAGCATAATATGAGCTGAAATTGTTGAGCTGACATTTAATTTCACAAAGTTGAATTCCGATGGAGTCGGATTTCAACTTGGTTTTAACTTCCATTTTCCAGATAGAATCTGGGTATTTCCTGAAGATCCATTTGAAGTTAATTGTATGAAAACCAGCCATTTGACATGTATTGATGTCAAAAAACCTACAGAGGTTTTCGATGGACGTGGAGCCTTTATTGTAAATGAAACTAGGCCATTTTGGCTAAGTGAAAGACACTATAACATAACCGATTTTTACGGTGTAAGTATTTTTAAGGTGCTTAAAACATTGGCCGTTAATGTATATTACATGGCAAAGTAAAATAGTGCATGTTTAGCAAGATGACAAAAAAATAAAAAAAACGCCAAGTTGTTTCTTAAGACCCCTTGACACTCACTGCGACTTTTAGCATCAATGCAGTCACGATGCTAACACGCGTTAGCATCGATGCAGTCGCGCGCTAGCATCGATGCAGAAGCGCGACTGCATCGATGCTTCTCGACGAGAAAATAAATCTGTAAATTGCGTGAGTTGCGATGAAGCGACTCACGCAATGAACATATTGATGATGAAGCGCGTTTTTAAAACGTGCGACTGCATCAAAAGCAATAAGTCGCAGAGTGTAAGGGGTCTCAAATATATAAATATAATATAAAAGCTATTTTTTTTTCAGATTTCATTCGAACGTTTGAACTGGCTTCATCAAAGAGCAACGAAAGTAAAACAAACGATAAGGTATCACTGTAAGAATTCGTATGTGGCTGATAAAACGGAAACTGCCCTACTTTTGTATGGTTGGAACGATATAACCATAGGACCTAACACTGACTTTAGTCCGTTGACCTATGGTGTTCTTCGCGAGACTCATAATTGTACGGTAAGTTAAAATTATACAAAGCAGTGATAAGGTTGAAACAAGTCTAATAGTCTGACCTCTGAAACAATAAATCGAACCCCCGGATAGCGATAAAAAGAGCGAATGCTAATGCTTCTCGGTCACATTGACAAGTTAGAGGGCGAAAATTACCTCAGATGACTTTATTACTATAAAAATACATTCAATAAGTTTCTAAACTACTTCAAAGGAACAATTTTGTAGCCAGTAAATGCTTGTGGTTAATGCTAGCTAAATGTTATGCTCTCTAGGCGTTTTCGTAGTTTTCCGAATCTGATTTGGGAATAAACCCAACGCACACTAAAATCTTCAGAGTGCGAGAAGGTCCTAACAATTTGAAATCAAATCGGAAAAGTTAAATGGAATAGCATGCCTATGTTCTGCATTGGCCTTTGGCTGCTTATGACGCTGTGAGTACAGGTAATGTAATTTAACCCCAAACTTTTGTGGTATTCCTGCACCCATCTGACTCAGGCGTGTATGCGTTTTTTGTTAATCGTTTAGGGTCAATGACTTTTTAGTCCCTCTGTGCACCAGTTCCGCTATGCAACAATCATAAAATATTAACCGACTGTGAGGATATAAGAAGGCCATATTCAGAAGGTATTTTATGAATGGCGCATAGAGGGACTAACCCGTATTAATGGCACACATGTTTTAGGCTGATGCACCGAAGACAGAGTGGCGTTACTCAGACGTATTTATACAAAGCAACATGGCTGCGCGACTGCCAGTTATCGACTTCCGAATAAGAGATATACGGAAAGGTGAAGACCAAAGATTTTACTTGGAGTTAGTAGAATTGTGTTTTGGATGAATTTAAAGCTGTAATAAAATTAATTATTTGAATTAAAACGTTGGTTTGGATGACATATAGCAACACAAGGGTTAAATCGTAAGATGAATTTATTGTCATAAATTTTTGTTATGTTATTTAGCTCATAAGTTAAGTACATATTAAAATCCCATATATATATATATATATATATATATATATATATACATATATTAAAATCCCATATATATATATATATATATATATATATATATATATATATTTAAATCCCGCAAACAAATGGACGTCCTAAAGTTAAGAGGACGTTAAGACTAAAGTGCATTTAAACTGGCATCCACCTGCTTTTGGCGCATCCGGACGCCACTTTGTTGGATGGTCGCACTTAGGTCCTTTTGGCCCTAGCTATCCAAAGAACAAATATCGACGGAAGCCAAAAATTTGTGTACATCCGGCCGTCTGAGCCAGGCTTCTATAGAGATCTTGCATATCTAAGCTTATAAGGAATAGTAGTATCCAGGTTTCATCGTTTGTGACGCAATAGTTTTGTTGGAAAATCAAAAAAACTAGGCTCAGACAGCCAGAATTTCGCATTTTCTGACTTTCCAGATCTCAACTATCAGAGGGTTTCAGGTCGCTGTTTCTTATAAAATGTGATGTGACGCGTTAGTGACGGTCATCCGAAGTAGTTTCATCCATTTTAATTCAGTACTTTTTGAGAAATCGTGATAAACGTGTGGCTCAGACAGCCTGATATCCGGTCGTCTGAGCCAACTTGTTTTTCTCTATATTTCACGAAATGTTACGTTTTGGACAAATGTTTTTAGGATTTACTGATGTGACGCCGTTAGTGACAGCCCTCGACCAGCTTTGAACCTTCGTGACGCACGCGTTTTGGAGAAATTGAGAAAAAACTGCTGGCTCAGACAGCCGGATGCTGGCTGTCTGAGCCACCCAGTTCTACCACTTCCAGGTGTTGTAAGAAGCTGAAAACTCATCTAATCTGATGTGACGCGGCCTCTAAGTACAAAAAATAGTAAGTGACGGCTCTATATGCCGCCAATCAAAAGTTATAAGCATTTCAAATGTTTTCCATACATCGATGCATTTGGGTGGCCACACTTCGCCCTCTTTATGGAAACGGAAAACAATTTAGTAGAAAATGTAAGCTAAAGCCCCTTATATCAAAGCGGATGCTTTCTCCTGCTATTTAAATATTTAATTACGTAGTCAATAACTACGCCGATGAAGGAAAATATGTTAATTATTTATGGTCTCAGGTATTCCAAGGAAAAAAATCGTTAGATTACTATTTATTTGAAAACAACCGCTAGTTTATCGAAGGTACTACAATATTAGATAATTTTGGTAAGGTACATACTACTTACATATTACTTGACTCTTCCCATGTGATTACGGCCCACTTGGGACAAGATGCAAAAAATCAATATAAATACTAACTTAATCCTGCAAGTCGCGTTTCCTTTTTTGTTTGGATGGAAAACTTAGTAAGTAATTCATTGACTCGTCCCACCATGCCTATATAATATTTGGGACGAAATGCGGAAAATCAAAGATATATTTACAAACTGCAGCTCGTCCTGAGTAATTCTTAAACTTTCTCAACGTTTAAAAGAAGGCTTTTATTTTTATTTCTAGTTTAAAGAGATGATCTTACCAAGATTATCAGACCATGTACGGACAACAGCACGTCAAGGTAAACACTGCGGTATCTTATGCAGTTGCAATAAGGGCTAGTTTGCAACAAAAGTGGGTAGCCTGATGTGCTGGCCACTGTACACTTGTACAGGCTCATATTTTATTCACCATTTAAAAAATCAGGAATATGCTATCGAGTTAAAGAAAATATGTTAAATAAGAACATTAAAACACTTTTTAATCACTGTTAATTCGACATGCAAGATAGCGTCATACGAAAAAGTTGACATTTACAGTGATGACAGTTGCTGAAAAAAAATCCGCACTACTGATTAGTGACTGATGTACTGACAAGGAAACCTGCACTTACGAAGTTAATCATTAAAAAATTGTAGTGGGTAGGAATGAAACGCCAATTACCAATGACACTTATATTGTCAGTTTAGAGTTTTACAATATACTTCATACTTAGTAGGTAGCATACAGGTGGGTGAGTTAGGTATACGGAGAACCTATCTGGAGGATCAGGGCTGACTGCTAGTACGCTATCGCACCCTTCACCACGACTTAGGTACCAGAGTGGACGGCAAGTGGGCTATCTCACTCCTAACCTAGACCAAACTACAGGACTGCAGGTAGGCTATCGCAGTAGTCGGCCGCTAGCTAAGGAATGGCGCTCGTGGGTCGCGCGTCCAGTTTTATATGCCTGCGGGGACTGCGCGGTGAGGTGGAGCCGGGCGGATCTTGCGGCGGTGAAGTAGTGGATAACGATCGAGACAGGTAGCTGATGTGCGAGTGGGAAAGTATTCGAGGAGTGTGCTACGCGCGCGTCTTTATTATGAATTATGCTTGTTACAGTCTCCCCCTCTGGTACTCGTTGACGTCCTCGTTAGAGTACCAGTAACTAGCTGCTTGGGTGGGCGTCCACGTCGTCGAATCGGGTTGATCGGCAAAGGAGTCTTATCATCACGTTTCTCATATTTTACAATTGCTGAACTATGGTACTTTCCAACAGGTTTTGTAGGGTTTGAAATGTTTGCTACTTCATATATCGTACTCCCATGCTTCTTAAGGATAATGTAAGGGCCATCTCGTCTGGGTGCAAATTTGGCCGAAAACTTTTACCTTGGTTGCTTATTGGGTGAGTGTCAACCAACACCAGATCTCTTATATTGTAACAAGGGTCTGGTCTACGATTGCGATTGACTCGTTCTCTGTTTTTATCTTGCATTTCTTCTACATTTTGTCGTGCCAAAAGCAGTGTTTTAGAGAGATTCCGTAGATGTGGTGTAATTTCTGGGATGAAGTTTTCAGATTGAACGATCTCACTAAAGTTATGAGTTATTTCAAATGGTGTTCTCATTTCTCTTCCGAAAGTTAAATATGCTGATGTGAACCCAGTGCTTTGATTGTGTGCTGAGTTCATTGAAAATCGAATAGCGGGTAAGGTCTCTGGCCATTTGTTGTGGTTGTTCTGAACCATAATTGCGATTTTATGTTTCATATCTCTATTTTTCCGTTCGACGATGTTTGGTTCGGGATGATATACTGGACTTAGAAATTTTTGAATATCTAAGCAAAATGTAAGTTGTTGCATTACCGCTGATATAAACTGTGTACCATTATCGCTTGCGATTTTTCGCGGTAACCCATAACGTAGAAAAACTTCATTGAGTAATGTTAATGCACATTGCTGGGCGGTAGCTTCCTTTAGTGCAAATAATTCAATCCATCGTGATGCAGTATCTTCGACTATCAGAATCCATTTTTCTCCTTGAGATCCCAGGGGCAATGGACCAAATAAATCGATTGACACTATCTCAAATCGCAAACATAACTTTGTACTTCATACAAACACTATGAAAAACAAAGTTAAATTTGCTGTCAACAAAATATTGTGGATTTTACTAAGTGGAAGTAAGTGGATTCCCAAATTCAGTTAAAGTTGGCACGGAACCCTCAGTGCGCGAGTCCGACTCGCACTTGGCCGGTTTTTTCTATGTCTCGTATGTACTTACGGCTAGGTGATTTCAGAGATCAAGCTTAGAGACACAACCAGTCACTGACAAAAAGTGTTACTCGAGTGTATGAGGATCCGGAGACAGCAATAGTTGCCGAGAGTCAATGTACAGCCAACGCCATCTAGTTGAGCGTAATGGTACTATTCACGGTCCAAGATCATACATGGAAAAAAACATAGTTTACCAGCAGGCAAACAGACAGGCAGCGTCTGATTTATCGGGTTCCGTAGCTCAATCCGTAGCAAAAAACGGAACCCTTATAGTTTCTTCAAGTCTGTCTGTCTGTTATTCGAATGTCACAGCCACTTTATTTTGCAACTATCAGTATCTCACAGATGAAACTTAGTAGATGGGTGTATCCTGTCAACCGCTTTACGAGACCCATACAAAAAAAATAAAAAATGGCATTTGATGGGCTCCTTCTTAAACCTACGCACGTGGCTTTCTATGGATAGTTCTTTTAAAATGACATCGAGGTTCCTAAAACTTTTTTATCCTAAGGTATTTTTTTTGTAAGATAGACGCTTCCAAAGTGAACCTAGTGAAGTGGAACCCTAAGTGCGCAAGTCTGACTCGCACTCAGCCGGTTTTTAATGCTACCTGTACCTACTTACCGCTGCATTCTGAGTAGTAGTATTTAATAATAGGGCTTCTTATATAAGTCATTTATGGTCAATGTCTGTACATTCAACTAAAATTTCTTACGTATTTATTACTTATGTGTGTGAGGTAACAGTTATAACGATTATAATAACAGCTATTTTGTGTGTACAGGTGTGCTGGCTACTGTTTCAGACTCATTGTGAATGTTTCGACATTTATGAAGTAACGTATGTGTAACAGGTGCTATTATAATGGAAATTGGATACAAAAACATCAAAAAACTAGAGATAAAATAAGTTGGATTTATTTTTCAGACGGGTTAGAATAACAATTTTTCTCTTTTGGTTTGACATGTAGAAAATGATTTCAAAATGAAATCCCCCTCTTTACCCTAATATTTGGGAAATATAATCCTTAAAATAATCAGTTTATTAATGCAAAATTGTGGGTGGAACTAGAAGATGATGACCATAATGATAGGGTGTTGTGTTATAATAAACATGCAATAAAATCAAAGTAATATTTATATATAAAAAACCGGCTACTTGAGAGTCGGACTCGCTCACTGAGCCTTCCGTGCTAACTTTAACTAAATTAATGGTTTACTTACTTTCACTTAGCCAAATACCATAATATTTTGTTAACAGCAAATATAACTTCGTTTTTTATAGTATTTGTATGAAGGAAAAAGTTATATTTGCGGGAATTATTTGTAAGTTTTTTTGTTATGTGACGAAATAGATGTTTTCTTTTCCTAATATTAATGTTTTAGTAGTTCATACGCGTAGCTTTCACATTACATAATATTGAGTCTTTACCGCACTTTAATATATTTTTTATCTAATAAAACCTTTTATATATGACGGCGTGTTCCTATGAATTCTAGAATATTTTGTAATTTGATTCTTGTTCCTTTATGATTTTAGCACTTTAATATGAATTTATTGATAGCAGCATGGTACTATCGTATTTTATCAAATTTTAATTACTTAGATTTTTAGCAACATAAAATTTGTAGGCATAATTCTGCCTCATTTTTTAGATTCCAATACAATCATTATTGCTATTGTATTTTAAAAGTATTTCGAAATAAGTTACTTTTCTTAAGAGGATGTTCATTCTGCGTTATCGTATATTATCAAATTAAAATCACTAACATTTATTTGCAACATGTACATACATACATTATTCTATGTTATAATTAAAAATTCAATAAAATTATTACTGTAATTTTATGTGATATAATTTACTTTTCTAAGGAAGGATTGTATAGTTCGCGTGTGCTTGCGAATTGCGTCAGCGTCACGAGGGTAGTGGGGGAAAGTCTTTATAAGGTATTTCCGAGGCTCTCTCAAAGCATTACGCCCACGCTTACTCGCAATTCCGCGTACTCCTTAGAAAATTAAAAGAGTTACTCTGTTTCTCTGTCGAATCGAGTAAAGACTAAAGTAAAGACAATGGGGTCCTCATATAGAGGCCTTGTCAGGGAAACTAAGCTCAGCTGCTTTTGCTGTAAGGAAGATAAGACGTTTGACTGATGTAGAAACAGCTAGGTTAGTTTATTTTAGTTATTTCCATAGCTTGATGTCCTACGGCATTTTACTGTGGGGCGCGGCTGCTGATGTAGAGACAATTTTTGTGTTACAAAAAAGAGCCGTGCGAGCTATTTATAATCTTAAACCTCAGGATTCCTTACGAGAGGTGTTTAAAAAAATTAGAATATTAACTCTAGCCTCTCAGTATATTTACGAAAATTTAATGTATGTACGGAAAAATTTTCATTTATTCACGAAAAATAGTGACATACACAAATATAATACTAGAAATAAGGATAAGCTTGCTATTCCACAATTTAGGCTTCGAAAGGTTGGTAATTCTTTCATGGGGAAAGGTATAAAAATTTTCAATAAACTACCAGAACACATTATTAACTTACCGGTTAATAAATTTAAAACTGTTATTAAAGAAACCCTTATGACGAAAGGGTATTATAAAGTAGATGATTATTTAAATGATAATAATGTATGGACTTGCATGATCACTACAAACATTGTAAACCTTTTGAAAAGAGGCATTGACAATAGTGACTGAGTTTCTTGCGCAGCTTCTTCTCAGCACTAGCCCACAATTGTCCCGAAGCTGTGGTAGGGTTTATATTGGGACGTGTAAAAGTGCCCCCAGAGGGCCTATTTGCATAAATAAATGACTTTTATGACTTTTTTATGACTTTTACTGTGAAAGTGTTTTCGTGTATCATTCAATCACTGCTTTCCGCCCACTGACCCGTGTGAATGTAGCCTTTAGCTCGAAAATCCTGCATCAGGAGTGGAAATGAACCAGGAAGCCGATAAACCGACCGCTGCTCAAGGCAGCCCTGTATTAAGTACTGAACGAGATCAATGGTGGAGTTTGTTGGAAGAACAAAATCGAAACTTCATGGATTTGATGAAAATAGTACTGGAACCGCAGAAAAAGGAGCGACACTTTGTACTACCCGAGTTCAACCCTGATGATCTCGATGCAGATGCACAGGTATGGTGCAACACCGTGGACATCTGTATGAAAGAAAATATCTCGAGCGGAAGTCAGCTGGTAATCATCCTCAGCCGTGCTTTAAAAGGATCGGCAACGATATGGCTAGCACACAATATTCATGCTGAAGTTACGTGGTTGGAGCTGTAAGCTTTGTTTTTATCTCGTTTTCATACAACTGAAATATCAACTGGTACATTTTTCAATATATTGTCAAGCAAGTAACTTAATTCCGGAGTCTGTGTGTACGCTCGTGACGTCATTTGTATTAAGCGTCTTAAAAAAATTTAAACGTCCAGATTCTCCGTTTTGTGGCTCTTGGTGGACACAGGTTTCGATCAAGTCATCTATGCTTGTGTGTACCGTTCGCACAGTGGAGATACAGAGACAACAAACCTCTATGATCATCTCAGGCCAGGCAGCAGATAAAGCGCGGGAGAGTTACCCTTCAGCACAACTGCTTATTCTGGGGGACTTCAAATGCCCACCATAAGGAGTGGCTGTTCCCATTTCAGATGACCGACAATGCTGGGAGAGAAGCGCTCAAACTAGCAATAACGCTGGATATCACCCAGCTGGTAGACTGTGCTATGAGGGTACCCGATATTGACTCCCATACTTTTTTTTTTTTATTTATTTAGTATGGGTTCGCTCTTGACTCCAGTCCAAGCCTAGTGTGACTAAGACGAAGTCAAAGATGAAACGAGCTCGCCCAGAAGAAGCCTGTTCACTCGAACTTTGAAAGATTCGGATTGTAATCCCTAGGAAACACTGACGCGGGCAGCGAGTTCCACTCCTTTCCCGTGCGCATTATAAATGTTGACGAATAGCGCTTTGTTTGAAACAGCGGCACATCGACCAGGTAAGGATGGTATCCCGCGGTACGCCTAGACGTACGATGGAAAAAGGGGGCTGGTGGGATGAGCTCATGGAGCTCCTTCGCATAATCGCCAAAGTAAAGCCTGTAAAATACAGCTAAGCTGGCAACCTTGCGGTGATGGGCCAAGCTATGGAGCTTATCAACCACCAGTTTGTCGTCATCTATTAATCTTTTGGCTCTGCGTTCCACTGAGTCAAGTGCTTCAAGCTGGTACTTGGCGGATCCATCCCAAAGTTGACTGCAATACTCCATGCAGGACCAAACTTGTGCTTTGTAAAGGGTCAAAGCTGTTCAGGCGTGAAGTATCGCCTCACTTTGTTCAGGATGCCAAGTTTTTTAGCAGCAGTTTGTGCTTTGAGCTTAATGTTGGGGCCAAAATTGAGATCAGCCGACAACTCCATACCCAGCAGCTCTAGATGGTCGGTGACAACAGCAGGCGTACCCCGAAAAGTTGGAATATGTAGGAAAGGACTCCTCTTTGCCGAAAACAGACATGCTTGAGTCTTTTTGGCGTTGAATTCAACACGATTGTCATCGCCCCACTGCGAGACACGGGTCAGGGTCATATTTGTCCGCTCGACCATGGCTCCCCTCAAAAGACGCACTTCATCCCCACTGGTCCCCGCGCTGGACAGGTATCTCTCTAAAACTGTGCTGTCGTCAGCGAATCCAACGATACCCGGCTGAAGCAACTCCGGCATTATTAGCCCTAAGCTCAGATGACGTCTACCATCTGCGACTACTCTGATCGACCGGTCACTCAGGAACTCTGATATCCAGCTACAGAAATCAGCAGGGATGCCAAAAGCTGGAAGTTTATTGTGCAAACCTGCGTGCCAAACTCTGTCAAAGGCCTTCGAGATATCAAGCGAGACAGCCAATGCTTCTGCTAACTGCTTGGACTTTCTGCTGACCACTAATCCGGACAGATACTCAGTGTCGGTAACTGCGCCACTAGGTACCTCTGTCCACTGTCTGGTGAAATCTGAATCCGTATATTCCCCACCCGAATTAAAAGCTTTCGCTCCAAGGCGGGTATGGCGATACAGTTCAGCGGACTGGGACGAGATGCGTCACTTTTTTGTGCCTTGTGTATGCCCTGGCGTCAGGTGTGCTTCAATTCAGAAGACCCGTCACAATGTGCTGAAGCTGTATCCGCGGTCATACGTCAGCGGATGAAGTATTATATTCCGTTTTCTGACATTGCGATGGCCCATGGCCCATGGTACGATGCTGATTGCACCTGAGCAGAAGCTCACAAACAGTCAGCCTATTTTGCTTGGGCTGAGGCTCGAGCTCCCAAGTCACCGGACACTCAAAAACTGAAAAGAGCCTACAACCTTCTGATGTTTCAAATAAAATAGAAGAACTTGACATCCACAAGGGACCAGGCCCTGACAGCATCCCATCTATTTTCGTCAGGCGATGTCATTCCATTTTATTCCAATCTCTAACTCTAATATTTAATAGATCTTTATGCGACGGTGTTTTTTCGCAGAATGGAAAAAAAAAACGTTCCGATTTTTAAAAAAGTCGAATCTAGTGATATTAAGAATTACCGCACCATCTCGATATTGTCCAACTTCTAAAAATTATTTGAGTCCCTTGTACCTGCTATTGTCAGCCGTCACGTGGACAACAGCCTGTCTGACCATCAATATGGTTTCCGACGAGGTCGCTCCACTGAAACTTATCTCGCTCTTTTTATAATAATAATAATCAAATATATGAAATTCTCGTGTCACAGTTTTCGTTGCCATACTCCTCCGAAACGGCTTGACCGATTTTGATGAATTTTTTTGTGCTTATCCGGTGTCTATGAGAATCGGCCAACATCTATTTTTCATCCCCCTAAATGTTAGGGGTAGTTGGGTAGGGGCACCTCTAAATTTTTTTATTTATTTTTTAGACAAATTTTTAATTTAATGCTTAATTAATAGGTTGGTTGACTTATTTTATATTTACCAATCTTAATTCAAAATTTGATTTCATTGCAATTGGGTATTGTTTTGTTGTATCTCTACAAAGCTTTGACGTTTTGGACATTTTTTATGACTAAATTGTTAAATTTTGTTTATCTTCTAACCATTTTTAATTTACCTACCAAATTATAATTTTTAATAAAAAAAGTATCTACTGAATTAATTAGTAGAATGCCTAGAAAAAGGACTCAGCTTTCTCGGCAGTCTGCCACGTCTACAACGTCCATCCGTCTCAAACTGAATGCTATTATTTGAGAATTTTGCTGCAACATATTCGCGGTATATATTATTTGTAAAATAATTAGCCTAAATAATTAAAAAATCTACCCAAAGTCACTATTCCACGCGGATGAAGTCGCGGGCACAGCTAGTCAATAATATTTCTGTGGTCCAAATTATTGGAATTAAATATTTATTAAATGATCATTACAAATTTACTATAGGCGTCAATCTGTTTAGGTTTTCTTTCCCCCCAACGGATTTTACAATATGGCTGGTTGTTATTGAAATTACATAATTTTGGTATTATATTATCAAGTTTACATTGCATTACGAGGGGAAAGTGGTCAGACCACAGCACATTGTATTCAACATATGTGTTTACAATGGTCTCCATTATAGAATTAGTGACTACACAATGGTCAAGCCATCGTTTCGACCCGTTTGCCTCACTAATAAATGTGTCGGTGTCAGAATTTAACCCTAATAATTGCACGTCAGCACATAACCAATTTAATTCCGTACAAAAACAATCCAACTCAGTATAAAATTGTTTTGTGACGGATATTTCAAAGATCGTGGATTCGTAGCATTCAAACTGATGTCATATATAAGGTCACCTCGTTTTAAGTGATAATAATTTAACAGAGCATCAAACAATAACATAGAAAGAGAACCCAATATATATTTTTTCGAAAACTTGCCCGTTTACGTTTTTATTTTTCCTAACAAAAATAATATTATTTTTTAAGAGCATCCTGTCCCGCGACATCGCCTTTCGTCTCTTACATAAGTACTACGACGTATGGACCTGAGCGTGACGGAAGATGTACTAGCTAAGCGAGAACGAGACAGACGCGTGGGCGTGAGCGTGACAAAAGATGCCTATCTCATTCATGCCGATGCGCAGTACTCGGGCGGGAGGGGGGCGCTGCTGCGCGCCTACTTATTTGGTCCTACATACAAATAATAATAAAGGTAACTACCTACTGCATTCGATTACCTATTATAACGAAACACTAATATGAAAAAACCTTTATCAACGTGTATCAGTACCTAATAATTGTTCCTCAAACAGATCAGTTAGATAAACGCTAAACAAACAAAACAACTATGAAAACAAAGACAGAAACTTAGGAAGGTATGTGTCCATTTATCGGAGGCCTAAAACAGCTGAGTAGGTATGATTATCTGAATCAGAAACTCAATTAGGTATGTGTTCATTAATCTTAGACCTAAAACACTAACAGCAGGGTAGGTCTGATAAACTAAGACAGAAACTCAACTTAGGTATGTGTTTATCGCAGGCTTTAAACACGAACAGTTGGGCAGGTATAATAAACTGAAACTACCTAATTGTGTTGTCTTACTTCTGTTTATTTAATAATAATATGACAAAGCTTATGTGCAAGGAAACTTTAAAAAGAATACCTATTAAAATTTTCAATCTTTCCAAATCTAACTTTAACAGATGTTGTAGGTACCTACTACCTACCTAATGAGTACGTATTGATTCCCTTTAATTCAGTAGATGAATATGCACTAAAAATTGCGTAAGTAAATTTAACATAGCTTTGTTTTAAAATTCGTTTATTAGGTACCGTAAATAAACATCTATACTAATATTATAAAGCTGAAGAGTTTGTTTGTTTGTTTGTTTGTTTGTTTGTTTGTTTGTTTGTTTGAACGCGCTAATCTCAAAAACTACGGGCCTGATTTGAAAAATTATTTTTACGTTGGATAGTCCATTTATCGAGGAAGGCTTTAGGCTATATAACATAAAGATACGACTCATAAGACCACAGCAGAAATGAAAAATGTTGCGAAAACGGGAGAAAGATATTCCTTTCGAGAGCTTCCGCTGCATACGCTACGGAAACCGCTTAACTTACACAAAAATCATGTAAAACAGGATTGTTCAGCATTAAGAGTTCTATAATAAAGTCCGCGACAGCATATGTCTATCTTTTATGGTTGACTTACTACAACCTTTTTTATGTTAATAAATTTGTGAAAAAATAATGTATTATTTTTAGAGGTGTATTATACACACAGGTATTTATTCTTATCAAAATAAATACATTCATCATCACGAGCATTTTATTTAGAACCAAGTTGCCCTTTATATCATTTGATTTCAATAAATATCTTATCACAGTTTTAACATAACTCCGCACCAAAATAATGTTCGCAGCTAAGTACATACAACGTGCGCTTGAGTTAATATGTTATAAAGCTGAAGAGTTTGTTTGTTTGAACGCGCTTATCTCAGGAACTGCTGGACCGATTTGAAAAAATATTTCTGTGTTGGATAGCTTATTTATCGAGAAAGGCTTAAGGATATAAAACATCACGCTGCGACGGGAGGGGATGGAGCAAACTCAAAACGCGCGGACGAAGTCGCGGGGGACCGCTAGTAACACATAAAACGCGAACACATCTTTGAAAATTACGTACATTTTTATTAATTTTTACTTTGAACTATCGTACTTGCTCAGTTTTTTTAGAGATATGTTGATACAAGTCTTATTTCACAATAAAATAAATTACAACTAGGATTTCTGCATTGGTTTACAGATACATTTTTCTTCAGCATCGATAAGTTAACACTTGAAAACAATGACGTCAGAGATTTACAGTAAAACATATTATTTTACGATTGCCGATTGAGGCGATGCCTCCTAACCTTATTATCTGTTACATGGATGATATCATTATCTATCACGAACTATTGAAGAAGGTATCCATCAGCTTAAATAAGTACTAGATGTCTTGACTAAATCTGGTTTACTCTAAACTTAAAAAATGTGTTTTTCTTAAAACTGAAATTGAGTATCATGGGCCCAACCTAATGCGCGTAAAGTAAATGCCTTGATTCTTTATCACCTCCACAAACTGTCACTCAATTAAGAAAGTTTCTTGGCCTTGCCTCATATTTTGATTGATATTCTAAATTGACTGGACCACTTGACAGACTTACATCCGGAAAAAAATGAAACAATTTGCAGGAAAATAATTTTTGTCTTACCCAAAAAAAACCGTAACTAACTATCTTTGATCCTCAATGTCCAATCAATCATTACACTGACTCCAGCTCAGATGGTTATGGTGCCATTCTTATGCATAAATTAGCGGTCCCCCGCGACTTCGTCCGCGCGTTTTGAGTTCGCTTTCTCCCCTCCCGTCGCAAGCCTTACTGAATAAATGAGCTATCCAACACATATTTTTTTCAAATCGGTCCAGTAGTTTCTGAGATTAGCGCGTTCAAACAAACAAACTCTTCAGCTTTCTTATATTAGTATAGGATGTAAATGAGAGGCCAGCAACCTGCGAGCTTAAGCTTAAGCTGCGAGAATTATTTTGATGCGAGAAAACTATGACAGCTTCTAAGATACTTATTGAAATCAAATGATGAAAGGGTAACTTTGTTCAAAATGAAATACTCGTGATGATGATTGTATTTATTTTGATAAGAATTAATACCCGTGAGTATAAAACACCTTCGAAAATAGTGCATTATTTTTAACAAATTTACTAACATAAAAAAGGTTGTAGTGAGTAAACCATATAAGATAGATATATGCTGTGTAACTTAAACGGTTTACGCAGCGAACGCAGCGGAAGTTCTCAAAAGGAATATTTTTCCCTCGTTTCCGCAACATTTTGCGTTGCGGCAATGGACTTATAAGTCGTACTTTGATGTTGTATAACTTAAAGTCTTTCTCAATAAATGGGCTATATTACGTTAAAATATTTTTTCAAATTGGTTTAGTATTTCCTAAGATTAGCGCGTTCAAACACACAAACTCTTCAGCTTTATAAAATTAGTACAGATATCCAAAATTATGAGACACCACCGGTGATATAACCGAAAAAACAGGCGCCATTGAGAAGGCAAATTTTTTTTACCGAATTTATACAATATTTTAACTAATATATTTAATGCCAATCACACATATCGGCAATCACAGTCCCGTTTTCTTATTATAGGTATATACCTATAATAAGAAAACGGGACTTTATATAAATTCGAGCAGAAGCGTGCAGTTTATTTATTACTTATTTACATACTACATTTCTATTATGTACTATACTGAATTAGCAGTTTTCCACGACTTTATCAGTGCAAGTATCCATACATGTTTACAAATTTTATCTTTTGTAATATTAATAGGGAATTAGACGAACAATAAATATAAATAACTAACTGGACATGACTGGAATGGACAAAACATGGCCCAACCATACCTACGTTGCCCAATGCTAATTGACAACGGGGATAATGTTGCCTGCCCCAGAGATGGATGATTAAAGGAGGTAGCAGCTATGGACATAAAGATAGAAAGTGTTTTTAGTAATCTTTTTAGGAGCAGGTCAGATCTTATTAGTTTCTTTCTTAATTAAATCTTGTGGCCCTTCCAAAAGTTTTAAAGTGCCATCTCAATCGATCGACCACCAAACGATTTGAAGGACAAGTTAGGGCTTGTTATACGCACGTTTTTTTTTTAAATTTCATATTTTTTTGTTCACCGACTTAAAAAAAGGAGGTGGTTATCAATTTACTTTGTAACCTCATAACACAGTCATTTGTGGTCCGATTTCAAAAAAAAATTTGGCTTACCTAGAGGATATACCATCTTGTTAGTCCCATTGTTGCCAAGTCGGAATCTGATGATGGGATCTTGATGCAATCGAGGGAAACCCTCAAATTCTAAAGGCACGTATAGTGTTTTTTACTAGAATCTTAATGTAGATGTTTAGTAAACATTGTGTGGAGCTGAGTTGATTGTGGAACTGGATAACACTTAAGAGTTCAGAAATTTTAATGCCAAAACTTATGATAAGTAATAGTAGCTTCTTAAAGAATGGAGTCACTTTGACTATCTCAAGCATAAACTTCTTTTTGGAGTCGGTGCGACGTTCGCGTAAAATGGATTTCTTTCCTTTAGGGTCAAGAGTTTATTTAAGACTTTTTAGCGAATTTTGAATTTTAGTTTTGAAGTTGGTTTTTACTTTTTTTTTTATTAATTTCTAAAATCAGGGACCCTTTTCAGTTCTCAATTCATTTAGTGTTTTGTTGATGAGTCTAGTTGAAATATGTAGTGTGAATGCAATGATACGGGCGATACACGACTTTAGCGCGCCCGCGCCCCTCAAGATCCTCGCGCCCTAGGCTACAGCCTTGTTAGCCTAAGGGTTAATCAGGCCCTGGCGCTAATCTCAAGAACTACTGGACCGATTTGGAAAATATTTTTGTGTTGAATATCTTATTTATTGACATCAAGCTGCAACTGGATGAGAAGCAAACTTAAAACGCGCAGACGAAGTTGCGGGGGACCGCTAGTCCAGTAATATATCCACAGGTAACAAAAACAGCCTCGCAAACGAAATCGTAATGCATAGGAATCGTTACCCTGCACAATAAAAATCTATTTGTTTGCCGATGAAGAAAATTCGATCGGTGAACTTTTTTGTCTACAAACTGCACATGTTTAAGCATCCTCCTGTCCCTTGGATCACTCCGGGAGTCAGAACGGCCATGGCGAAGCGTGACCGTCTTTTTCGGGCCTTTAAGTCAAACAGATGCAAGGAGACGTGGGAGAAGTTTAAAAAAGCCAGAAATCGCTGCAATCAGGTGGTGAGAGCAGCCAAACGCCACCACATTCATTCTAATATTCAAAATTCTTCTCAAGCCAATACGTGGAAATTTCTTAAAACACTTGGCATAGGCAAGCCTATTTCAGTCACAAACTGTCATCCTTTCTCTCTTAATGAAGTTAATTCTCATTTCTCATCCTCTGTTTCCCTTCATCAAGATATAAAAACTTCTACCTTAAATTATTTGGCTTCTATACCAAATCTCTCTCATGATCCTTTCACCTTCTCTCCTGTGTCTGTCGATGAGATTCGCAAGTACATCACATCAATCAAATCCTGTGCGACTGGTTGTGATGATATAGGTAGAACTATGGTCTCACTAGTGCTAACTCAAATCACCCCAATACTCACACACATAATTAATTTTTCTCTCTACTCTGGGGTGGTACCTGCTGTTTGGCGTAAAGCCTACGTTCTTCCTCTTCCTAAATTATCCAACCCTAACCAACTCACTCATTTTCGTCCAATCTCCATTCTTCCCTTTCTTTCGAAAGTCCTAGAAGCTGTAGTCCATAAGCAACTTTCTACGTTCTTACTCAAAAATAACCTCCTTAATGATTTTCAGCCTGGATTTCGTCCCGGACATAGCACGACTACTGCACTTCTTAAGGTCATTGAGGACATCAGAGAGGGCATGGATAGTAAAAAAGTCACCGTTCTCGTTTTAACCGACTTCTCTAATGCATTCAACAATGTCGACCATGATGTGCTCCTTGCGATTATGTCCCACTTGCGGGTCTCATCTGTAGCACTGGAATGGTTCTCTTCATATCTTCAGGGACGCCAACAGGCTGTTCGGATTGACCAAAAGTTTTCTGATTGGTCCAATATCACAACTGGCGTTCCTCAAGGTGGTATTCTCTCTCCGCTCCTCTTTTCCGTTTTTATTAATACTATCACTAGCCGTCTTAATTGCTCTTATCATCTGTATGCAGACGATCTTCAACTGTACGCTCAGGCAGAGGTTTCCGATATAGACTCGGCCATATCGGCCCTTAATCGTGACCTCGCCTGTATCGCTGATTGGTCCGAAAAATTCGGTATATCAGTAAACCCGTCCAAATGTCAGGCTATCATTGTTGGCAGTTCTCGACAACTGGCCAAGATCATCGTAGACTCCACTGCTCCAATCATATTTAATAATGCCGTGATACCATACAGTGAGAGTGTTAAGAACCTGGGGCTGTATATAGACAGCACCCTCAGCTGGTCTAAACACATTGCCGAGGTCAGCAGGAAGGTAACTGCCACTTTACGGGCACTCTATAAATTCAAAAACTTTCTCCTTCTTCACACGAAAACTCTTCTTGTCCAATCTCTCGTCCTGCCTCTTCTCGACTACGCCGACGTGTGTTGTACGAATATCAGTGAAACCTTTCTTAATAAACTTGATCGACTCCTCAATTACGGTATTCGTTTCATCTTCGGTCTCCGTAAATATGACCACATCTCTGCTTACCGTTCCAAGCTTAAATGGCTTCCCATCCGTCATCGCAGAGAAACAAGATTCCTGTGTACACTCTTCAACATACTTCATAACCCTCACTCTCCGACCTTTATGACACAGCGGTTCAACTATCTGACTTCTACAACTTCTCGCAACCTGCGCTCTTCCCATTTTCTTACTCTTCACACTCCTCTTTACAAGTCCGGCTTTATGTCGGACTCTTTCACCATCTCTGCGATTCGCCTTTGGAATTCTCTTCCCATGGAAATCAGAATGTCCTCAAACAAACTTTCTTTTAAAAAGTCTCTCCGCACCCACTATCTTAACCTTGGCTCACTTCAGAATTAACCACTATTTCGTTCACTGCTGTCGGTAATATTTTAATAGATGTCATCAATATCTTGACTTCCCTATCTGTAGCTTATTTTTTATTAAATATATGTATTCTATGTAAGTTTATTAATCCAATGCTTATATATTCACAAATATTTTTGTTTATCTATGTATTTTTTGTATGTATGTTTATGTTAATGCATTTTAAATTTTTGTCCCTCTCAGTACTTTTAAATATTCCGCCACTGATTTAACTCTCTGCATTTCCCAAGCGGTTGACTGGTAGAGAATGCCATAAGGCATTAAGTCCGCCAATTGTACCATTAACAGTGCAATAAAGTTTAAATAAATAAATAAATGTTTCTGCCCTCTGCTTTTAATACACAGTTAATTTAATAATAAATCAAAACTTTACTGATAATTGAATCAACAGAACGATTTGTGTGTTTTTGCTAGCGGAAATTAGAAACACTTGATATTTGCAAGACTTTTAGGCGTTATCTTTGCAATTTCAAAAAAAAAACACAATTTTTATATCCTTAAAAATTAACGCATTTAAAATAAAAAAGATTTTTGGTATTTGTTATTAATATTTTACGGATCTCTTTTCAATGGGTATGTGTAATTACGAAGTAATTGATAGCTAGGTACAATATACATTAAATAAGCAAGGACTTCTTTCAACACCTATAAATGTCTTGAATCACAAAGCTTTAAAATTTTATCTTTATGAACAATTTAATAATCATCTGTTTTAAATATTTATTGAAGAGAGTAAAAAAAACCTACTTGCTACCATTTTGCTTGATGGCTGTCCAACTAATTAGGCACAAAATACAATTTATTATTGTCACGTACGAGCTGTCAACGCCAGGCTCGTCAAAGTCGAGCTTGTCAACGTCAAGCTGTGCTGCCTGCCTGGCTTGACACGTCATAGATAGAACATAAAATGACCAAAGAGGCGAAGTCACACTTAAAATAGAATTCAGAACAACTTCCGAATTTACAAAACCAAAATTTAAATAGACAAATAATAGAGCCCCCGGCGGACTATAAAAGAAACCTCAGCACCTGAAAGAAGGCCTAGAAAAGTAACGTTTTCAGAGTTAGCTGTTATTATTAAAGTATTCGTCAGGATCAAGAAGAAAAACTCCGAGTCTTACGCGAGGACCAAGCCCGCCGTGACTAAGCTCTGCGAGAGGAACTAGCACGCCGAAAGGAGGAGCGAGTACATTTTTTTAATTTTATTTTATAAAATATGGTACACCAACTGCACATATAGACAACATTATTAAGAAATAATTAATTAGGTAGGTATCATTCTTCTACATATGCCAATTATAGGTATACACATCATTGGCAGGAATACCACAAAGTTATACTAGTGCAACAACAAATTATAAAATAGATACAGTTAGGAAATAATTATACTGAACAGACAAAGATTAAAGAAAATAAAAACTAGTGAAATCTGCTGATTTGTCAGGTTTTTGTACTATACATTTTGAGGAGAAGCGAGTACAGCAAGAAGAGGAACGAGTATGCCGTGTAGAATAAATCATATTGGTTCTTTCCGATAAAATTAAGGGTGTTGAGAAGATCGCTAAGGAAAATCAAATCCGGATCAATGCAGTACGGAAGGTCAGTCGTGGTAGCCACCTCTACAACAAGTACAGTGGATAATTTTAAATTACCTGAATTTAATGGCACCTCATCATGGTTAGCCTACCGGAAGCAGTTTGAAGCCGTCACTCACCAAATTTGGTAGAATAGGAATCAAGCGAAAACTGCTCTTATACTAGCCTTACGAGATAAAGCACTGATAGTACTGGAAGCCTTGGAGGACGGCGCTACACTTGATCAGTTTCTCGAGGCTTTGGAGAACAGAATGGAGATCCCCATCTTGAACATGTGTGTCATGCTGCTCAGTTTCGCGATTGTTGTCTATGAGCAAACGAATCTTCGCAGCAGTGGTTTTTGGAAGCGGATAAACTCGTAAGAAAGGCATACGGATCAGGCCCGACGGAGCTAATAGAGAACATGCTTCTTCAGAGATTTATCGATGGCACATATGACTCGGAGGTAAGGGCTGTTGTGTATCTCACCACAATAGTGTCAAAAAAGCCGTAATCCATGCACTTGAAGTTGAAGCGGCTCGTCGAGAGTACAGTGGAGGACACGTGAGAATTGACAAGCCAATCAGAATCAGTCAGAAATAGTGCTCGTCGAGCTTCAGTAATGAGATGCTACAGATGCGGCTAGCAAGGACATCTCAGTAGTAGTTACCTAAATCGTGACACTCAAACTCAACAGGTCAATGTCAGCGTCTCAGAACCAAAAAACCTAATTCAAGCCAAAGCTGCGGGGTGGGCTCTTGCAAATGGATGAGAAGGAAAAATTGATTTCAGTCGGCGAAGCTCGGGCGGCAGTAACTAAACAATAGAGGGAGCAGTAAAAGAAGAGGACTACTCGCTGACTTTGGATACAGGTGCTTCAAGAACGGTTATAAGGACTCAGCTAATTCGGACGAATGGTAAAATAAACACTCAGATGAGACTAACTCAACTGAGGACAGCTACAGGCCAGCACACTCCAGTTAAAGGCAAGCAGGTGGTGGCAATTAAGATAGGCAAACAGTTTTACTGGCAACGGGTGATCATTATAAATCATACCTGACAATATGAATAGAAACTTAGACCTTATTCTTACCGACTGCCCTGCTAGTTTTACAACCAATGCGCCAGACGTGATATCTAAAATAGACCCGCTCCATCCTCCTTTAGAGTTTAAGTTAACTATGGCGCAAGAAAACCGCCTTCCTGTTTTCAATGGTGACAGACCAAATTTCTATCGAGCCGATTTCGAAGCCATAAACACACATTTTCATACTATTAACTGGACTGTTCTTTTTCTGGGAGCCAAGGACGTCGATGCAATGACAGAAAGACTCGATACAGTTATAAAGGATGCAATTCATAACCATGTCCCTGTCTGTAAACCTAAGAGCTCAAAATATCCACCTTAGTTTACCCATGATTTAATCAATCGTCTACACGAAAAGAAAAAATACAGGCTCAAATATAAAAAATATAAAAATCCTCTTGACTTAATCTTATTTAAAATACTTTCAAAGCGCTGCAAAAAAATGACAACCGAATGCTACAATCAGTACACTAAAACGATGGAAGAGAATATCAAGTACAATCCAAAATCATTCTGGTCCTACATAAAGTCTAAACGTAAAGGAGCGAGTACGTACCCGACAGTGATGTGGGATGATTCAACAACGTGCTCAAGCGCTATTGACATCTGCAATCTATTTGCTTCCTATTTTTCATCAGTTTATAGTCGTTATCCTGTAAACGGTCCAAGACCAGAAACGGATATTCAAGGAGACTGTTACTCAATATAACAAATAGAACGTGATGAACTTCTGAAAAAGTTGGAAAGCTTAGATATTTCGAAAGGCGCAAAATCAGTTAACATTCCCCCAATTCTGTACGCCAAGTGTGCGGACGCTCTCACTGATCCCCTGCTTCTGATTTATAACAGGTCTCTGGAAACTGGTAGGTTTCCAGTAAGGTGGAAGATTGCGAAAGTGGTACCTGTATACAAGAATGACGACCACCATGATGTGAGAAATTACAGGCCAATTTCCATACTTCCAGTAGTTGCCAAGGTCTTGGAATCTTTAATTTTCCCACGAATACAGGACTTTTTTAAAAGATTTCTATCAGAGCATCAATCAAAAATCTTGTTGAGTTCAGTGAACAACTTATCGAAGCTATAGATGCCAGCAAATAGATCGATACAATGCTTTAGAATGTTTTTAACACTCATAGTGTCATATTTTATATTCATAAAGATGAAATAAGAAACCAAAAATTTGCGCACGGGCGGGACTTGAACCAGCAACCTTTTGGCAGACCGGGCCAAACGCTCTTACTAATTGAGCTACCGTGCTGTTAGTCCGACCCTGCGAAATTTGTGGTTTCTTATGAAAACGTCAATTGCGTGACGCTTAGCGCCATCTAGCAGTCTGTTTATGAAACAGATGGCCCAAGCAGTTACTCCTTACAGAATAAATTCAACTTGGAAATTGATGTCGCTTCGCCATCCAATGCTTTAGAATGTTTTTAACACTCACAGTGTCATATTTTATATTCATAAAGATGAAATAAGAAACCACAAATTTCGCAGGGTCGGACTAACAGCACGGTAGCTCAATTGGTAAGAGCGTTTGGCCCGGTCTGCCAAAAGGTTGCTGGTTCAAGTCCCGCCCGTGCGCAAATTTTTGGTTTCTTATTTCATCTTTATGAAGATCGATACAATCTATACAGACTTTAGCAAGGCTTTTGATAAAGTTTCACACAGCATCCTACTGTCGAAAATGACGCACTATGGTTTTCACGGGGTTTTACTGCAATGGTTCAAGTCTTACTAACAAACAGGTCTTTATATGTAGTCATAAATAGCAGCCAGTCATCCATACACTACATAACGTCCGGGGTACCTCAGGGCTCGCATTTGGGTCCAATTTTATTCAACATGTTCATAAATAACTTACCAGACAACTTCAGACATTCCTTTTCTTCCCTGTTTGCGGACGATTTGAAACTGTGTCGAGTGATCGAATCACGCCAAGACGTTGCTCTGTTGCAGGAAGATATTAATGTATTGAGTGTCTGGTGTAGTGAAACGGATTGGACCTTAATGTCAAAAAATGCACCCATATTAAATTTACGCGCAAACTGTCTGTTTGCGCCTGTTAAGGAAGTTGATCTTGTAAGTGACCTTGGTGTAGTCCTAGACAAGAAACTTACCTTTGTGCCACACATAGACAGTGTGACAAAGAGGGCCTACAAGATGATGGGTTTTGTTATTAGGAACTCAAAAGTATTTCGCAACCTTAAAACCAAGAAAATCCTTTATAATAGTCTGGTAAGGAGTATTCTAGAATATTGTAGCACGGTATGGAGCCCCCATTTCACTAACCACTCACTCAAAATCGAGCGAATACAGAAACGGTTTGTACGTCACCTTTCATTCACAGTTGACCTGCATAACCGAAATATCAGCTATGCAGAACGGCTAAGCAAATTAAATATGACCGAGCAGACCAAGCGTTTTGAGTTTTTGGATCTCACATTCCTGCACAAGTTGGTCGGCAATAGAATCGACTGCCCTTCGCTGTCCCAACAGCTCAAGCTCAGAGTCCCACGTCGACCACCACGGAACCCAATTAAGCCTTTATTTACCCCCACTAGACGTACAGATTATGGGAGAAACTCTCCGTTATCACGTGTTTGTCGACTATACAATGAACACAGTAATAGCCTCGACGTCTTTGCTAGCTCTTTAGCCACCTTCCGAAGGGAGGTCATAATTTTACTGAAGTGTCATTTGTTATGTTTCCAGTTGTTTGATTTTAAGGAAAATAGTCACCTGGTCAAATAATCATCACTAGTTCTTTTTTATTGTTAAAATAAAATAAAATTTATTTACAACTTTACTAGGTATATAAAACTAAATTTTTAACTTCTTTTTTCTAATATATTGTGCAGGTTATGTTTACCTATAATTTACTGTGCATTTAGCAAATACTATGATTGTTATCTTTATTATCCAAGATTTAATACAGGGTGACTTTGTTATCAGTACCGAAATTTTGTGTAAAGACTTGTGTTTTGTTTTTTTCTCGATTTCGCTATTGCCCCCATAGTAAAAGTTGTTCATATTCATCAGTGGAGTCTTTACACAAAATTTCGGTACTGATAACAAAGTCACCCTGTATAACAGTTGTTGGTAATCTTAATAAATAAATAAAAAATAAAATAAAAACATTTCTGATATTTCAGATAACTGCATCATTAGGATTAAATAAAATAAAATAAATATCCTTGGACATTCCCACACATCGCCATCTAGCCCCAAAGTAAGCTACTCAAAGCTTGTGTTATGGGTGCCAGACAACGGTTATAATACTTAAAAACTTTTTTTTTTGTAAATACATACATGATATACATAGAAAACACCCAGACCAATACAAACAGTCATGTTCATGCACACAAATGTTTGTATTGTGCGGGGATCGAACCCGCACCCGCTGCGTAGTAGGCGATTTCTCAACCACTACACCAAACGGGTCGTCAAATTAAGAATTAATCGATTAGACTTCTTAAGAGATCATGGATGCAATTTGGACATCAAAAGTGACGTACTAAAATATGGCTATATTGAGATTTCATTGAAACGTGGTTGTGTGGGAAATATCTCTTGTATAAAAGATGTCAAACAAACTTCTTGTGCATCAATTGGCGATTCATCGTGGGTACAACGATGCTCAGGACCAGCATGTCTTAGAGGAGGGTAGTGTCACGTACGAGCTGTCAATGTCAGGCTCGTCAACGACAAGCTGAGCTGCCTGCCTGCGATGACACGTTATGACGTTGAATCCTTCTTTCTTCTATCTATGGATAAAAGAAAGAAGGATTCAAATTCAAACCCACAGAAGGTAAGGATCTCATACACAGAACGCTATAATATCGCAAACACCGCCACCTTACCACCTTAAGAGCCAAAATTGCTTGCACCTTGTTTAGTCTTGTGTTTTCTATCCATTTATGTCCGTCTGTTTCATTTATATTATGCTGATATCTATGGCTGTTATAGTGATTCTTTGATAATATATCAATGCTTAAAATATATTTTTTAAGTATTATTTTTAGATTTTTTGTGATTTTTGTTTTTGAAGTCGGTTTTACCTTTTTTTTAAAAGGAGGTATATATACCATAGGAGCCATCACCTTTTATAAGTTCTCTTAATAAAATAACTGAACTCATAGGCGTTGAATAGTTCCACCATCAGCTCAGCTCCACACAATGTTGACTATTAGACGTAACAACGTGTCAACATTAAAAAACTACTCGAACACTATACGTGCCATTAAAATTTGAAGGATTGCCTCGATTGCACCAAGATCCCATCATCGAATTGGCAACAATGAGACCAACTAGAAGGTAAACCTCTAGGTAGGCGAAGGCAAAACTCTAGGTTGTTTTGCAAATCAGTCTACAATTGACTGAGATGTGAAGTAGCATACTCGTAGAAAGGTGTAAAAAAGGACGTACAGTCGAATTTATAACCTCCTACTTTTAGAAGACGGTTAAAAAACATTATTGATCAGTGAGACCATCGTAGACGCACCTTTGCTAAAACACATTCTTGAATACGTAATTAAGTTATTTATCCTCTGGCCAAATTTTCACGTTCATTACCGCTTTGAATGTTTTTCGCCAAGTGTTTTTGACTCATTGTGAATGTTTCGACTTTTAAGTAATGACGTCTATGTAACAGGTGCTAAAATGGAAAATACATACAAAGACATCAAACCTAGCGATGAAATCAGCTGGACTAATTTTTTCAGGCAGGTAAGATAACATCATATTACGTTTTAAGCCGCATTCTTTGCCATTTTTCTGCATGAACTAAGGTTTGACTGGCAGGAAATGATTTATTTTTTAAGTTCACCTTTTCTCTTCTATTCTGTAATAAAATTCTAATCAAGCAGTTTTTTAATGTGCTACAAAATATTTAAGGTGACAATAAGACACAAACAACAAATGACCTACCGACGTCAATATATGTGTATAGGTATTACACACAAAAAAAATTGTGATATATTTATTTCCGAGATTCCAGACACAATTGATTTTCAATTGTTATGGACCACGATCGTGGTCTTAGAGATTGGACGTATTAAGACTGAAAGTCGCTTACGTAGAGACTGAATAAATTAATACGAGTAACCGACTTGGTATTACACGGATCTCACAACTTTTTACCGCAGAACAACTGAGTTGCGAGACTTGTTTTTTTGACAAGTATTGTTTTTATGGGATAAAAACATGTTATAATAACAATTATATGTAAGTAATGGTATTATTTACAGAAACTAAGCGGGTTTAGATTTTTCAAAGTGATCGCTTACTTTTTTTGATGTCTTCGAGTCAATTTGTTTACTTATTTATTTACTTATTTAAACTTTATCGCGCTGTAAGTTGTACAATTGGCGGACTTAATGCCTAATGGCATTCTCTACCAGACAACCACCTGCAGAGAGTTTAATCAGTGGCGGAATATTAATTAAGTGAGAAGAGTGGTACAAAAAAATAGAAGTAAAATGCACTAATATAAACATATATACTAATAATACACAAGTATATAATAGGATACATGAACAAAAGACTAATAAACATACATAGAATACATATACTTAATAAATACAAAATTATGAATGATAAAAGTGATGATATTGACGACATCTAAAAAACACAAATAAAAGAAAATAGTTTTTAATTCTGAAGAGAGCCAAGGTTAAGATAGTGGGTGCGGAGAAACTTTTTAATAGTGAATTTGTTGGGGGACATTCTGATTTGATTGGGGAGAGAATTCCAAAGTCGAATCGCAGAGTTGGTGAAAGAGTCCGACATAAAGCTGGCCTTGAAAGAGGTGTGTGAAGAGTGAGATTATGGGAAGAGCGAAGGTTATGCGAAGTGGTGGAAGCCAGATAGTGAAAGCGCTGTGCCAAATAGGTCTGAGAGTGAGTTTGTTTACTTGTCATAGACAAAGATAAAATTGAGCTACTTAATCTGAACGATAAACCGAAATCGTCTTCACGTGCCTATTTATTATTCAAATTGGAAAATATTTATAGTTTTTTTTATAATACAGGTATTATAAAAAAACAATAAATATTTTCCAATTTGAATAATAAATATTAGAAATATGAATACATTAAAAGTTCTCCTTTTTCAACTTAAGAGCTGCGCTCACGTAGAAATAACTTCTCCTAGGCCTTCTTCTTCCCATCTTTCCTTCTACTAATCCTTCCATTACATTTTCTAAAAACTTATAATGATCAGCCCCCCGATTCAGAACAATTAGGATAAATAATAATAACGTGGATTTATACGATGTAACTTTGTGCTTTTAGTAGATTTGTTATCGAACTGTCATAACGACAGCAGAACAAACTAGGACATTAATTTATAATTGAATAGAAAATATAAAAATCTAGAATGGTGTTTAATAGCCCTACAGGTGTCCTACATATGACACTGCCTGTTTGCTATTATTTTCAAAAATTCCCTTCCTCCCTCGTCTGTAAAAAAATCTTTATAAATGTTTTTATAAAGTTAAATTTTCCAAAAAATACAATTTAATTCCTTCAATGATTGTAGGTTCTTGTAGCTTTACTATTATGGACGTCATACATCAACACTGGACTGGGAATGGGAACTCCCACGGTAGCCGTGCCACAGTTCCGAAGGGAGGCCAACTCTACTGACGCAGTCAGCTTAGAAATGTCTTCTTGGCTCAGTAAGTGGACGTATTACACTAACCTTTATACTGTAAATTATGTGTCCGACGTTAGAGGCTAAGCACTCTAGTTTTCAAACCGATCTCCGGTGCACAATCATAATTTTCTATATTTTCTTGGTTCAGGATTGTGGTACCATCATTGTTCTTGTTTACCATAAAACAAAAAAAAATGACAACATCAGATAAATTGCTCCAATCCACTTGTGTTATGGAAATCGGAAACAACGGTGGTACCACAACACCCAGACCCGAGACAATATAGAAAAGATCGTTTTCTACTTTGACCCGACCGGGAATTGAACCCGGAACCTTACGAGATGGCGACGCTTGAAACCAGCGTGCTAGCCACTCGACCACGGAGGTCGTCAAGTGCATTGGATACGTAATCAGGAGTTAGAGCAATGTACCTATGTGATGGGAGTATAATATTGATATATTTTAAGCCATTCTGCTTTTTACCTCATAATCGATAGACCTTCCTACAAAAAACCTACAATTATACAAACAAATGTTATAAATCCCAACTTTGCTGGTTTGGTAACTGCAGCACCAGTCAGTGACCTAATGAATTAAAAAAAAAATGTCAATGTTCAGTGCTGCTGAGTATCATGCTTATTATATAATTTAAGGTATCATTACACTAATTAACTTTTTATCTTCTTTTCCCGCATCGGGCTTCGGCATATCCGGATCGGTCTCTCTATTTTTCATTGTTCCTTTAGCGCACTATTTCGGTCGGAAATTACTCATGATTATTCTCCCTATCAGCGCGTTCATTTCTTCACTGTTGCTTTATCTAAGCAAGACTGCTATGCACTTACTTATCAGCCAAGTTATATTAGGTATAACCAATTCTGCTCAATGTTCCGTGTATCTTCTGATACTGACTGAATACTCTTCGCCAAAATATAGAGGAGTATTTTTGACGATAAAAACTGCAACATTCTTCTGGGGCGTATGGATAGCTAACGCAGTCGGAATATTCACAAACTTCAGATACAATGGAATAATTGGAATGTTTTGTGCCGCTTACAGCATAATGATTGGGTTTATTATACCGGAATCTCCTTACTGGCTCGCCTCTAAAGAAAGGTTCGAAGAAAGCACCGTCGCTCACCGATGGCTAAAAGGAAGCAACAAAGATTCTGAAAATGAATTAGCCGTCATGATCGCTTCACAGAAAGAAAAAAGTAAAAATGAAAATTCTGATATATCTTTCATTAAGCAAATCAAGACTCATATAAAAGCATTAATGCAGCCAGATATATACAAACCTATGCTTTTAGGATTAACTGCCATGAGCGTTAACAGCTTTTCTGGTAAATTCGTATGCGCTGTATATTCTATAGAAATGATGAAGAAGTTAAGTCGTAATAAGTCAACGGTGACCTACGCGGTGTTGATTTTAGATGGAGTTACAGTTTTCGGAATGTACGTTGGATGTGGTCTATCGAAAATACTCAAAAGACGTACTTTATTTCACACGACTGCAGCGATAGGTGTTATGTTTTTGTTCATGATGTGTTTTTACCTTTATCTGGCAAAATTATCTGTATTTGAAAAAAATGATTACATCATGGTAAGTATGTTAGTTATTTACTCGTTGGCAATATCAATTGGACCTGTGATACTATCCTCAACTATTGCTGCCGAATTATTACCAATGACGTTCAGGAGTTGTTGTAATTTTATCCTTTCCTTATTTATCTTAATATCAGTAAGTGGGATTTTGAAAGTATCACCCTATGTGTTTAATGCCATTGGATTTGAGGGCGCTTATTTATGCTTTGGTATTTGTTCGACAGTATTCTTAACGTTGACGTATAACTATTTGCCTGAAACGAAGGACCGATCTTTATATGAGATTGCAGAGTTCTTTAGACCAAAGGAAAAGGACGCAGCACAATGCAAACTCTTAAACAGAGCTGAAGTAAATAGTAGATGGAATGACAATAATCTGATTTCATAAATAAGTAGGTACGAGCAGACATTGACTTTACCGAACGTCTTTCTTAGCGTTGAATTTTAGATTGTTGTATTAAGATGTGATTAATACCTCTACAAGTAAAATGTTTAATTAAAAAGAAACCATGGAGCGCATCTTTTATTTACCTTTGTCATATATGTCAATAAGGGAAGCTCTTTTATTTTAATAATATGACTCAACCATCTTAAACTTCATTTAGAAATTAAAACTAAATTAGTAACCCTAGGGATGAAAAACCTATTTTCCACCCAGCTTTCTTCACACGAAAGTTCAATTTTCCGAACAGGAGAGATGAAAACAAAATAACAAATTTTTGCTCAAACCTATGCATGTGGGGTATATAGGTCTCTCTTAAAATGACATTGAGGTTCCTGGACCCCTAATTTACTTAAAGTTAGCACGGTACCCCCTCAGTGCGCGAGACCGACTCGCACTTAGCCGGTTTTTAGTGCTAAGCTAAGCAAAAAATTATGGAAAGCTCTTATTTTAATAATATTATGTGACTTAATTATCTTCGACCCCATGTCTGATCGTAGCAATTAAAACTATTTTTTTCCAGCTTAGGGATGTATAAGCTATTTTCCTCCCGGTTATCCAGAAATGAATGTTTAATTTTCCGAACAGGAAGGATAAAAAAATATTTATCCCATTTATATTTTTTAGATTTCAACAAAATGAGTTCGTTACAGCCTTGTCCATATTGTTCACGATTCAAAGAAAAGTCTAATATTTATAAAGCATTTTTAATAAACAATCAAGGCTCATTTTATTCATCACAGAAGCTTACAGTGAAAACAAATATGGCGTAACACCCCCAATATTCGATTATTAAGATTTAAATTGAAACATACGTGCTTTACCTAAAATATATTAAAATAAGACGAAGCTTGTACTGCAAAGCTAAAATTTCAGTTTTACGCCATCTGCTGGTGTCATGTAATACTAAAACATGCCTTGCAGTTTAGTTGCCAAAGTGGATACGTACTGCTCACAATGACGTAGTTTTCAAAATTTTCTGTAGATGACAAGATGACAGTAAATACAGACAGAAGTGAACTAAGTAGTGTATACATAATTATTAAGATGGCGCTTATTAGGTTTTTTTTGTAGATAATAAATTATTGTATTTAAATGGTAGTGCAATTAATTTTCCCGACTTATGAATTTATTTTCATATTCACCTTCTACTAACCTTCCTTAAAACTCGAAAAAAGTCAAGATTAATTCGATATTATTCATTTATAAGCCATCTAAATAATTTAGAGTCTAAATTACAACCCATATAGCTACAACACCGATGATGTTACAAAAATGTACCTAAATGTTAGGGTAATGTTTTTAGTATTATAAAATTAATATTGACGGTCTGGTAGGTACCTACCTAATGTTTTGAAATCACAATAACAAGTTTCAAACTTTTAATTTTGTGCAAAGAGAGGCGTCGTCTGCTAAATCTGAACTAAATTATGCCAGTTAAAAAGTTTATTTAACATTTTAATAATAAATGTCTCCATAAAAATAAATTAATGAGTGTTTTTAACTCTGGGCTAATAATGTTGATGTTTAATTAAGGTACCAGAATATTTAGATAGATTTAATAAAAAGGCCTTTTAAAACTGAATATTAGATACGGAAACAGGCCACTACATCGAAAAATTATGTGAAAAACCTCAAAATAATTTTAAAAAGCTAGGTCTTACGTAACGATACTTCACAGTATGGGTTTGTCAAGAGAAAAAAAAACCGGCTAAGTGCGAGTCGGACTCGCGCACAGAGGGTTCCGCGCCAACTTTGACTGAATTAGGAAATACTTTTTTTTTCACTTAGTTACGAGCTAAAATACCACAATATTTTGTTGACAGCAAATATAACTTTGTTTTTCATAGTATTTGTATGAAGTTGTATTTGCGGTTTTTGAAACTGTACTGTATCTCAATAACTTTTCGTTTGATCCTCTTTAAACCAATTTTCCGCGAAAGTATTTGTTAAGATCTACATTATATATTTTTTCAAAATTTACATTCGATTGGTTTAAATAAGATGGGGGGGGGGGCGGCGACGCCCATTTTACCACTTTGGAAGCGCCTTTCTATCAAACGTTAGACTTTAAAAGAAAATGGTTTTTGGAACCTCCATGTCATTTTAAAAGTCCTTTGTAAAGACACGCATAGGTTTGACAAAAAAAAATCGGTTTTAGTTTCGTGTATGGGACCCCCCCTTAAATATCATTATTTTTTATTTTTTGTTTGAGAATCGTAAAGCGGTTAACAGAATACATCTTCCTACAAAGGACACATTCCATTTTTGCCCAAAGCTTGTACCTCGGTACAAAATATAGGTGAAAATCCTTTAATTACAAGAAAAAGATGTGTATAATTAGAATCTTTAAATATCAAATGGATACTGAATAAAAAAAATATTTATAACACCTTAAATATTTGTTTATTTATTTATACTTTATTGCACAATAATAAAATTTTGCACAAAAGGTGGACTTAACGCCATATGGCGTTCTCTATCAGTCATGCCTTTGGGCTATGCAGAAATGATTGTGGGCGGTGCGACAAAGAAACAAAATTAATTATATACAAAAAAAGTCCCAAATAAATACATTTAATACTAACATAATATTACACATACATAACATAAGCAATAAAATAAATACATACATATACCAATATATACTATATATATAAATATATAATATTTATACTATACTATACTATATATAATACTATATATTATTAATATGGGTACTAATGCGTCTAGAGAAACGTCATGTCATGGCATTTCTCTGACAGCTAGGCTATTTTGTCTTTGGAGCAAAGATGTTTTAGCCAATTTTTTCACTAGAGTTTCGTTTTTCGTAAAATATTTAATGAAAGAACATATTTACAAGTAAAAATAAAACTATTTTATATTAAACATATCTTTAAAATAACAAAATATAAACCAGTAGATAGTGATTTATTTTGTACTTTATTTTTTATATATCAAAACATCATAAACACGCCATTGAACGAAACGCATTTGTGCGGATCACCCAGTTAAATATTGCCATGCCTAATTAAGTATTGTATCTTTACTTGATAATTTTGGGTGGTACACATGTATAAAAAAATCTGATATTTTTTTTATGAATAAGTGATTTTTTTCCATCGACGTCTAATACTTGTTCTCTAGGTACAACATTTGGGAAAAATGTATGGACAAAAAAACGTGTCCTTTCAACAGTGTGATGCTTGTAGTTACAGAATAAAATGGCTGTGACATACGGGCGGACAGACAGACAGACTTGACGAAACTATAAGCGTTTCGTTTTTTAACCATTCGGCTACGGAACCCTAAAAAAACATCCCCAAGTTACTTGTATGAGAGGTATTCTTTTTTCATAAATGTATATCCTATTACAGGGCACATACCTTTAATAATAAATTGGTTAGTGTTTCGATCGCCACTTTTGAGATGCTTAACCTAACATATTATTGATATACCATCCAATATATCTATACTAATATTATAAAGCTGAAGAGTTTGTTTGTTTGTTTGTTTGAACGCGCTAATCTCCAAAACTACTGGCCCGATTTGAAAAAATATTTTTATGTTAGATAGTCCATTTATCGAGGAAGGCTTTAAGCCATATAACATAAAGATACGACTCACAAGACCACAGCAGTAATGAAAAATGTTGCGAAAGAGGGAGAAAGATATTCCTTTTGAGAGCTTCCGCTGCGTACGCTGCGGAAACCGCTAAAGTTACACAAAAATCATGTATGACAAGATTGTTCAGCACTAAAAGTTCTATAATAAAGTCCGCGACAGCATAAGTCTATCTTTTATGGTTGACTTACAACAACCTTTTTTATGTTAATAAATTTGTAAAAAAATAATGCATCATTTTTAGAGGTGTATTATACCGACAGGTATTTATTCTTATCAAAATAAATACATTCATCATCACGAGCATTTCATTTAGAACAAAGTTGCCCTTTTTATCATTTGATTCCAATAAATATCTTAGGAGCTATCACAGTTTTAACATAACTCCGCACCAAAATAATGTCCGCAGCTTAACTACAACGTGCGCTTGCGCTAATCTATACTAATATTATAAAGCTGAAGAGTTTGTTTGTTTGTTTGTTTGTTTGTTTGTTTGAACGCGCTAATCTCAGAAACTACTGGCCCGATTTGAAAAATCTTTTTTACGTTGAATAGTCCATTTATCGAGGAAGGCTTTAGGCTATATAACATAAAGATACAACTCATAAGACCACAGCAGCAATGAAAAATGTTGCGAAAACGGGAGAAAGATATTCCTTTTGAGAGCTTCCGCTGCGTACGCTGCGGAAACCGCTTAAGTTACACAAAAATCATGTATGACAGGATTGTTCAGCATTAAAAGTTCTATAATAAAGTCCGCGACAGCATATGTCTATCTGTTATGGTTGACTTACTACAATCTTTTTTATGTTAATAAATTTGTAAAAAAATAATGCATCATTTTTAGAGGTGTATTATACACACAGGTATTTATACTTATCAAAATAAATACATTCATCATCACGAGCATTTCATTTAGAACAAAGTTGCCCTTTATATCATTTGATTCCAATAAATATCTTAGGAGCTATCACAGTTTTAACATCACAACGTGCGCTTGCGCTAATTATATTATAAAGCTGAACAGTTTGTTGGTTTGAACGCCTTTATCTCAGGGACTGCTGAACCGATTTGAAAAAATATTTCTGTGTTAGATAGCTTATTTATTGAGTAAGGCTTTAGGATATAAAACATCACGCTGCGACGGGAGGGGAGGGAGCAAACTCAAAACGCGCGGACGAAGTCGCGGGGGACCGCTAGTTATATTATAAAGCTGAAGAGTTTGTTGGTTTGAACGCGCTTATCTCAGGAACTGCTGAACCGATGAGGATGAAAAAATATTTCTGTGTTAGATAGCTTTTTTTATCGAGAAAGGCTTTAGGATATAAAACATGACGCTGCGACGGGAGGGGAGGGAGCAAACTCAAAACGCGCGGACGAAGTCGCGGGGGACCGCTAGTTATATTATAAAGCTGAAGAGTTTGTTGGTTTGAACGCGCTTATCTCAGGAACTGCTGAACCGATTTGAAAAAATATTTCTGTGTTAGATAGCTTATTTATTGAGAAAGGTTTAAGGACATAAATCATCACGCTGCGACGGGAGGGGAGGGAGCAAACTCAAAACGCGCGGACGAAGTCGCGGGGGACCGCTAGTATGATTATAAGTAACAAATAGGTTAGTCAATAAAGACCTTATAGAAGGAATTTCATTGGATGGAACACGATTCTTGACTTCGTAACTTTGTTTGTGCTAGTTAGGAGACCAACATATCAAAAGCGCTAGCCCCCTATAAATCAGAAAGAGAGCGTTGAATGTAAATTTTTAGGTATGTCGCTTGACTATCGGAATCTAGTGACATGAGACCTACAAAATTAAAGTTGAAAAAAAATTCTACAAGTTTAACTTCGTCACGTTTTTTTAAAAAAGGAGGTTATCGATTCGACGTATTTTCTTCCTTTTATTATTAATAAGTATCAGACAATGATAATGACGGGGGCGTCTCCCATAAATACTTGAATACATAGGTTTAATCATCCCTGGCTTAGTTACCTACAAATATTTGTGCTCATCACACATTTGCCCCTTGCAGGATTCGAACCCACGTTCGTTCGTGAATTTCGTTTGTATGTTTGACATTCGTATATTTGTATCATTTTATATTTTTGCACGGATATCTCGGAAACAAGATAGTTAATTGCGAGTTTCTTTTTTAATTCATGAAAGTATAGGTATTCCAATTCAGGAAACAGTGTAAGTTTTATCAAAACCGGTTCAGTAGTATTTGAGATATGACCAAATATTCAAACTTTAAAACAACCTTCACGAAACGGTATAACAAGGCTGTAACCTTTGTTTCAGATTCTGTTAAGAAAAAAAACCAATTCATTAGTTATGGTCTTTTGATATGTTAAACTTCTAGTTAGGCTAAACCTTTAACAAAGTTGCAAAGTCAACAATTGTGTTTCAAGCGATTCTCTCTATAAGCAAACTATATATACATTTTTTGTTAGCTTAGCCCCAGATAGCTAAACAGTAAAACACGTGTTTACTATGTCGATACCTTCAGGTTCAATTGTCGTATTAACCATTTTGGCAAAATCGAGATATATATACCATTGTAATCAGATTTTTATGTCTATCGATCTGTTTATTCGAAATATTGAAATTCGCTAAAAGAATGTTTATACGCCCCAAAAAACTAAAGCCTAAAAGATAAATTAATACCATAAAAACAATGTAAAATCCAAATGGTTGTTTTTGGAATTTTTGCTAAGATGTAACAACCATATATTTTTTTAAGCTAGGACGTAAAACTCTCAAGTAATTGAAAATGGTTTTTACGCTTAAAGACATACGGCGTTATTTGGATCTGACGTCGTAAGTCCACGTATTCAATATGGTAAATTCTAATGGACCATGATCATTCGTTTGTTAATCTCATTATTTGACGTATAAACTACGTTCATAGCGCTTCCAAGCGCTGCCCACGATTGGCAGTAAGTTAAATTATAAGTCTGCGATTGGTATAAATTCGAGCGTGTGAGGCCGTTTCATTGGTTTTCGATTGATCTCGACTAAATGTTGTGAATTCAAGACTTTTAAATAAACAAAGAAAACAAGCCACAGCTATTGATAGTCACAAAGGCTAGGGTATCAATAGCCTTCCTGAGCCACTGTGCTCAGGAAGGCTTTAGATACCCTTCTGAGATGCTCTGTAATTAATTTATTAGGGTAAAAGCCGGATAGTTGCCTCAGTGGGATAGTTGCCCCGGTTCTAAGTACACTATGTTAGGGACGTTAGCGGCGTCAGCTCTTTACTGCATTTGTAAGTGCCCCTCCCGCAGGCCTGAAAGCCCTAGGAACCGTTGGTGTAGGCGCACGCGTTACGTTCGTGCAAGCAAAAATCTTCCGCGACGAAACTTTGACGGGCGTTTATATTATTTTGGTAAGTCATTTCTATTGAATATTTTTAATAGTGATGGGTGTTTTAGTCAACTTTTTGTTTATTTGCGTGTATTAGAGTATAAATTACACTGTTTATTAAGTTTTATTGTTCAATTGTTTCTATTTATTTAACAAATAAGAAGGGCAAGTATCCGTATCAAAAAGGATACTTGCCCTAGTTATTTTCGCGGATCCGCAACTGTGCATTCTTTGCATTTTTTTGAATTTATCTTTATGATTTGACCCCTGGGTAACACTATGACGTAACATAAATTACACATTACTTAACATTTTTGACTACTGATGTGATTTTTAGTACTAAATGCTTTTCTGCTTGGGCCTTACATGTTTAATCCATTCATTCCAGGTCAGAAAAATGACTCGCAAGTATAAACGAAAATCTGGATACATGATGGCCTAATAAACTATACGGAAGGAAGTTTATCACTTGCGGTCATAGAAATAGACAAAACAAAAAGGATTAAACGAAATATCTCGAATATACGGAATATCGTCTAAAATTCAAACGACAATAGTGTACAGAAAAAGAAACAAAAAGAAAAACCAAAAATGACAAATAAAATAACGTTAACTAAAAATACGACAGCAAAAAAATGTTTTAAGGCAGTAAAAAACCAATTAGCTGGGAGCAAGAAAAGTGTTGTGAAGAAAACGGAGCAAACAAATAAACTAAGAAGACCAAAAGATGTATCGATAATACTAGCGGTTTAGCTGAATCCAAAAACACAGATTCTACAGATGTTAGCAAAGAAATAGCTTGAAGAAAAATACAAATACAAATTTACAGTTCTGACAGTAAAAATGAAGAAAATGTTATGAGTCCAAAAACATCCAAAGGAAAAGCTACCGAAGGACTACCAATCAAAAGGACAAAAGACCAAAAAATACAAGAGACACTGAAAAGACATTGACAGTCGATAACGCTAAGTCGATAATTAATTGTAATGCCAAAGTTGATTGCCATATTGTTTTATAATTAAGATAAATACTATTATATAAATTACTGGTTTGAAGGCTAATTTTGTTGTATTTTTGTAGTTTAAACATGTTTATTATTTTATAATGTTGATTTGTTCTTAATCAAAGATAATAAAGACTGATTTCTTAGATTAATATAAACTTCTTTTATTTAAAAAAACATAGTGAGGCACCTATCCCCGCCCGAGGGAAGTATCCCCCGAGGCATTTTTGACGTTAGGCTACTATCCGCTAGAGTAGGCAACTATCCCATTTTTTAGAGGTCAATTAAAACATGATTTAGTCAAAACCCTTCTTAATTATGTTAACTTAAATAAGCTAATATGAAAGACCAAAGACCTATGTTTTGATATACATGTTGCATTATTCTTCATAAGTTCATATTTTTTTATAATAGAGCTTTTTCAAAAAGTGGGGCAACTATCCGGCTTTTACCCTACTAACTAGTGGTCCCCCGCGACTTGGTCCGCGCGTTTTTCGATTTGTTCTCGCCTTTTAAACCTTCCCTAGACCTCCACGAACATTTCAAGACTAAAATAAGATAAATCCGTTTAGCCGTTCTCGAGTTTTAGTGAGACTAACGAACAGCAATTCATTTATATATATATAGATTGTTACCAGTTGTTGTTACTTCTAGCTGTAATTTAAAGTTGGTGTTCTTGTAAAGATATAAATTTTCTCTTTATTCAAAATTCATTATAATTAATCGAAATCAATATGCGTCAGCAGAGAACCAGGAAAGCTGTCTTAATGTTTTGTTGTAATTATATTGTTTTTGTTCAAAATTTATGGTGATTAGTTCTGTTTAGAATTATTAAAAATCTTAATTGTTTTGCTGTTATTTTGAAAAAGAAAACAATTATAAATTGTTATTTTTCGTACGCAACCTGATTTATTATATCTACCTCAACCAAATATAGTTTTACACTGTTAAATATCTTTGTGCACATTCTCTAAACAACAACAGCATGGAAATAGTAAACAAAACATTATTTACATACATAGTTAAAATAATATATTTTAATAAATCACTATATCAATGGGTATATAAACCAAAAAAACTACATCTAATGGTCTTTAAGCCATCAATATCAGTCTCATGTTTACTAAAAATTTAAATACGACGTAAAGAGTTATTTTTGGGTATCTATCATAATACAGAATTTTTTGATATCGAATTTCATTTCACAGAAAACTATTTAATGAATGTTAATATATTTTTTTCTTGTTTAATCGAAAAGTTATTTATCGTCGTTTCATAACATCGAATAACAGTTCACCAAAAAAATGTTTCGCAACTGTTTTGTTAAGCAGAATAACGATATTATAAACTAATGATTCATAGAATTATTAAGTTATCGATATAACTTTTCATAAAAAACTTGTTTCAATGTGTAACGGTTCCCATATATTTTTGCATACGCATGCAAGTAAGAAGGCATGCGCATGCATACGCATGCAAGTAGGAAGGCATACTGCATTAATGCATACAAGTAAGCAAGCAGGCATGCATAAATGCATGCATGCAAGCAAACAGGCATGCATTCAGCAAGCAAGCAGGCATGCAAACAAGCAGCATGCATTAGGATTTTTTCCTCGTCTCCGGCGCTGCGGGAATAGCAGCCTCGTCGCCCTTGCGTAACAAGGCGCAGTCACCCACGCTCGCCTACACCTTGTTACAGCGGGCGGAGGCTGCTCTACCTCCACGCCTCCGGCTTTTAAATTACACTCTAGTATCGGGCAGACTAGTACCACGGCGAGGAGACCACGGCGAGTCGGGATTAACTCAGTTTATTTATTAGATCAATATTTATTACATATTTATATCAGTCATGCTTTAAATTGTCTATTAATAAGGTATGCAATATAAGATTAGTAACAAATTCGTTTGGAAATACGGACTTTAGTAAAGTAAAATTCTATATTTCAAGAATTCTGCAAATTGAAACTTACGTGGAAATAAAATTATGGGTAACAAAATAGAAAGCTAACGTTAATTCGATAAAATTCGTAATTTATGAAAAGAAGTAACGATGAAGTAAGTTTGCAGATAATAAGCATTCGAGTAAATGAAATTGTGATGTAACAAGATTCTAGAATTTGTTGAATATTATTTTGAAACATCTGCGAATCACCACCACAGCCACATTAAGTGGCATATTGTGTCCTAAATTGAATAAATATTTTTTGATTTGATTTGAATCGTTTTATGGGAAATGAAAATCGATGAAGAAAATTGCGATTTTAAGTGATGGGTTCCCGTTATTTTTAGATCCAATATAATGGGTCGTATAAACCACCTAGTGACTATTTTAAAGACGTAACTCCAAGCTAACTTTAAAACAACTGAAGATGAACATGTTTTGAATATTTAGACTTTTTTATCGCCAAAATTTAAGAATGTTTTCTCTTGAACCTTTTTTTATAACTGCTCAAATAAAAAAGTTACGAATTTTTTGTTAAAAATAAAAACGTTTTTTGGCTCTCCTGAAAAGTAGGGTTTTGGTTTAAACGACAATTGAACCTGAAGGTATCGATGTAGTCCGGTCAAATTAGACATCAAAGGTTACAAAAATTCCCACCTAGCTGAAAATTGGTAGGATTGTTTAAAACACCATCATAAATGAAATGTAGAAAGTCTCCATCGATCCGATACCTGGAAAAGAGTTACTCGGGGTCAAAGGTCACAAAAACGGGTTTTTCGCGATTTTCAGCAAAATGGTAAGTTTTATCATAAAATTAGCCAGGACAAAATTGTAGAGCAGATAAATATCTACAAAAAATGTCTATTTACTTTTCTTCCTAAGAGCCACCGTTTTTGACATATAACGATCCAAAAAGTTGAAAGAGTTGTAATTGTCATAATATGCACACGTTTCCACGCCACCTTTGAGGTAGTGTACAGTCGCCGTCAGATATATTGGAACAGACAAAGTGACCAAATACTTCGGAATAGTTTAAAATGTCAATAAGTTCCATACACTATAAGTTACCATTAATATCAGAACATTCATTACTTCATTAATATCTGAGCAGATGCTAGTCAATTACTTCTATGCACACGACTAACCAATAATATCTGAACATTAGTAACGTCAAATTTATCTACGCAGCCGGTCTTAAATATCTGAGCAATCGAGGAAAATTGCAGAAGGATGTGCTTCCAACTTAACTATAAATATTATTTTAAAATAGGAACTCTTTTCATAGCTGACGCTGGCAGTTTGTAACGCTTTGTAGTTTTCAGTATTGTCATCACTTTCACAAGAAACCACAAATTTCGCAGGGTCGGACTGACAGCACGGTAGCTCAATTGGTAAGAGCGTTTGGCCCGGTTTGCCAAAAGGTTGCTGGTTCAAGTCCCGCCCGTGCGCAAAAATTTTTGGTTTCTTATTTCATCTTTATGAATATAAAATATGACACTGTGAGTGTTAAAAACATTCTAAAAGCATATGTATCAAGTATTAAAAAGCAGACTATAGCCCAACAATAATCGGCACATCAATTGGTAGGTAGTATTGGCAACTCCAACAATAAGAAACTTTTTGTATGTTTTTTCTATGTACTTGTCTATGACAGCAAATAATTATCTTTTGCCTTCTCATCTTTGACTTCTATAAGTTTTATACGGTTTATGTTGTTTCCTTAGCAAATAAATATAATTTGTCCTCACGGAGTCTTTTATAATCAACTACGTAGACCAGGCACGCAATCAGTGCTGAAGAGCAAAGAATAACAGTCCACTATTAAATAATAACCATCCACGAGAAACTGTTCCACGAGCCCACAATATAGGCGAAGGTTGGGTTGACAAGAATTTCAAAGGAACAACTGCAAGTAAAAAACCACAAACATTATCATCAAATCACTCTTCCAACAAGTGCTAGAAATTCCTCATCAATTACACATACTTTCATCGTGCGAGAAAGAGAAGCACACATGAGCACATATGAATGAGCGAGGAACGAGTGCGAAGGAGACAAAGAAATCACCACGAATTCACTAATTTCTGCGCAGCCTGCGCAGCTTCTGCCAGTGACGGAGCGACCTCAATCGACCAATCAGATTGCCCCGTTCACGTCAACGACTTGCGTTCTGTCTGCGACTGTCTGCGACTGTCTACGTCTGTCTGCGTCTGTCTGCGTCTGCTGCGTCATCAGGACAGCTGCCAACTGCCATTTTATCGGCTCTCGTTTGGTCGTGATGTGTTTGTATTTTATCATTAATGTTTTTTATACCTAGTTTATACGTTTTTTATGCGTAGTATTGTTTTGATTAACAGTCTCAAAAATGACCGAACAAAGTGATTTGAAAAGCTTAAAGAAAGCAATCGCTATGCAACTCATCGGCTTTGCTGATGCTTCATTCACTACCGGTTATGGCTGCTGTGTATACTTTCGGGTGGTAGATGACTCAGGTAAGGTTACGATTTCTTTACTCTGCTCTAAATCTCGAATTATCCCCCGCACTAATAAGGCACTAACCATACCGCGACTTGAGCTCAATGCAATGCTTTTGCTTACAAAGTTAATAAACAGTCTATGATACTCTGAGCTTGAAAATTAAAATTGATGAGATTTTTTTGTTCTCTGATTCACAAATTTCGTTTGCGTGGATAGCTATAAAGCCCATGAAACTCAACGCTTACGTTGCGAACAGGGTTAAGGTAATTCGAGAGAGCACCGCTAAGTGGCGCTGGCTCTACTTTGCCAACAAAGAGAATCCCGCAGATCATGTTAGCAGAGAATTAGATCCTGACAAGCAGATTAACTGCGAACAATGGTGGTCAGGTCCTTGTTTCCTAAAAGACAGTAAGTACGATTTTAACAATGGAATTACTTCATTGTCTCTAAATGACGTACCTGAGATGAAGCAGCCCCATGCATGCGTCCTCCAATGCTAAAATTTCTCTCGTGCTCCAATTCAATGACAATATCTACCAAGCTATTAAGAAATCCTCTGATTTAAATAAAATGACACGAATAATGGCATGCATAATATAAAAAAAAATGTATGATATAAAAAATAAGAATAACAAGGTTTTGAGTTCTTATTTATCACCTTGCGAGTATCGATTTTTTTTTACATAAGATCATTCAACACGAGCAAGGCATCTGTTTTAAAGATGAAATAAATAGTTTACGTAGTAACTTTGAAAATATCAAGGGTTCTTTAAAACCTTTGCACCCGTTTTTAGACGGCGAAGATATGCTTCGAGTAGGCGGTAGAATTGAGCACTCCTCAGTATCATTCTCTCAAAAGCACCTTATCATATTGCCTAAAGCATCTCGTATCACTGAGCTCATTATACACCATGAGCACATAAGATTATTACATGCTGCTCCTAGACTGTTATTATCTAGCTTAAATAAATCTTACTGGATTGTTAATGGTTACAAACATGTAAAGAAGATAATTCATAAATGTTTAATCTGTTTTGGGATGAAAGCAGAATGCGCCAAACAATTAATGGGTTCCTTGCCACCTGAGAGGTACTGCCTGCCGCCCATTTCAAAAGATAGGCGTAGACTTCGCGGGTCCCATCCCTGTCATAAACTCGCGCGTGCGACGTTCTGTACAGACAAAAGGGTACATATGTGTGTTTGTCTGTTTCGTAACAAAGGCCGTCCACTTAAGAGCTTTCATCGAACATAAGTACTGACGATTTCCTTGCTTGTTTTATGTGGTTAAAGCGCGACGTGTCCTATCAACAGACGTGTTCTTCGATAATGCTGGTTGCTTCAAGGGGGCAAGGAACGAATTGACCCGTTTGTATGAAATTAATGCTTCGCAAAGTCATCAAGTACGGGTGCTGGATTATGTTACTCAACAAGGTATCCTTTCAGCCTTAGCCTTTCATTTTACCCCAAGGTACTCACCAGTGTTCACTGGCCTTGCCGAAGCATCTATGAAAAGCATAAAGTTCCACCTAAAACGCATAATACAGAATTATGTAACTTCATTTCCTGAAAAACAGGTTGTAAATGTACCTACAAACAGAATTAAATTTTTTGAGCTATGTAATAAAGTAAGATCCCACTTTTGGAATATTTGGCATAAGTACATACTACTTAAATGCTCTTCAGTCTCGTGCTAAATAGCGTGACCGTGAAACCAACGTTGAAGTTGGCTATTTAGTTATTTCAAGGGAGCCTAATGCCCCACCTCTAACTTGGCCTATGGCCAGAGTCATAAAAGTCTATCCAGGGTTAGACAACAAGACGCGTGTTGTGGATGTCATAACACCTAATAGAAAGATCTATAAGAGATCACTAAGTGGTATATGTATTTTACCCTTTTAATAAGTTGTTATGTGACTTACCTTTTCTTTAAACGATGCTAATAAGACACTTAGCACTTAGCGTAGAATACATTTTTATTTACAACTATGTTTTTATTTTATTTGTCAAAAGGCTATTTAAAGTATAGCATGCATTTGTTTCAATTTTATTACTTACTATGAATTATTTATGTGTGGTTAAAAGAAACTATTACGTAATTTCCGAATATAATAAATGTTTATTTTTACAAAAAATATATGTGGCGATATGCTGGATGCAATAATACAAAATTTGGATATTTTGAATACATTAGTACTTGAAACTTGAAACATCAATTTCTCTGGCCCCCCCAGCATGTTGGCAACTCCAACAATAAGAAACTCTTTGTATGTTTTTTCCTGTTTTTTCTATGTACTTGTCTATGACAGCAAATAATTATCTTTTGTCATCTCATCCACAGATAAATAATAATATCTTATCTCTGACTTTTATAAGTTTTTAACGGTTTATGTTGTTTCCTTAGCAAATAGATATAACTTGTCCTCACGGAGTCTTTTATAATCAACTACGTAGACCAGCCACGCAATCAGTGCCAAAGAGCAAAGAATTACAGTCCACTATTAAATAATAACCGACCACGAGAATAGGTAGTAAGTACTTACTTTCTAGCAATACCGCGTAAGTAGGATACTTTGCTACTTCCTTTTATATCCTTGTTTTGCCAGATTTTACCAGTTTTCTGCGATAACTTTTTAAACTGTGAAAAAAATGCATTGATTTGCATACCCTCCGCTTGGCCAGACGGAAGACTATGTGGCGCTCCCCCTCCTGAAGAGAAACGACTATACTGAAGTGACTAAAACATGTTTGTTTAGTTGACTTACTTGACTTATGGTCCTATGACCCCTAGATGGGGCAGAGGGCGTCGACAACAATCCTCCATTGCGTTCGGTTTTGAGCTTCGCGCTTCATTTCACTCCACGTCTTGCCTGTTATTTTTGCCTCGTCTGCTACAGTGCGCCGCCAAGTTTTTTGGGGCGACCACGTTTGCGCCTCCCTTGGGGGTTCCAGTCCAGAGCCTGCCTGGGGATGTGATCCGGGTCCCTTCGGAGAGTGTGGCCGACCCAATTCCACTACTGGTCGATCGGGATTTCGTGGCAGCGTTCCAACAGTTCGACGTTGGAATTTTTTTCGGGCCAGTATATACCGAGAATTCGGCAAAGACAACGGTTGACAAAGACCTGGAGCTGCTGGGAGATTACTTAAGTGACCTTCCACGTTTCGCATCCATAAAGCAGTACGGATTTGACGATTGACGCGAACGCGCGTTTGTTTACTTAGTAGTTAACATTATAAACTAAAGGAAAAGAGAATTGCAAAAATTAAAGGCGTTTTGTTTTATTACCTAACCAAACCTACTATGCCTAACTAAACCTACATACGCCCTTCGTGGTGTAGTGGCTAATCACGCTGGGTTTCAAGGCGTCGCCGCTCCGAGGTCCCGGGTTTGATTCCCGGTCGGGTCAATGTAGAAATCATATTTTTCTATATAGTCTCGGGTCTAGGTGTTGTGGTACCACCGTTGTGTCTGATTTCCATAACACAAGAGCATTGCTACTTACTTTAGGATCACAGCAATGTATGTGATTAATGTCCAAAGTTACTTATTTATATATGTATTTATTTATGTGAAGATTAATTTAAAAAACAGAAAAAGGTTTCGTTTGTTCTTGTTCTTTGTTCGCTGTTATATTTATCGTGTGTCTTAACGCACAGGCTGTATGAGACACGCATCCAAACACAACTTATCGTTTCATCCTCTGTGAGAGGATGATTATACGCCTCCTTGTTTTTAGGGTTCCGTAGCCGAATGGCAAAAAACGGAACCCTTATATTTTCGTAAAATCTGTCTGTCTGTCTGTCCGCCCGTATGTCACAGTCATTTTATTCTGTAACTACAAGCATCACACTGTTGAAATTTTGTATGCAGTTAACCGCTTTACGATTCTCAAACAAAAAAAAAAATATTAATAATGGTATTTAAGGGGGGCTCCTATACATGAAACTAAAACCGAAAAAAAAATTGACAAACCAATGCGTGTGGGGTGACTTTAGAAAGGTCTTTTAAAATGACATAGGGGTTTCTAAAACCATTTTCTTTTAAAGTCTAACGTTTGATAGATAAGCGCTTCCAAAGTGGTAAAATTTAAATTTTGAAAAAAATATGTAATGTAGATCTAAACAAATACTTTCACGGAAAATTGGTTTGAACAGGATCAAACGACAAGTTTTTGAGATACAGCACATTTCAACTTTCAATTCAACAACCGCAAACATAACTTTGTTTTTCATACAAACACTATGAAAAACAAAGTTATATTAAAATTTGCTGTCAACAAAATATTGTGCTATGTTAGCTAGTAACTAAGTGGAAAAAAGTGTATTCCCTAATTCAGTCAAAGTTGGCACGGAACCCTCAGTGCGCGAGTCAGACTCGCACTTGGCCGTTTTTTTTTTCTCGTGACAAAACAATGCTGTGAGGTATCGTTACGTAAGACCTAGCTTTTTAAAATTATTTTGAGGTTTTTTACATCGTTTTTTGATATAGCTGCCCGTTTCCGTAATATTCAGTTTTAAAAGGCATTTTTATTAAATCTATCTAAATATTCTGATACCTTAATTAAACATCAACATTATTAGCCCAGCGTTAAAAACACTCATTAACCACTCGACTGTCCGCGCTGTCAGACTATGATGTGGGAAAACTGTCCGGCGATATCGCGCGACGGTTGCATGATAAAAATCGCGCGACGTGTCGCGCGATAAAAATGATTATATAAAGAAAAGTATAGTTGTGATTACGAAAACAAAAATACTGGTAGATAGGTAATAGTTATAAATATATAAAAAGTTGAAAATATATACTTACTATACTATAATATATACTATACTTAATATTTATATATATACTATACTTAATACATACTTTTCAAGTGGTGGTCACTGTAGTACCACGGACAACATTAGGTACCAGACCATTGCTAAAAATGGTGCATGTTTAGCAAGATGACGAAATATTCCAAAAAAACATCATATTTTTTTCTTAAGACCCCTTGACACACACTGCGACTTTTAGTATCGGTGCAGTCGCGATGCAGCATCGATGCAGTCGCGATGCTAACATGCGTTAGCATCGATGCAGTCGCGCGCTAGCATCGATGCAGAAGCGCGACTGCATCGAAGCTAAATTAAATCTGAGTTGCGATGAAGCGACTCACGCAGTGAACATATTGATGATGAAGCGCGTTTTTAAAACGCACGACTGCATCAAAGCAATAAGTCGCAGAGTGTAAGGGGTCTCAAATATATTAATCTATACTAATATTATAAAGCTGAAGAGTTTGTTTGTTTGTTTGTTTGTTTGAACGCGCTAATCTCAAAAACTACTGGCCCGATTTGAAAAATTATTTTTACTTTGGATAGTCCATTTATCGAGGAAGGCTTTAGGCTATATAACATAAAGATACGACTCATAAGACCACAGCAGAAATGAAAAATGTTGCGAAAACGGGAGAAAGATATTCCTTTTGAGAGCTTCCGCTGCATACGCTGCGGAAACCGCTTAAGTTACACAAAAATCATGTATGACAGGATTGTTCAGCATTAAGAGTTCTATAATAAAGTCCGCGACAGCATATGTCTATCTTTTATGGTTGACTTACTACAACCTTTTTTATGTTAATAAATTTGTAAAAAAATAATGCATTATTTTTAGAGGTGTATTATACACACAGGTATATCAAAAAAAAAAAGGTAAAAAAAAAGGTATTCTTATCAAAATAAATAAATTCAGCATCACGAGCATTTTATTTAGAACCAAGTTGCCCTTTATATCATTTGATTTCAATAAATATCTTAGGAGCTATCGCAGTTTTAACATAACTCCGCACTAAAATAATGTTCGCAGCTTAAGCACAACGTGCGCTTGCGCTAATATATTATAAAGCTGAAGATTTTGTTTGTTTGAACGCGCTTGAACTGCTGGACCGATTTGAAAAAATATTTCTGTGTTGGATAGCTTATTTATCGAGAAAGGCTTTAGGGTATAAAACATCACGCTGCGACGGGAGGGGAGGGAGCAAACTCAAAACGCGCGGACGAAGTCGCGGGGGACTGCTAGTATTATATAAAATGTAACTTTTTTTTCAGATACCATTCGAACATTTAAACTGGCTTCATGAAAGAGCAACGAAAGTAAAACAAACGATGAGGTATCACTGTTAGAATTCGTATGTGGCTGATAAAACGGAAACTGCCCTACTTTTGTATGGTTGGAACGATATCACCAAGGAATAAGGACCTAACACTGACTTTAGTCCGTTGGCCTATGGTGTTCCTCGCGAGACTCATTATTGTACAGTAAGTAAAAATTATACAAAGCAGTTATAAGGTTGAAACAAGTCTAATAGTCTGAACTCTGGGGCAATGAACCGAACCCCCGGATAGCGATTACCCGGGCGAATGCTAATGCTTCTCGGTCACATTGATAAGGCTAAGGGCGATAATTACCTCAGATGACTTTGTTACTATAAAAATACATTCAATAAGTTCCTGAACTACTTCAAAGGAACAAATGCTCGTGGTTTGATGTTAGCTACATTTTTATGCTCACACGGCGTTTTATAAGCCGATTTAAGAATAAATTCAACGCACACTAAAATCTTCAGAGTGCGAGAAGGTCCTAACAATTTAAAATCAAATCGGAAAAGTGAAATACATTTTATCTTAATGCAATATAATATGACCGCTCGCTATGGAAAAGCGTGGGAAATATCTATGTTCAGCAGTGGACGTCCTTTGGCTGCTTATGACGCTGTGAGTATAGGTAATGTAATTTTACCCCAAACTTTTTTGGTAGTTCTGCACCCATCTGACTCAGACGTGTATGCATTTTTCGTTAATCGGCTAGGGTCCATGTGGTTGCAGAGACTTTTTAGGGTTCCGTAGCCGAATGGCAAAAACGGAACCCTTATAGTTTCGTCAAGTCTGTCTGTCCGTCCGTATGTTGCAGCCATTTTATTCTGTAACTATAAGCATCACACTACTGAAATTTGGTAGGAGTATGTATCCTGTTAAACGCTTTACGATTCTCATACAAAAAATAAAAAATAATGACATTTAATGGGGGGCTCCCATACATGAAACTAAAACCGAAAAAAAAATTTTTAGTCAAACTTATACATGTCTATAGATAGGTCTTTGACATTGAGGTTCCTATTACCATTTTCTTTAAAAGTCTAACGTTTCATAGCTAGACGCTTCCAAAGTGGTAAAATGGGCGTCCCCCCCTATCTAACTTCTAACCTAAGCTAGTGTGAATTTTGCCAATAATATATAATGTAGATCGTAACAAATACTTTCAAAGAAAATTGGTTTGGACGAGATCGAACGAGAAGTTTTTGAGATATAGCACATTTTCAACAACCGCAAACATAACTTTGTACTTCATACAAATACAATGAAAAACAAAGTTATATTTGCTGTCAATAAAATATTGTGGTATTTTACTGAGTGGAAGTAAGTGGATTCCCTAATTCAGTTAAAGTTGGCACGGAACCCTCAGTGCGTGAGTCCGACTCGCACTTGGCCGGTTTTAGACCCTCTTTGCACCAGTTCCGTTATGCACCATCATAAATAATAACCGACTGTGGGGATATTAGAAGGCCATATTTAGAAGGTATTTTATGATTGGCGCAAAGAGAGACTAACCCGTATTAATAACACACATGTTTTAGGCTGATGCACCCAAGACAGAGTGGCTTTACTCAGACATAATAATAAACAGCAACATGGCTGCGCGACTGCCAGTTATCGACTTCCGAATAAGATATATACGGAAAGGTGAAGACTAAAGATTTTACTTGGAGTTAGTAGAATTGTGTTTTGGATAAATTTCAAGCTCTAATAAATTATCTGAAAAAAAAAGTTGGTTTATATGACATATAACAACAAAAGGGTTAAATCGTAAGATGAATTTACTGTCATGAATTTTTGTTTTTTTATTTAGCTCATAAGTTCTTGTTAAGTATATATTAAAATCCTACTTTTAATTTAAACGCGGATGTTTGTGGGGATAGATGTTTGAATAAAGGCTTTATTTTGTAAAGATATGTATTTATTTAGGGAAGATATGACGATAAATGTTAATAGCGGTTTTTTTTTTAAATTTCAACCTATTTTCGCGTACACTGCAGAAAATGTATAAGTCACAGATATGATGTAAGTCACAAATGCCTGCCTTTGCCAAATGCTTGCCTTCAATAGTTCTACAGAACAGTCAGTGACAGCATATACCAAGCTCTTAAAGTTTGCTTACTGTATCCTTTTAAAAGTAATAATAATTGTAATGAATAATAATGTAAACGAGAATGTGTTTGTACTTACGTTCAATTTTCAATCTACAACAGTTGAAACTATTTAAAACATGTAGTAATAGTTTTTGGACAAATTAAAAAGGAGATGATTCTAAGCGGACTTCACATGACGCGGGTGAAGCTTCGGGGGGCTGATAGTCATAACTAAGTGTAATCTGTAATGTAGTACCTGTATTGTGTCTACTTTTAGGAAGTACTTTACAATAATTATTACAAAAAAATAAAAATAAAAAAATAGAAAGTCAAAGTCATTTTGTAGGCAGATTAGTCGTTTTGTTATTGAATTATACAAATGAACTCCTGGAACGGTACAAACTTATTAATTAGAATTCGCGATACTAGAGATATATTAGAACCATTCGATAAATATTAACTAGCTTCAAAGCGTATACTTAGATAAATGTTTCATTAATGTTAAGTACAAAGTGATAAATTAGACCTCTTTTCTTATAAAAAAAATATTTATTTACTAGATTTGTCAACGGTTGGAACAATGCTTTTTGCTTAATTTAACAGGTTATTCGTTATAATATAATAATTTCTCCACGGAATTATGGACACAAACATTAACACACACACGTTTACATACTAATAAACACTTTAGTACACTTAACAACAACAACAACAATCAAGTTCACTTATAAACAATTCCTGACTTAACTATTTTTTGACAATTATTGGAAAAATATGTTTTGATAATTTTGTAAGGAGTCAAAGTTCACATCCAGAATTCTAGAAAAATTGTTATGTAACCCACATATGCGGGGAATTGGTGAGCTTCTGCCGAGTCAAAATAAAATAATTAAAATAACCAGCTAAGTTCAGCGCACACTCATAAATTTTAGTAGCATTTGTTATCCTTCACTCCGTACCGTTACCATGAGTTCACAGCGCCTCTAGCAGTCACTTGCAGAACTAAAACTGTCCATACACTATTTTTTACGTCGTCGCTAGCAAGTAAAACCGCCGTAAACTCTTGGTTACGTTACTGATCTACCCATAAGTACCGTAATTTTTACATAACCCGTTCGTAATTAGATTTGTTCACGAAAAGTTTTATTTAAATAAGTATGCAACATGTTAGCAATATATTAACGTATAGTACATTTTTTTCTCATTTCATTTTAAAAAATCTTTAAAGCATATTATTATAATAAAATAACAATGTTAACCGTGAAATTGAAAGACAAAACAATGTCGAACTAAATTGGAGAATAACCGCTTGTGTATAATTATGTAGCAGCTATCTGGTTGAATGAGTTCATCAAACCGTTAACGGGCTTGCCGATGATTAACACTCAATGTTTAAAAAGTAGACGTATTGAAAGTTAGCCCTCTAAAGATATTTGACCTTAAATCAGCCAAGTGATTCAATATTTTTCGCTACACTTGCATAAAATCGTTCGATTACACGTCACATAATGTTGACTTAAAGTGACACATCTAAGCTCATGAGCCAAAAAATCCATGAAATCTGTAAGTATGAAAATCCATGTGGTGTAATTTGATTAAATTTGGTAGGAAAACTTGTATAAACGCAGCAGTGTGTGCGAGGTTGCACAAAAGAGGTCATAATTTGAGAATCGAGGTGGCCACGCCCCACCTCGAAGAGTAAATAATTATAAAGTGTGTCGCAAAGTGAAGCAAAAGGCATACTATGTACCACGGGAATAAAGTCGTCTTTATCTTGGGCCCAATTGATTCCCTCGCTATACTCAGGATTCTCTATTATATTAGTAATACTAGTACCTCCCTTATAATCTTAATATAATTCTCCTAAATTGTAATCTTTTTATTTCACTCGTGACTCAAGATGGCGCCTGTGCGCTGACATTTCTTTATTCCTATAGTGAATAATATATTTTCTACGCAGCGCTATCAAACAAATGTGGCGTTAATGACACAATATCCTTAGTTTTTTGCATTTAAAGTGATATTAAAAAAAAAGTTGAGACGTGAAGGCGTTTTATTAAAATTCTAAACGGACAAAATATTATTTTGATCAGCAACATAACATCCGTGCTACGTGCTCTTTTTCATTTTTGTGTAAAAAAATAGGGTGTCTGGGGTTTTGCGCATTTAACATCATTACTCGTTGTACTTACTAAAAACATTACAAATACGTTACATAAATATCTAATTTAACTAAATGACTACAAGACTCAGCTATCGTTTCGTTAAATGACTAGGGTAGTTGAAGTTCAGCCAATTAATTTGATGCCGGCGTTTAATAAAATGCCTGGGCATACAATTGAATGGCTGATTTAACTGCATGACTGCGACATATACTTAAACGGCTCTCACGAATTAACTTGACTTTGTTTTGTCCTTGCAAATAATATATCTACCTCAAAAATGCAATGAGGTATATACTATTCATGAATGCGATATTGCTTATGTGTTGCGTTAAAATTACTGTAGTATATGTTTCGAATTCTATACAGATTGCATAAGAAGTACGGTTCTTGTGGGTTGTATGGGTAGATCCGATTAAAGGAAAAAGTAAATTAAAAAACTACAACAGACTTTGATCAAGTCCGCATCTACTTAGATATGCGGACTTACACTTGTAAGAACGAGACTCGTAGAGAAATAGCGTAGTCAGCACCAATGGGTTTAATTTCAGAACTTTTATGATTTACATTGCAACCGATAGGTGGTTTATTAATAGAGCGCTTCAAGAACTAGAATGCTACTCTCTTGTAAGACCACTAATAGAAACGAATGCTCAATTGGTCCTGCACCTGACAGATTTGCTCCACCACGCTGTCAACAATGTATGAGTGTACCTCTATGTACCTAACTAGTGCCTTCGGGACTGGACGTAGGACTTCATCATCCAAGCGGTTGCAGTCAACCGCATAACAATAGAATATCTGTTGTGTCTTGTTTACATACGCTTGAGGGATTTATATTCACATAACTCTTTCTTGTCTCGTATGTACTGACGGTAGGTAAGGTGATTTCAGAAACCACGTTTAGAGACGCAACCAATCACTGACAAAAAGTGTTCGTAGAGTGTATGAGGATCCGGATACAGCAATAGTTGCCGAGAGTCCGAGCGCCCGATTTTTAGGGTTCTGTAGCTCAACCCGTAGCCGAAAACGGAACCCTTACTTAGTTTTGTCAAGTCTGCCTGTCTGTCTGTCCTTTCAAATGTCACAGTCGATTTATTTTGCAACTAACAGCATCACACAGATTAAACTTAGTAGGTGTGTATCCTGCCAACCGCTTTACAATTCCCATATTTTTTTAAAAAAAATGGCATTTGAGGGGTTTCTTCTTAAACCTCTACATGTGGGGTGTCTATGGATAGGTCTTTTAAAATGACATCGAGGTTCCTAAAACCATTTCTTAAAGTAAAACGTTTATAAGATAGACGCTTCCAAAGTGGTAAAATGAGCGCTCAACAGACTTTTGAACTAAGCTTGTAAAAATTTTAAAAATAATACACCTTGTAAATTGAAAGTGGTTTGTGATTGAGGTATGGCACATTTTCAACAACGGAAACCAAACCTACCACTATGAAAAACAAAGTTATATTTGCTGCCCACAAAATGTTGTGGTATTTTGGCTAATTGGAAGCCCTCATAAGTAAAAGTTGGCACGGAACCCTATGTGCGCGAGTCTGACTCGCACTTAGCCGAATTTTTCTACTTACCGCTGCATTGTGACTAGTACTATTAAATAATCGGGCTTCTTATATACACATACATAATGGGCACATAGTGCGAAGAACTGATGGCCGTTGGGGCAGGAAAGTTCTGGATTGGAGACCCTTCGAACAAAGACGCAGCGTATGACATCCACCAACAAGATGGACAGACGACCTCAAAAAGATCGCAGGATCAAACTGGATGCAGACCGCTAGTGATCGGTCGCTGTGGAAAGCCGTAGGGGAGGCCTATGTTCAGCAGTGGACGTCCTTTGGCTGCGAATGATGATGATGCTTCTTATATAAGTAATTTAAAGTCAATGTCTGTACATTCATTTTAAATTACTTATGTATGAGTATGTGTGTGTGGTTATAGTTGTAGTAATGTAATAACAGCTGTTTTATGTGTACAAAGATGCTGGCTACTGTTTCAGACTCATTGTATATGTATTAACATTAATGTAATTACGTCTGTGTAACAGGTGCTATTATAATGGAAATTGCATACAAAACATCAAACCAAGAGGTGAAATCAGCAAAACTCATTTTTTTCACACAAGTAAGAAAAATATATTTTCTCTTTTGGTTTGACTGGTAGCAAATGATTTAAAATTAAATCTACCTCGTTACCCTAATATTTGAAAAATATAATTCTAAATCGAAGCAGTTTATTAATGCGTTATGGTGAGTGGAATTAAAAAATGGCGAAAATAATGGGAGGGTGCTGTGTTATAATAAACATGAATTAAACTCATAGTTATTTAATTATAAGACCCCGGCTACGTGCGAGTCGGACTCGCTCTTCGGTTTCCGTGCTAACTTCAACTAAATTAAGGGTTTATCTACTTCCACTTAGGGCTGATTTTTCAATAGTCAGATAAGAAATATTCGTCGAACAAAATACAATATGGCTAATTTGAAAACGTCACCAAGTTATCAGCAATCATACGTAACTGTAGTTTTTTTTAAAATCTGTCGCTTTATAACTTATAAGTCTTATAAGTTTTATCTGGCCATTGAAAAATCAGCCCTTAGCCAAATAATATAATATTTTGTTGACAGCAAAAATAACTTCATTTTTTATATTATTTGTATGAAGGAAAAAGTTATATTTGCGGGAATTATTTGAAAGCTTTTCGTTATGTGACAAAATAGATGTTATATCATTCTAATATTATTCATTAATTAGCGCGAAGAACTGATGGCCGTTGTAGCAGGAAAGTTCTAGATTGGAGACCCTTCGACCAGAGACGCAGCGTGGGACGTCGACCAACAAGATGGACAGACGACCTTATAAAGATCGAAGGATCAAACTAGTACGTAGACCGCTAGTGCTCTGTCGCTGTGAAAAGCCGTGGGGGAGGCCTATGTTCAGCAGTGGAAGTCCTTTGGCTGATAATTATGATGATGATCCAGATGCAGATGCACATGCATAGTGCAACACCGTGGACATCTGTATGAAAGAAAATCTCCCGAGCGGAAGTCAGCTGGTAATCATCCTTAGCCGTGCTTTAAAGGGATTGGCAGCGACATGGCTAGCACACAATACTCATACTGAAGTTACTTGATTGGAGCTGTAACCTTTGTTCTTATCTCGTTTTCGTACAACTGAAATATCAGCTGCTACATTTTTCAATATCTTGTCAAGCAATCCAAAAAAGGATGAAAACATGTCGGCATTTGTGTGTCGTATTCTTAATACATTAACAACCAATGAGCGTAGCCCATTGCGACCCAACGATTTTCAGGTAAGAGGGTCCACCAACCAGTCACACTTTTAGGCATAGGTTAGTCAAGTCTTCATTGTGGTACTCTGATTACAGCAGTAATTTAACTACAGAATTGTTCTATAAAATTATTATTTTATGTCGTTCCTGATACTTCATAAGGCAATGAATTTTCTCTTGGCCGTGACTTAATAAACTTAGATTCAGGTTTCAGGAAATCATATTAAAATTAATTAACTTGTGTCATTGCTCAATTTAAATTTGGTGGACAAGTATGAACGGGAGGTAGTACGTGATCAAATTATAAAATTACTTACCGCAGGTATCATTCGCGAAAGTTGTTCCCCTTTTGGTAGCCTAATATTACTTGTTAAAAAGAACGACGGTTCCGATATAATCAAATTTATGTACTATCACGAATCAAATATCGATGCAGTTCCTGATAAATACCCGTTACCTATTAGTGATCAAATACAGCGTTTAGTTGGTAATATGCCTAATAGGTGTCATAGGATTCCCGCGCATCCAAATTCTATTGAAAAAAAAAACGAATTTGACGGACAATTTGAATACATTCAAATGACGTTTGGACTAAGAAACGTGCCATCTACCAGCAAGCCATCAACAAGGCTCTTAGTAATTTATCTGAAACTTTTGCGATCGGTTACATGAATGATATCATTATTCCATCGCGAACAATTGAAGAAGGTATCCATCAGCTTAAAGAAGTACTAGATGCCTTGACTAAATCTGGTTTTCTCTAAACTTAAAAATGTGCTTTCCTTAAAACTGTAATTGAGTATCATGGGTACCAGGTATCATCACGACAAAAAAGCCCAACGCGCGTAAAGTAAATGCCTTGATTCATTTATCACCTCAACATACTGTCACTCAATCAAGAAAATGTCATGGCCTTGCCTCATATTTTCGCCGGTTTATTCAAGGGTTTTCAAAAAAAAAATCGCAGGGAAGTAATTTCAGTCTTAACCAATAAACCCGTACCAACTATCTTTGATTCTCAATGTCCAATCGAACATCACACTGACGCCAGCTCTGACGGTTATGGTGCCATTCTTATGCATAGGCTAACGTGTCCCATGACTTCTGACGCGTGTTTTGAGTTTGCTTTCTCCCCTCTCGTCACAGCCTTATAAAGCCCAATAAATAAGCTATCCAACACTAAAATATTTTTTTCAAATCGGTCCAGTAGTTCCTGAGATAAGCGTGTTAAAAAAAAACTCTTCAGCTTTTTAATATAAGTATAAGATGTGAATGAGAGACCAGCATCCATAGTTAGCGCAAGCTCGAGTTGTCGGTACGAGTATCTACTTAAGATGCGAGTATTATTTTGATGCAATAAAACTATGATAGCTTCTAAGATACTTATTGAAATCAAATGATGTAAAGGGTAACTTTGTTCAAAGTGAAATGCTCGTGATGATGATTGTATTTATTTCGATAAGAATTAATACCCGTGGGTTAAAAAAACACTTTCAAAAGTAGTGCATTATTTTTTAACAAATGTATTCATATAAAAATGGTTGTAGTGAGTAAACCATATAAGATATACATATGCTGTTGAGGATTTTACTGTTGATCTGTTAATGCAAAATAATCTCGTCATACATCGTTTTGTGCAACTTAAACGGTTAACGCAGTGTACGCAGCGGAAGTTCTCAAAAGCAATGTTTTTCCCCATTTTTGCGACATTTTGCGTTGCGGCGGTGGACTTATGAGTTGTAGTTTAATGTTATATAACTAAAAGCCTTCCTCAATAAATGGGCTATCTAACGTTAAAAACCGTCAAGTATTTTCTAAGATTAGCGCGTTCAAACAAACAAACTCTTCAGCTTTATAATATTAGTATAGATATCCAATATTATGAGACAACACCAGTGATATAACCAAAAAAATACTTCACTACATATACATACACTTCATATCCATACATAGGCTAACAGAGATTAATATAAGGGAAACAGAGAAGGACAAACCTTATCAAGCATGACGTGGTATTCTCACTGAGAAAAAGCTCAAGAATTGACTTTTTGAACGAATACTTAGACGATGAAGTCTTGATGGTATCAGGGAGGGAGTTCCAGAGTCTTATAGCACTGAGGGTGAAGGAGTTAGAGACATAAGCAGCCTTGTGAAGAGGTGTGTATAGCTGGAGGGCATTGTTAGGACGGAGGGTTCGAGAACTTATGTCTCTCATAAATTTGAAATTACATTTGAGATAGTCGGGAGAATTCGGGTTATCGAGAATACTGAAAAGAGTACAAAGTACTCGAAGATTTCTGCGCTGACGAATAGTGAGCCAATTAAGTTGAGAACGGAATGGAGAAATATGGTCATACTTTCGTATGCCAAAAATAAATCGAAGGCAGTTATTTAAGAGACGCTCAAGCTTGTTTAAATGGTTTTGGGACAAGTTGGTACAGCACACATCGGCGTAATCGATTACAGGCAGTACCAGTGCCAGAATTTTGGTACTTATCGGTAGAAATTTCCGAAATCGGTAGAGTGTTCGAAGCGAGTAAGTTACTTTTCTGCTAATCTCGGCGATCTGGTTAGCCCAACTGAGTGAGCTATCTATCACCAAACCTAGATTTTTAACATGCCTGCTATATGGTATGGTGCAGTCGTTATAACGCAACGCAGCAATAGGTTGACCGATTTTACCCAATTGATATGGATTACCAATAAGTAAGGCTTGGAATTTGTTAGGATTAACTGAAATACCATATCTAGTGGACCAATCAGAAATACACTGGAGATTATTGTTAATGGCCTCAATCGTCAAACTGAAGTTGTCGGCATCGGTCTGGGAGTAAATCTGCAGGTCCCCAGCATAGAGATGATAAGAGCAGTCAAGGAGATCGTGAGTAATGAAATTAATAAAAAGAGAAAAAAGTAAAGGCGAGAGTATGACACCCTGAGGCACCCCTGCTACGAGGTCGCACCACAGGGAGTTACTTTGATCCAATCAAATAGCCTGTTTACGATCGCGGAGATAAGAGGAGAACCATTCCAGTGCCTGTGTCGAGATACGCAAATAGGAAAGGATAGCCAGGAGGATGTCATGATCAACGACATTAAATGCGTTGGAAAAATCAATGAGTACTAGCACAGTTATTTTGAAGTCTTCTAGCCCAGCTCAAATATCTTCAGTGACTTTTAAAAGAGCCGTGGTAGTGCTATAAGCCGGTTGGAAGCCAGATTGGTACTCACTGATGAGATTATTAGAAAATATGAAATACGAAAACTGTTTATACACAATGGCTTCTAAAACTTTAGAAACAAATGGAAGAATTGAGATGGGGCGGAAGTGACTGAGAATGGTGGGATTTGTGGTTTGAGGTAATGGCCGAACAAAAGCTTTACGCCACACGTACGGAAACACTCAAGAATCTAGGGAAAAGTTTTATATATGTGTGATAATGGGAACCAAGTGATCGTGGATCTAAACAAACATGTTTCTGTTTACATCATCACACCCAACCGCCTCAGATTTTATAGACATAATAGTTTTGCGTACTTCACCGGTGATAGGAGAAAAGTGAAAAGAATCAATGGATGGACGATCTTTTGAAATAATAGAAGACATGGTGGATGATTTGATAGTTGCACATATTTTAGATACGGAGGAGAAATGAGAATTAAGATCGTCAAGGGAATGGGATATATTAACATGAGAAGAAGCAGACTTACCGATCCCCTGAGAATTAAGGAATTTCCAAATATTGGCAGAAGGAATTTGGACGAGATTATGATGAAAATGACGTCTTTTGGCTGCCCTTACCATAATATGATTACATCTGTTCCTTGCCCTCTTGAATAAAATCCAGTGCTCCTTATTATGAGAGCGCTTATAGATCCTGAATGCACGATCACGCTTTGTCATTGCAATGCGAACAGTATCAGTGATCCAAGGAGCAGAAGGACGCCGCAGCCTAACCGGTCGCAATGGGGCATGAGCATCGTACAGTTTAAGCAGCAGGTTGTTAAATAATGAGATTTTCTCATCAACCGTAGCTGCTGCAAGAACCACCGACCAGTCAGTAGATGCAGCATCACCCCGCAACGAGTTGAGGTCAATTTTGGAGAAATTGCGTAAGATAACGGTTTTAGGACGCACATTAGGTGGTTTAATCTTATATGACAAGAAAATTAGGTCATGATGGGAAAAACCAGGCGTAGGGTATTGCCCATGCTTAACAACGTGATCCACTGTGGAGGTAATTATCAAATCAATCCAAGTATCTTCGGTTTCAGTGTTGTGATGAGTGGCGTCCAGGGGTAAAATAGAAAGGTTAGCTGAGTCAACTATGGATCGCAACTTAAATGGTTAATATAAAAATCGCCCATAATAACCAAATGTTCATTCTCAAGGGAATGGGCTTCAATGAGAGTTTCAAAGTCATCAAAAAAAGTGATTCCCGGAGGACTGCATACAACCCCTAAAAGTGCCTTGACCCCCCTCAGAGAGATATTTAACAACAGAAACTCCATAGAATAAGTGTAAGTAGATGGTGACCTGTCCGCCACTTCAAAGTCGATATCAGAGCGAAGGTGTATCGCAACACCCCCACACTTTTTTCCTGTTCGATCGTTTCGCACCAGAATGAATCCGGGCAAGCTATGGCTGGTAGACAAAAGATTCGGCTTTAAAAATGATTTAGACACTAGCACTGCATGAACGTTACTGTCCGAAAATGCGTCAAGTAGATCGCTATAGTGACTAGGAATGCTCTTGCATTTATGTGACAGACATTTAGGTTGAAATTGTCAGGGAAGAGGACTTTAATGTGGTCCCGAAGTGTATAGGCTTGAGCAAAGGAGTCATCAAGAGAATGAAAAGAGATCCTTGATTCATAGGCCGAGAAAAAGTGTTCATCATCATCAGACATGGAAGAAAAATATGTGAAAAATATGGATAATATATAATAATAAATTACTAAAACTTACAAATAGGTACTTACACTTTACTACTTTTATACTTTGTGCTATAATGAAATAACAGTTTTACACGACTTTATCAGTGCAAGTATTCATACATGTTTAAAAATTTTATCATTTGTAATGTTAATAGGAAATTAGACGAACAATCAATATAAATAACAAACTGTACATTGAATGGGCAAAACACAGCCTAACCATACCTACGTTACGATGACTAAAGTAGGTAGCAGCTACAGACATAAAGATAGAAAGTGTTTTTTTAGTAATATTTTTTTTCCTTTGGTTCCTTTCTTAATTAAGTTCTGTGGCACTTCCGTCAGTATTAAAGTTCAGTAAAAAGTAAATTGAATTGTAAATTAAAAAATTGATTTAATTTGGCGAAGTTCGGACGGCAATAAATAAACAATAGAGGGAGCAGTTAAAGGAGAGGACTGCTCGCTAACTTTGAATACAGGTGCCTCAAGAACGGTTATAAGGACTCAGCTGATGTGGACGAAGGGTAAGCAAAACACTCAGATAAGACTTATTCAACTGAGGACGGCTACAGGCCAGCACATTCCAGTTAGAGGCGAGCAGATGGTGGCAATTAAGGTAGGCAAACAGTTGTACTGGCAACGGGTGATCATTTCTGATATTTTAGATGATTGCATCATAGGATTAGACTACTTACGAGATCATGGATGCAATTTGGACATCAAAGGTGACGGACTAAAATACGGCTATATTGAGATTTCATTGAAACGTGGATGAGTGGGAAATATCTCTTGTATAAAAGATGTCAAAAAAACTTCTTGTGGATCAATTGGCGATTAATCATGGGTACAACGATGCTCGGGACGAGCATGTCTTAGAGGAGGGTAGTGTCACGTACGAGCTGTTAACGTCAGGCTCGTCAACGACAAGCTGAGCTGCCTGCCTGCGTTTACACGTCATAGATAGAAAAAAGAAGGATTTAAATTCAAATCGACAGAAGGTAAGGATCTCGTATACATAACGCTTTAATATCGCGAACACCGACGCCTTACCACCTTAAGAGCCAAAATTGCTTGCACCTGGTGGCGTCTTGTGTTTGCTGTCCATTTATGTTCGTCTGTTTCAATTATATTATGCTTATATCTATGGCTGTTATAGTGATTATTTGATAATGTATCAATGCTTAATCCCTCAAGCGTATGTGAACGAGACACAATAGGTATTCTATTGTTATGCGGTCGCATGCGACCGCTCGGGTGTTGAGGTTAAAATATATTTTTAAGTTTTTTTTTTTTGTGATTTTTGTTTTTGAAGTCGGTTTTAACTTTTTAAAAAGTTAATTATTCGCCACCATAGGAGCCATCACCTTTTATGAGTTCTGTTATTATAATCACTGAACTCATAGGCGTTGAATAGTTCCACCATCAGCTCAGCTCCACACAATGTTGACTATTAGACGTAACAACATGTCAACATTAAGATACTACTCGAACACCATACGTGCCTTTTTAATTTGAGGGATTACCTCGATTGCACCAAGATCCCATCATTAAATTGGCAACAATGTGACCAACCAGAAGGTAAAACCTCAAGCTAGCTAGTAAAGGCAAAATTGATTTTCAAATCAGTCTACAATTGACTGAAATATGATGCAAATATATGATATGGTGCAAAAAAAGTACGTACAGTCGATTTTATAACCTCCTACTTTTTTTCTTTTTTTAAATTTATTTATTTCATAAGTAACATAAAATAACTCTTAATTAATTATCTGCCAAACTGTAAAACAGTTTGTCGGCAGAGTTCCCGTGGGTTATGTACTAAGTATCTTACTTATGATGTTAATTCATTTATCTTGTCTTGACCATACCTACTTAAACTAAATAAACACTAATCGAGCTCAATTATTTACGTAAAGGAGCTAGGGGCACATTGATAAATAGTGTCTTCGCAGTAATTGCTTGAGAGAATTTCTTGAGACATTGTAAAATTCTTGTTGTGTCTCTCCTGGCAATTCGTTGAGCAGTGTTGGAAAGAGCCAAGTCCGGGTGCGCTTGCCATAATAGTTTTTATACTTAGGTACTTCATATCCCTTTTTTTGTGACACTTTGCGAATTGGGTGCCTATGTTCTTTTTTCACTATTCTCTGGCCTTGTTGCTGCTGTTCCAATAAAATTGTGATTTTAAATTTAAGTTCAATTGGTGGTATTTTACAAATTTTAAACAGTTTTGTGTAATCTTTATTTAATGTGTCCTTTTCCTTTTTGCTAACTAGTAACTTTAACAGCTTTATTTGAAATAATTTAATTTTGTTTAAATGCACTGGAAATGTAAGGCCATAGGCACCCAATCCATAGTTAATGTGTGAATCTGCAAGAGCGTAATACAACAGGTACATTATCTTCTTACTGACTGCACATTTAAGTCTATGTAAATTACCTAGAACCACTCTTAATTTCTGACACACGCCATTTTGAAGACGGTTAAAAAACATTGTTGTCATTAATCAGTGAGACCATCGTAGACGCACATTTGCTAAGACACATTATTGAATACGTAATTAAGTAATATCCTCTAACTGAATTTTCACGTTTATCACCGCTTTGAATGTTTTTCGACAAGTGTTTTTGACTCATTGTGAATGTTTCGACTTTTAAGTAATGACGTCTGTGTAACAGGTGCTAAAATGGACAATTCATATAAAAACATCAAACCTAGCGATGAAATCAGCTGGATTATTTTTTTCAGGCAGGTAAGAGAACATCATATTACGTTTCAAGCCGCATTCTTTGACATTTTTCTGTATGACTAAAGGTTTGAATGACAGGAAAGTATTTGATTATTAAGTCCACCTTTCGTCTACTATTATGTAATAAAATCCGCAACAAAAGCATTCGCAAACATAACTTTGTCTTTCATACAAACACTATGAAAAAGACCGAAAATACTACTGTCAACAAAATATTGTGGTATTGTAGCTAAGTGGTAGTGAGTGGATTCCCTAATTCACCAATTAAAGTTGGTACGGAACCCTCAGTGCGCGAGTCCGACTCGCACTTGGCCGGTTTTATTTAAAGTGTAAAATATTGATGTTACTATAAGACACATCTACAAATTTTAATGACTTACCGATGTCAATATACATAAACACAAAAAAAGTTTGTGATAAATAGCAAAAGTGACCAAATTTTTTAAATATACGAGTAACTGTATCGAGAAAATTGTTAATTGGGTGTTTTCTTTAAATATTAAAACCTATTTTGATAACAATTTTATGTAATGAGATCACCCACAGAAACTAAGCAGGTTTAGATTTTTCAAAGTGATCGCAAACTTTTTATGATGTCTTCGAGCCAATTTGTTTACTTGTAATGGACAAAGATAAATTAATTGATTGATAAATTAAGCTACTAAATCTGAACGATAAACCGAAGTTGTCTTCATGTACCAGGTATTATAAAAAAACTAAAAGTATTTTCCAATTTGAATAATTAATATTAGAAATACGAATATATTAAAGGTTCTTCATTTTTTTCATTTAAGAGCTGCGCTCTTGTCAAAATAACTCCTAGGCCTTCCGCTCCCCTCGATCCTTCAACAATCCTTCCATGATATTTCCTATGAATTTGTTATGACCAGCCCCCGATTCAGAACAATTAGGTTAAATAATGATAACGTGGATTTATAAGATGTAACTTTTTTATTTTGTGCTTTTCTTAGATTTCTTATCGAACTGACATACCGACACTCGGTCAAATTAGGACACTAATTTATAAATTAATAGAAAATATAAAAATCTACAATGGTGTTGAATTAGCCCTACAGGTATCCTACATATGGCACTTTCTGTTTGCTATTATTTTCAAATATTCCCTTCCTCGTCTATAAAAAAACTTTACAAATAATGTTTTTATAAGGTTTTATATAGACTTAAGGTTAATTTTTCAAAAATACAATTTATTTCCTTCAATGATTGCAGGTGCTTGTAGCTTTACTATTATGGACGTCATACATGAACACTGGGCTGGGAATGGGAACTCCCACGGTGGCCGTGCCGCAGTTCCGAGCGGAGGCCAACTCCACTGACGCAGTCAGCTTAGAAATGTCTTCTTGGCTCAGTAAGTGGACGAATTACATTAACTTTTATACTGTAAATTATGTGTACGACAACCTCCGTTAGAGGCTAAGCACGCTGGATTTCAAAGCGTACCGATTCCGGGGCACAATCATATAATATACAAATTATTTGCCGATTATTTCTGCCGATTTAGAACAATGTTTATGATTATTTGTTGATTTACTTTAAGATAATCTGCTTCTTACCTCATAGTCCATTAGGTCTTTCTACAAAAAGCTAAGTTAATACAAACAAATGTTATAAATCCAAAATTTGCTGTTTTGGTTACTGCAGCACCAGTCAGTGACCTAAAGAATTGAAAAAACAATTTTAAATGTTCAGAACTGCTGAGTATCATGCTTATTATATAATTTAAGGTATCATTACACTAATTAAGTTTTTATCATCTTTTCCAGCATCGGGCTTCGGCATATCCGGATCGGTCTCTCTATTTTTCATTGTTCCTTTAGCGCATTATTTCGGTCGGAAATTACTCATGATTATTATCCCTATCAGCGCGTTCATTTCTTCACTGTTGGTTTATTTCAGCAAGACTGCTATGCACTTACTTATCAGCCAAGTTATATTAGGGCTAACCAATTCTGCTCAAAGTTCCGTGTATCTTCTGATACTGACTGAATACTTTTCGCCGAAGTATAGAGGAGTATTTTTAACGATAAAAAGCGCAACATTCTTCTGGGGCGTATGGATAGCTAACGCAGTCGGCATATTCACAAACTTCAGATACAGTGGAATAATTGGAATGGTTTGCGCCGCTTACAGCATAATTATTGGGTGTATTATACCGGAATCTCCTTACTGGCTCGCCTCCAAAGAAAGGTTCGAAGAATGCACCGTCGCTCATCGATGGCTAAAAGGAAGCAACAAAGATTCTGAAAATGAATTAGCCGTCATGATCGCTTCACAGAAAGAAAAAAGCAAAAACGAAAATTCTGATATACCTTTACTTAAGCAAATTAAGACTCATATAAAATCATTCAAACAGCCAGATGTATACAAACCTATGCTTTTAGGATTAACTGCTATGAGCGTTTACAGCTTTTCTGGTAAATTCGTATGCGCTGTATATTCTATAGAAATGATGAAGAAGTTAAGTCGTAATAAGTCAACAGTGACTTACGCGGTGTTGATTTTAGATGGGTTTTCAGTTTTCGGGATGTACGTTGGATGTGGTCTATCGAAAATACTCAAACGACGTACTTTATTTCACACAACTGCAGCGATAGGTGTAATGTTTTTGTTCACGATGTGTTTTTACCTTTATCTGGCAAAATTATCTGTTTTTGAAAAAAATGATTACATCATGGTAAGTATGTTAGTTATTTACTCGTTGGCAATATCCATTGGACCTATGATACTATCCTCATCTATTGCTGCCGAATTATTACCATTGAGGTTTAGGAGTTGTTGTAATTTTATCCTTTCCTTATTTATCTTACTATCAGTAAGTGGGATTTTGAAAGTATCACCCTATGTGTTTAATGCAATTGGATTTGAGGGCGCTTATTTATGCTTTGGTATTTGTTCGACAGTATTTTTAACGTTGACTTATAATTATTTGCCTGAAACGAAGGACCGATCTTTATATGAGATTGCAGAGTTCTTTAGACCAAAGGAAAATGACGCAGCCCAATGCAAACTCTTAAACGGTGCTGAAGTCAATAGTAGATGGAATGACAATAACCTGATTTTATAAATAAGTAGATACGAGCAGACATTGACTTTACCGAACGTCTTTCTTAGCGTAGAATTTTAGATTGCTTTATTAAGATGTGATTTTACCTCAACATGAAAAATAACTGACTGATGGCTGTATAAAAATGTGTTTGATTGTAAAAGTTTATGTTAAATATATTATAAGTAATTAAAAATAAACTATGGAGTAGCACATCTTTTATTTACCTTTTTCATATATTGTTTGATTATAAAGAGAATCGCTTGGAACACAATTGTTATAGGATTTGCCTAACTAGGAGGTTAACTTATGAAAAGGCAACAACCTAAATTACGAAGTCAAGAATTGTATCCTTGAGCCGGGAGGAGGTATTAAAGTTATTTTTTTTTGGTATATCTTAAAAACTACTGAACCTGTTTTGGAATATATTTCCATGAATTAAAAAAGAAACTCCTAATTAACCATCTTGTTTCTGAGATATCCTTGAAAAAACATAAAATAACACAAATATTTGTATGTTTGACATTCGGTCAAACATACAAATGAAATTCACGAACGCGGGTTCGAACCCTCAATGGGTAAATATTTATGTGCTGAGCACAAATATTTGTAGGTAACTAAGTCATGGATGATTATATGTATTCAAGTATTTATGGGAGACGCCCCCGTCATAATCATTGTCTGATACCCCAGATAATATAATACTACTAGTACAGATACCTCATCTCATACAAAGAAACTGTCCCGCCGTATCGGGCTAATACCTACGGGTTATCAAAAATGTTGGACGGGCTTCTGAAATAAAGCACATCGGTTGCTCGCAATGCAGTGTACTTGTTTTCTTACTTAATAGATGGCGCTAAACTCACTGCTTTTAATTTATTCACGTGTGCTACCAGTGTCGGAAACTCTCAACATAGTTAACCCGTCAAACAACCAGATGGCGCTCGAAACACGCTAAAACAAAATTGGTGTTTTCTTGTTTATAATGATTGAGAAGATTTTTTGAATTAAGCTTACAAATATTTTCACTATTTATTTGAGTAGGTACTTAGGAAAAAGATGGATGGAGAAAACTTTTTTCTTTTTTTTAATTCTGCTAGGTTTATGCTAAGGTATGGGACCATGCTGCCCGGATGGGCACCATGCACGGTCACACAATAAATAGTATTTAGTGTGTCCGCGGGGCATCCCGAAAGAAGGTAAAAGAAGACCTTTAATTATCAACAAAAGTTTTTTTAATGAAATATTTTATCTTTTATTGAAGAATCAAACTTGCACTTATGCAAAAACGCGTCTGAGTTCAAAAAAAGTTCAGACACAAAATGCAAAAAAGACGATTTCGGTATTGAAAGTATATTTCAAAAAGCTAATTGTTTAATTTAAAATTCATCTCCTTTATTGTTGATTAGGTCTTATTTTATCTCCATTCAGGATAACATCTTATCCAGGGACATACTGTAATTTCTTTATTTACGTTTATATGAATGAACGTTTCAATTGACGTCTTCAGCATAAGTTCTATAAACTTGTTTTTCTTATCGCTCGTTCGTTCACTATCGCCCAATACGGCTCTCGATAGAGTAAAGCCGGGTACACATTGGTGCAATGTAACATGTAATGCAACATGCAATGCAAGAATTTGACGTCCACATTGCTGCAATGTATCATGTAAAGTAACAGAATTCCCATAGTGTAGACGCCTTGCGCGCACGAACCGCGTCTACTACGCGCACGAACAGATTGTTGCAACTCTTGCGCGTAGCGACCCGAAATTTGGTGTACATCCGGCCGTCTGAGCCAGGCTTCTATAGAGATCTTGCATATCTAGGCTTACAAGGAATCGTTAGTGACGCTGATGTATCCAGGTTTCATCGTTTGTGACGCAATAGTTTTCTTGGAAAATCAAAAAAACTAGGCTCAGACAGCCAGAATTTCGCATTTTCTGACTTTCCAGATCTCAACTATCAGAGGGTTTCAGGTCGCTGTTTCTTATAAAATGTGATGTGACGCGTTAGTGACGGTCATCCGAAGTAGTTTCATCCATTTTAATCCAGTACTTTTTGAGAAATCGTGATAAACGTGTGGCTCAGACAGCCTGATATCCGGTCGTCTGAGCCAACTTGTTTTTCTCTATATTTCACGAAATGTTACGTTTCGGACAAATGTTTTTAGGATTTACTGATGTGACGACGTTAGTGACAGCTCTCGACCAGATTTGAACCTTCGTGACGCACGCGTTTTGGAGAAATTATAAAAAAACTGCTGGCTCAGACAGCCGGATGCTGGCTGTCTGAGCCACCCAGTTCTACCACTTCCAGGTGTTGTACGAAGCTGAAAACTCATCTAATCTGATGTGACGCGGCCTCTAAGTACAAAAAATCGTAAGTGACGGCTCTATATGCCGCCAATCAAAAGTTATAAGCATTTCAAATGTTTTCCATACATCGATGCATTTGGGTGGCCACACTTCGCACTCTTTATGGAAACGGAAAGACAATTTAGTAGAAAATGTAAGCTAAGGCCCCTTATATCAAAGCGGATGCTTTCTCCTGCTATTTAAATATTTAATTACGTAGTCAATAACTACGCCGATGAAGGAAAATATGTTAATTATTTATGGTCTCAGGTATTCCAAGGAAAAAAATCGTTAGATTACTATTTATTTGAAAACAACCGCTAGTTTATCGAAGGTACTACAATATTAGAGAATTTTGGTAAGGTACATACTACTTACATATAACTCGACTCTTCCTATGTGATTACGGCCCTCTTGGGACAAGATGCAAAGAATCAATATAAATACTAACTTAATCCTGCAAGTCATTTCCTTTTTTGATTGGATGGAAAACTTAGTAATTCATTGACTCGTCCCACCATGCCTATATAATATTTGGGACGAAATGCGGAAAATCAAAGATATATTTACAAACTGCAGCTCGTCCTGAGTAATTCTTAAACTTTCTCAACGTTTAAAAGAAGGCTTTTATTTTTATTTCTAGTTTAAAGAGATGATCTTACCAAGATTATCAGACCATGTACACTTGTACAGGCTCATATTTTATTCACCATTTAAAAAATCAGGAATATGCTATCAAGTTAAAGAAAATATTTTAAATAAGAACATTAAAACACTTTTTAATCACTGTTAATTCGACATGCAAGAAAGCGTTAGACGAAAAAGTTGACATTTACAGTGATGACAGTTGCTAAAAAAAAACGCACTACTGATTAGTGACTGATGTACTGACAAGGAAACCTGCACTTACGAAGTTAATCATTAAAAAAGCATTTAAAGAAATTTATGGTGATAATATTGGGCTAGTTATACCTACTAAAAGGGGGCACAAAGACTTATGACAACAATCAGGCATGTTTCGACGTAAGCTCTAGACTCAGACCTCAGTAAGCAGAGCAGTATTTAGTTGGACTACTTACTACTTCACCCTTCGACCAGAGACGCAGCGTGGGACGTCCACCAACAAGATGGACAGACGACCTTATTAAGATCGCAGGATCAAACTGGATGCAGACCGCTAGTGATCGGTCGCTGTGGAAATCCGTGGGGGAGGCCTATGTTCAGCAGTGGACGTCCTTTGGCTGATAATGATGATGATGATGATGACTTACTACTTTTACTAGGCGTAGTCAGCGTTCTCTTGAAAAAAGCTAGGCTCCAGGCTGACTGGCATACTCAGCGCTTTGCACTTACTTTTTTACTCGGCGTTTAGATAGCTGTTTACTGATAATTTTGATATCACCCAACGTCTAAGAATTACCATGTGGAAGTCTCCTGTTATTGATATTTTAGTAAATAACTTTTGCCCTTCTATCACTTTCTTCGCGCCGCCAGCAATTTCTCTGTATAGACCTATGGTTGACTGGTAGAGAATGCTTTTAGCATTAAGTCCGCCATATGTACCTTGTGTTTGTGCATGAAGTGTTTTTTTTTTTTAAATAATAAAGTTATTTTACGAATTGTTTCTGGTGTAGCATTTATACAAAGAGTAGTTCATCAATTCATCCCATACATGTCTACAGCTTATTTTGGACGAGATGCAGATAATTTAATCAAATGATTTTTAACGTCATTTAATGTAGGTAATCAAAAAGTTAAAACTATCAATATAACCCCTTTAATGATTACAAAGTAAAATATAATATACATCTGATAAAACAATTTTAGTCAAATGTGAATAATACTCCTCGTAAATAGGTATACTATACTCGTCATAAAATCAATAAAGTCTACGAACTAAGTAAAAATCCACGAGCACAAAACTTATATCATTGCTTTATTAAAACATAATAATTATTACTTGTCCTATGAACATAAACTTTAAAAGAAGATAAACGCTACAACCTGTGGTAATAAACATGACAGGTCCAAAACAAAATATATTTTTTTCATTTTATTTCATTATTTTCGTAAGTTGGTTTCTACGCACCTCTCTTACCGCCATATCCATTGTTACTTACTTACATTTTTATTTATTATGTATACATTTTGTAACATACATATTTAAACTTTCTTGTAAAATTCAACAACAATCTTTTGGGCTATCAAAATAAATGATATTAAGTGGATGATTTCTTTCCATCCTACATAATTTTATAGTCTATCTATATATTTTTATATATATGATCAGCCATTTGACCACTATCACAACGGTCGGTAAGTGATGATGTCGTCGAGGATTGGTCATGTCTGATCAGTAATAGCGTAATCATTCTTCTTTTGAAAATGCCCAAATTAAGGGTTTCGGGAACACCTCAGCCGGTAGCGCATTCCATTCTTTATTCCCCTGCATCAGAAATATTGTTCGAACAAAGATGGCGCGCGTCTCGTGTTCCGAAGGTGAAATAAATAAATAAATATCCTTTGGACATTTCCACACATCGCCATCTAGTCCCAAAGTAAGCTACTCAAAGCTTGTGTTATGGGTACTAGACAACGGATATAATACTTAAATACTTTTTGTGTGTAAATACATAGGTACATGATATACATAGAAAACACCCAGACCAATACAAACAGACATGTTCATGCACACAAATGTTTGTATTGTGCGGGGATCGAACCCGCAACCCGCTGCGCAGTAGGCGATTTCTCGACCACTACACCAGACGGGTCGTCAAATAAGGCTGTCTTAGTAATTTTTGTTCGTAATTATAATAAGCGGTCCCAGAGAACTGCGTTTCACCTTCTGCGCTGTTTTATGGTTATTATTTTGCACCCAAAAAAGCAGGAGACGATTTGCATAATGATTAAAATTAATTATTGCATCTTGTCCCAAATGGACCGTAATAATATGGGACGAGTTGAGGAATGAGTACTTAGTATGTATTTAATACCGAAAAAGTCTTATATTGTAGTAACCAGCTGGAGCTAGTGATTATTTTTAAATAAAGAGTAATTTTAAAACCTGGAATACCCCATACATAATTAACATATTTTCCTTCATCGGCGTAGTTATTGACTACGTAATTAAATATTTAAATAGCAGGAGAAAGCATCCGCTTTGATATAAGGGGCCTTAGCTTACATTTTCTACTAAATTGTCTTTCCGTTTCCATAAAGAGTGCGAAGTGTGGCCACCCAAATGCATCGATGTATGGAAAACATTTGAAATGCTTATAACTTTTGATTGGCGGCATATAGAGCCGTCACTTACGATTTTTTGTACTTAGAGGCCGCGTCACATCAGATTAGATGAGTTTTCAGCTTCGTACAACACCTGGAAGTGGTAGAACTGGGTGGCTCAGACAGCCAGCATCCGGCTGTCTGAGCCAGCAGTTTTTTTATAATTTCTCCAAAACGCGTGCGTCACGAAGGTTCAAATCTGGTCGAGAGCTGTCACTAACGTCGTCACATCAGTAAATCCTAAAAACATTTGTCCGAAACGTAACATTTCGTGAAATATAGAGAAAAACAAGTTGGCTCAGACGACCGGATATCAGGCTGTCTGAGCCACACGTTTATCACGATTTCTCAAAAAGTACTGGATTAAAAAGGATGAAACTACTTCGGTTGACCGTCACTAACGCGTCACATCACATTTTATAAGAAACAGCGACCTGAAACCCTCTGATAGTTGAGATCTGGAAAGTCAGAAAATGCGAAATTCTGGCTGTCTGAGCCTAGTTTTTTTGATTTTCCAAGAAAACTATTGCGTCACAAACGATGAAACCTGGATACATCAGCGTCACTAACGATTCCTTGTAAGCCTAGATATGCAAGATCTCTATAGAAGCCTGGCTCAGACGGCCGGATGTACACGAAATTTGTCGGTTTTTTCCCCGAACACAAAGAGGCGCGCAGTATGCGCGGAGCGTCAGTGTGGACAGGTTGTGTGGTGTGTACGGCTCACGCGCGCGAACATGGAACAAACAAGACGACGCTACTGCGGCGGAGGAGGCGGTTACATTTACGTGGAGTGAAGAAAAAGTGCTTCAATTAATTGAAGTGTACAGATCAAAGGAAATTTTGTGGAATCCACAACATGAGAATTTTTATAAAAAACATTTTAAAGAGGATGCATGGATGGAAATTGCTAATTTGATGGAAACAACACAAGAAAAATGTTACAGTAAAATGATTAGTATTTTATCATCCTACCGTCGTGAAAAAGCGAAGGAAAAGAAATCGAAAGGAACAGGAAAAGGTAAATAAATAATAATAATTTACTATTTATTATTTATTCATATACTTTATTCTTAGTACAATCGTAGGTTGGAAACCGCAAAAAATGTTTGTGTATTGAAATGTAAATTGGCATAGCCGACTAATATTGAAATTGGCTTTTTTCTCTACAAAATGACAACTTTGACAACAACTACAATATTTTAATGGATTGAAATCACAAATTAATTATTAAATATTATTAATTATTATTAGTCAAGTTTACTTAAAAACAACTATGTTTAAAACTGACTGAATTATGTTTTTTATTTAATTTTTTTCATGATTATTATTTTATTTTTGAGGTGCCTCGGACACATACAAAAGTCGATGGTTTGCCTTTGATTCTTTGAAGTTCTTGGACAACCGTAACAAACCGAGAAAGATAACGAACACGGTAAGTAAAACTGGATTGATTCTTTTACGAACATCTGTCTTGCCAATGAACCTTCCCTTCTTTCATAAAATAATCGGAGAGCTCATCTCTTAACGCATTCAAATGTGCAGGCGATCGTCGAGGAATATTTCTCATAGGTAGTAGTGATCTCATATCTTCATTATTTTGCCTACGTGTGTCTTCATTCGTAACTTCATCTTTAGTGTCATTCATATATGTATTTCTAGAGTGACGTCTCAAATAATTATGTAAAAGGACAATTGCCATAACCACTAGCTCAGCTTTATCAGGCTGTAAAAGCATTGGTTTTCTGAGAACTCTAAAGACAGACGATATGATACCAAATGCATTTTCAACAGTTCTTCTGGCTCTGCTTAGCCTGTAGTTGAATACTCTCTTTGAAGTGCCTTTTGGATGTACCCCAGCATATGGTTTCATCAGATTTTCACTTAAAGCAAAGGCACTATCACCCACAAAGAAATATGGTATTGGAATATGTCTCCGTGGGAGTGAATCAGGTGATGGAAGGTTTATTGTACGATCTTCTATCATTTCACAGAGTTTTGTATCTTTAAAGATGCCACCATCTGAAATCCTTCCTTGGCATCCCACATCTACAAATAGAAAATTATAATCGGCGTCAACCAAAGCAAAAAGAACGATGCTAAAGAAGTTTTTATAGTTGTAGAATTCAGTTCCACTTTTGATAGGTGCCTCAAGCACAACATGTTTTCCGTCCAGTGCCCCTAAACAGTGTGGAAAATTCCACTTCTCTTCAAACTGTTTGCTTATGTTCAACCAAGTTTCTTCTGTCGTTGGAAGCTAAAACAAAAAACTTTTATTTAATTTATGGCTACGAGACAGTCATTGTACTTAGTAGCCCAACACTCGCTGGTGACAATTTTTGAGGTGCCATTATAGTGAGCATCTCTTGATTTTATTGCTAGCTATATTGAACTAGACTAAAAAACGAACTAAATATTTAGTCGTTTCGACATTTGTCCATCGGTGCCACGATACCTACCTTCCTGGAGAGTTATATCTACTATCTAGTAGTTTATATCAAGAGATGGGACCTACAGTTATAAATTATTTTTATGTATTTCAGGAGGCGGTTCAACAACCGATTAATGAAGAAAATCTGCAGAACGAATTTGCTACTCCACGTACACGGTATGAACCTACGCGAGATAAACAAGCAAAAAAAGATGAAAGCAGCAGTGTACTGGCCGATGTAGTGGGCATATTACAAACTACTGCCAATAAGTTGGGAAATTCAGGCGCTCCAGATTTAACTACAACTTTCGCTTCCTATATATCAGCTAAAATGAATACTTATTCCCTTCAAACCAGGAATTCGGTCGAACATGGAATTTTTGAAATTTTGATGAAGGCTGACAGTTATTATGAATCATCATATCGACAGCAGGATAACTACCCCAGTTCATACCAAGAATCCTATTATGCATCACAGAAGAAAGGACAAGATTATGTGGATCTGACCGGATATGTTAATCGTCCTGGAACTTCCGAATTTAATCGTCCCTCGCCTTCCGCGCAAACTCCAGATACAAATCAAGCCGGACGCTATGGCTATACCACGGCAAGGAACGAAGAATATATGAACCAACAGCCATCGTCTGTAACGTCACTAGAATCTAACCACTCCTATGACGACTTTAATGATTTGATGTGATAATACTGTTCTTTAATTGACTTATTAAGAATAAAACTTACCTTGATATAATCTTTTAATTCCTCAATTATGGCGGAGCATACTTCTGTAATAATGCCACTTATGGCTTGTTTTGATACTCTGAAGGTATACTGTAAACTTGTGTAAGAGTCACCACTAGCTAAAAAACGAAGTGTTATTGCCAGTCTGTCTTGGATTGAAATTGGAGCCCTTAACTGTGTGCGATTCCGAAAAATTCTTGGTCCGACTAATCTGAGTAGATCTTCAAATGTCGTTGGACTCATCCTTAAGAAATTTTGAAATTGTCCAGTTAATCTCATATCGGCCATTAGTTTTGCACCAGCTCTCTGACTATACAACTCTGTACGCCACCAACGTCGATGTCTTCTGCGTTTTATCACATGATTCACTATTAATAATGAAGCACTGACTATCATCAGAGCCCGCAATTGGTCGTCACGATCCATTCCTTTGCGTGTTCTTTTGCAGACTGAGCGATCCGTTCGCGCGCATCTCGGAAACAGATGTGAGTAGGTACATGCGCGGTTCGTGCGCACGTTGTGCGCGCCCCGCGTCTACACTGATGCAATGCTCGTTTCGTGTTGCATTGCATGTTGCGTTGCAGCAGTCTGTACCCGCCTTAAAGCGTACGGATATATTGGTTACTTACTGCAAGAGCGAGACAGTTGCACGCCTCCGCCTCGACTCATGGGGCCTCGGGGAGAGCCGGGAAAGCCATGTTTTACATAGCAGCGCAAGCAGAAATGTCATTTAATAATGCCTTTACATTAATAAGACTTAGGGCCGATTTTTCAATAGTCAGATAAGAAATATAATATAATATGGCTCATTTGTAAACGTCATCTAATTGTCAGCAATCATATGTAACTCATTTATTAAAATCTGCCGCTTTATAATTTATCAGTCCGATAAGATTTATATGACCATTGAAAAATTAGCCTTTAGCATTGTTTGATATACTGATGTTTGCGGTTATTTTCAGAGAAATGTTAGTTTAATTTTTTGTAATAACTGCTTGCAATTTTGACTGACAGCTATTTTATAATCGTATTTCTAGATTGCTGAAATATAAAATAAAAATATGCATAACATAACAATCGGTCCGTGCAAAATACAAACAATAACAGTCAAGCTCATCATTATGAAGTAGTGAGTGCGATTTTGATAGTAGATCGAGTACTGAGCCTTATGAACTGGATGAGTAAGATAATCATCATCATACCAATAATTTCACATCATAAATGATTTTCGCATGTTTAGTTTATAACCGACTGCAAAAAAGAAGGTTCTCAGTTTGACCTGAATTTGTCCGCGATTATCTTTGTTTGTTTTGCTGAATCGATTTCGATGCGTTTTTTTAAATCTAGAGGTTTTAGTGACTACCTATACACAGCATAATAGGATTGCTGCTGCCGTTGCAGGCTGTTGCTGCCTTCAAAAAAACTTAGCTTCCAGCAATAAGACCGCCAATATTGTACAAATGATTTGCCTGTAATGTTGTTTCTTGTGTCCTTACTTGTGCAATAAAGAATATTTATTATTATTATTACCAATTCTAGGAATTACGTCCTTTATAATAACGCATTTGACTAAACGAATTTATTTGATGTCGGTGCACAATTTCTCTCAATTAAAGGCCGATTCACGCTACACCGTGCTGGCGCCGGGCCGGGCTCCGGCCGGGGCGCGGTCAAACATTATTGTACAGTCGAAAGCACATCAGGTTACTTTTGTTGCAAACTAGCCCCTATTACAACTGCATAAGATACCGCATTTACCTTGACGTGCTGTTGTTCGTACCTATACATTTTTTAAGAATGATTCATGCCTGATTGCGTTGGGTGGGAAGTCTAAGGGATTTTTTCCCGGCTCCGGCACGTTGTAGAGTGAATCAACCTCAATTTTAGTTTTTGTCCATACTATAATTAGTCAAATGCGTATTTTGAGAGTCGGTTATGTGAGATTTTTAAAAGTGTATGCCTTTTAAGTATTTTTTGTTATTGTTTTCGTGAACGTCTTAAAAACGACTAATTTACAAATTAACTAAAAAACACAATTTTCATGAAACTTCATATCTTAGGGAACAATAGGTAGGTACTTTGTTTATTACAACATTTACAACCGGGCAAAGCAAGGACACAGTTACCTTTTAGAAGTGCAATTTAAAGTATAATGTTTTCTACAAAACGCTATAAATACTTTAACTTAATTTAGTTATACCTACTTACTAAATTTTGCACACGTGCTTGAAATTGTAAGCCTTAGGCCAAGTTTCGTAATCTATAGTTAACTAATGGTTAAATGTCTCTTGTGCTTGAATATTTACGATTCTCCAAAACATGAACAAAAATAAATATCTATCAAATCGTAGGTAACAACATTTAACCATTAATATAATTTCGATTTCTTACGTTGTTTCGCTAATTAATAATAAATATGTGACAGTCTCCTGAAAAACATGGGTGTTTCGTTAATAAAGTGTAAATGAAAATTTTATTCTAAAGGTAGTTTTATTTAAACAGAAGTATTATTGCAAGAGTAAGATAGTTTTTTAAAATCAGTTCCTCGTAATTCTTTACTGTGACTTTTGCGACGTTGCCAGCTTACCTAACTTCATTTATATTATTACTAGCGGTCCCCCGCGACTTCGTCCGCGCGTTTTGAGTTTGCTCCCTCCCCTCCCGCCGCAGCGTGATGTTTTATATCCTAAAACCTTCCTCAATAAATAAGCTATCTAACACAGAAATATTTTTTCAAATCGGTTCAGCAGTTCCTGAGATAAGCGCGTTCAAACCAACAAACTCTTCAGCTTTATAATATAAATTAGCGCAAGCGCACGTTGTACTTAAGCTGAGAACATTATTTTGGTGCGGAGTTATGTTAAAACTGTGATAGCTCCTAAGATATTTATTGGAATCAAATCATATAAAGGGCAACTTTGTTCTAAATGAAATGCTCGTGATAATGAATCTATTTATTTTGATAAACATAAATACATGTGTGTATAATACACCTCTAAAAATGATGCATTATTTTTTTACTAATTTATTAACATAAAAAAGGTTGTAGTAAGTCAACCATAAAAGATAGACTTATGCTGTCGCGGACTTTATTATAGAACTCTTAATGTTGAACAATCTTGTCATACATGATTTTTGTGTAACTTTAGCGGTTTCCGCAGCGTACGCAGCGGAAGCTCTCAAAAGGAATATCTTTCTCCCGTTTTCGCAACATTTTTCATTGCTGCTGTGGTCTTGTGAGTTGTATCTTTATGTTATATAGCCTAAAGCCTTCCTCGATAAATGGACTATCCAACATAAAAATAATTTTTCAAATCGGGCCAGTAGTTTCTGAGATTAGCGCGTTCAAACAAACAAACAAACAAACTCTTCAGCTTTATAATATTAAGTATAGATAACACGTGCGGCAAACGGCCATAGCGCACGCCGCACGTTGCCAACTTTACTACAACTGTGAATGTTCGCGAATATGAGACCGAGTGTGTATATGGTAATTGAATTATTTTGTAAGAAACTAGAAAATAATTACAATTTTAGTAAAATCTTTTAACATTACCTTTATATATGTAGTCTGATTTGATGTAGGTATATCCTTAATTTTTGCACTCAATGCACTGCCCAATGTCGATATTCCTAATTAAAAATATATATGGGTAATATTGGACACAAATTACATGCACAATGCACTTGTGTTATGGAAATCAGACAACGGTGGTACCACAACATAAAAACAAAAACATAAGGTAGGATAAAAATAAAAAACAACAACAAAATCATATTTAACATTTATTACTTCACTTAAACATAGCTACGAGTATATAAGTGAGCCTCCTTCTCTTCGAAATAAATGAAAAAAACACAGGCTCAACGTTTTAGAAATACGTCAAACTAACTGCTAAACTAAACTAAACTGCTGCCTAAAGTTTAATTAATTCATCTATTTTGCAAAATCCTTAATTTAGAGGCTGCTTGTATCGTTTTTTTGCGTAATTTACAATGATCATTAATTTTAACTTGCAATAATTTCGTAATCAAATAATCAAGATGATTTAAATCATGGTAATCAAAAGAAGTGTATTCTCATCCTTAAATTTTTGTACTAAATCAGCAATCAAATTATTTTTATGCAATTCATTAACGTTATTATTATAAAAAATTAAAACTTTGTCAACCAATTGGTAAAGATAATCACTGGGAGATTTGAGTGTCGGTGTAGCAATATTTGAATAAGTTTTGTTAATCAACAATAATTGTTTTTTATCCGTCAAATCAACCTGATCTTTTAATAAAATCGTTTTACAATCAGAACAATCAAACTTATCAATACACGATTTCCCCACCCACCCAGCAAAGTACACAACTGAGCATGTTTCCATTGTAACTTCTACTTCAGAAGATTCAGTCGTATCTGTTGAAGTAGAAGTTGCAATAGCGCATTTCGAAGGTGCATTAATTGGTTGCGATGGTGGTAGAAGGATGTCAGATGGTGAAATAATTAAATCATCATTAATTTCTTTGTTGGTACTTTGCTGAGTGGATATGAACATTTCCTGATCAGATTCGCAGTTAGTTTTATCAAAATTCATTAAATTATTCAAAAAATTTGATCGAAAAATTGATCTTAAAGACTTTGACGTTGGATTTTTATTACATCCACCTTTTAATCTATAAATACCAAACAAATTTTCAATCACATCTTGATTTAATCGATAAGTCATAATAAATTTGACGCCAGTGCCCTCAGTAAATTCTTCTGCAGAAAGTTGACTAACAGCATTAACTGTCTGCACAATTCCATCAAAACATGGTGGTCGGGTATTTTTTCTTTTATTTTTATAATCACTTATCTTTTTCAATTTCATAAAAAAATCCCTTCCTTTAATCAAAGTTTGATTTACAATAGAATTTTGATTTTTGGTGATTGCACATCGATACGGATTAGAATCAAATTTGTTTCTTGAATTAAGACAATCAAATAAATCATTACATAATTGGACAAAATCAGCTGTATGTTTACCAGTGCTGCTAATCAACTATCCACTATCGACGGCTGTTTTGATGGCTCCAGCCACGGAGCTGCTAAGAACTTGTGCCGCAAGTTTTACTTTCATTTTCTGAAAATTATTTGGATTCATATGCACTGGCGTCAGTTTTTTTAAACATTTACTTTTATTATTTCTATTAATATTATACACATGCAATATATCTTTAAATGAAATCTGATTCCCGTCGAATTCAAAATCATTATTAAGTAAATTATTTCTGATATTTTTAATCAAATGAGGTGTATCAAAAATTGCGTAAATCTTATGTCCATTAATAAAAAAAAATGGAGAATCAAATGTAGCACCCAAATTCTTCATTAATTTAACATTCGTAGTGGCTTGGTCGCACACTGTCGCCTTTGGCAACAAGCCACTTTCAAATAATTGATTAATAACAGAATCAACAATTAATTGTAATTTATTCGAATCAACTGTTTTAGACGATAGAAAGTATGCTACGGGGATCTTCCAATTGCTGTAGATCCCCCTCGCAACAAAAACAAGCGCATATTTAGCTTCATTATTTTTACGATCACCACCACCAAAATCTTCAAATCCCTCTATTAAATCATATTTATTTGTATATTCCAAATCAACCATTATGCTCATTTCATCAAAACAAACTACACATGCTCTCTCTTTAATTGATTTATCAGAAAATTTATTTTTAATATTTTCCATAATATCTTTATTAATGCCAGGCAAACAATTAGTTTCTTGCAACCATCGTTGTATTGTTGATGGAGCTGCTAGTACTACACCTGAATTATATAAAAACTTGTTGGCAGCAGGGGATTTGTAATAAAGTGACATGCAAAATTTCTTTTCCTTTTCTGTCCACTGTTTCTTTTTATTATTAAGCTGCATTTTGGTTAAGATTTCACTACATTCACTTTTAAATTTATGTTTACTTAAATCAACAACATTTTTATGAGAAAGTTTCTTTTTTAAAATCGAATTCTGGGCGATGACCCTTTTAATTTTTTTATTTGTTTTTAATAAAACTGTTTTTAGTTTCTTACATTTGGGAGTTTCTTTTGTGTGAGTATTCTGCACCTTTCTTCTCTTTGGTGTATTAAATGAAATTTCTTCGTTTTCAGAAACATCATCGATGACTCCAAATTTTCTCTTGTTTCTATAAACTCTTGTTGGGGTCAGTACTTTGAAACAGGGGGAACCTACAAAATTATATATATTTTTAATTATATTTTTTTAACTTTTTATATTATTTGAATACTTGACACCATTTTCCGAAAATTTCAAAAGCAATAAATTTAAAAAAAGCATATTCATGAATGAAATAATTCAAACTTAAAAAATATTAATCACATTAACGCAAAATTAAAATAATAAAAGGGAAGAATTTTGATAGTTGACAAAATGGTGTCAAGTAACCAAATTAATTACATTATCAATTTTATTCATAGAGTGTAACAAAACCGAAATGTATAAGGCGATGATATTGTATTAAGAACTAGATCACCGGTGAGACGCTAAAACATAGTCAAGCAAACGCCACCTCATGTTAAAGTAACGTCTTGACTTTGACTTAGTCTGTTTTAGATGACGTCAGCGTTCATACGTGTATCAATGCCTCAGCGCGCCTTAAAAACTTGCAGAAACATCTAACTAAATAAAAATGTTTCAGTTGGAATATAATATTTTCGTTGAGTAAATTTTATTTAATGATGACTATCATTCATAATTGAAGTATTTTCAATAAAAAAATAGCGAGTTTTGTTTCTTAGGCAACCCACGAACCAACATGGTTGATATTTTGTCGTCAAAAGTCGATTTTCTAAGACAGTGCCAAACATGAAGTAGTTTGCTACTATTTTTTTTAACAAAATTTTTTAATACTTTTTAATATCTTTAATTAAAGCAACAGCGTACACTATCACGGATCAAATGATCGCCGGCGGTCGCGTAAACAAAAGTATAACAAAAGTCTTCATAAAGATACCCGTCCCGCCCGAGCTTTACATCTTTATGAATATAAAATATGACACTGAGTGTTAAAAATACTCTAAAACTATAACAAAAGACTGTAGTTAACACATCCGTGAGAACCATTGTAGGAAAAATAGGTACGCTAGCTATGTTATTTGAAGGAAATATCCCATTTACATGATGCCATATGACTATTGTGTATTAATAAAAAAAATATTTATTTATTTAAATGCGGATTATAAACATTTTCAATAATTTAATTTGTAAAAAAATATAGGTACATGTGGTCTCGTGGTGGTCTCGTGATCGTGAAAACCTAGCAGTCAACGTGACTCTGATGTTAGTGCCATGACATTTTAAGCATTCATGAGACCCATTCAAATTGCATACAGAGATCAAATGTTGTAAATGTTAAATATTTTAAAATTAGTATGTTTTTGTTGATTAATTTACTACCAAGCTTAAGTGTTAATTAGCTCAGCGACCCTATTGTAATGTACCTACATACTTTAAAAATTTATTAAGAATGGTACTCCATGGCTCTGTTCCGAAACTGATGTCTGATGTGATGGATGTCAATCCATTAACATCCATTAATCAGACGGTGCCATATTGGTGCAATCTTTTAGTTCGCGAGGCGTCATCTACTTCTCAATACAATATCATTGATCTAAGGCTAGGAGCGCAGTAGTGACTTTTTGTCACTGTGACATGTCTCTTTTCTAAATTTATCTCTCAATACTAAAAGCAACATTTATGAGCCGTGATCGAATAATCGGATGCAGATTTACCTAAAGCACAGAAAATATAATAGTACTACGTACAGAAGGATCACTGTGCTAAGAATGATATAGTAAAAACAACTTTCGCTGCAACGCACTGAAGTGCAATTCACTTCGCACGATTTTAATTCATGGTTGTTTCATCTTCCTATCTATACCTGTCTCTTTCTAACACGTAACGCTTTCCCTGTTTCGCGGCCTTGAATGTGTCAGGGTTGCGAGCGGCGCGTGGCACGAACATACGCGTAGGTACACAACGCGTTACCTACCTACTCAAATAAAATTAATAGTCTAGAGGAGCTAGCACATTTCTTGACTGTGTTCTATTGGAGAAACTAATTGATAGTGTCAGCGTTCGTTTAATATTAAAATAAGTGTTTACTCTGTCTAATTTAATTATTTGGTACAAAATTACTGAATTCGCAGAAATGAAAGTACAAACCAAACACACATGTATGTACGGACAACAGCACGTCAAGGTAAACACTGCGGTATCTTATGCAGTTGTAATTAGGGTAAAAAGTAAGGGTAAAATTGTATAGTAGAATTATTTTCTCCGTGCTGTTTGGGTCATAAATCATAGCTCGGCCTCAGCCCGGTTAGGGCGGTGAGTATGTTGCGCGTGCGCACCGCCGTTTTAAAATTTATATTGTTTAAAAATTTTAGTTTATTATAAATAATTTCAATGAATATAAAATTTTATATTAATTATTTTTTTTATAAAAAAATATAGTATAGTATATTCGCCAGCATCTTAGGTTACACACACTTTTGTTGCAAACTAGTCCTTATGTCAACTGCATAAGATACCAGTGTTAATCTTAATTGTCTGTTGTCCGTACTCAACTACAAAAAAACCGGCCAAGTGCGAGTCGGACTCGCGCACTGAGGGTTCCGTGCCACCTTTTACTGGATTAGAGAATCCACTTACTTCCACTTAGTAAAATACCACAATATTTTGTTGACAGCAAACATAACTTTGTTTTTAGCATCATAATCTTGTTTAAATCATCATCATAACATAGTGTTTGTATGAAGTACAAAGTTATGTTTGCGGTTGTTGAAAATTAACTATAACTCAAAAACTTCTTGTTCGATCTCATCTGAACCAATTTTCGTTGAAAGTATTTGTTAAGATCTACATTATATATTTTTTCAAAATTTACCCTCGCTTATTTTAGAAGTTAGATGGGGGGGGGGGGGGGACGCCCATTTTACCAGTTTGGAAGCGTCTAGCTATGAAACGTTAGACTTTAAAAGAAAATGGTTTTAGAAACCTCTATGTCATTTTGAAAGACCTGTTCATAGACACCCCACCCCACATGTTAAGGTTTAACTAAAAATTTTTTTTTGGTTTTAGTTTCATGTATGGGAGCCCCCCTTAAATGTCAATATTTTATTTTTTTGTAAAAGGATCATAAAGCGGTTAACAGGATACACATTCCTACCAATTTTCAACAGTGTGATGCTAATAGTTACAGAATAAAATGGCTGTGACATACGGACGGACAGACAGACAGACAGACTTGACAAAACTATAAGAGTTCCGTTTTTGCAATTTAGCTATGGAACCGTATAAATGAGAAAAGGTTACAGTGAAAAAAAACCTGTAGGTATCTATTTAAAAAGAACTATATGATACAATTAAATTTTTGCTATGTGTGATTCTGATTATAACTACCTAACAATAGTAACAATTACTTTGATATATTGGGGATGGAGAACTGGAATTGTTTTCATACATGTTTATATCGTCGACGGAAAGGCAAAATTACTGAAGCGCCAAAAGTGCACTTTTGGAAAATGAATTTCAAAGTTTTATTTTTAGGAAAAGAAATCGTATAAATTTTTGAATTCAGTATTTTTTTATAAAAACAATACCAATCAAGTGCTTGATTTTTTTGCCGTTTTTTAAAGTTATGGGTAAATTTAAAACGTAGTTAAATTAAGAATTAATGGGCGCTTCAGTAAAAGGAACTCATCTATTCTGTAAATCTGTGTCAGGCAAAATTTCGTGTACATCCGGCCGTCTGAGCCAGGCTTCTATAGAGATCTTGCATATCTAGGCTTATAAGGAATCGTTAGTGACGCTGATGTATCCAGGTTTCATCGTTTGTGACGCAATAGTTTTCTTGGAAAATCAAGAAAACTAGGCTCAGACAGCCAGAATTTCGCATTTTCTGACTTTCCAGATCTCAACTATCAGAGGGTTTCAGGTCGCTGTTTCTTATAAAATGTGATGTGACGCGTTAGTGACGGTCATCCGAAGTAGTTTCATCCATTTTAATCCAGTACTTTTTGAGAAATCGTGATAAACGTGTGGCTCAGACAGCCTGATATCCGGTCGTCTGAGCCAACTTGTTTTTCTCTATATTTCACGAAATGTTACGTTTCGGACAAATGTTTTTCGGATTTACTGATGTGACGACGTTAGTGACAGCTCTCGACCAGATTTGAACCTTCGTGACGCACGCGTTTTGGAGAAATTGAGAAAAAACTGCTGGCTCAGACAGCCGGATGCTGGCTGTCTGAGCCACCCAGTTCTACCACTTCCAGGTGTTGTACGAAGCTGAAAACTCATCTAATCTGATGTGACGCGGCCTCTAAGTACAAAAAATCGTAAGTGACGGCTCTATATGCCGCCAATCAAAAGTTATAAGCATTTCAAATGTTTTCCATACATCGATGCATTTGGGTGGCCACACTTCGCACTCTTTATGGAAACGGAAAGACAATTTAGTAGAAAATGTAAGCTAAAGCCCCTCATATCAAAGCGGATGCTTTCTCCTGCTATTTGAATATTTAATTACGTAGTCAATAACTACGCCGATGAGGGAAAATAATATGTTAATTATTTATGGTCTCAGGTATTCCAAGGAAAAAAATCGTTAGATTACTATTCATTTGAAAACAACCGCTAGTTTATCGAAGGTACTACAATATTAGAGAATTTTGGTAAGATACATACTACATACATATTACCTACTCGACTCTTCCCATGGGACTCGGCCTACTTGGGACAAGATGCAAAAAATCAATATAAATACTAACTTAATCCTGCAAGTCGTTTCCTTTTTTGTGTGGATGGAAAACTTAGTAATTCACTGACTCGTCCCACCATGCCTATATAATATTTGGGACGAAATGCGGAAAATCAAAGATATATTTACAAACTGCAGCTCGTCCTGAGTAATTCTTAAACTTTCTCAACGTTTAAAAGAAGGCTTTTATTTTTATTTCTAGTTTAAAGAGATGATCTTACCAAGATTATCAGACCATGTACACTTGTACAGGCTCATATTTTATTTACCATTTAAAAAAACAGGAATATGCTATCAAGTTAAAGAAAATATGTTAAATAAGAACATTAAAACACTTTTAATCACTGTTAATTCTACATGCAAGATAGCGTCAGACGAAAAAGTAGACATTTACAGTGATGACAGTTGCTGAAAAAAAATCCGCACTACTGATTAGTGACTGATGTACTGACAAGGAAACCTGCACTTACGAAATTAATCATTAAAAAATGCATTTAAAGAAATTTATGGTGATAATATTGGGCTAGTTATACTAAAAGGGGGCACAAAGACTTATGACAACAATCAGGCATGTTTTGACGTGAGCTCCAGACTCAGACCTCAGTAAGCAGAGCAGTATTTAGTTGGACTACTCACTACTTTTACTAGGCGTAGTCAGCGTTCTCTTGAAAAAAGCTAGGCTCCAGGCTGACTAGGCATACTCAGCGCTTTGCACTTACTTTTTTACTCAGCGTTTAGATAGCTGTTTACTGATAATTCTGATATCACCCAACGTCTAAGAATTACCATGTGGAAGTCTCCTGTTATTGATATTTTAGTAAATAATAAAGTTATTTTACGAATTGTTTCTGGTGTAGCATTTATACAAATAGTAGTTCATCAATTCATCCCATACATGTCTACAGCTTATTTTGGACGAGATGCAGATAATTTAATCAAATGATTTTTAACGTCATTTAATGTAATCAAAAAGTTAAAACTATCAATATGAGTATAATCAGAAAAAAAACAATAATATTGTTACAAAAAAGTTAACACATTTTTTTTGTATGAAAGGAAACCCATGATTACAAAGTAAAATATAATATACATCTGATAAAACAATTTTAGTCAAATGTGAATAATACTCCTCGTAAATAGGTATACTATACTCGTCATAAAATCAATAAAGTCTACGAACTAAGTAAAAATCCACGAGCACAAAACTTATATCATTGCTTTATTAATAAAATAATTATTACTTGTCTTATGAACATAAACTTTAAAAGAAGATAAACGCTACAACCTGTGGTAATAAACATGACAGGTCCAAAACAAATTATATTTTTTTCATTTTATTTCATTATTTCCGTAAGTTGGTTTCTATGCACCTCTCTTACCGCCATATCCATTGTTACTTACTTACATTTTTATTTATTATGTATACATTTTGTAACATACATATTTAAACTTTCTTGTAAAATTCAACAACAATCTTTTGGGCTATAAAAATAAATGATATTAAGTGGATGATTTCTTTCCATCCTGCATAATTTTATAGTCTATCTATATATTTTTATATATATGATCAGCCATTTGACCACTATCACAACTGGTGGTAAGTGATGATGTCGTCGAGGATTGGTCATGTCTGATCAGTAATAGCGTAATCATTCTTCTTTTGAAAATGCCCAAATTAAGGGTTTCGGGAACACCTTAGCCGGTAGCGCATTCCATTCTTTATTCCCCCGCATCAGAAATATTGTTCGAACAAAGATGGACACAATGATGGCGCGCGTCTCGTGTTCCGAAGGTGAAATAAGGCTGGCTTAGTTTTTGTTCGTAATAATAATAAGCGGTCCCAGAGAACTGCGTTTCACCTTCCGCGCTGTTTTATGGTTATTATTTTGCACCCAAAAAAGCAGGAGACGATTTGCATAATGATTAAAATTAATTATTGCATCTTGTCCCAAATGGGCCGTAATAATATGGGACGAGTTGAGGAATGAGTACTTAGTATGTATTTTATACCGAAAAAGTCTTATATTGTAGTAACCAGCTGGAACTAGTGATTATTTTTAAATAAAGAGTAATTTTGAAACCTGGAATACCCGATACATAATTAACATATTTTCCTTCATCGGCGTAGTTATTGACTACGTAATTAAACATTTAAATAGCAGGAGAAAGCATCCGCTTTGATATGAGGGGCTTTAGCTTACATTTTCTACTAAATTGTCTTTCCGTTTCCATAAAGAGTGCGAAGTGTGGCCACCCAAATGCATCGATGTATGGAAAACATTTGAAATGCTTATAACTTTTGATTGGCGGCATATAGAGCCGTCACTTACGATTTTTTGTACTTAGAGGCCGCGTCACATCAGATTAGATGAGTTTTCAGCTTCGTACAACACCTGGAAGTGGTAGAACTGGGTGGCTCAGACAGCCAGCATCCGGCTGTCTGAGCCAGCAGTTTTTTCTCAATTTCTCCAAAACGCGTGCGTCACGAAGGTTCAAATCTGGTCGAGAGCTGTCACTAACGTCGTCACATCAGTAAATCCGAAAAACATTTGTCCGAAACGTAACATTTCGTGAAATATAGAGAAAAACAAGTTGGCTCAGACGACCGGATATCAGGCTGTCTGAGCCACACGTTTATCACGATTTCTCAAAAAGTACTGGATTAAAATGGATGAAACTACTTCGAATGACCGTCACTAACGCGTCACATCACATTTTATAAGAAACAGCGACCTGAAACCCTCTGATAGTTGAGATCTGGAAAGTCAGAAAATGCGAAATTCTGGCTGTCTGAGCCTAGTTTTCTTGATTTTCCAAGAAAACTATTGCGTCACAAACGATGAAACCTGGATACATCAGCGTCACTAACGATTCCTTATAAGCCTAGATATGCAAGATCTCTATAGAAGCCTGGCTCAGACGGCCGGATGTACACAAAATTTCTTAAAATCAAAATATTTTTAATACATAGAAAATCAAAATTACTTACTAGAAGAAAAAAAATATTTTCAGGTAAGGCAAAATTACTAACGTTAGTAACCTATTGCTTTTCATGTAAGGCAAAATTACTAACGTAAGTTTCCTATTGCTTTTCATGTGCGGCAAAATTTCTTATAATTAAAATATTTTTAATACCTAGAAAGTCAAAGTAACTTAAAAGAAGCAAAAAAAAAGATTTTCAGGTATGGCAAAATTACCAACGTAAGTAACCTATTGCTTTTCATGTGCGGTAAAAATTCTTATTTGTCACCAACCAAAAGTTTTTTGTATGGCAAAACTTCATAATAGAAAAATAAATGTATAAATTAAGGGCTAAAAATTCTTATGACAAATAAAAGAATAAATATAGTGTGAATCATACTTACCTTCCTTGTTTAGAAGTTGAATGGTAAGTCGACCAAAACTACTGGCAAAATATTTTTAGCTTAAGTGGAATACTAGATAATAACTTATTAGCTACATTGGGAAAATAAATGACCAAGGATGAAATCTGAAACGCCATTTGACTTTCTTGTCTAAGATCCAAATGACCTTAATCATGTAAATACTACCGTATTTAATAAAATACAATCAACTCTGGTTTACACTGTCTAGTTTCTATCACCAAGCAGATATTGATAATTATTGTAAATCGATGTACAAACGGCTGTCTAAATTATTTTAATCAATAGGAATCATTTACATGAAGTCAATGATTGGGGTCAATTAATAAAACCAAATAAAATCTTCATAATAATCAACTTTGTATTTAGTAAATAGACTTTACCATAAATCCTGCCTTTTTTTAAAATTAAACATAAATTTCCAACACAATTACAAAAAAAAAAACAAGTTGTGTACCACTGCTACACAACAATCAACAAAGTAGTATTAAGTACCTAAGTATCATTCGAGTAGTATAGGAATTCAAACGCACCGGAGATCATGACCTCATACTTCATGCCAATGTGAGCATTGAAATTTGACTGGAGTATTCTATCACACTTAACAAAGAAATCCAGTAATTTTTTTTAGGGACTCATACTACACGTCAATGCTTAAAATTGAAATTGCGAAAATTAACCAGCTGATTTACAGTAATAAGATGTTTTTATGAAATAATTGTTGACCTAAAGAACAAGATAAGTAAATAATAAAGATCTTTTTAAGATAAAAACATCGTACTACTGTAAATGAACTGATTCATTTTCGCAATTTCAATTTTAAGCATTGACGTGTAGTATGAGTCCCTAAAAAAATTTACTGGATTTCTTTGTTAAGTGTGATAGAATACTCCAGTCAAATTTCAGGCATATAGTGTTGTGTAATGAGATCTTAATATTGATAATCATACTATTAATCTACCTAATTGAGGTATATAAAACTAATCAGGTTTCACAAATTTAACAGATGGATAAAAAATATTATTAAGTAATCAGTCTTCATTATCTTCAATATCAGTCTCTTTTAATGTATCTTGTCCATTGTTTGCATTAGGAAGGCTTTTATACTCCTGTTGAAACATCAAAGGTATAGTGTTATTTGTGCATAGTTTCATGATCCGCATATTTCTTTTTTGAAATTGGTAGTAATGGCTTATAACATGGCTTTAATTGGTTTGTGATATTTCTGTTAAGCACCTCAATCTCTTCAGCTTGAACATCTGACGAATTAGAGAGTAGAGTCTTAATCAAAAAAAATAAACCAAGTATGTTTATTTTGCGACCTTCGCCTTCATTTATGAAGTAATTAAAAGTAGCAGTACGTCTGCTAAGTTCCGATGGTCTTTTTCGCTCCACGTTTTTTCTTTTACTGTTGCTCACCAACCAATCTTTACGTCTTATTGTGTCCGAACTCCAAAAATATTTAAAAATTTGCTGTCTTTGTTCTTCATTTATATCGTAACATTCATTGCTACATTTTCCTTTAATACAGGGATTTGGTTTCATCTCTTTTGCGGGTGCAAGTTTCCCTTTTTTGGTAACGTATTCTTCTCCTAAGCTCTTCTTTAATTTGTTTATCTTTTTTTTGTTGATCCTTTTTAATTTCTTTTTCGTTAGTTCTTTTTCTTCTGTGGTTTCTATTTGTGTTTTTATTGTAACACTTTCTTTTCCCAAGTTTCCATTTCGTTTTTTTTATTAGTTTTTTCTTCTTTGTCTTTTCTTTTCTTTTTTTCCTCCTTCTTTTTCTTCTTCTTCGGTTGTTTCGATATCTGAACCTTCCCATGAACTTGAGCTCCATACAAAATCTTCATTATCTGACAAAAAATCAACGTACTTTTGACTTTTATTTGCCGTAACATCTTTTCTTCTATGTGATGATCATTTTCTTTGTCATTTATTTGCGGAATTGGATGATCTTGTCTTTTCATTACACTGTCACAGTTTTGTACGTCCGACATTTTTATTGCTGAATATAACTCTTTATTGTCATCATTGTAAAATGGTTCAATTTCTTTCTCGTTTTGTAAATTATTACTTTCAATTTCGTTTATATTTTTCAGTTGATCCAATTCCTGTACATCAGCTTGCTGAAAAACTTTATAATCGTCATTAAAGTTTTCGCAGAAGTCTTCTTTTACATAATAATTATTGTCACTTTTAGCTTCTTTAAAAGCTAAGAAGGTTTCACTCTTTAACGAGGATGTTGGGATTGCATGTAATTGTGGAATAACTTCAAAAGTTTCTACTTTATTCTCATCATCACTACAGAGACTAGGTGTTTTCTTACCATCCTCTTCACGGCAGTGGCGGCTGTACCTTAAGTGCGCTCGTGCGCTGAACCACCAATTCAAAAGATTTTAAAAATACAAAATATTAAGTAATTCATCTTTCTTTTTAATTACCATTTTAATAGTTATTTTTAAACATACAAAAACGTATAAAAGATATAATCTCCAATTATGGTAAAACAGTTTGAGCGCTTTACTAAACTATTAAGACTTATTTTTCTGTAAAGACAAATTCTCGTGCGCTTCGGCGAGTGCACGAGGACTGCTAATATAACTTGTAGGAGATACGAGGTAATACGCCTGACGCGTGAAACAAAAGATAGTTCATAGAAATGTACCGAGTAATGAGTGGGTTCTCGAGCGCCGCACGGGCGAACCGAGGATTGCCGAGAGCACCCGATGTTTGACGGATTGGCCGGCCGGCATGGGCGCAAGGCGACGACGGCAGCCATGATTGACATAATGACATGTTTCACTGTATGTATGACGCATTAATTATTGTTTATTTATATTACCGTAATAGTTTTTAGTTTTTGCTTCGATTTTCTTAAAGTGCACTACCAGTGCAATAACCCACCAGCCGCCACTGCTTCACGGTCTTCGTCTACTTCCAACTCATGAAGCTGTTCTATTTCTGTAAAAATTTCCAATTCTTTTTCTTCTACTGGCTTCAAGGTTTCCTCCAGATTTTCTGTACATATCGTGTCATCATTCTTCTCTGGTGAAGGTTCTTCAGTCATTTTCAATCTTTTTGGCCTTAGGTACGGTCTAAAATATTTTCTCCGCTTAGTATCCATGGCATCCAAGACCCAAGTTACCTACAAAGGAAAAATACTAAGTCAGTAGATTATTTTAAGTGTTGAAAGTACCAAAAGTAAATTTCAATCATAATTAGGGTTAATTATGACTGAAATTTACTTATGGTACTGAGACATGACTTGAGAATAAATAAAAAGAAATTTCAGTCACAATTAGGGTTAGTTATGACTGAAATTTACTCCTTTTATCGTGTATGTTTCTATCGTGATTCCTCTCCAATTGGATATACTTATTTTTTTTACATACTAGACAAATTATTGGAACAGTTGGTTTCGTTTTTAAACAAATACGCAAGAAGAAAGATTTTTTTGGTAAAAAGCTAAATTACCAACTAAATTTATCCTTATATACATCAAACAAACACATACACCTTTGAGAATAAATACATAATTATATTACATGCATACATAGTATTATACATACGTACATAAATTATATTGTTACTTATATACAAATATAAATAGTAGCGATCCCGGCGAACTTCGTTTTGTCGCCCTCAGCCCGTCCCCGTTTCCTATACTTCATCACCGTTTAAACCTTCCCTAGAATTTCACAAAATATTTCAAGACTATAATCAGCTAAATCGGTTCAGCCGTTATCGAGTTTTAGAGCCCTAAAGCGATAAACGGGGGGCGCGCGCGCATGCCCCCCACCCGATAATAATTCGATTTAGTAATTTAGCTACCTTACTTCTTGTAATATTCATACATTATTCATCACATAAACACAGTAAACGTTGTTTCATAGTTTCGTTTTTGTCTTTAAGTTAAGTTAATTTAAAGGTATTCCGTGCTATTGTATGATAAGAATAAGGTAATAACAAAGAAAATGTAATACATAGAAAGCGGTCGTAATACAGATCTGTCAGATGTGTGAATAAGTGACTGACTACCTAAACTACGTGTATAACTACAGTACATAATTTTACAATGAAAAGTAGCTTACATTTTGTATAATTATGTTTTATTACTGAATACTAATCTCTATATACGGAAATAGCAATTTATTAAACACATTGGCAAATAATATTTGGCTTTAAACAAGGTATTCAATGTACACACGACAGCACATCAGACTACACATTTTCGTTGAAAACTAACCCTTATTACAACCGTATAAGATACCGCAGTGTTTACCTTGACGTGCTGTTGTATGTACTACCTAATTAGTTGTATGTGCCTACTTACCATAATAAACCAATACATACACTTCTAAATTGTTTCTTGTACAGTATACAATAATTATTAACTTACCCAAAATACGTAGATAAAATGACCATAAAGTCCACAAAATTGCAAAAATTAAACACACGTCCTCCACGATTCGCGCATGCGAAACCACTGACTGACGTCTAAACCGCCAGCCGTTATCTAAAAAGCATTTGATTTAACTATAGAAATTAGTTACTGCTATTGGTTTTGACGAATTATACTTATTATGAGTAAATTATAGTCTTATATGCCGTTACTTACAAAAACTTACTACGAATAGGTGATTAATGTAAATTAATAAAGTGGCAAATATTTCTAATAGAGTAATCATTTACAAGTAATGGTAGTACAACTTTACATATACGAGGATAGCTTTAAAAACCTCGACATTAGTTTTTACTTGCAACACATTTTTATCCAAATTGTGGTATTACCGATTTGCTGTTGGATCATTAGTGTGAAATTCCGGCAAAGCATATTTACTTAACCGCCATTATTGCATTATATTCGTGCAATGCAAAATTACTTAACTGCCTTCACTAACAAAAATGCATTAGGGCAAAAGTACTTACTTGCTTTTACCCTTTTTATTAGTGCAAAGCAAATTTACTTATAAGAAATAAAAGTAAAAAAAATTAGGAGGCAAAAATGCGTACCCGCTAGCACTGTACCATATATTAAAAGTCAAAGCTACGTATCAGTTGTACATTATCATTATCTAGGAAGCCAAAGTTACTAATAACCAATGTATTTAAATATATATGGCTTATGCGACACAATCAATAAAAACACCTAAAAGTATGTCGCTTCCGTAATGCGACAAAAAATTGAGGCCCATTTTTCAGGCACCCTAAGCGCCAAAAATGTTCTCCAATCGCTATGTAACCTAGACAGATCGACGCAGAAAAAAAAATGCAGTCTAACGGTATATATAACTCATTTTCGACAAATTGGCGCTTCAGTAATTTTGCCTTTCCGTCGACGATATAATGATTGGGTATAGCTTGCCTTCTCAGTCTCGTTCTTTGTCCAGATTCATTCCGGATGAATTTTTGATCAAAATGATCGATGCATAAATATCTACATCTTAATGACTTTGGAGACAAATGTGTGATAGTCATGTTTCCTAGAATATAAAAGTTAGGAAGACATTTGAATGTGGGTTTCATCTAGAAATGTAAGATACATTTTTGTTTTACCCTTTCAGTATGGAGTTTTAAAATTTTTAAAGTTTAAGGAAGTTTAATCTCATTATGAACTTCGTGTCAAAATAAAAACATTTTTATCAGATTTCTCTGAACATAAAAACAATAACGACGACCCGTCTGGTGTAGTGGTAGAGAAATCGCCTACTACGCAGCGGGTGCGGGTTCGATCCCCGCACAATACAAACATTTGTGTGCATGAACATGTCTGTTTGTATTGGTCTGGGTGTTTTCTATGTATATCATGTATGTATTTACAAAAAAAAAAGTATTTAAGTATTATATCCGTTGTCTGGCACCCATAACACAAGCTTTGAGTAGCTTACTTTGGGGCTAGATGGCGATGTGTGGGAATGTCCAAAGGATATTTATTATTTATTTATTAATAACTACTTTATAATATAACTGTACCTACAAGGTAGAAACTTATAATTGGCTTTTTAACAACCTACAATTATTATTTTTCAATACCAGCTGCGAAAGGAAAATCCTAATCATGTAAATTAAAGCTCTACATCTAGAAATAATTTTGTGTGCTAGGCACGGACGAGTAATTTTTACTCGTCCGTGGTGCTAGGATAGTATTTGCTTACCACAATTATTCAGCCACATTTGCAGTCGACTACGATCATTCCATGGAAATCGGAACATAGCTTTCATATCAGAGGTGCTAGTGCTGCACCTGAAATATGCGCACTTGTGTACACCCATTTTATCCTTCTTCACAGCCGAGTCGTCGTACGAGCTATTATCAAAGTCCGGTGCGAAAAGCCAAGGGTCAAAGTTAATTACGCCAGCGCCAGAATCCAGTAACGTAGCCAAGTCAATACAGTAAAAGAAGAGCCGTCGAAGTCCGTTATAGGTCCAAGGTAGTTCAAAATTACATCAAAACTTACAAGCGCGCAAACAATTCACAATGATGGCCGAGAACGGTGTAAAAGTGTGAACAAACAACATTCAAAAACTTTTGAAGAAGACCGGAAAAGTGAAAGTTCAAGAATCGCGTTTAGTTATTTAATGTTCATGTCATCTTGATCACAAATTTTTAAATCAAAATAAATAATTTTATAGAAATGTTCACTTATTCCATATCTATTATATATACTATCAATATTGAAAAATGACTTAAATAAATTCATAAACCTAAAATCGTAGAGATTTTAAATTGCACTTTAATCAATGGACAAACGAAACGCATTCATAAAAATGCGCCATCTATACTAGTTTTTTTATAAAGTTTCCATCCAAGCCACATAGTTTTTTCGTATGCCGACAGAGGGTTCGATAGCAGGCATAGAAAAAAGCAAGGTAATAGCATGCTTTTATTTTATTTTTCAATATTTTTGCTAATTGTGGAAAAAAACAGTGATATGAAGTTTTAACTATTTTAAACGACTGAAAATGCTTATTAACATATTTTTCGGGTATTATCTTCATGTATCTTAGGATTTTATTCAATTTAATAAACATTCATTCCGCTAGTATTATATTATCTGGGCCGCTAGCTATACAAGTATCGCCATCTATTGGGATAATTTACAGGCTATGTAACTTATGTTCCGAATGAGACTTATTAATAACACAAGGAAGAAAACACGTTGAATCGATAACCTACTTTTTTTAAGACGGTTTAATACGTGACAAAGTTTAAACATATAGAATGTTTTGTGCAGGTTTAATTTTGTAGGTCCCATGTCACTAGATTGCGATAATCAAGTGACATACCTAAAAAAATACCTTTAATCCCCTCTCCACTTTTTAAAGGAGGCTAGGGTTTTTGATATATTGATCTTCTAACTAGCACAAACAAAGTTACGAAGTCAAAAATCTTGTTTCATCCAATGAAATTCCTTGACTCTAAATTATTGAGATGGCTTATAAACTTGACTTTTTTTTAGTTTTAAGGGAGGTTAGTAAAAGGTGAATATGAAAATAAATTCGTAAGTCGGGAACTTTAACTGACTACCATTTTAATACAGTAATTTATTATCTACAAAAATAAAATCCTATTAAGCGTTATCTCAGTTATTATATTTACACTACTTAGTTCACTTCTGTATGTACTTACTGTTACCTACAGAAAAATTGGAAAACTACGTCATTGTGAGCAGTACTTATCCCTTTTTCCAACTAAACTGCAAGGCATGTTTTAGTATTACATGACACCAACAGATGGCGTAAAATTGTTGCTTTGCTGTATTTGCTTCGTCTTATCTATACTAATATTATAAAGCTGAAGAGTTTGTTTGTTTGTTTGTTTGTTTGTTTGTTTGTTTGTTTGAACGCGCTAATCTCAGAAACTACTGGCCCGATTTGAAAAATTATTTTTATGTTAGATAGTCCATTTATCGAGGAAGGCTTTAAGCTATATAACATAAAGATACGACTCACAAGACCACAGCAGCAATGAAAAATGTTGCGAAAACGGGAGAAAGATATTCCTTTTGAGAGCTTCCGCTGCGTACGCTGCGGAAACCGCTAAAGTTACACAAAAACCATGTATGACAAGATTGTTCAGCATTAAGAGTTCTATAATAAAGTCCGCGACAGCATATGTCTATCTTTTATGGTTGACTTACTACAACCTTTTTTATGTTAATAAATTTGTAAAAAAATAATGCATCATTTTAAGAGGTGTATTATACACACAGGTATTTATTCTTATCAAAATAAATACATTCATCATCACGAGCATTTCATTTAGAACAAAGTTGCCCTTTATATCATTTGATTCCAATAAATATCTTAGGAGCTATCACAGTTTTAACATAACTCCGCACCAAAATAATGTTCGCAGCTCAAGTACAACGTGCGCTTTCGCTAATTATATTATAAAGCTGAAAAGATTGTTGGTTTGAACGCGCTCATCTCAGGAACTGCTGAACCGATTTGAAAAAATATTTCTGTGTTAGATAGCTTATATATTGAAAAAGGCTTTAGGATATAAAACATCACGCTGCGACGGGAGGGGAGGGAGCCAACTCAAAACGCGCGGACGAAGTCGCGGGGGACCGCTAGTTATATTATAAAGCTGAAGAGTTTGTTGGTTTGAACGCGCTTATCTCAGGAACTGCTGAACCGATTTGAAAAAATATTTCTGTATTAGATAGCTTATTTATTGAGAAAGGTTTTAGGATATAAAACATCACGCTGCGACGGGAGGGGAGGGAGCAAACTCGAAACGCGCGGACGAAGTCGCGGGGGACCGCTAGTCTATACTAATATTATAAAGCTGAAGAGTTTGTTTGTTTGTTTGTTTGAACGCGCTAATCTCAAAAACTACTGGCCCGATTTGAAAAATTATTTTTACGTTGGATAGTCCATTAATCGAGGAAGGCTTTAGGCTACATAACATAAAGATACGACTCATAAGACCACAACAGAAATGAAAAATGTTGCGAAAACGGGAGAAAGATATTCCTTTTGAGAGCTTCCGCTGCATACGCTGCGGAAACCGCTTAAGTTACACAAAAATCATGTATGACAGGATTGTTCAGCATTAAGAGTTCTATAATAATGTCTGCGACAGCATATGTCTATCTTTTATGGTTGACTTACTACAACCTTTTTTGTGTTAATAAATTTGTAAAAAAATAATGGATTATTTTTAGAGGTGTATTATACACACAGGTATTTATTCTTATCAAAATAAATACATTCATCATCACGAGCATTTCATTTAGAACCAAGTTGCCCTTTATATTATTTGATTTCAATAAATATCTTAGGAGCTATCACAGTTTTAACATAAGTCCGCACCAAAATAATGTTCGCAGCTTAAGTACAACGTGCGCTTGCGCTAATCTATACTAATATTATAAAGCTGAAGAGTTTGTTTGTTTGTTTGAACGCGCTAATCTCAAAAACTACTGGCCCGATTTGAAAAATTTTTTTGGCGTTGGATAGTCCATTTATCGAGGAAGGCTTTAGGCTATATAACATAAAGATACAACTCATAAGACCACAGCAGAAATGAAAAATGTTGCGAAAACGGGTGATAGTCCATTGAATAAAAAGTTCTAGAGTGCGTGAGTTAGTAACGTAAGATGTTTCTTCGGAAACATGTCAAGAGTCCCTAGGTAATAAACATACTAAAACCCCGGGACACTAGGAGGAGCCCCGGAGTGGGGGGAGGGGGGGAAAGGGTCCATTTTTGCACTTTTCGCTTAAATCTCAAAAACGGTACATGTTAGAGAAAAACTTTCAAGGAAAAGTTTAAAGGCCATAAAATTATCTACAAGTTGTACCTAGATCATTTTTTCCTATATCCTACCATTTCTGAGTTACACGCAGTAAAAAATGATTTTGGCTCAAACAATTTCCCCATACTACATACCCATGTTTATCACATCAATCGATCAAAAAATATTTCTTTCTTCCAAAAAACTCAAATGTGCAACTTGTGACCGGTACTGATGGATTGCTCTTAATTAGGTCTATAATTGGTAAAATAAACACATTCCTCCATGGAAGCCTTTAGGAGGAATCGATTGCCAAATATTATATTAGGGCAGTTTGAGTTACTGATCTTGATCTTTTTATTTTTTTCTTCCAAAAAACTCAAAAGTGCAACTTGTGACCGGTACAGATAGATTGCTCATAATTAGGTCTATCATTGATAAAAATACCAGATTCCACCACGGAGGCGTTTACGGGGAATTGAATTTTATTAGGGTATTCATAAAGATGAAAATAAGAAACCAAAAATTTGCGCACGGGCGGGACTTGAACCAGCAACCTTTTGGCAACCCGGTTTGCCAAAAGGTTGCTGGTTCAAGTCCCGCCCGTGCGCAAATTTTTGGTTTCTTATTTTCATCTTTATGAATATAAAATATGACACTGTGAGTGTTAAAAACATTCTAAAGCATTTATTAGGGTAGTTACGATACTTGAACTTTTTATTTTTTTTCTTCCAAAAAGCTCAAAAGTGCAACTTGTGATCAGTACTGATAGATTGCTCTTAATTAGGTCTATCATTGGTAAAAAAAAACACATTCCTCCATGGAAGCCTTTAGGAGGAATTGATTGTCAAAATATTATATTAGGGTAGTTACGCAACTTGACCTTTTTATTTTTTTTCTTCCAAAAAGCTCAAAAGTGAAACTTGTGACCGGTACTGTTAGATTGCTCTTAATTAGGTCTATAATTGGTAAAAAAAACACATTCCTCCATGGTAGCCTTTAGGAGGAATCGATTGTCAAAATATTATATTAGGGTAGTTACGCAACTTGACCTTTTTATTTTTTTTCTTCCAAAAAGCTCAAAAGTGCAACTTGTGACCGGTACCGATAGATTGCTCATAATTAGGTCTATCATTGATAAAAAAAACAGATTCCACCATGGAGGCGTTTAGGAGGAATTGAATTTTATTAGGGTAGTTACGATACTTGAACTTTTTATTTTTTTTCCTCTAGTGCCTCTCATATGACATCAATGTCCCAACATTATCCGTTGTTCGGTTTTTTTCGATGAAGTTTCACACGTAGCATGGGAAGGGGTCCGCCCTCGTTAAGCTTATGCTATAGTTTGCTTATGTTTTCGAATTTTTCACCTTTCATGGGATGTAGCTCGAAAACGGCTGCTAATAGAAAAAAATGATTTATGTAGAACTTGTAGATAATTTTATGGCCTATCAACTTTTCCTTGAAAATTTTTCTCTAACATGTACCGTTTTGGAGATTTAAGCGAAAAATGAAAAAATGGACCCTTTCCCCCCCTCCCCCCACTCCGGGGCTCCTCCTAGTGTCCCGGGGTTTTAGTATGTTTATTACCTAGGGACTCTTGACATGTTTCCGAAGAAACATCTTACGTTACTAACTCACGCACTCTAGACCCCCCTTGGAGGGACTCATTCAATGGACTATGAAAGATATTCCTTTTAAGAGCTTCCGCTGCATACGCTGCGGATACCGCTTAAGTTACACAAAAATCATGTATGCCAGGATTGTTCAACATTAAGAGTTCTATAATAAAGTCCGCGACAGCATATGTCTATCTTTTATGGTTGATTTACTACAACCTGTTTTATGTTAATAAATTTGTAAAAAAATAATGCATTATTTTTAGAGGTGTATTATACACACAGGTATTTATTCTTATCAAAATAAATACATTCATCATCACGAGCATTTCATTTAGAACCAAGTTGCTCTTTATATCATTTGATTTCAATAAATATCTTAGGAGCTATCACAGTTTTAACATAACTCCGCACCAAAATAATGGTCACAGCTTAAGTACAACGTGCGCTTGCGCTAATATATTATAAAGCTGAAGAGTTTGTTTGTTTGAACGCGCTTATCTCAGGAACTGCTGGACCGATTTGAAAAAATATTTCTGTGTTGGATAGCTTATTTATCGAGAAAGGCTTTAGGATATAAAACATGACGCTGCGACGGGAGGGGAGGGAGCAAACTCGAAACGCGCGGACGAAGTCGCGGGGGACCGCTAGTTTTAAAATACTCGTATTTTTGGTAAAGCACGTAATGTTTCAATTTAAATTAGTCGAATATTGGGGTGATACGCCATATATGTTTTCACTGAAAGCTATGTGTAAATAATAAAATGAGCCTTCATTGTTTTTTATTGAGCTTCTCTTCTTACTATTTGTCGTATGATTTCCCTAAGGTAAGTAAAAATGCTTCATAAATATTAGACTTTTCTTTGAATCGTGAACAATATGTACAAGGCTGTAAAGAATTGATTTTATTGAAATCTAAAAAATAATAATGAGACATTTTTTATCCGTCTTGTTCAGAAAATTTAATATTTATTTCTAGACAGCCGGGTGGAAAATAGCTTATCCATCCCTAAGCCCCAGATAATATAGTACTACGCTAGGAAGAGAAGAGCTACGCAAAGAATTTACAAATTTTGTGAACAACGTCAGTCTACCTTTGATAGATCCGCGTTTTTTGTTTAATTCGCGAATTGCTGTATCATCAGAATCTACGCACAACTTAGGACTTCTAACGGTCACGTTTTCAACACTCATTTTGACGATTTATAAAAAGTAGGGTACTCACCAAATTCCTGTAAACACCGTACGTGGCCCGTGTGGAAGCACAAGCAGGTACCTAGAGGAACAAGCACAGCTTTAGCAAAATTTGAATGGATAAGATGGGGAAAAAAGGAACAATTTGGCCAGACCCTTTGCTGATCCCTCGGTGTGATGTGGATGATCCGGCTCGAAGGACCACTATGTCGATGACTTTACGGTTTCAGTATTCCTTCCTTGTGACTGACTAGACTGCTAACTTCTTATTTGTGTAGTACTTAGATGAAGACGCGTAAATCAAGCGATTTTATCCAAGATATTGGGATTTATTATTTACAATGATAAAAAGTAGGTATACAATATTTGAAATAAAGCGAAATGAGAGACGATAGTGTCCGTGCAAGAGCTTTTATAGATCGCTGCAGCGCCCTCTATCGGTTTGATGTGGTACTCGTAGCTCGCAGTATATCGATAAGATATAATAGATGCGGTGCTCGACGAAAGCATAGTCCTGGGTTGATGTTTAGCAAGTGCTCCGATAGATGGCTCTTAACAGTATCAATCATGACATGACTAATTGATGACGGACGGATATAGTTCTATTTTATACTATTTACGGGGCTTGTTACGCATACTGCTGATTGCCCTACATGATCCTCATCATGTTAAGATAATTATATTTCCGATACCCACAGATCCATTACAATAAACATAAACAACTAAAATGTTATCTATTTTATTAAATCGGCATTTTGTTTTTGCAACGCAATGACTAAAGCGACAGTGATGATTTTAGACTTTTACAGTCCCTGTAAATGTTTACATGGCCGTACGACAGACTATACCTTAAAGCTACCTCTATTCTTTACAAAATAAAATCTGTTTTCGTGTAACCTGTCGTGCTGCTAACTGTACTCAAAATAGGATTTAATCATTTGAATAATCAAATAAAATGAAAATAAAATTCCCGCAAAAGTTATTTTCGTAACAAACAAATATGAATTATAAAAATAATAAACGAATTTTGGTTTATATCTCATGCTTATACTCTGCTCAATTAGAGTGGGGTTTTTCGTCTAGACGCTAAGAAAATAGTTGCTGTATATAATTTTGGGTTGCTGCATTCTCGAGCATAGTGTGACAGACACGTGAGCAATGGATATTATTAGAAAACGTTCTGAGCGAGGAATAAGTCTGTACGTACTGTATGCAGGAAGATGAAACACCTAATTTATCAAAAAACATAAGAAGACGTGTTTTTATAACTGCAAATAGGGGAACCTAACAAACCGAGTAGGTCAAGCATAGTAGGTGATCATGATTTCAATGACAAAGGATCAGCCACATAAAAAGAGAGATAGCTTGTGTTAGAAGATGATTCCCGATCCTAGTCTGCCACATATTTACTTCGTTCTGTTATGCACTAAACCACATACTCACTGTGTGTGACTTATGTAACACCACTGTATTCACAAAATTACACATTCTCTTCGTCATATGTTCAATACATTATAATTTATACAGCTGTCTAGATTTTTCATAATAATAACGTTTATTGTGGAAATACCGGCAGTGTCCTGCATGTTGAATGTAATACGGCTATGATATAAGAATTACTCGGATTATTAATTTTGAGATGATTTAACTTTTATAATTTAATTTTATTGAGTGTAAATTGAATATTTAAAGATTATTGGGACACTTATTAGACTTTTATGTTTGCTGTATAACAAATGTTAATTTTGGCGCCAAAGGAAGTTGACTCTGATTGGTTATTGAAGATTAGATTTATTTCAAATATTGTAACTATTAAAATAATAATCTAAAAGGCTAACTAAATTCAGTAAGATTAATAACTAAATATTTAATGAAATTATATATAATTGATTATTAGATTGTTTATCCCTACAAATAAATATTATGGTAAATGTTCAGATATGGAAACGGATATCGTCCCCACTGTTTTCTACCGTTGTTCAGGGTTTTGATTTGTATGAAAGCGTGCAGCATGCCAGAATATGGGCTCATTTGTACTTTCTCTGCCTTTGTGCCTTATCTTCGTGCTATGTTGTTGGAATAAATCTATTGGAGAAGAACCTGAAGATTTATGCTACGTGTTTATTATTCAAGCACCCCACACGCGTTCACATCTCAAAAGAGGGATCTGCAGGGAGGATATATATATTGAGGGAGGGATATGTATATATTTTTAATGTAAATGATTTTATTTATTCTGTATCAATTTCAAATAATTTACTGATGCTGAAATGCAGTAAGTATTTGCTCCCTTCTAAAGGCAGGATTAAGTTCTTTCTTCAATTTGTGTTAATAAGCTTTTCTAAATGTATTTTTTGATTGTTTGTATTAAATCTCTTGAATCCTCTGTATTGTGAATAAGGAACCTTTTTTTAATCTTGAAAGAAAATACAAACATAAATTAGTACACAGGTAGGTTGCTACCTAATAGCATCTCTGGGCGGCTTAACTATACAGACCGATTTGAAACATGCACGTCTATTTACAATGAATATAACATTTCCATTGATGACTATTTATGCATGTAACATGTAGATAGCTAGTGTTTTGGTTGGTGGCGATCGAACATAAGATTACCAGCGTGGGCTCACTAAAAAAATATTACCTTACCTTACATGATCAGTGGCTCATTTAGACATACTCTTACTAATCTGTGGGCTCACGGTTCCGTCAAATTACATTTATTTTATAAATGTGCTGACAAGCTTCTTTTTATTTTATTTATATATTCTTTATTGCACAAACAAAATGAAGTACAAATAGCGGACTTAATGCTTTAAAGCATTCTCTACCAGTCAACCATTGGCTTCTTGACAAACCATGGTATGAAAAAAAGTTTGTGTCAATCGTATTTTATTTTTTAACGGTTTTTGTCACTAGAGGTGTACCTATCCATCCTCCCCGCCTGACGGCATGAGATCTTGACGTAGGCTTGCGGCAAAGCCGCTGCTGGTCGGGGTGTGGATACACCATTATAATTTATGTGGGCAAATAGGTAAATTTAAATTAAACAAGATTCAATACATTGTGATGTTGTTTTATTGGAGTTTAAATTAAATTTAATAATCCTTGTAATTTTTTGTTTCAAGTTTAGGGTTCAGATCAGCATGAGAAACCTTATTTTATATTATTTTACTTTAATTGCATGTTTTTGCTCTATGATTAGACGAAAATTCGTTTACTTACATATAGTATGTACGTTAATTTGTTTTAAATAATAAAGACGATTGTGTTTTTACGCAATAAGTACACAGTTTAAGGTGACTTTTTACCTATTTAAAAACATTAACACGTGAATTTATGCATCCGCAAGTGCTGCAACATTGATGGCAGTAATAGCGACCTTGAAAGTCACCAGTGGGTAAAAACAGGGGACGCAATGTCGCAATAGTTGTAATTTTTATCGGCGACGATGTTGTGAATACCACGCATCACTGGAGCGGTGTCCATCGCGGATGTCAAAATGTTAGGCGACCTATTGGTAAGCAGTTCGCGACGACCTTTCATGGCCATGTGGCCGTGAGTTTACAAGCTTGAATTACCCCCCTAAATCTGAGGCAATGAATCGAACCCACGCGATTGACGTCACGCAATTGACGTTTTCATAAGAGACCACAAATTTCGCAGGGTCGGACTGACAGCACGGTAGCTCAATTGGTATGAGCGTTTGGCCCGGTCAGCCAAAAGGTTGCTAGTTCAAGTCCCGCCCGTGCGCAAATTTTTAGTTTCTTATTGCATCTTTATCAATATAAAATATGACACTGTGAGTGTTAAAAACATTCTAAAGCATTAAATAGCACACATGTTTCAGGCTGATGCACCCAAGACTGAGCGGCGTTACTCAGACATAATAATAAACAGCAACATGGCTGCGCAACTGGCAGTTATCGACTTCCGAATAAGAGATATACGACAAGGTGAAGACCAGAGATTTCACTTAGTGTTAGTAGAATTTTGTTTTGGACAAATATAAAGCTGTAATAAAAAATATTTAAAAAAAGTTAAGTTGGTTTGAATGACATATATCAACACAAGGGTTCATAAGTTCTTGTTAAACCTAGTCTTACCATAAATACTGTATTGTTGTAGAAAAAAAAGTTTAAATGCAAATAATATTTATTACTTTTACAGTGTGTTAGTTTTACACATAAATATAAAAGAATTTTAAATATAAAAAGCTTATTCGAAGTGGTCTCCATTGGCTGCAATAAAGTCCTTTAAACGTTGAGGCCAATTATCAATAGAAGCACGCACTCTTTCCATGGGAAAAATTTTCACTGCCAATCGTGTGGATTGTTTTAGGGACTCCAATTTATAATGGCGTTTAGAGCAAGCCGTACTCTCTAAAACTGACCATAAATCATAATCCAGCGGATTAAGATCGGGACTAGACGTCGGCCAGTTTTCAGCTCTGATGAAGTCCGAAACGTTCGTTTCTAACAAAGACTGCGTGAACCGAGCTTTACGACCCGGCGCCGAGTCTTGTTGGAAAGACCATGCTTGGTTATTGAACATGGTGTTGTTAAGGGGCTTGACTACCTTCTCAAGAATGGTATCTTGATACACTTGTGCCTTGTTTTTGAAAATATATGTGAAATTGTGCATATTTTACTTATATTTACCAATGCGCTTCAAATTTAAAGTTCGCAGTTTGATTATTCTATTCTACAAACGTTAATTAACGTAAAAAGTAAAGACAGTGCTTTAGAATGTTTTTAACACTCACAGTGTCATATTTTATATTCATAAAGATGAATTAAGAAACCAAAAATTTGCGCACTGGCGGGACTTGAAACAGCAACCTTTTGGCAGACCGGGCCAAACGCTCTTACCAATTAAGCTACCGTGCTGTCAGTCCGACCCGGCGAAATTTGTGGTTTCTTATGAAAACGTCAATTGCGTGACGCTTAGCGCCATCTAGCCGTCTGTTTATGAAACAGATGGCCCAAGCAGTTATTCTTTACAGAATAAATTCAACTTGGAAATTGATGTCGCTTCGCTATCTAATGCTTAGAATGTTTTAACACTCACAGTGTCATATTTTATATTCATAAAGATGAATTAAGAAACCAAAAATTTGCGCAAGGGCGGGACTTGAACCAGCAACCTTTTGGCAGGCCGGGCCAAACGCTCTTACCAATTGAGCTACCGTGCTGTCAGTCCGACCCGGCGAAATTTGTGGTTTCTTATGAAAACGTCAATTGCGTGACGCTTAGCGCCATCTAGCCGTCTGTTTATTAAACAGAAGGCCCAAGCAGTTATTCTTTACAGAATAAATTCAACTTGGAAATTGATGTCGCTTCGCTATCTAATGCTTTAGAATGTTTTTAACACTCACAGTGTCATATTTTATATTCATAAAGATGAAATAAGAAACCAAAAATCATCCATCACTTTGACCATCAAGCATCAACTATCACAGCACCGACTCCAAAAAGAAATTGTTTGCCTAAAATGGGTTCCTTTCCTTTCAATAGTCAAGAGTTTACGACTTTTTAGTGCATTTTGGTTTTGAAGTCGGTTTTTACTTTTTTTAAAGTAATTTTTTTACGTATTATATTGTTCATGGTGCATCGCTGACAAAACCTGTAATAAAATTACCAACAACTAGGCTTTACACATTTGCAGCACAATATACTTTTGATTCAAAAAATCTCATTACAGATTACACATATTTATGACTATCTGCCCCCCGAAGCTTCTCCTGCGTCATGTGAAATCCGCTTAGAATCATCTCCTTTTTAATTTGTACAAAAAACTAATACTCCATGTGAAATCGGTTTAACTGTTGTAGATTGAAAATTGAACGGAAGAACAAACACATTTTCGTTTAAATTATTATTCGTTACAATAATTATTACTTTAAAAAGGATACATTAAGCAAACCTTAAGAGCTAGGTATATGTTTATTTAAGACTTTTTAGTGCATTTTGGTTTTGAAGTCGGTTTTTACTTTTTTTAAAGTTAATTTTATTCCTTCATTTTTAGAGATTACAGGAGAATGGGGGGGGGGCACCTTATGACTCTGTTTTTTAAGAAGCTGCAAACTACCTATTATAAGTTCTTTCATTATAATTACCGAACTCCTAAGCGTTAAGGAGTTCCACCATCAGCTCAGCCCCACAAGATGTTGAACTATTAGACGTAATAACATGTCAACATTAAGATTCAAGTAAAGAAACACTATACGTGCCTTTAAAATTTGAGGGTTTCCCTCGATTACACCAAAATTCCATCATTAGATCCCAAATTGAAAAAAATGGGACAAACTAGAAGGTATACCCTTTAGGTAAGCGAAAAAATTTTTCGAATCGGTCGACAAACGACTGAGATATGAGGTAACAAACATACAAAAAAAAACATACAGTCGAATTGATAACCTCCTCCTTTTTTGAAGTCGGTTAATAAAGCAGGGCTAGGCATTCTACTTCTGAAAAATGTTTACTATTATATTATTGCTGCTTGTAGATAAACGTTTTAACCTTAGATAAATTGACTTGTAACAGCACAAAACCAAGTCATCTTCATTATACAGGTTGTTTTGATCAGCGACAAGCGACAGAAGGGTGGTTATACAAACGATACTGATGCCAACAGAATTATAAAAAATATATTATTTTATTTAATACAAATATCCAAATAATCATTTTGTTATTTGGATCTAGCGAATGTGTCAAAACTATTAACACCTCTTCGCAGCTTACTAGCTACGGCCTAGTGTTTCGTAGATACACGCGAGCTACGCGTACGGGTGCAGGTTTCTCCATTCGTTTTAAGGGGGTTCCGTAGCCGAATGGCAAAAAACGGAACCCTTATAGTTTCGTCAAGTCTGTCTGTCTGTCTGTCTGTCTGTCTGTCTGTCTGTCTGTCTGTCCGTCCGTATGTCACACCCATTTTATTCTGTAACCATAAGCATTACACAACTGAAATTTGGTAGGAAGATGTATCTTGTTAACCGCTTATCGATTCTCATACAAGAAATAAAAAATAATGCCATTTAAGGGGGGGCTCTCATACATGAAACTAAAACCAAAAAAAATTTTTTTTGTCAGACCTATGCATGTGGGGTGTCTATGGATAGGTCTTTTCAAATAACATAGAGGTTTGTAAAACCATTTTCTTTTAAAGTCAAACGTTTCATAGCTAGACGCTTCCAAAGTGGTAAAATGGGCGTCCCCCCCATCTAATTTCTAAACCAAGCGAGTGTAAATTTTGAAAAAAATATATAATGTAGATCTTAACAAATACTTTCAACGAAAATTGGTTTGGACGGGATCGAACGAGTAGTTTTTGAGATATAGTACATTTTCAACAACCGCGATCATAACTTTGTACTTCATACAAACACTATGAAAAACAAAGTTATTTTTGTAGTCAACAAAATATTATGGTATTTACAAAGTAGAAGTAAATGGATTCCCTAATTCAGTTAAAGTTGGCACGGAACCCTCAGTGCGCGAGTCCGACTCGCACTTGACCGGTTTTTTTTTAATGTTCTGAAGAGGTCTTCCTGTGGTATATTATTTTTTTAAAAAACAAATGCTTTTTAGAATAACTCATATTATTATCCCTGTGTTGGGTGTCACTGACAAAAACAACACCCTGTATTTTGTCTACTTTTAGGAAGTACTTTACTATAATTATTACAAAATAAAAGACTAGAAAGTCACATTTTGTAGGCAGATTAGCCGTTTTGTTAATTAGTGAATTATACCAATGAACTCCTGAACGGTACAAACTAATTAATTAGAATTCGCGATACAAGAGATATATTAGAACCATTCGATAAATATTAATTAGCTTCAAAGCGTATATTTAAATAAATGTTTCATTAATGTGAAGTTAAAAGTGACAAATAAGACTTGTTTGTTTAAAAATATTTTTGTGTATCTATTTATTTACTACATTTGTAGTCAACTGTTGGAACAATGCTTTTTGCTTAATTTAGCAGCTTATTCCTTATAATATAATAATTGCTCTACGGAATTATGAAAAAACACAGCTAGCTTAGCTATAAACATTTACACACACACACGTTTACATACACACTAAGAAACACTTGAGTACACTTAACAATAACACCAGTCAAGTTCACGTATAAATAATTCCTTACTTATTTATTTACCACGTTTTTAGGGTTCCGTAGCCGAATGGCAAAAAACGGAACCCTTATAGTTTCGTCAAGTCTGTCTGTCTGTCTGTCGGTCCGTATGTCACAGCCATTTTTTTCTGTAACTATAAGCATCACACTGTTGAAATTTGGTAGAAGTATGTATCCCGTTAACCGCTTACTGTTTCTCATAGAAAAAAATAAAAAAATATGTCATTTAAGGGGGGCTCCCATACATGAAAATAAAACCAAAAATTTTTTTTTTAGCCAAACCTATACGTGTGGGGTGTTTATAGATAGATCTTTTAAAATGACACCATGGTTCCTAAAACCATTTTCTTTTAAATTCTAACGTTTCATAGCTAGACGCTTCCAAAGTGGTAAAATGAGCGTCCCCACCCCCATCTAACTTCTAAACTAAGCGAGTGTAAATTTTGAAAAAAAAATGTGATGTAGATCTTAACAAATACTTTCAACGAAAATTGGTTCGGACGGAACCGAACGAGAAGTTTTAGAAATATAGCACATTTTCGACAACCGCAAACATAATTTTGTGCTTCATACAAACATTATGAAAAACAAAGTTATATTTGCCGTCAACAAAATATTGTGGATTTTACTAAGTGGAAGTAAGTGGATTCCCCAATTCAGTTAAAGTTGGCACGGAACTCTCAGTGCGCGAGTCCGACTCGCACTTGGCCGGTTTTTTTATTATTAGCTTGGGTTGTATCTATGTATGTATATAATGGAATCTTTAAGCATTATTTTGACCGATTTCCAGAAATTTGATTGTTAATTTGAAATTTTGCACACATATCAAAGACCGATGACAATGCCATAATTTAATAACAGCTTCCCAATGTTCTTATAAGAACCGCGAGGATTAACAAATTATTTCGTTGATCCTCTGTAAGGGAGTAAGAAAGATAGAGCTATCGCGTGATCTGCGCCTGTCTGCAGTTTCAGACTTACTCTTTTGCTCGGGCACTCGACACAGCACAACGGAAGCAGATAGGTTACCGTTATTTTCTGTGGATCCCTCCTTTTCATTACGGGAGTGGGTGATTTGCGCCCTGCTGCTTACGTCGGCTGGGGTAGCCGTGTCTCAGGCTCTCTCCTAAAAATAAGTTCTTACTCCCGATTACTTGTGGGTCAATTACGATTCCTGCATAGCTTTGGACTTACATTCGATAAAGAAGGAATCAAATCTAATAAACCAAACTAAAAAGTGAAATAGTACATTATGATACAAGTGTGCTAAGTTGACCATTATATACAAGGCGATATTGTGTGCGCACGAGCGAAAGCGAGTGCGCCACAAGAAAGCCGCGTATATAATGGTCACAGGCACACGTGTTTCATACGACGTTTTTCAACACACTTGCGAGGAAAAAACAAGACTCTTCATTTACTAAGTTTTAATTATTAAAACAGTAATAATACATTTCACTCGATTTTGACGGCAGACTTTCGCACGCGTTTTACGCCTTGTTACGTATGTCCGGCGGTTTTAATAATAGGTTTTCTTCATTTTTATTCACTTGAAGTAGACATTTTCATTAATATTAAACTTCATAATTAATCCAAACTTCGTCACAGCCGACAATTATTATTTACGAAAAATGGCGCGTTGTTTTTTTTTTCTTGCCGCGATACCGATGCGCGCGCAAGGCTTAGGCGCGAACTAGTTCGTGTTTAAAACACAAATCACAGAAAATGTTAAATGAATTTGAGCTATTTTTAGTAATAAATCTGGATTTACCATTTATTGAAATAAATATGTAGATACTGTTATTTTTCGCATAAATACTGTTTGTTGCTAAAATAAAAGTAGGTATTGTATAACCCGACTAAATTAAATCGCTTCTTCTTCTTATTTACGACTTGGTACTAGGGTACAAATGTAAATTGGTCGGGTTAATAAACAAAAGGCACTAGTGCTATAATATAATGAAAAAGCACGCGTGTTTAATATCTATGATTATGTGCCAAAAATCGGTGGAATAAAAACGTCATTTTGAGCAAGTGTGTTGAAAAATAAATTATAGTTTAAGAAACTAAAAAAAAAACGCATTTAAAACTGATTGAACTAAAATTTTTTAAATAAAACGTGTATTTTTATTTAAATTTTAATCAATTGAAAAAAATTGTAGTATACAAAAAGCGTGCGGGGCTTGATTTCGATTATGGTAAACATTTTATCAATGTTTACTATAATTTGTAGATATCATAACGAACCCCACGCATTTTGTACGATAATATGATTTTTTAAATTGATAACTGTAGTTTTATTCAAAAAAATTAAGCTCAATGAATCAAATGTAAGTTTTAAATGCGTGTTTTTTTTTTTAAATATGTCACCGAATAATTTGTAAGGTGTCAAATTTGATATCCAGAATTCTAGAAAACTTGTTATAAAACCCACATATGCGGGGAATTGGTGCGCGTCTGCCTAGTAAAACAAAATAATGAAATTAATCGACTACGTTCAGCGCACACTTATAAATTTTTGTAGCAAATGTTATTCCTTACGCCGTACCGTTACCATGAATTTGCGGCCGTTCTACTCGCTAGCGACGACAAAAAACTCATGGAAAATGACATAGCGGACCTCTAACGGTCACTTGCAGAACTAAAACTGTCCATACACATTGTTTTACGTCGTCGCTAGCGAGTCAAACCGCCGTAAACTCATGTTAACTGATCTATCCATATGGACCGTACTTTTAACACAAACCATTTATAATTCGATTTGTTCACTAAATTACTTTTTATTTAAGTACCTAAGTATGCCACATGTAAACAATATTTATTAACGTATAGTATTTTTTCTTCACATTGCATTATTAAAAATTCGTTGAATGATATTATTACAATAAAATAACAATGTTAACCGCGAAATCAAAAGACAAAACAATGTCGAACTAAAGTCAAGAAGAACCGCTCATGTATAATGATGTAGCAGCCATCTGGTTAAATCAGCCAGTTGATTTGAAGACTAGGCAGTTCGTCGCACTTTCTCAGAATCGTTCAATTACACGTCACATAATGTTGACTTAATGTGACACATCTCAGCTCATGAGTCAAAAAATCGATGAAATCTGTATGTATGAAAATCCATGTGGTGTAATTTGATTGAATTTTGAAGGCAAGCTCGTATGAACGCAGCAGTGTGCGCGAAGTTGCACAAAAGAGGTTATAATTTGAGAATCTACATAGCCACGCCCTACCTCGAAGAGAAAAAAAAGAGTGACGCAAAGAGAAGCAAAAAGCAGAGTATTTACCACGGGAATAAAGTCGTTTTTATCTTGGGCCTACTTGAATCCATCGCTACACTCAGGATTCTCTATTATATTATTAAGACTAGTACTTCCCTTATAATCTTTATATTAGGTACTTATGGGTGCGCCAAAGTTCGCCTAAATTTTCAACTCCGGTAATTGGAAATCCGAAAATGTTCTTCCTAACATTTTACATCCTAACAATCACAATTCCTAACTGCTCTGTCTCTAATGTTCATAATTCCAAAGCATTCAACTTCATAATGTTAGTAGCAATAAACATCTATTATACTTTTATTTGGTTTCCTATATTTTCTCAACACAACCATCTTTTACACTATTATTCAAAGTCACAACTTTTTTGATTAGATTTATTTTTATTCGTAATTATCAGTATTATATACATTAATTTTGTGTAACTTTTACTCCTATTCATAATCATTAGTTTAGTTTAGGTTAGAGTTAGAACTGTGACCACAACGCAAGAGCCGAGCGAGCGAAGCGAGCGTGCCGTGCAGCGGCCGGCGATGTGCCAGCCGGATCGATTCTTTAGTATTTGGTTTAGGTGGGTCTACCTTGTTTCGCATAATTTTTATTGTCATAATTTTATTTGGCATATTATCAAATAGCAGAAACTTCCTTTCGCAGAACATCAATTAGCATTCACTCATTTACCAGATGTTCAAAACGCATAATCGTGTAAGCTAGAATCATCTTTAGGCAGAAATTTAATATCCATAATAGTCTTAAAGCAGAATCATCCTAACGCAGAAAGTTCACAGATAGAATCGTCTTGTGGCATACAATTCGTATATATAGTCATTAATAGGCAGAATCATCCTATCGCAGAAAATTCACAGTCCGAATCGTCTTTTGGCATATTTTTCATATTTAATATTCTCCTATAAACCTTAATTTCTCTGTGTATCCCAAGTAGTTCTATCTCAGCAATACTAACATACAACATGCATGGCAAATCAAACATGCAGCATGCAAGCAAGCATTCAGCATGCAAGCAAGCAAGCATGAAGCATGCAAGCAAGCAAGCATGAAGCATGCAAGCAAGCATGCAACATGCATGGTTTCTGTCACGGCTTCGGCGCTGCGGGGCTCCGGCAGTCCCACGCGAGCTTATCGTCGCAGATGGTTTTCGCTCACCACCGCAGCTTCGGCTTGCTGGCCGGCTTCGCCGGCCAGCCTCAGCCGCGGCGGCGAGCTTTCAAACCACCTGCTCCTCAGCTCGCGGGCTGCCTCGCCCCTCCGCGCCTACGCGATTTTGAATTACACTCTAGGGGTGGGACAAACAAGACTGCGTGGAGTCGGTTTTGTACCGATTCGTTTCTGTCACTAACTTTTGTACCACAACTTAATGACTTTTTAATTTAATCTTAGGGTAAAATACTATTTAAAAGAAATAGCAATATGCGTAGTGAAAATATTCTAAAGGAAATTCTGCTTTCTTCATAGTATGCCTAGTCAAATTATGCCAAATAAACATTATGCTTAGCGAAAGTATGCAAAGTAAAATTTTGCCAAAGCTAATTATGCCTTATAAATTTCTGCTATCTTAAAAGTATGCCATTGTAAATTCGGGCATATAAATATTCTACCAAACAATAATTATGCTAACAGAAAATTCTGCCTGAATAATATTCGACTAAAGAAAATTATGCCAAGTGTGTTATGCCAAGTGACTTTCGGAGCAAAAAGATTCTGCCAGATAGAGGGAACCCGGTTTAGGTACGGCTAAAACTGCTGTATACCTGACAGGCCATAAACATAACCGTAACTGAGTCGTGTTTTATGAATTTCATTCACATAAGACAAAAATCAGTGAATCGACCTTTACTCATTCTAAACAGTTGGTTTTTTTGAACATTGTTACCTCAGGTATAGTCAGGTATACCTGTCTATACATGAACTTAGTAATAGACACAACTCAGTACGTTATGCAAATCATACCCCCTAATAATAATCATATCTTCTACCCACATATATTTTTATTACACTTTGTAAATGTTTTTCTGAGTATGACTGAAAATATTATGCTAATCATGTTGAGGAAAAGCGTTTTGATAAAAAAAAAACATTAGGAGTTTAAATATATTTACATTCATGAAATTATTAATTACAATTTTCGGAAAAAAAGTGTTATGCACATAGCCAGTAGCACTACATATAGTATGTATGAAAACTTTAGGATGGAAAATTTTAGGAAGAGTGATTATTCGGCTTACAAATCATTAGGAAGAACAATTTCAGGTAAATAACTGTAGGTGAGCCAATATGGACCCGGTCCTTATATATGAAATTGGCGTTTTGTAAGGGAGGAATAAAAAGTATATTTTTTTGTAAAATATATTTAATTAATCAAAGTATTTTCCATTGTTATATATGCACTTTTGCCATCTCACAGGATGTTCATTGATCCCTTTACAAAAAAAACATTGGGACGAGAATCAATAAACTCTTTGAAGGAGGTTTGGACTGCCGCATCGGAGTTGAATTTTTTTCCTTGCAAGAAGTGTTAAGAAATTATAACACTGAGACTTCTTCAAGACTTTTATTCTTCGAACAGGGTATAACTTTAGGTACAACCTCTTCAATTTGATGCCTCAAACCAACTGAACTGCCGGACTCCGGGCTCTCCCCGAATACAGAACTCCCCTCCAAAATATATCGGTGTGGCCAGCAAATAAATTTAAATGTAACTGTTATAAATACCAGTTCGAATAAATGATAGCAGCTATGTATTTGAAAATTACGACAGAAGTTTTCCAAATTCCGGAAAAAATGGTAATCTGTTAGGGAAAAGTCCGGGGAGAACAGTGAATGTCGCAAACATTCCAATTGTAGCTCATCTAACTTAGTGTTTTTTTTTTTTTGCAGTGTGTGGTCTTGCGTTGTCGTGAAGCAGCAGTAGCCTAGAGCGATTGAACAATCTCGGTTGTTTGGCAGCTAGTTCTTCCTTCATGGTTTGCAGTTTCTGACAATATATATATATATATATATATATATATATGCCGTAATCGTTTGGCCAAAATCTGGAAAGCTGTAGTGAACGACACCGGTGCGAGTCCATCAAACACTCACAAGCAACTTTTTCTGAGACAATTTTCGTTTAGGGCAGGGTTTGGCTGGGTCTTCAGGGTTCAGCCATTGCGACGAGCGTTTCCGACTATCGTACAGTATCTATTTTTTATCACAAGTAATGATTCGATTTAAAATCCCTTGATTATTGGGTCGGTTGAGCAAAGTAACACAGCAGTCGACGCGTGTTTGCAAATTCGATTCACTCAATTCACGAGGTACCCATCGTTCAAGTTTTTTACTATTACGATTTGCTTCAAGTAGATTAGAACAGTTTAATCACTTACCTCGAAGCCTGCAGCTATCTCTGAAGTGATATGTGACGGATCCGCTTCCACAATAGCCTCTAATTCTTCATTTTCCACTTTGGTCTCCGGCCGTCCACATGGTTGGTTCTGAAGGTCGAAATTGCCAGAACGAAAACGTTGAAACCAAAAAACGTACCGTGCTTGCTTTTGCGATACCAGTGATGTACACATCATTAATCCTTCGAGCTGTTTTTGCAGCACTGGTTCCACGGTGTAACTCTTTCTCGTTAATATACCGATATTTCAGGTTTTCCATTGTGCGGTAATAAGCGACGCCAAAGAAAAAATAATGAGGAAATACAAATGAATGACTGTTTTCAAAATTCAAACGTACCAGCTAGATGAATTATTAAATTAAGCTCTTCATTTTTATTTTCTTTTCTTTTTATGCACAAAATACCCCTTCCTATAAAACTCATAATTTCTTTACCCAAAGGTTGTCTGGAAGAGATCACTTATAGCGAAAAGACCGCCAAAATTGTACATTTCCCTAAAACGAATTTGTAAATCAATTTATATAATGCGCAATAAAGAGTTATCTATCTAACTATCTATCTAAATTTGAATTTGGGATTTCTAAACAAAGAGGAGATATTTCAGATAGAAGTGGTCAGTACGACAAAACGCTAATTTCATATGTAAGGACCTATTATAATTATCCAAAATTGTAGTATTTTCATTTTGCTCATGACTTAATCCCTCAAGCGTATGTGAACGAGACACAATGCAAATTCTATTGTTATGCGGTTGCCTGCAACCGCTCGGGTGTTGAAGCATTAAGATGACGCCTGTGCGCCTACATTTCTTTATTCTTATAGTGAAAAATCTACTATTTTCTACGCAGCGCTATCAAACAAATGTGGCGTCAATGACACAAAATCCATGTTATTTTTTGCATATTTAAGTAATATTGTAAAATAGTTTTAAACGTGAAGGTATTTAATTAAAATTCAAAACGGACAAAAACAATTGGGGTGTCTGGGCTTTTGCGCATTTAACATAACACGTTGTAATATGAACTAAAAACATTAACAAATACGTTGCCGAAATATCTAATTCAACTTAATGCCTACATGACTCAGCCATCGGGCTAAACGTTGCGTTCAATGACTTGGGTAGTTAAAGTTCAGCCAATTAATTTGATGCCGGCGTTTAATGAAAGGCCTGGGCATACGATTAAATAGCTGATTTAACTAAATGACTGCGGCATATACCATCTAAGCGGCTCCTAGCGAATTAACTTGACTTTGTTTTATCCTTGCAAATAATATGCTTACCTAAAAAAGTACAATGAGGTATTTACTATTCATGAATGCGATATTCCTCACATGTTGCGTTAAAATTACTCTAGTGTATGTTTCGAAAAAACTGCTTCAGGAGACCTTAATTAGGTACGCATAAGTGTAAGAAGGAAACTCGTAGAGAAATAGCGTAGACAGCACCAATGGGTTTAATTTCAAAACTTTCATGATTTACATTCCAACCGATAGGTTTATTAATAGAGCGTTCTAAGAACTAGAATGCTACTCTGTTGTAAGACTACCTAACAAAACTCCACCGCGCTGTCAACAATGTACCTATGAGTATACTTCTATGTGCCTAACTAGTGCCTTCGGGACTGCGAGTAGGACCTGGTTTGAGACCTTAACACCCAAGCGGTTGCAGTCAACTCATAACAATAGAATAACTATTGAGTCAGGTTTACATACGCCTATGAATTAGTCCTTAATTCATAGGACTTTGTCCTTGCCTCGTATGTGCTTACGGCTAGGAAATTTCAGAGACCAAGTTTAGAGACACAACCAGTCACTGACAAAAGTCTCTTTTATTGCCTCTATAACTTTACTTGCACCGCCTGCATATATATTTTTCTCTGTCCTGACCTATGGTTGACTGGTAGAGAATGCTTTTGGCATTAAGTCCGCCATATGTACCTATTATTTTATGTTGTGTGCATGAAGTTTAAAAATAAATAAATAAAAAAGTGTTAGTCGAGTGTATGAGGATCCGGACACAGCAATAGTTACCTACCTAGAGTCAATGTACAGCCAACGCCATCTAGTAGAGCGTTGTGGTACTATTCACGGTCCAAGGTCATACATGAAAAAATCAGCATCACACAGATTAAACTTAGTAGTTGTGTATCCTGCCAACCGCTTAACAATTTCCATACAAACATTTAAAGAAAAGGCATTTGAGGGGCTCCTTCTTAAACCTATGCATGTGGGTGTCTATGGATAGGTCTTTTAGAATGACATCGAAGGTTCTAAAACCGTTTCGGTTCCAAAGTGGTAAAATGGATACTCCCCCCTCAGTCTTTTGAACTAAGCTAGTAAAAACTTGAAACTGAAACTGAAATTGACGACCCGTCTGGTGTAGTGGTCGAGAAATCGCCTACTACGCAGCGGGTTGCGGATTCAATCACCGCACAATACAAACATTTGTGTGCATGAACATGTCTGTTTGTATTGGTATGGGTGTTTTCTATGTATATCATGTATGTATTTACAAAGACAAAGTATTTAAGTATTATATCCGTTGTCTGGCATCCATAACACAAGCTGTGAGTAGCTTACTTTGTGCTTATGTGTGGGAATGTCCAAAGGATATTTATATTTACAATATTTTATTTTTATCTATTAAACACTTTTATACAAATATATGTATGACAGCGCGTTCCTATGAATACGAAAATTTTGTCATTTGTTTCTTTTTTCTTTATGATTTTAACATTTTAATACGAATTAATTAATAGCAGCATGATTATCGTATTTTATCAAACTTCAATTACTTAGATTTTTATCATCATAAAATTGATAGGGATAATTCTATCTCTTTTTTTGATTTCAATACAATCATGATTGTAATTGAATGTAAAAATGAAGGTATTTTGAAGTAGGTTACATTTCTAAGGAGGATGATAAGTCTGCTGATGGTATATTATTAAATCAAAATCACTTAGATTTATTAGCAACAGGTTCCAATATAATTATCACTGTAATTTTATGTGATAGAAGTTAGATATATATTACATTTCTAAGGAAGGATTGTATAATCCGCGTGAGCTTGCTAGTTTCGTCAGCGTCACGAGCGTAGTGAGGGTAGTGGAGGAATAAGGTATTGCCGAGGCTCTCATAAAGCGTTGCGCCAACGCATACTCGCAATTCCGCGTACTCCCTAGAAAATGAAATAGTGTTACTCTGCTTCTCTGCCGGATCAAGTAAAGACAGTGAAAGCGTTTTCAAGAATCATTGAATCATTACATCCCACCTACAGCCCCGTGTGAATGTAACCTTTAGCTCGGAAATCCTGCATCAGAAGTGGAAATGAACAGAGGCAGCCCTATATTACGAATTGAACGAGATCAATGAAAGAGTTTGTTGGAATAACAATATCGAAACTTCATAGAGTTGATGAAAATAGTACTCAACTGAGGACGGCTACAGGCCAGCACATTCCAGTTGTACTGGCAACGGGTGAGTAGTATAAAATTGGGAAAGCTGGCTCACGGTTCCCTGTGAAAAGATCTGAGGTCTGAGTCTAGAGTTGTCAGGTACTCGAGTACCCCGGCAAACCAGATCCAGGAAGAGCGACAAGGGCACACCAGAGCGCCTTTTTCGAGGTGCTGCTCTCGTGTGTTCGCTCTTCTTGGATCTGGTTTGTCGGGGTACTCGAGTACCTGATAACTCAAGACTCAGACCCCAGATCCTTGCACAGGGAACCGTGCGCCAACTTTCCACATTTAATAATTCTACATTATTTACGAGTTTGTTATTTATGATTCGTGAGAACTTAAGACTTGATTTGACTTTATATTTTTGTTAGTTTATTTTTAGAATGCATCGAAAAGTTTTCCTGCATTATATGAGTCTTTCATTCTTATAAATAGGTACTGATTTGATTTCTTCAATTGTATACTCAGGGACCTTACAACATCACAAATGGTAGTCTGCTGTCTTATTTATTATTATTATCCGTGGGTTATTAGATATTGCAGAATTGTTCTGGACGGCCAACACAACGCGGCAAATAGTACTGTTTGTAAATAATTTTCGTATTATTATCATTTTCTGTTTGTTCCTGTTTTGAGTATATAGGTTAAGTATATAGGTTAAGTTTGTTTGTTTGTATTAGTATAGTGTGTGTTTTTGAAATAAAGAATATTTCCGTCCGTTGTTTTCCTCACCCGTACCGGAGCGAGCGAACCGACCATCTCCAGAGGGAGATAGGACATATAGCCCTCTCACTCGCTCACGGAAATCTAATCACATTTTTGTAATTATTTCATATTAGAAAGTGTAGGATTCTAATAAGAAATGTAAACTTAGAACCTAATTAGGTAGGCACTCTAAATAAGACACACACTTAGGTCATAAGTAGTACCTAGACTAGTGATAAACTGTATAATCGTGTTTCCGTTCAATAAAGAGGTGAGGGTGGCGGGGGTACCCGAAAATGATATTAATTGCGGCGCATGCTCCATACAAGCGCGCACTCGAGAGAGAAGACACCGACGACTCAACTACCTCCGCCGCCTTCCAGTTACCGAAGAAAACTCCTGCTTTTCATTTACTGGCCCCCGTCTTGCTGCACTCCAGCGCACAACTGATGTGCGAGATTTTAGAATCCCGAACAAGAATAATTATCACTAAGTATTTAAAAAACTTTATTATCAACACACCACAAACTTAAACATAATACATTTTTTAAAGCACATACATTTTTATGATACATACAAGTTTTTACTTCTACAGAGTTTTTATACATATCATATCATCATCATCATCATTATTATCAGCCAAAGGACGTCCACTGCTGAACATAGGCTTCCCCCACGGTTTTCCACAGCGACCGATTACTAGCGGTCTGCATCCAATTTGATCCTGCAATCTTTATAAGGTCGTCTGTCCATCTTGTTGGACGTCCTACGCTGCGTCTTTGGTCGAAGGGTCTCCAATCCAGAAATTTCCTGCCCCAACGGCCATTAGTTCTTCGCGCTATGTGCCCTGCCCATTGCCACTTGAGCTTACTGATTCTCAAGGCTATGTCCGTTCCCTTATTTCTTCTACGTATCTCCTCATTTTTGATTCGATCACGTAGAGAAACACCCAGCATAGCCCTCTCCATCGCTCGTTGTGTGACTTTGAGCTGCTTTATAAGGCCCATAGTTAGAGACCATGTTTCGGATCCGTATGTCATCACTGGTAACACACACTGGTTGAAGACTTTCGTCTTTGGACACTGAGGTAAATGAGATGAGAAGACACTCTTGCGCAATTTCCCGAACGCTGCCCAGACGAGTTGAATTCGTCGATTGACCTCTTTCTCGAAGTTGGACATACCCAATTGGAACACTTGTCCCAGGAAGACGTACTCGTCAACAACTTCGAGAGTTGAGTTCCCAATGGATACTGGAGTGGGTACAATAAGGGAACTTGACATAATTTTCGTCATCTCCATGTTCATTTTAAGACCCACTTGTTGGGAGACTCGGTCAAGGTCTTCGAGCATAGTGCCAAGATCGTCCAGCGTCTTTGCCACAACGACTATATCATCGGCAAATCGGAGGTGTGTGATGTATTCGCCATTGAAATTGATGCCGATTCCTTCCCATTCCAGAAGTTTGAAGGCATCTTCCAATGCTGCTGTAAACAGTTTCGGAGATATAACATCTCCCTGTCTCACACCTCTCCGCAATGGAATCGCCTTCGTGTTCTGCTCCTATACTCGGACCGACATGGTGGCGTTATTGTAAAGGCACTTTAACACCTCTATATACCTATAGTCTATGTGGCACCGCTGCAGAGACTGAAGCACCGCCCAAGTTTCAATCGAATCAAAAGCCTTCTTACGAGTATAGTCCACAAACGCTAAGCATAGAGGCATATTATACTCCTCTGACTTCTGTATAATTTGCCTAAGCGTATGGATGTGGTCTATGGTACTAAAGCCTCTTCGGAAACTGGCTTGTTTGGGAGGCTGGAAGTCATCAAACCTACGTGCGAGACAATTCGTGATGACCCTTGAAAACAGCTTGTAGACATGGCTCAGAAGTAAGATGGGTCTGTAGTTCTTCAATAGGGTTTTGTCTTCTTTTTTGGGATTTGTATGAATATCCCTTATTACCTCAAACTACAAAACATTCTTGGTCAGTCAGCACTGCATCGCAGTTAGAAAAACTACGGTAACGGTAACTACGGTATGTTATTGTTGGTATACAAACAAACAGAAAAAATAGCAAAGTCAATGACAACTTAGTATTTGATCACTGTAATGGATATAGAAGAACTAGGGACATAGCCTTGAGAATCAGTAAGTTCTTTGTCTATTAAATAGTAATCAGTATTTTTTTTGTATATTCACCTCAATATGATTTATATCAACATCAATGTTTTTACACTATTTAAATTTACATTGCCCCTATTTAGAATTAATTCATGCTGACAATTTATAATAATCTTATCATAATCGTTCGCAAAGCTAAACCGTCCATTACTTTTAAAACCATTTTATCTCCAACCCCATAAAGCTGCAACCTTGCTTTCCCCCTCATTCATGGATATTAGGGATTAGTTGTTGTTATACCTGCATTCTTGATCCGATCTATTTCAACACCATTTAGTTCATATCTGATGTCTGAAACAGGAACATAAAAGGGTTGTTAATAAAACTCAAATCTTTTTTGAGAGGTTTTTGGTCTTTATCGAGCGGTGTAATTAATCCTTCGATTTGATTAGAATTAGCCGATGGTATTATGTATAAATCCTGCTGTTGTATCGGGATCCTAATCTCATCGTTTTCTTTAAAGCTATTGGTATAAGGGGTATACGTATGAATTTCATAACTCTCAATCGTATTATCGAATTCTGCTACGTCAAACAATTGTAAAATATTCATAATGCTTTAAAGCTAAGACTTTCTAGAAAGAGTTTATTAGACTTAGATAATATATTTTTTTATACGTCCACTCTCTTTAGTAATGTGGGAACTAATAACTTTTTACCACGTAAAGCTATTTTTTTATTTAAATCGATCATGATGATGATTTTTGTAATTGCATGCGTAATATTATGTGTTCTCTCCTGAAGTCAATGCACTGTCCACGTTCATCAACAATTTTAACTTTGATTCGAGATATATTTTCCTTGATTATTGGTAAATAAATAATGTTTTTTGTTTTTTCTATCAATCGGTGACCGGGAGGTACGTTAGGCACAAATTCATGAATTACATGGGACGGTAATCCGTTTATGTAGGAACCTTTTACAATATTACATTCGATTCGTATGACAGACACTGGGAGAATGCCGTTCTCGGTCTCTGATTCATGCTATTTATTTGCTTCTAATTTTTATTATGAAAAACTAAAAGTTTACCAATACTGTTTTTTCCATCAAATTTATTGTTTTAGTACCATAAATAGAACATTTCAAGGTGTTGTTATTCAATTGAATGTTTATTTCAAATCCATTTACATTATCTTCCAAAAAAAATTGTAGATCATACAAATCGTAGGTACCACAAGGTATTTCTATTTTTTTCTCCACTATCTCCATAAGCAAATGTATTATTAGTTGTATTCACATTTGGTATAGAATTGAGTGTAGAAAAAAATATCAGACCACATTCCCAATTATTTTCAATGCTTAGCGGTGTTACAATATATGTTTCCAATATTGATTCGTTACCAGTGAATGTTAACGTTAGAGACATGTTATTAAAGTAACATGTTCATGAGTTAAACAATTTATAATAAAAAAAATTAAGAATTTTAGACATAAATGACCACAGTTATATGGATTATTTTTTTGTTCATTATCGTAATTATAATTTACATCGTTGCCTTTGTACTGTATGAATTCTTTCGGTGGTTTTAAATTACCCTAACTATCAAAGTATTCAACATAGTCTTTACATTTCACGTAGGCTACCCAATGAGAACCCGAACTTTGAGAATCATCGAAATTGATTATTCCACATTCTTTAAGTAGTCGGCGTTTTGGTTATTTATCTCTCATGAATACTCCACAAAGGTATGTAATATTTTGTGCATGATTTATGATATCGATATTTGTAAGAGCTCTGTTGGGTAGCCTGGTATTTAGTTTTTTTTATTAGTTTTACTTGATAAACAGATTTTCAAACCATTATTGTATTGTTCAAGCCATAATCCTTTTCCAATAGATAAGGATTCCATTTTTCCATGATGTCTTTTCATTTCTTTAAGACGTTCTTGTGCATCTTTGACGTCTTTAACAACTTTAGCAATACCTGCAGCACCACCAGCTAAACTGCCAACAGCGGATAGCCCGGTTCTCGGAACAGGAATATATCTTAGAAGTTTTACAGATAAATCTGATATCATTTCTCGAGCTGCAGCGATAGCCAAATCTATTGCTGCTTTCTTACAGGGTGGTTTTAAATTTACCAATCGTTTTGTTATATGAGATATGATATGATTAAATTTAATTTTAATACCATTACCAGATGTTTTAAATCTTCTTGTTTTAGAGCTCTTTAGGCCTGCACCAGAGCTAACTTCAGCTAGCATTGCTTTATTCACCAAATGAGTGTTACCTTATTTATTAGTTTCATGTCGGCCTTATTACGATCTTCTAATGATGAAAACTTGTTATATGCTTTTAATATTAGGACAATACAACATCAGATTTTGATACCCATGAGTTTGCACTTGACGGCAATCCTAACCATTTTATTAAAACCTTGTTGCCTTTCTTCCTAATACTTTTTCAATTAGGTAAAGGTGGGTGTTCTTAGTCTTTTGAAGTTCTTCACTGTCAAATGATCCAAGTATAGGCTGGAATCTTGAATCAGTCAAATATATGTAACTGAACCAGTACTACATGTTTACATTTTTTATTGGTAAGTAACTATTAATACATATCCATCCATAATACTTAGAAGTAACTACATAACTTATGTGTATATATTTTTTACAATAACGAATCACAATGCCTCCTCGGTAATGTATTGACTTGATCATCCTCTCTGTTTAAAACTTGTTTTTCTATATTTTGAGAATATATAACATGGGTCTTATCAAATTCATTTTGAGTCTCACGTTCAAGTTATGTTTTAAAGTATGTCTATATTGACTTGATTTAATATGTTTTGTAATATGTTTAGAAACCCCTTTAGCTTTTTTATTTGACACTTCAGATTCTAAATACAGTATAATTTTGCTCTCAATCCTATGTACTCTTTTATCACATCACTCCATATTTCATCCTTGAATAAGCCAGAAATTTTAGCGTTAATCTTCGGTATATTATATATATTGGCATCCTCAAAATTACTAGTATCAAATTCTGATAAATCAGATTTAATGTCTTCATAAAAATCTTGTGTATTTATAGTATACAAAAGACTATCAGTATCGGTATAGCATAATTAAGTTTTACTTCCAAACTTATTTTTAATAAAATTATAATGAAAGTTGTAAAGGTGTTGTTTTGCGTATTCGAGACCAAAAATCCTATATAAATTGGTATGTCTAATACAACTTTTTCCTTTTTAAATTGTATAGCGACAAAATTCTTTGAAAATATACCAATACTATGTAAGTTAGGTCTTGCAATCAACTGTTCAGCTCCATTTTTTTTTATTAGTGCTGTTATTAACATCTCTCCATGATGTAATTAGTTTCACATCCACTTGCTTTCTTTTATTTTCTATTGTTTTTCCGAAAATTGCCTTATTTAGTAATTAAAATAAATCTTTTTCAAATGTAGGTTTGGATGCTTGACGTAACCGAGTATTTAATTGAATGTATTTTGCTAGAAAATTGTCTTGACGAAATTGCACAATACGATGTATTCTGCTTAATACTAGACCATTCTTTATACATTGTTTTAAGTGTACGTGATGAATCACGTATTCAAACTTATTATATAAACATGCGATCAACTTCTTTGTTTTCCCTCCAGGTGAAACAAACTTTTCAGGAGCAAATGGAAGATCACTATCTTTTTCGTAGAAAATCATCTGGATATATTCAATCTACTTCTAATATATATTCAAGCTCAGAATCGTCTGATACATCGTGAACATCGAATTTTCTTACTTCATACTCAGTCATAAATCTAAAATCTGATATGGGTAATTTTTGTAACATTGCATAGCCATATAAGTTATTAAAATTAAGATAAATTAGATTATAGAAGGCCTAGAATTGTCATATTCGGAAAGATATTTGTTGTTTGCTTTTGCATATCTTAGAGAGCACTGAGCCAATCCACCTCGGATACCTTTTTTTAACAATTAATACATTTCTATATAACTAATCAAGTCTGACTGCACACCAGTATGCAAAAGCATTGCATCCCGGCTGAGGCCAGAAGATGTTACATAAAAGACAGGATCTCACTTACTACACATTCTATATTTTTCAAAGATGTCGCATAATAATAAAACGTCAATTTTGAGATGTAAATCTGTTTATGCTCCAAGAGAATGAATATTGAAAGCGTTCCATATTCATCGCGATCTTAAATATTCCTTATCAGTAATATGTTCACCTGTAAGACTGTTAAAAAAATTTCTTTAAGGAGGAATACAGTTCTCATCAAATTTAGATCACGAATCCATGTAATCGTAAGGATAGACCCCTTTCTTCCGGACAAATCAAAGTGTACTTTATTGCTCAAATCTTTAAACAAATGATGAAAATCTTCTTCAACAAGACTTTTACTAAACAAATCTAAACTAGTTCCAAGAAATTGATAAGAATCTAAAAATTTTATTTGCAAAGATTTTAAACGATGAACGTAAGGTTATGAAATATATCAGGTATGAATGATTCGGTTTTAAACAACATATTACACTTGAAATAAGCAGCACCTTTATATTGAGAAGTAACGTGATCATGGTCGCGAACTTTATCTTCACTAGACAGCCTGTCGTGACAAATATGGCAAGTACTCGCATTTTGAAATTCATTCTCTTGTTGCTTACTAAGCGGCTCCATTTCTTTATTACTGTTTAGTATTTTACATATCATAAGTGAATCTTTTATTAAGCTTTTTCTAAAAACACTAACACAGTCTGGATCTATGTATGAAACAAATTTATTTAAAGTGGAGTCATATGAACAACCGATATAACAGGCGAAACATAAAGGTTTTTGAATCTTATATTTTTTCATATTTTGAGAACTGTTTTCAGAGCAATTAAAGTCTGCATAAATAACACACTTAAGTTTCTGTTGTTAGCTAACATTTATAAAACAAAGTTTCCTGTTTGGTTGTGGTAACACAGTAAAAACTTTTGAACAGTTAAGTGATTCATGTTTCAGCTTTGACACGAAAAATTGCATACAGTTTTACAGAAATAAGATTTACTATGATGGCGAGTCACCTGCTTCTGCACGAGTCTCTCGAGATCTTTAATTAAACAAAAGTGACCTTGCTTTTCTTTTTCTATGTATAGTTAATTTATGTGATTATTTTTTCTTTCATTTGTCTTATACAGAGGACCAGTTATGTTGTTTTTGTTATCAATACCATATACGTTGATACTAATTGTAGGATTACGTTTTTCGAAAAAAATTATATCATTAGATGAAGGTGGGAACTCCATACCCTGTTTAATCAGCAGAGACGCGTAATATGGATAATAACTAGGTCTATTAACATTTTTCTTACAAGGGAAAAGAGCTGCCACTACACTCCATAAAAACAGTACTCATCGTTATTCTTAATATTCAGACAACTCTTAGTATTTCTTATAACGCTTGGTAACTCAATATACGTACCACCTCTTAAGTGAGAATACTTATTTATATTAATCTCAAGATGAGCTGGCGATCTAAGTGACCACCTAGACTCACAGTGTTGAAATTCAATTAGTTTGTCTTTTAATACATTACAAACTTTCATTAACATTTCATTTAGATCAGTGTTCCAAAAAACTATTTCATACTTAGTATTAATAAATGACTTCATCTCTTGCCATTCTGATTTAGAAAGAACAAAGTTCGCAAGCAGTTCAAAATTTATTTTTAATGAGTCATATGCTTTTATTTAATGAACGTTGTATTAACTGAATAATGACTTTAGAAATATCATATAAAAACTCTTCCGGGGCTAAATATTCTCTATTTTGGAGCGGATAAATTGTATAAGTGATAATTCTATTTTTAAAGGCAGTTGAAATAATATCTACGTTTTCTAACTCAGTTTTTAAGATACAGTTTTTCGTATGCAAATTAGTTCTCAAGTGATATATATAATTATTTCTGTTTAGATTTATATTGCATCTATCACAGTGGAAACTTAATAGTGTTCCGCTCTGAAAGAAGAAAACAAAGTATTTTTAATATTAGTAAATATATTTTATTATAAGTCTAAAGTAACATCTTCTATACTAATATTATAAAGCTGAAGAGTTTGTTTGTTTGTTTGAACGCGCTAATCTCAAAAACTACTGGCCCGATTTGAAAAAAATTTTTTACGTTGGATAGTCCATTTATCGAGGAAGGCTTTAGGCTATATAACATAAAGACACGACTCATAAGACCACAGCAGAAATGAAAAATGTTGCGAAAACGGGAGAAAGATATTTCATTTTGAGAGCTTCCGCTGTATACGCTGCGGAAACCGCTTAAGTTACACAAAAATCATGTATGACAGGATTGTTCAGCATTAAGAGTTCTATAATAAAGTCCGCGACAGCATATGTCTATCTTTTATGGTTGACATACTACAACCTTTTTTATGTTAATAAATTTGTGAAAAAATAATGCATTATTTTTAGAGGTGTATTATACACACAGGTATTTATTCTTATCAAAATAAATACATTCATCATCACGAGCATTTCATTTAGAACAAAGTTGCTCTTTATATTATTTGATTCCAATAAATATCTTAGGAGCTTTCACAGTTTTAACATAACTTCGCACCAAAATAATGTTCACAGCTTAAGTACAGACAACAGCTCGTCAAGGTAAACACTGCGGTATCTTATGAAGTTGTAATAAGGGCTAGTTTGCAACAAAAGTGGATAACCTGATGTGCTGGCCACTGTACAACGTGCGCTTGCGCTAATCTTTACTAATATTATAAAGCTGAAAAGTTTGTTTGTTTGTTTGTTTGTTTGAACGCGCTAATCTCAGAAACTACTGGCCCGATTTGAAAAAATATTTTTATGTTAGATAGTCCATTTATCGAGGAAGGCTTTAAGCTATATAACTTAAAGCTACGACTTACTAGACCACAGCAGCAATGAAAAATGTTGCGAAAACGGGAGAAAGATATTCCTTTTGAGAGCATCCGCTGCGTACGCTGCGGAAACCGCTAAAGTTACACAAAAATCATGTATGACAATATTGTTCAGCATTAAAAGTTCTATAATAAAGTCCGCAACAGCATAAGTCTATCTTTTATGGTTGACTTACTACAACCTTTTTTATGTTAATAAATTTGTAAAAAAATAAAGCATCATTTTAAGAGGTGTATTATACACACAGGTATTTATTCTTATCAAAATAAATACATTCATCATCACGAGCATTTTATTTAGAACAATGTGGCCCTCTATATCATTTGATTCCAATAAATATCTTAGGAGCTATCACAGTTTTAACATAACTCCGCACCAAAATAATGTTCGCAGCTTAAGTACAACGTGCGCTCGCGCTAATCTATACTAATATTATAAAGCTGAAGAGTTTGTTTGTTTGTTTGTTTGAACGCGCTAATCTCAAAAACTACTAGCCCGATTTGAAAAATTATTTTTACGTTGGATAGTCCATTTATCGAGGAAGGCTTTAGGCTTTATAACATAAAGCTACGACTCATAAGACCACAGCAGAAATGAAAAATGTTGCGAAAACGGAAGAAAGATATTCCTTTTAAGAGCTTCCGCTGCGTACGCTGCGGAAACCGCTTCAGTTACACAAAAATCATGTATGACAGGATTGTTCAGCATTAAGAGTTCTATAATAAAGTCCGCGACAGCATATGTCTATCTTTTATGGTTGACTTACTACAACCTTTTTTATGTTAATAAATTTGTAAAAAAATTATGCATTATTTTTAGAGGTGTATTATACACACAGGTATTTATTCTTACCAAAATAAATACATTCATCATCACAAGCATTTCATTTAGAACCATGTTGCTCTTTATATCATTTGATTTCAATAAATATCTTAGGAGCTATCACAGTTTTAACATAACTCCGCACCAAAATAATGTTCGCAGCCTAAGTACAACGTGCGCTTGCGCTAATTATATTATAAAGCTGAAGAGTTTGTTGGTTTACGCGCTTATCTCAGGAACTGCTGAACCGACAGGAAAAAGAAATCTGTGTTAGATAGCTTATTTATTGAGAAAGGCTTTAGGATATAAAACATCACGCTGCGACGGGAAGGGAGGGAGCTAACTCAAAACGCGCGGACGAAGTCGCGGGAGACCGCTATCTATACTAATATTATAAAGCTGAAGAGTTTGTTTGTTTGTTTGTTTGTTTGAACGCGCTAATCTCAGAAACTACTAGCCCGATTTGAAAAATTATTTTTATGTTAGATAGTCCATTTATTGAGGAAGGCTTTAGGCTACATAACATAAAGATACGACTCATAAGACCACAGCCGAAATGAAAAATGTTGCGAAAACGGGAGAAAGATATTCCTTTTGAGAGCTTCCGCTGCATACGCTGCGAAAACCGCTTAAGTTACACAAAAACCATGTATGACACGATTGTTTAGCATTAAGAGTTCTATAATAAAGTCCGCAACAGCATAAGTCTATCTTTTATGGTTGACTTACTACAACCTTTTTTATGTTAATAAATTTGTAAAAAAATAAAGCATCATTTTAAGAGGTGTATTATACACACAGGTATTTATTCTTATCAAAATAAATACATTCATCATCACGAGCATTTTATTTAGAACAATGTGGCCCTCTATATCATTTGATTCCAATAAATATCTTAGGAGCTATCACAGTTTTAACATAACTCCGCACCAAAATAATGTTCGCAGCTTAAGTACAACGTGCGCTCGCGCTAATCTATACTAATATTATAAAGCTGAAGAGTTTGTTTGTTTGTTTGTTTGAACGCGCTAATCTCAAAAACTACTAGCCCGATTTGAAAAATTATTTTTACGTTGGATAGTCCATTTATCGAGGAAGGCTTTAGGCTTTATAACATAAAGCTACGACTCATAAGACCACAGCAGAAATGAAAAATGTTGCGAAAACGGAAGAAAGATATTCCTTTTAAGAGCTTCCGCTGCATACGCTGCGGAAACCGCTTCAGTTACACAAAAATCATGTATGACAGGATTGTTCAGCATTAAGAGTTCTATAATAAAGTCCGCGACAGCATATGTCTATCTTTTATGGTTGACTTACTACAACCTTTTTTATGTTAATAAATTTGTAAAAAAATTATGCATTATTTTTAGAGGTGTATTATACACACAGGTATTTATTCTTACCAAAATAAATACATTCATCATCACAAGCATTTCATTTAGAACCATGTTGCTCTTTATATCATTTGATTTCAATAAATATCTTAGGAGCAATCACAGTTTTAACATAACTCCGCACCAAAATAATGTTCGCAGCCTAAGTACAACGTGCGCTTGCGCTAATTATATTATAAAGCTGAAGAGTTTGTTGGTTTACGCGCTTATCTCAGGAACTGCTGAACCAACAGGAAAAAGAAATCTGTGTTAGATAGCTTATTTATTGAGAAAGGCTTTAGGATATAAAACATCACGCTGCGACGGGAAGGGAGGGAGCTAACTCAAAACGCGCGGACGAAGTCGCGGGAGACCGCTATCTATACTAATATTATAAAGCTGAAGAGTTTGTTTGTTTGTTTGTTTGTTTGAACGCGCTAATCTCAGAAACTACTAGCCCGATTTGAAAAATTATTTTTATGTTAGATAGTCCATTTATTGAGGAAGGCTTTAGGCTACATAACATAAAGATACGACTCATAAGACCACAGCAGAAATGAAAAATGTTGCGAAAACGGGAGAAAGATATTCCTTTTGAGAGCTTCCGCTGCATACGCTGCGAAAACCGCTTAAGTTACACAAAAACCATGTATGACACGATTGTTTAGCATTAAGAGTTCTATAATAAAGTCCGCAACAGCATAAGTCTATCTTTTATGGTTGACTTACTACAACCTTTTTTATGTTAATAAATTTGTAAAAAAAAAATGCATTATTTTTAGAGGTGTATTATACACACAGGTATTTATTCTTATCAAAATAAATACATTTATCATCACGAGCATTTCATTTAGAACCAATTTGCCCTTTATATCATTTGATTTAAATAAATATCTTAGGAGCTATCACAGTTTTAACATAACTCCGCACCAAAATAATGTTCGCAGCTTAATACAACGTGCGCTTGCGCTAATATATTATAAAGCTGAAGAGTTTGTTTGTTTAAACGCGCTTATCTCAGGAACTGCTGGACCGATTTGAAAAAATATTTCTGTGTTGGATAGCTTATTTATCAAGAAAGGCTTTAGGATATAAAACATGACGCTGCGACGGGAGGGGAGGGAGCAAACTCAAAACGCGCGGACGAAGTCGCGGGGGACCGCTAGTTATATTATAAAGCTGAAGAGTTTGTTGATTTGAACGCGCTTATCTCAGGAACTCCTGAACCGATTTGAAAAAATATTTCTGTGTTAGATAGCTTATTTATTGAGAAAGGCTTTAGGATATAAAACATCACGCTGCCACGGGAGGGGAGGGAGCAAACTCAAAACGCGCGGACGAAGTCGCGGGGGACCGCTAGTATATTATAAAGCTGAAGAGTTTGTTTGTTTGAACGCGCTTATCTCAGGAACAGCTGGACCGATTTGAAAAAATATTTCTGTGTTGGATAGCTTATTTATCGAGAAAGGCTTTAGGATATAAAACATGACGCTGCGACGGGAGGGGAGGGAGCAAACTCAAAACGCGAAGTCGCGGGGGACCGCTAGTTTATTATATGACTGTAGAAATACGTGTTTTTAACTCAATATGACATCATTAACAATATTTAAGAGTAAATATAGGCTTAACAGAGTACGAAATATTAAAACAAAACGTTAATTAATTTTTTCCTCCTTTAAAGACTTTAGTGACTCGGATTTGGTACTGAAACAAGAAACAACAAAATATTATCGATTTATTAACTAGAGTTACTAAGCAGTGAAATGAAAGAGTAATGAAATAACTATGTTTTTAGAATCTGTACGCACATTTTATTATAAAGTATAAGTGAGGTTAGGTTAGGTTTTAACGTTTTATGATCTAGTGTAAATTTAAAGACAACGACATATCTTAAAAGTTGACTAAAATTAGATACTATTAGAAAACTGCATAGGATAATTAAAACAGGTAATAAATCAGTTCACAGCTTACCTTTTTTAATAATCTTGGTGTCAGTTTTAATATTAGACTTTGCTTTTGCCTCCTCATATTTGACTCTGAAATATAAAAAAGATACTTATTAATTAAAAAGGTATTAGAAAATACAACAATTATTAAAAATAATAAGCAATGATGTATTGTTGTTAACACTACAAAATATTATAGTACCTACGAAAATAAGAAATAAGTATTGATAGATATCTTTTAGAATTTTCTTTAGCCGGAATTTTAGTTTTCCTCTTGTTTCTTTTTGGTTTATCTTGATGGGAGAGAGGAACAATAGGAGTGCAGTTAGATGAAACTGGCTCCTGAGCCCGGTCACTCCTGAGTGACGGCACGCTGCTCGCGAACCGGCGACACATGCGCCAGTGATGGAGCATTTGACGAACTCGAAGAACTGCTTGATGATGATGAAGAGGAATCGTATTCCTCGTCAGACGATTTATTGGTCTTAGACCTAAAAATGAAATAATTGATATTTATTATAAAATAGTTATGAAAATTTATTATAAAATATTTGTTTATTTAGATATTGACTTACTCTAGCTGTGCAGATACTAATGATTCAAACTGAGTACTGCAGACCCTGAATTCGGAAGTATCCATCCAATCGTGTATTACTTAATTTAAATATTGAATTACTCTGGCTCTACAATACCTATCTAGTAGGTAGATAAATAAGATGAAAAAGGTACTTTTACATTGTAGTGTTATTTTTTTTTAACACTTATTGACACTTAAATTACTGATGTGTACAACTGTAAACCTTATCGGACAAAAAAATGAGCCCATCAAGATATATTTATAGACTATTCCTGTACCTGTGTTCTTTTTAGTATAGGTACACGACGCCGCTGTCGCTGGCGCAACATTAACACCAAATATATCCCACATCTGATATCAATGAAAACGATTATAGTTCGATGTATGTGTTCGATGTGTTAAAATATCAATTCTGTTTGTGGATAAATCAATTGACTTTCTGCCTTAACGGCCAGATCATAGAAATTCAAATTATTTGTACTACCTGTCTTATAAACAAAATCATTTAAAAAATTTCTTGGTAAGGTAAATTTCATCAAAAATGTCATTTCAGTAATGTTTTTCATTGCAAGCGATTTATTGTAACTTTAGCGAATTATGTCGGTAAGTAAAACTAATATTTAAGTTCAGTCATTGAGTTACCCGTATAACGATACCTGTATTCTGGTGTATTTCAATCAAAACGTTTTGTTAGTTCCAGGAGGCTGAAGACCTTTTCCCATTCATTCCCAATATGCCGCTGAAACTAAGTAGTGACAGTCAAGGTCAGGATGAAGCAGGTCCTCTCCGAAACAAGAGGCGAAACAAGTGGTAATCATTGATGGAAAATCCTTGGATAGTGACCGAAAATCTTGTGAGCCCGAGATAAGTGTTCAATATGTCGCGCAAAGCATATTTGATAACGTTTATTGTGATATACGAGGAATCATTAAAAATAAACAAGACTCCATGTGTGACCTATGATGTAACGTACATACCTACATAATAATAACAATGAATTACTTAATACAATATGAGTTTAATTTTTATGCCCCGATCGCTTATGTCTTCATAGATACCTATTTATTATGCTGTAATTCAAGTAATTGCATACATCTGAGTACGTAAAATATATTAAAGAATCAGTATTATAAAACTTAAGAATTAAAATCATTTGTCTATTCAGGAACTTTAGTACTCAGAGTAATGAACTTAAGTATACACTATATATAGTGCATCAGTGCTGATGTATGCAACAAAAAAAACTCATAAATAATGTAGAATTATAAAATTAGGAAAGTTGGCGCACGGTTCCCTGTGAAAGGATCTGGGGTCTGAGTCTAGAGTTGTCAGGTACTCGAGTACCCCGATAAATCAGATCCAGGAAGAGCGAAAAGGGCACACCAGAGCGCCTTTTTCGAGGTGCTGCTCTCGTGTGTTCGCTCTTCCTGGATCTGGTTTGGGTACCTACTCGAGTACCTGAAAACTCTAGACTCAGACCCCAGATCCTTTCACAGGGAACCGTGAGCCAGCTTTCCCAATTTTATACTACTCGGGTGATCATTTCTGATATTTAAGATGATTGCACCATAGGATTAGACTTCTTACGAGATCATGGATGCAATTTGGACATCAAATGTGACGTACTAAAATATGGCTATATTGAGATTTAATTGAAACGTGGATTTATGGGAAATATCTATTTTATAAAAGATGTCAAACAAACTTCCTGTGGATCAATTGGCGATTCATCATGGGTACAACGATGCTCGGGACGAGCATATCTTAGAGGAGGGTAGTGCCACGTACGAGCTGTCAACGTCAGGCTCGTCAACGACAAGCTGAGCTGCCTGCCTGCGTTGACACGTAATAGATAAAAGAAAGAAGGATTCGAATTCAAATCGACAGAAATTAAAGATCTCGTACACATAACGCTATAATATCGCGAACACCTTAAGAACCAAAATTGCTTGCACCTAGTGTCGTCTTGTGATTTCTGTCCATCTGTTTTATTTACATTATTCTGATATCTATGGCTGTTATAGTGATTTTTTGATAATGTATCAATGCTTGAAATATATTTTTTAAGTAATAATTTTAGATTATTTGTGATTTTTGTCTGTAAGTCGTTTTTTTTTTAAAGGTAATTTTATTTGCCACCATAGGTTCCATCACCTTTTTAAGTTCTGTTATTGTAATCACTGAAGTCATAGTCGTAAAATAGTTCCCTCATTAGCTCAGCTCCGCAAAATGTTGACTATTAGACGTAACTACATGTCAACATTAGGATACTACTGCGAACACTATACGTGCCTTTAAAATTTGAGGGATTACCTCGATTGCACCAAGATCCTAACATCGGATTGGCAATAATGAAACCAACAAGAAGGTAAAACCTCTAGGTAGGCGAAATTGTTTTTCAAATCAGTCTACAATTGACTGATATATGAAGTAGCAAGTAACTCGTAGATAGGTGCAAAATAAAGTACGTAAAGTCGAATTTATAACCTCCTACTTTTTGAAGACGGTTAATAAACAATGTTGTCGTTGATCAGTTAGACCATCGTAGACGCACCTTTGCTAAAACACATTCTTGAATACGTTATTAAGTTATGTCCTCTAGCTAAATTTTCACGTTTATCACCGCTTTGAATTTTTTTCGCCAAGTGTTTTTGACTCATTGTTAATGTTTCGACTTTTAAGTAATGACGTCTGTGTGAGCGTCTGTGTAACAGGTGCTAAAATGGGAAATACATACAAAAACATCAAACCTAGCGATGATATCAGCTGGACAAATTTTTTTAGGCAGGTAAGATAGCATCATATAATAATTAATAAATTATTGGAAAATATAAAAACGTAGAATAGTGTTGAATAGCCCTACATGTGTCCTGCATATGGCACTGTCTGTTTGCTAATATTTTCAAAAAATCCCTTCCTCGTCTATAAAAAAATCATAAAAAATGTGTTTATAAATGTTGATTTTCCAAAAAAAAAACTTTTAATGATTGCAGGTGCTTGTAGCTCTACTATTATGGACGTCATACATGAACACTGGGCTGGGATTGGGAACTCCCACGGTGGCCGTGCCACAGTACCGAGCGGAGGCCAACTCCACTGACGCAGTCAGCTTAGAAATGACTTCTTGGCTCAGTAAGTGGACGTATTACACTAATTTTTATACACTAATTTTTATACTGTTAATTATGTGAACGACAACCTCCATTAGAAACCAAACCGATCTCCGGTGCACAATCATAATTTTCTATATTTTCTTGGTTCAGGATTGTGGCAATATTAATGTTTTTGTTTTCCATAACACAAGTGCATTGGATACGTAATCAGGAGTTAGAGCAATGTTCAATGTACCTTTGTGATGGGTGTCATATATTGATTTATTTTATGATAATCTGCTTCTTACCTCATAATCCATAAGGTCTAACTACAAAAAGCTAAATTAATACAAACAAATGTTATAAATCCAAAATTTTCTGTTTTGGTTACTGCAGCACCAGTCAGTGACCTAAAGAATTAAAATAACAATTTTAAATGTTCAGTGCTGCTGAGTATCATGCTTATTATATAATTTAAGGTATCATTACACTAATTAAGTTTTTATCATCTTTTTCAGCATCGGGCTTCGGCATATCCGGATCGGTCTCTCTATTTTTCATTGTTCCTTTAGCGCATTATTTCGGTCGGAAATTACTTATGATTGTTATCCCTATCAGCGCGTTCATTTCTTCACTGTTGCTTTATCTTAGCAAGACTGCTATGCACTTACTTATCAGCCAAGTTTTATTAGGGCTAACCATTTCTGCTCAAAGTTCCGTGTATCTTCTGATACTGACTGAATACTTTTCGCCGAAGTATAGAGGAGTATTTTTAACGATAAAAAGCGCAACATTCTTCTGGGGCGTATGGATAGCTAACGCAGTCGGAATATTCACAAACTTCAGATACAGTGGTATAATTGGAATGTTTTGCGCCGCTTACAGCATAATAATTGGGTTAATTATACCGGAATCTCCTTACTGGCTCGCCTCAAAAGAAAGGTTCGAAGAATGCACCGTCGCTCACCGATGGCTAAAAGGAACCAACAAATATTCTGAAAATGAATTAGCCGTCATGATCGCTTCACAGAAAGAAAAAAGCAAAAACGAAAATTCTGATATACCTTTACTTAAGCAAATCAAGACTCATATAAAATCATTCAAGCAGCCAGATATATACAAACCTATGCTTTTAGGATTAACTGCCATGAGCGTTTACAGCTTTTCTGGTAAATTCGTATGCGCTGTATATTCTATAGAAATGATGAAGAAGTTAAGTCGTAATAAGTCAACAGTGACTTACGCGGTGTTGATTTTAGATGGGGTTTCAGTTTTCGGGATGTACGTTGGGTGTGGTCTATCGAAAATACTCAAAAGACGTACTTTATTTCACACGACTGCAGCGATAGGTGTTATGTTTTTGTTCATGATGTGTTTTTACCTTTATCTAGCAAAATTATCTGTTTTTGAAAAAAATGATTACATCATGGTAAGTATGTTAGTTATTTACTCGTTGGCAATATCCATTGGACCTATGATGCTATCCTCATCTATTGCTGCCGAATTATTACCACTGAGGTTTAGGACCTGTTGTAATTTTATCCTTTCCTTATTTATCTTATTATCAGCAAGTGGGATTTTGAAAGTATCGCCCTATGTGTTTAATGCAATTGGATTTGAGGGCGCTTATTTATGCTTTGGTATTTGTTCGACAGTATTCTTAACGTTGACGTATAACTATTTGCCTGAAACGAAGGACCGAACTTTATATGAGATTGCAGAGTTCTTTAGACCAAAGGAAAATGACGCAGCACAATGCAAACTCTTAAACAGTGCTGACAATAACCATAAATAAACCATAATACCTGATTTCATAAATAAGTAGATACGAGCAGACATTGACTTTACCGAACGTCTTTCTTAGCATTGAATTTTAGATTGTTTTATTAAGATGTGATTTTACCTCAACATGAAAAATGTCTGACTAATGGCTGTATAAAAATGTGTTTGATTGTACAACTTTATGTAAAATAAATTATAAGTAGTTAAAATAAACTATGGAGTAGCGCATCTTTTATTTACCTTTTTCATATATTGTTTTATTATAAAGAGAATCGCTTGGAACACAAAGTCTGAAACTTGTTATTGTAATTTCAAAACATTAGGTACGAGACCGTCAATATTAATTGTACATAATAAAAACAATACCCAAACATTTAACATCATCTGTGTTGTAGCTGTATGGGTTGTAATTTAGACTCTGAATTATTTAGATGGGTTATACATTTGACTTTTTTTAGTTTAAAGGGAGGTTAGTAAAAGGTGAATATAACAAAACCGGCCAAGTGCGAGTCGGACTCGCGCACTGAGGGTTCCGTGCCAACTTTAACTGAATTTGGGAATCCACTTACTTCCACTTAGTAAAATCCACAATATTTTGGTGACAGCAAATATAACTTTGTTTTTCATAGTGTTTGTATGAAGTACAAAGTTATGTTTGCGGTTGTTGAAAATGTGCTATTTCTCAAAAACTTCTCGTTCGATTCCGTCCGAAACAATTTTCGTTAAAAGTATTTGTTAAGATCTATAAATTATAATATATTTTTTTCAAAATTGACACTCGCTTAGTTTAAAAGGTAGATGGGGGGAGGGGGACGCCCATTTTACCACTTTGGAAGCGTCTAGCTATGAAACATTAGACTTTAAAAGAAAATGGTTTTAGGAACCTCGGTGTCATTTTAAAATACCTACCTATCTATACGTATCTACACGTATAGCTTTGACTTAAAAAAATTTTTTGGTTTTAGTTTCATGTAGGGAGGCCCCCTTGAATGTATTATTTTTTTATTTTTTGTATATAAATTGTAAAGCGATTAACAGGATTCATACTCCTACCAAATTTCAACAGTGTGGTGCTTATAGTTACAGAATAAAATGGCTATGACATACGGACGGACAGACAGACAGACAGACAGACTTGACGAAACTATAAGGGTTCCGTTTTTTGCCATTCGGCTACGGGACCCTAAAAATGAATTCGTAAGTCGGGAACTTTAATTGAACTACCATTTTAATACAACAATTTATTATCTACAAAAAGAAAATCCTATTAAGCGTCATCTAAGTTATTATATTTGCACTACTTAGTTCACTTCTGTGAGTACTTACTGTCATCTACAGAAAATTTTGAAAACTACGTCATTGTAAGCAGTACTTATCCACTTTTCCAACTAAACTGCAAGGCATGTTTTAGTATTACATGACACCAACAGATGGCGTGAAATTGAAATTTTCGCTTTGCCGTACAAGCTTCGTCTTATTTTAGAATACGCGAATTTTAGGTGAAGCACGTAATGTTTTAATTTAAATTAATCGAATATTGGGATGATACGCCATAATTGTTTTCACTGAAAGCTATGTGTGAATAATAAAATGAGCCTTCATTGTTATTTATTGAGCTTCTCTTCTTACTAAGATTATAGCAAGATTGGGCTTTATCGTATGATTTCCCTAAGGCAAGTAAAACGAATTCATTTTATTGAAATCTAAAAAATAAAGATGGGACAATTATTTTTTTATCCGTCCTGTTCGGAAAATAAAACATTCATTAGTAGAAATCCGGATGGAAAATAGCTTATCCATCCTTAAGATGTAAAAAAATAACTTTAATTGCTACGATCAGACATGGGGTCAAAGATAATTAAGTTACATAATATTATTAAAATCAAAGAAAGAGCTTTCCATAATTTTTTGCTTAGCTTAACAGTAAATACCGCCTAAGTACGAGTCGGACTCGCGCACTGAGGATACAGTGCTAACTTTAAGTAATTAGGGGTCCCGGAATTTTAATGTCTTTTAAAGAGACCTATCCATATATCTTATATGCATAGGTTTAAGCAAAAATTTGTTCTTTTGTTTTCATCTCTCCTGTTCGGAAAATGAAACTTTCGTGTGAAGAAAGCCGATGGAAAATAGGTTTTTCATCCCTAGTCCCAAGGTCCCAATCCCATCCCGTAATTATGAACTAGTTTCCTTCATCTTAACCAATTGTTAAATATTTGTAAAAATATTTTCTTCGGATATGAGAGCAATCTCAAAACATTGATGATGTTACGCAGCCTACGCGTTGCAAAATTCAACAGGCTTGCTAATGTGACGGTTTCAGGTTTGATTTCCGGTTGGGTCAATTTAGAAATCTTTTTTTTTATTGTCTCGGGTCTGGGTGTTGTGGTACCATCGTTGTGCCTCGTTTTCATAACACAAGGGCATTGCTACCTACTTTGAGATCAGAGCAATGTATGTGATCGGTGTCCAATATTTCTTTATTTATATGTTTATTTATTTATGGTAGGTTTTTTTTTGTTTCGTTTTTTTTTCTGTTTATTTATCATGTGCCATCATATTATAAGACTAACTGTTATATTTCTCATGAGTCTTCACGCAGTCAGTAAGTGAGTGTTTCCTCCTCTGTGAGAAGTTGATTATTTGCCTCCTTGTTTTTCAGGCTTTACTTGCCTCATGAAAATGAATAGAACCTAGGTACTCTGACTAAAACCGAACATCCAGTAACAAACTCCATATGAAAAATATGACTAATTATATTTATGACCAACGGGTGTAGTCTGAGGCAAAATTTTTGTCCTTTCGCGTGGACATCGCTGAGTCAAAGATGGTGTTTGCATGTATTTATTGCTTACGATACGATACGATACGAAGTACTATTCAGCCAGGATCAAAGCCTGATCCGGTAAAACCGGCACAACAAATAGCACGATTTTTAAAAGGAGGGACACGCTCCAGGATGGGAGAGGAGACCGACTTGCCGGATCCTATCGGCCACAACCACCAAGATATGCATCGAGTGTGGTCTAGGAATATACGGAGAAAGACAGGTAAATAAGTAGGGCTGAGCGTTGATGGGGTGGGCGATCTGCCTTGGTGGATGCGCGTGGGAGTTCTTTAAGATCTTCTTTGGTCCTTTAGATTCTGTTATATGGTCGATACACTGGTTCGGCACATGTGTTTTGCACAGGCGGCGTCCGATTTCTAGGTTTCTGAATTTCACTTGCGTCCATATTGCGTGACTGGCGTGCTTTTAAAGCTTGATGCGCTCTATCAAAGTTAATCGTTTCTAGCTTCTTCTTTTAGATCAATGAACTCCTTTGACTTTGGTCATTGTCGTATGCCTATCGCTTGATGTGCTCTTCTGACGCTCTCCGTTATAACTCTCGTTCACTTGTAGGTCCTTGCGCTCAGATATTGTTTATATTAGGTGTCATTCGCTGATATATTGCAACGCTCTCTCAACGTCGACCATTGTAGTTGTCGTCAGTTTTTCGCTCACTGCGCTCCATTGACATGGACCATTGCAGCTGTTATGTTTTTGGCTCGCTACGCTCCTTTAGCGCTGGCCACTGTAGCTGTCGTCGCTTGTAGCTCGCTGTGCTCCCTTAACGTTGGTCGTTGTAGATGTCGTCCGCTTATGGCGGCGTTAACCATTTTGGCTGTCAGACACTTTTGAGTTGCTGTTCTCCGTCGTTGGTAATTGTAGTCTCTTTACTCCACTGCTAATAAATTATGTAGCTGGTTCCCAATCCTAGTCTATTAGGTTTGGCCAGCTTGTGCTTTACCTGCTTTAGCTATTTATGTTTTTATTGTTTGTTGAGTTGCTAGAAAGCTTTTCGCTTGATGGTCACTAATGTTCTACACATATCACTAAGTCAATTAACACAGCACTTATGCAGGGAACCACTTGCACGAGGAGCGACACACATACTATATACACGCACAAAAACACAAAATTAAAACTCAGTTTCATTATTACACTGACCCACTGCTCATTTCGCTTTTTCAATTCTACAGATTTGATGACAACTTATAGAAGGAATCACTAGCACGAGAAGCGACACGCATTTTACACACACGCATAGAACACGAACACAAAATTAGAACACAATTTCATTATTTCACTGGCACACTGCTGCTTTTGTTTAGGATAACTCATGGTGTGGTAGGGTTGCATTTGACTCCTTTTATCGAATCTGCAGTTTTCATAACGACTGTACTTGCTGTGTAAAGATGTCCACAACATAAAATAAATATCAGATTAGTGCAAAACATGCTCATCTCAATAGCAGCTTGTATTTAGTAAAGTAGGTAGGGACAGGCGCTAGTAAGAGATACGCAAACTTATTGGATTTTTGTATTGAAATTGAAATATTGATAACAAAGATACTTCAACGGTGCACGTGTTCGTTGTTATTTCGAAGGCTTTTCGAAATGTTTTAAGGTCTCTTTTTAGGTGTGTTAATACCAATTTCATGCTCCTCGTCCTGTTGCTGTTGTTTAGAATATTGAAGGCTTTTTGTTAATGGCCGGCTTCCATGCACGTGTTGGGTAATGAACCAATCCATTTGTGCGAGTAATGTCTGACCCAACTACGACGAAGTAGTTAAAAGGAGGTGTTATTGTTTAAATAAAGGAAATGTGGGTACTTTAGTTTTAGGGTATCTATCATAACACAGAATTTTTTGATATCGAATTTCATTTCACAGAAAACTATTCAATGAATGTTAATATCTTTTTTTCTTGATTAATCGAATAGGTAAAAATCGTCGTTTCATAACATCGAATAACAGTTCACCAAAAAAATGATTCGCAACTGTTTTGTTAAGCAGAATAACGATATATCAAACTAATGTTTCATAGTATTATTAAGTTATCGATATAACCTTTCATAAAAACTTGTTTCAATGTGTAGCGGTTCCCACATAATTTTTTCCTCAAATAACTTAAAATGCAAGTAAGCACATGCATGCATACGCATGCAAGTAAGAAGGCATGCTCATGCATATGCATGCAAGTAAGAAGGCATACATGCATGCATTAATGCATGCAAGTAAGCAAGCAGGCATGCATTAATGCATGCATGCAAGCAAGCAGGAATGCATTAATGCATGCTTGCATAAGCATACAGGCATGCATGCAGCAAGCAAGCAGGCATGCAAACAAGCAGCATGCATTAGGATTTCCTCGTCTCCGGCGCTGCGGGAATAGCAGCCTCGTCGCCCTTGCGTAATAAGGCGCAGTCACCCACGCTCACTTACACCTTGTTACAGCGGGCGGAGGCTGCTCTCCCTCCGCGCCTCCGGCTTTTGAATTACACTCTAGTATCGGGCAGACTAGTACCACGGCAAGGAGACTACGGCGAGTCGGGATTAACGCAGTTTATTTATTAGATCAATATTTATTACTTATTTATATCAGTTATGCTTTAAATTGTCTATTAATAAAGTATGCAATATAATATTAGTAACAAATTCGTTTGGAAATACGGACTTTAGTGAAGTAAAATTCGATGTTTTAAGAATTCTGTATATTGAAACTTACGTGGAAATAAAATTATGGGTAACAAAATAGAAAGCTAACGTTACTTCGATAAAATACGTAATTTATGAAAAGAAGTAACGGTAAAATAAGATTGTAGATAATAAGCATTCGACAAAATGAAATTGTGATGTAACAAGATTCTAGAATTTGTTGAATATTATTTTGAAACATCTGCGAATCGTTTTATGGGGAATGAAAATCGATGAAGAAAATTGCGATTAAGTGATGGGTTCCCTTAGTTTTATGGTGCATGGCCGAATCAAAACCAGCCTTTGACTATTATCTTGTCCTTTGAATATAATAAAAGCTTTGTCGGGCACTATTAGGAGAGTATTGTGGAATGGCTTTTTCCTTTTTACGTATTTTGTGCAGCCGAACCAGATTACTGCGTTCTTGCTACGTTTTTTAGTCTAGGTTTGTGAGCGTTGTAGAGCTGTGATCTGATTCGCTATCTGTTTCATCTAATTGGAATATTTCCTGCGCCGCTTTCCTTATTTCTGTTGTGTTTGTTGCCAGTTCATTCCACTCTTTTCGGCTCCGTTTGAAGTAACTAAAGTCTTGTGTCAGGGAGTCTCGCCACGTGTATATCGGCCTCCCAATTTTGAATCGTTTTGCTTTGTATTTTTGTGCACTATGAAGGATGTGGGGGTGCTCTCGCCTTTGGATATGTCCATAGTAACAAAGTCTGATAAATTTAATACGCTTCGTTATGGTCATACCCTGTAAAAGCTGATGAACTTTTTGGCTTCTCGGTGTATTCTTACTGTGGCTTAGCATGTCTCTAACTATTATTCTTTCATATATTCTTAGCATTGATCTGTTTGCTTTAGTTAATGCAGCGGCTTTAAGCCCAAACTCATCGTGGGCTCAATAATCATTTTATATAGTAGTCGCGTTAGTTGCCATTGCATTCTTGTTTTTTTGATGAAAGGTAATAGTATTTTTGAGTTTCGAATACCTTGTTCGCAACGGGTTTTTACTGTCCATTTTCTCTTGTGTCCCGATGATATGTAGGTACCGAGATATTTTATTTCGTTAACCGGCTGTAAGATAGCTCCGTTCGATATCGTAAGTAGTTGGCTTCTGTTTGTTGTGTTGTTAGGGTCGCGAACTATGATTTTGATTTTAGATTCGTTTATTTTGAGCCCAACAGTTTGAAGTAGGTCTTTCATTTGATTAAAAATAATTTTCATTTGACTAAACTTAGTTCCTACTACTTAATACTTAATTAATAGGGATTATGTTACTCTCCCAAGCGTTACACATGTGTCTATTAATTTCGGTGAATATCTTTTCTGGCAGTTCTTTAAAGAGCCCAGCTACCACTTGGTCGATGCCGGGAGCAGTACCGTTACGCATGCCAGTTATGATTTCCTCGATGGTAGGACTTGGTACAAGTGCAACTCAATTTAGTTTGCAAAGAGATCTATTTCCAGTCCCTCCGACTTTTTTAATTCGTTTTCCCAGTGGGTAATTGGTATGTAGCTGTTTTGCTTCCTATATCTTTCTGTTAATTTGTATTTTCTGTAATAGTGATATGTGATCATCATTCGCTGCGATAGGTGCTGGCTGTAAAGGTTTTTGAAGAATATTTTGTATTCCCTGTCTGAATTTTCCTTTTCAATTATTTGAAGCTTATTACGGGTTTTTTTCACACGAGCTAGCGTAAGTGGGGTAAGGTAGAATCTGTGTTTAAATTGAGCTTTTTGTAATTCTGCTAGAGCAATCCTATAGTCAAGTGAAAAATTTTTTTCCTGTCTGAGTATGGTGTTCGCGGATGTTTTAAGAATAAGCATGAAATTTTCCCAAGTAAGGGGTTTCGTATATGGGGGCATGTTTTTAATTATTTCAGTTTGATACGCTTTACGGGTGTTGTCGTTTTGCAATCGCTCGTAGTTAAGTTGTCTGTAGTTAAAGTGGGGTGCGTTGGTCTTATTAGCTTTCGTTCTAGTTGGCTCTGGATTCTTATTGTGGGTTCTATGAGTTCGGTTAGGCGTTAGTTGTGCTATAATAAGTTTATGATCTGACATTTCGTTAGATTCCCTTTTGATGAAGTCAAAGATGGTATTGCAGTTTGCTTTTGTCATAATATGTGTACGAGCTAGCATCGTACATTGCGACAACCACGGCGTCAGCGACCTACATCGCAGCAGCTGACCGATGGACCCAGCAAGCACCGTCGGCACTCACACCGGCGGCACACAAGCATAAACCTTCATATGTTTACATACAATTAAACCATTATAAATACATGTATCGTAACAACAATAAACTAGATATCAACCGTCCGTGTTGGTTCTCATTTCCCTCCGCTGCGGCCAAGACACCTTTAGCCGTCACTATGATCAGTCTGGTGAGCCTGCCAGACTGGCAGCGGGTCCACACCACCTACCTACCGTCCTAATGCTGCTTCCCTGGGCAACCTGGGAGCAGCTATCCTACCTTAACATCCTTATTATATCTAAGTATCTATTGTTAGGCTGGGCTAGGGCTCTAGGGACTTAGTATCTTAGGCAAAGGGATATCTACGCCACTAGGGAGTTAGTTTCCATCTTAACCCTTTATATACCGTACAGACAGGACTTCTTCCCGCCTGTACATCTTCGAGCCGGATAGATCATCAGTTACCATGGACTAGCAACGTACATACATAAACTGACTGACTGCAGTTATGTCAAATGACGTTGACTGGTAGAAACTAGCAAAGCAGTAAGTCTGCCGTTCAATTCAACACTTATTCCGGCAGTACTTAATTACAATTAACTTATTTAAAATCATTTCAATAATCGAAGTAATATCACCAACACTTATTCAGTGCAAGTGAAATATGAGAACTCAGGCATTCTTGCATTAGCGCCTAACGCGATTCAGCAAATTCAGTAGGTAATAACATTTTATCGAGGGACATTTATTAATATTTTAGCTGACCTACATTTTAAACGTTAAACATGACTAACATTGGTAGGGTAGGTTAGGGAAATAAAACAAGACTATTAACTGGGAGTGGTGATTTACAACCACCGCTTTCCGACATAGCATAGCACGACATCGACTAACGGGAGTGATGACTTACAACCACCACTTCCCGCATAACAATGACTTGACATAACATATCTTGAGGCTCGTCAGTAGCTCAAGTTTTAACAAGCAAACAAACATAACTTGAGGCTCATCAGTAGCTCAAGTTTTAACAAGCAAACAAACATAACTTGAGGCTCATCAGTAGCTCAAGTTTTAACAAGCAAACAAACATAACTTGAGGCTCATCAGTAGCTCACGTTTTAGCAAGCAAACAAACACAACTTGAGGCTCATCAGTAGCTCAAGTTTTAGCATTATCATGGCTTGAAGCTCAGCAAGGAGCTCAGGTCTTACTTGGGACTCAGCAAGGAGACCAAGTTTAAGCATAACATTTTCTTGGGACTCAAATCAAGGAGACCAAGTTTAGCAATTATCAAAACAAGCTTATTACAGGGTCAGGTGCCTTACAACCACCTGCATCCCGCCTTAGTTTATAACAAACAAACATTAGCATTATAGGGAACAAGGGTGACTTACGACCACCTACATCCCGACTTATCAATATTTACTTATCTACGTATTATTTATCATTGACTTTAACATTAACTTGATCGACAGGGACCTAAATAGGTATAAACAAATATTACATGTAACTATTATCAACCTTTTCCTATTCCCTTGTCTTGTCCTATTCAAAATCCTGAGGATCAACCGACGGAGAACTTCTCAGAAGGCAGCAAACACGAACAAGCTTAGCATAAAACAAGCAAGATTAACATTTAAGAAGAAAGAAGATCGACAACTGACAGTAGCGGTTCGGTTACTGGCCTCCCAGAAGCGGGTCTCACCAGTAACTGAAACACCACCGCATGCTGTTCAGTACAAAGAAAAACATGAACATCATCAAGAAGGAGAAGGAGCGAACGAGCAGAACATCAACAACTTGGATCTGATCGATACTCAACGTGAGCGACTTACCAACTTATCCTTGCATGCCAAAAAGCTGCAATCTTCATTTCATCGATGGAAGCCAGGAGGCTTACCATCATCATCAACACTGTGCAGGCCAGGATGCTTGCAGACACAAATAACACTAAGGGTACAGGCTAGGAGGCGTGTACTCTCTTCTCGCCCACGTACAAGTCAGGAGGCTTGTACACCAACATCGTCTCCACGGAGGGAGGCTACTTATCTTTGCACGCCAGGAGGCTGCAATCACTATCAACATAGTGCAGGCTAGGAAGCTTGCAACCATCAGCAACAGTCAAGGTACAGGCCAAAAGGCTTGTACTGACTTCTCATCCTCGTACAAGTCAGTAGACTTGTACACCAACATCGTCTCCCCGGAGGGAGATAACCAGCTCGTCCAGGCATCAGGACTTTGGACGTGTCAGAGTCGTCAACATCAGACTACCTCATCATTAACTCACCTTATGCATCGTAAGCAAGCAAACAACAAGCAACACTTCCATCGAGTCAGTCAACACAACAGCTGCAACGGGACAGCAAGCAGATGACGTCAACAACAACCACGGATGGTGCTAGCAGTACATCGCATCTTCGAGACACATCACTGGACACTAGGAGACGGGGCCGCATCTTCTTCCTCTCTCTTTTTTAAGATGCCAATATGTACGAGCTAGCATCGTACATTGCGACAACCACGGCGTCAGCGACCTACATCGCAGCGGCTGACCGATGGACCCATCATGCACCGTCGGCAATCACACCGGCGGCACACAAGCATAAACCTTTATATGTTTACATACAATTAAATCATTATCCGTCCGTGTTGGTTCTCATTTCCCTCCGCTGCGGCCAAGACACCTTTAGCCGTCACTATGATCAGTCTGGTGAGCCTGCCAGACTGGCAGCGGGTCCACGCCACCTACCTACCGTCCTAACGCTGCTACCCTGGGTGACCTGGGTGCAGCTATCCTACCTCAACATCCTTATTATATCTACGTATCTATTGTTAGGCTGGGCTAGGGCTCTAGGGACTTAGTATCTTAGGGACAGGGATATCTACGCCACTAGGGAGTTAGTTTCCATCTTAACCTTTTATATACTGTACAGACGGGACTTCTTCCCGCCTGTACATCATGATGTGATGATCTATTTCCCGATTTCCAGGTAGTCTTACAGCTAGATCTTCCAAAAGAAGTATCAAGACGGAGCCTTTCGCCGCGTAAAATTTCGGATACGATTAAACCGGAGTCATTTGATTCTCTATGTAGAAGATTATTTCCAATTTGTTTTGTTTTCTGAAGATCGCCTACATTTAGATAACCTATATGGGCGTTAAAGTCCCCCATAATTAGGAGAGTTGCGCCTGAAGGTTTCTTTTGTATAATTTTAAGGAGCTTCGATATTGTTTCAGTAACTTCCGATGTTTTGTCGGGTAGGTGTAGGGTTATTATGAAAAAAAATATGTTATCTTGTATGATGGTGGCTGCCATTATATTGGTGAGGTGTATGATGTTTTACAGATGTATTGCGGTATGTCTTCTGATAGCGATGGCTAAGCCTCTGCTTTTGGTTTTCCCTGATAGATACCATTGGTAATTTTTGGATTTATATGTTCCTGTTTGCATGTGTGTTTCTTGCAGACATGCCACGTCTATGCTGTGTTTCAAAAGAAGTTTGTCAATATTGTTTTTTCCTGGGGTCCGCGGCGCCTCTAAAATTCCAAGTTCCGGTTTTTAATTGGCCTAGTATGATTGGTTTTGGATTATGTTTTGTAATGCGGCTTAGGCGGTAACCTATTTCGTCAGCGTATTCTTCTAGGCTTGTGCAGGAGCTATTTAATTCATAAACGTTTCCTTTGTTACATGTTTGATTTCTTTCGTTGTAGTAAACCTATACATGCTAGACTATCATAATGTGAGCCATCGTTGCAAAGGTTGATCATCCCAACAGCGTCATCCGGATTATTAGGTTTGATGACGATTGTGCTATTGTTATTTTTTTGGTGAACGACAACTTTTACCAGATAAAAGTTTGCTGCGGCTATGAGTATGTCAGTGCCACCCCACTCACATTGTATTGCTTAGCAATGTAGTTGCGGAATTCCATTTGGTTGCATTGGATTCCAGAGTCATTTAAGTTACTCGAAATGGCTATTTTCATCGTCTCGTCGTTTTGATTATCTTCGACGTATCGGGCGGGGTCTCTTCTGACCGCGCTGTGATCTAACGTAAGGTAAAATAGATCATTTATTTGGTGGGCTACTGCCCTATATAGGCATTTTCCATCACCTGGGACTTTAACAATGCGTGCCTCTATAATAAGCGTACAGTGTCAGCTTAAATTTAGGAAGTCTGATGAGCTGTAAATGAAAACTTAAACTAAGTTGGTACACTTAACTTAACCTTTGTGTATGTTGCGACCTGTTAGAGCGATGCGTGTTTTTTTTTGTGTTAAATCAAGCAAATAAGGTGTTTATCATTCGTTGTTTTAATATCTTTTTTTTGTCGTAGTTTTTTTTTAAATGTTTAGCTGTTCAATTTTATAATGCGTTTTGTTTGTGTGTGTAGTAGTCAAGTAAGGCCCCGAGCCTTTGCGTTGTTTTTTTTGGTTATGACGGGTTGTCTTTGTGTTGCAGTTGCAGGAGTTTTTTTTTCTGGGCTATGTATTATGCGATGCTTTTTGTTTTGTTATGTTTTATTTAATTGCAGCGGGGTATAATGAAAAAAAGAAGAGAAAATGACAGTTCTACGGCGTACATGCGCAAGATTTACCCTTCGAAGGTTGTAATGTATTTTAGGGTCGTTCTTTTTTAGATGAGGCATGAGTTATTGTTTTATTAGTGGCAATACTTAGTTTATAAAGTTTCCTATAGTTGTAAGAATGAAAGAATATTATTTAGAATAGAGTTGGCGTGTTAAACACATGTAAGGGCAGTTATTTATGATGCAATATTGCGTCTGGGAGCCGTTAAATGTTACTTTTGTCTACGTATGAAAAAACAACAGGATGTTTTTTAACATTTAGAAATGCCGATAGTTTTCGTTTTATGGTTAACGGCTGTATTCCCAGATTTCGGTTTTCAAAGGAGCCTTTGTCTAGTTATTTTAAGGAAGGTATTGTGTAACGACTATTGATTAAAAATTAAAAAAAATTTTGGCTGTAAACTTACGTAGGTAATGGGAATCTGTACAAGTTTTTCTTTTTTTTGATATTAAATACTATTAAGTTTCTGGAAACTTTATGTTTTACATTAAGTAACTTAATAAATAAATACTAAGCAAGATAAGTAGGATAAGTAGTGGTAGGCTGTTATAACTGTTCTAATATTTGGAGAACTATTTGCGTTTTTAATAATTGTGAGTTTTATGTGCCCGGCTTCGTTTTTCTGTTATTATTACTTGTTTGTCTAAATAGTGATTTGGGTACTTTAATAGTGATTATGATGAGTCTGATCTACATAGTTGTGTATCCTGCGGCATTTGGGTGTATTTCAGGCTACTGTGAAATGATGAATTTGAAAGTTTTTATTGCAAGTGTTGTGTCACATTCAATAAACAATACGGAAGGATCTCACCGAATTTGTGTCTCGTAGGTGTGATCAGGTATCAAGCTGGGGTTCGTTCTGGATAGATGGTTGCGCTCTTCGATTGGGAGCTGAGCTGGAATTGTTCTTAACTATGGTCACGAGCCTGATGACATTCACGTACGCTCAAACTCACAATATCACTTCACTTGCACTGTCGAGATATAAGCTCTGTAAGGCTTTTCTATAACAACAATTTGAACCACAGAATGACAGCTGCACTTGCAGGTGTCTGCTGTTTTCTATTGATAGCTCGACTCTTGTGCGCTACTAAGTAAGTTTTACTACTACACTCCTATTGGTCCAACAGTCTTTCGTCACTATAATATCTCTATGCTAAAAAGAATTTCGTTTAATAGGTATTAATCGCGGTTTAATATTTGAAGTAGTTCGCCGCGCTAATTCTTAGTTACATGCGATTCACTACTCCAATTACACTATATTGAACTCAGTTTATAACGACACGCGAATAAAGATGAAATATTGCCCGTAATGAACTTTAACCGCTTTTCCACGACACTTAAACGCGAACCACACTTAATTTCAAACCATTGTAAATTCTCAAGCAATAAATACTTTGCATGTATTTATTGCTTGAGAAAAAAAATACAATGAAGATTTCTTTTTTTTTTAAGATTTTATAAATATATAAACTCCGTAAGTAAAAATGATATTTGATGACACAGAAAATTTTAATTGTCGACGTGAAATATCAAAAATTTGCTTCAAACTTCAACCGCAGTTCAGAAGGTGCAACCCGATATTAAAATTATCTGGTTTTGACGGCCCATCGAAAGCTTAAGAGCGCTTTCACATTTAGTGCGCTTTCACATTAGAGCGACAGCAGCGCGTCTGTCTAATGTGAAGGGCTTACCGCTGTCACTTTATGTACCTATGAAATTGTCAGCAGCGTAACTGCCGCGCGATCGTCGTGCTGCTTAAAACGCCTAAGTGTGAATGCGTTCTTAGGCGACTTGAGCAGCGCTGCAGCAGCGCGACTTACGCGCGACTGTCGCTCTGCCGATGATTTCACACTATACATACACGGCAGCGCGGCAGCAACAGCGCAGAGCGGCGCGTATGTCACGCGGGTCCGCCCCACTATATCCATACCCATTGCAGTGGTAATACTATCCCCGTATTAGAACTGAAATGGATAATGGGTGTAGTGCGACCGACATAGTCGCGCGACCGTCGCGCTGCTAATGTTAAGGCATCCACTGATGCCGCGCTACTTTCGTTCTAATGTGGAGGCGCAAAGTCGATGCGAGATGCAAGCGAACATAGCTCTAAGGTGGTAAGGCAGCTGTGACCTTGAAAATGTGCCCTAATTGTGGTAAAAGGGTTTGCTCATACTTTTAGCGTGTGCCCTTAGGCAGTGTGGCTTTAAAAGACACGCGTGTAATCAAAACATGTCGTTTGCTTCTCTGAGAGCGGTCGATTTTATGCGTCTCTGCATGCCTTTTCAGGGTTTAATTGCCTCATGTAAAATAGGTGGGATTGTTGAGATACTGATTTCAAGCGACGAGATTTTTCAAGTAGATATTTATGTTATTCAGAAGGAGGAGAGCTACTATAAGGACTGAGATGAAACTACGCTGTTACGCAATTTGGAATTATTAATGATTTTTCTCAATAAGTTCTAGCAGTAGTTCAATTATAATGTTTTGTTTTGGTGTGTAGTAATTTAAATCAAATCACACTACGGCGTAATATTCACCTTAAGCCAATAAGAGATTGTTATTTTTAGAAGTTAGGAGTTCAAAACTATTTTAATTCATTGGTTCACTATTTTATTATTTCATGCATTTATACAGCGTATTTCATGTGTTGCGATCGCTGGTATTCGTTCTAAAGGATTGTTCTAACAATTTGGCAAAAGCCCATAACAACCAAAATACCCTAACTCGCTATAATCTATACTAATATTATAAAGCTGAAGAGTTTGTTTGTTTGTTTGTTTAAACGCGCTAATCTCAAAAACTACTGGCCCGATTTGAAAAAATATTTTTACGTTGGATAGTCCATTTATCGAGGAAGGCTTTAGGCTATATAACATAAAGATACGACTCATAAAACCACCGCAGAAATGAAAAATGTTTCGAAAACGGGAGAAAGATATTCCTTTTGAGAGCTTCCGCTGCATACGCTGCGGAAACCGCTTAAGTTACACAAAAATCATGTTTGACAGGATTGTTCAGCATTAAAAGTTCTATAATAAAGTCCGCAACAGCATATGTCTATCTTTTATGGTTGACTTACTACAACCTTTTTTATGTTAATAAATTTGTAAAAAAATAATGCATTATTTTTAGAGGTGTATTATACACACAGGTATTTATTCTTATCAAAATAAATTCATTCATCATCACGAGCATTTCATTAAGAAACAAGTTGCCCTTTATATCATTTGATTTCAATAAATATCTTAGGAGCTATCACAGTTTTAACATAACTCCGCACCAAAATAATGTTCGCAGCTTAAGCACAACGTGCGCTTGCACTAAGCAAACTCAAAACGCGCGGACGAAGTCGCGGGGGACCGCTAGTATTAAATATTTTTATTTGACGTGAATTCGATGTTTTTGATAAAATTCATTTTATTTTATGGAAATAAGTAGACAGTTTTAACCACCAAATTGTAGGTAATGTTAAATTAGTCCCGCACTCTACAGTATATTTGTATTTGTTGTTTGTGAATGCTTAAGAAAAGGACTTTCCCTACTCTGAATCTGTATCTTGACGCTGATTTACTTTCGGTTAGAAAGCTATACATAGGTACTGCATGCCGTTTTGAAAGTACACCGTTCAATTGGATACAGTCATGACAAAGAAAGAAGAAGAAGATCAGATAAAGTAGCCCCAATACCTAATGTTCATACTTGCTTCGCCCAGTATCAGTTTTCGAATCTGTCTACACAAATCTACAATAAAGTAAACAACACTCTAAAAAAATACGCACTAACATCAAAAGAATGTTAAATAGTACTTACGAAGTGGTTAAAGTGTCTGAACTATAATGAGACTGAAAAAACTTCTTGGTTAACCGAGCTAAGCGATCTACCAATTGAGCTACCGTGCTGACGGTCCGACCTTGCGAAATTTGTGGTCTTTTATGGATAAGTCATATCGCGTGACGTTAAGCGTCATCTCCCGTCTGTTTATGAAACAGTGAAGTTGGTGGTTTGAGTCCCGCCCGTGCGCAATTTTTTGGTTTCTTATTTTAACTTTGTGAATATAAAGTATGACATTGTGAGTGTTAAAAACATTCTAAACCATATAAGTTATAATAAAAGTAAGGTATTTTTATTGTTAAATTGTATTTAATTATAATCAATAGGGATAGCTGGAATTTAGTTCAGGGGTCATGTTTGTATATTACACAACGTTGGTGGTTGCCTAGTACAGCTTAGAATGACACTCGTGGTTAATACGAATATCATTCTTTTAAATAAGTTGATCATGAAAATGCCTAGATGCATTCCTACAACACTTTGAATGTAATATCGTAAATAAAACCAGATCGACTTTTATCAATCATTATCACACATTTTGATGATGAGTTACATACACAATTCATAAACGATCTCGTACACTGCATTTTAATAGTGCACACATTTTCTGAAATATGGTGGAAGTACTACTTAAATTTGTCTCCAAACGGCGAGACCGAGACAACAAATGAAAGCTAAAAAAACACCTCATGAACTTTCATCATTATAGTCATAACTATCATCATCATCGTTATCAGCTTAATGACATCCATTGCTAAAAATAACCCCCACAGTTTGCCACAGTGACCGGTGGCAACCGGTCTGCATCCAGTGTGATTCTACGTTCTTTACAAGGTCGTTTGACCATCTTCAGTCGTAGTCCGACGCTGCGCCTTTAATAAAAGGGTCTCCAATCTAGATCTGTTCTGCCCCAACGGCTATCAGTTCTTTGCTCTATCTGCTCCGCCCATTGCCACTTAAACCTACTGATTTGCAGGGCTCTGTCCGTTACCTTAGTTCTTCTATATATCTCCTCATTTTTGATCTCGTAGAGAAACATCGAGCAAAGCCCTCCTAATAGCTTGTTTTGTGATCATGACTATACCTCTTCCTAAACTTCCCTGATGACCTAGCCGCTACTCAGACAAAATCGACCCATAAAGGCTCCAAAAACATTTGCCAGTCATTTTATGCCATTCCAAAACACTCATATAGAGACTGTTAGCATAATAATTCCATCGACAATCCACAAAGTGGCTTCCTCAAGAGATATGTCCAAACAAATTCATGACCCGACTTAATACAAAAGAGAAAGTAAAATAAGGGTCCAGTATAAGAGCAGAATATCTTCGCTTCGGGCAGAGTGTTCGCGAGATTAAATGTTGCGTATAATTTAAGGGGCCATCCAAAAGAAACAACGTCTTTTTACAAAGGAAAACGAAAATTGATATCATTTTCTGTTTCGTTTTAAGCCTCTTGGTGTGGTTAAGTCTTGATAATTAAATATCACCGCGTTCATTTTCGTATTATTACATGCACATACTTTTGTATTTTATAGTTATTACTAACGGTCCCTCGCGGCGTTGCCCGCATAAATTTCATTTTATCATTTCAACACATATTTTCATTTGAAGTAAGGGGCCAGCAAGCCAGCAACCACAGGGCTTAGCGGTTCGCGTTGTACATTTAAACGTTTATATTAGCTATCCATTTTTTTCAAATCGGTTCAGCAGTTCCTGAGATAAGCGCGTTCAAACAAACAAACTCTTCAGATTTATAATATTAAAGTATAGATTATAAAATACGATTGTTTGTTCCAGCAGTTAAATGAAAATCATGTGTGTAGTATATTTATAACGCAGTATCTAGGGTGCGACTCCGTTTCTAGAATTAAAATATATTCTAAATTAAAAAGCTGAATAGTTTGTTTGTTCAAACGCGCTAATCTCAGGAACGGATTTTAAATAAATATTTTTTATGTTGGATAGCTTATATAAAAAAAGCTTTCGACTATAAAATATCTGGATACGGCTTAAAAGAAATCACTTATGGAAAATGTTGCCAAAACGGAATATATGTTTTTTCTTTTCGAGAGCTTCTGTTGCTTAAATCTTGTATGATTTACTCAGTACATCTTTTTTATGTCCATAAATTAAATATAAAGTACTCTAAAATTTTAACGCAGTATCTAGGGTGCGACTCCGTTTCTAGAATTAAAATATATTCTAAATTAAAAAGCTGAATAGTTTGTTTGTTCAAACGCGCTAATCTCAGGAACGGATTTTAAATAAATATTTTTTATGTTGGATAGCTTATATAAAAAAAGCTTTCGACTATAAAATATCTGGATACGGCTTAAAAGAAATCACTAATGGAAAATGTTGCCAAAACGGAATATATGTTTTTTCTTTTCGAGAGCTTCTGTTGCTTAAATCTTGTATGATTTACTCAGTACATCTTTTTTATGTTCATAAATTAAATATAAAGTACTCTAAAATTTTAAAGGTGTTTTGACGCTACGGGTATTTATTCTTATCAAAATAAACGTATTCATTATCTGGAACGTTTCATTTTAAACATTATTTCCATCCTTTGATACCAATAAGTATCTTAGAAGCTACCACAGTTTTGCACTTGAAACTAACGCGCACTTGCGTTACCCACTTTGGTTACTGGCCTCTTACTTACAATGAAGATATGTGTTTTGCGTTGAAATATTTTACGGGAAACCAGAAATTTACGCGGAAAACTCTACCGCGGAGGACCGCTATTGTTTGATTGACATATCGTAGGTACCTTGAGATGTAAGCCACCGTCGAAATACTATGTTTATAAAATAATATCGTTTTATGTTGTTTATCATCATACTCAGTCCGTGGACGTCCTCTGCTAAGCATACGGAGGCCTATGTTCAGACGTGGCCATCTTATGGTGGAGGAGGTGGTTTCCTGGAGCGACAGGTTTCAAGCGGCTTGCATTCAGTATGCTGCGATCTTTTCAGAGTCCATCCTTCTTGGACTTTGAAATCATAAAAATACCCAAAAAAGCTTATAACTACATAAACCTTCCCTTAACGTTAGGGTAAAAATATCAAAGTAAGCACTTCACCCAAGCCTTTAACAAATAAAATAAATGGTTTTTAATGGGGTCGTGCTTTCGCCAGATAAAAGGAGAAATTACATTTCATAAATTAGCTCAGGGAAAGTAAATGTTGTCTCGACTTGCCCAAGAGATTAGTCCTTATTCAAACTTATGGAAATTGGAATAATTTAAGGAGTTCGCCTCTACATAAACAGAAAGCCTTTGTATCAAATGAGATTACAACTTTCATTAATGACCGAATATTCAGAGAGTGTAATATCGTCTGTGAGAGGTCTATCTAAACTGTTTAAATTAACTATTAAATTTGTACAGGGTGACGAAAAAGAGTAACGGGACGACGCGTTAGGTGTACTCGTATTGGTTAGAGATCCTGACTATTATTACGCCGGCCGTCGCGGGTTCGAATCCTGCAACGGAAAATGTTTGTGTGATGAGCACGAATATTTGTACCTGTGTCATGGATGTTAAATATGTATTTAAGTATTTCTGGGAGACGCCCCCGTCATAATCGTTGTCTAGTATTCGTAACACAAGGAAGAAAATTCCTTATTTCGAAACCACGACATTTGGTTTGTTGGCTGGCGCATATTTATTTATTTTATACGTTTGTTCAGTAAAACAATAAGTACTAGATGGTTATTATTTTAAGGGTTGAATATTTAAATACGAGATAGAATATTTCGAAAAGATGATGTTATCCAATTGATGACAGCCACGCTGCTGGCACCTTCTAATCTATAAAGAAGATTGGTGGCGAATCGCGAACACACGTGTTACTATGCAACGATGTTACTGCATATTTTGTTGGACTAATAACTCTCATAAACCTGACTTTCAAAGTATTTACATGACAAATAGTCAAACGGATTAAGGTGAGGAGCCTTTAGAGTCTACACAACGGCGCCGCTGGTGCTAATGGCAGAAAATCGGTTCTTGTCTTCATTATGGTTGCTGACCTTTTTAATGTTAATAGTGACAGATATTGCCATATGCTGCGAATATTTTTAGACCCGAAGTTGCAGGGGTTACGGTTTGAACTCAATGACGTGGCTCCAACAAGACCGTGACACTTTTTCTGTCATCAAGTCAAGGAAATAAAGCCGATAACGGATTAATATCCAATTTTATGGTGGAGTCGAGTAGAGGTAACAACAACTGGCTTCTTAGAGGAAAACGGGGGATTTTAGTTCTCTTGACTGTTTTGTACGAAGATAGCCTAAAATTAGGTATTATGAGAATAAGTTGTCGCATCTCACCCGATTATAAGATAACATAAGCGCTGAAGTGTCAGCAATATCAAAGGATATGAGTCAGCATTTCATTACTAACCTTAATAAACTTCGTTTTTATTTGCTAGTCGATATTGTAAACAATCTAGGCATTCCTTTTTAACGAAATGTTTAATTTTAAAATTACTTAACACAACACGCACCATTTACATAGGCAATTGATCCATTAACACTTAGATCTTTTAAAATCAAATGCCAATTATATTTATTCACTGATATTCTTATAAAATTTGTAAAAAGATTGTTTACAATTTTCGACTATCAAAGAAAAACAGAATATACCAGATAAGAAGATTACCAGCTGCGCAACGGTCGTCAAATAGATAAGGTACATTATCTTTTCAAAATGAATTTCCGTTTCGTAGTCTAAAATACAGCGTAACAAATTATCTGAAATACCTACTGTTTTTGGCAACCTGTATTCGTCAATTTGTTGAGGACAAAAATTGAGATATTGTTGCCGCTATTAACATATAGTGGTTGTTCGAATGCTTAATCCGGTGTAACGAATCAACCTACTTACCTACTTATCATATTCACATACAGAAAAAACAGATTCCGATCGGTAATTTAAAATCTAACCTCTGTAAGTCTAACACTGTTCCTGGCCTAAGGCCAAAAATAGTATTGCCTATATGCAAATATCCATATATCGATAATTGATCGCGAATTAAGAATGAAAATAAAGACGAAAATATTACAGCGTTAGCTCGCTAGAATCTAAATCTATACCATTATATTATAAGGCTGAAGAGTTTGTTTGAACGCGCTAGTCTCAGGAACTACTGGACTGATTTGAAAAAAAATTTTTGTGTTGAATTGTTTATTTATCAAGAAAGGCTTTAGGCTGTAAAATATCCCGCTGCAAAGGGGATGGAAGAGTTTTTATATAGGAAGAAGTTGACTGACTCACCAATGCCCAACTTAAACCTTCTGAACATAACATGATAATGTAGACACACGATTAATACCTAATTTTAAGTTGCATAATGGAAGCTGTCAAATACAAATATCAAAGTTTTGATGATCCATCTGGCAAAACATAAGCCCAATGATTTAACATACATTCAATAAAACTTTTTTAAAACGACATTTTTTTTGTATTTTCTGAATCGGTTAACGGTTATATTGTAGTACTTTTAAAGCGGACAGAATAAAGTCAATACCTTATTGTATTGAGTCGTCTCAAATATCGCGCATCCTTACACCACAGTTAGAAGTTAAGATGTTGCCAAAATTACTTTGAAAGCAACGTTGTTTTCAAAGTGGACTTCCTTTTAAATAATATCTTGATATTGGGATCTCGCCGTTACATCTGTATTGAATGGATTTTCTTTGATACTATACTACCTGAAAACATTAAAACGAATTGGGAGAAAAACGTTTTATTTCAAGGTTCCTTGAAGTAAGTAACAGATTTATCGGTAGCTGAAGCGATAACGTAGGTATTCTGAAACCATTAAGGTAGTTATATTACAGAATATATTATCAAACTACGCTGTAAGGTATACTTAATTCAGAAACATTTTGTTCTAAGCTTTTCGGGGGATCATGTTCGCGTTCCTCGCTTTTCGTAATAAGCGAAGGAATAAAACAGTAAGTGTAGGAGAGATAACATATCCACAATTTTAGTATTGTAGAAGGCTTCCAAAGATGCTATTGCTAAGGGTTATAACAACCATGCGATTTTCGAGAGTTTCCGCAAGTTTAGCAAGAGCCTTTTATGTATTTTGAAGTACTTGATTAAGTAACAAGTCCTTACACTAAACTAATTTAAAATGATAACAATGTTTTATATTTTTAATTAGAGTAGAAGTGTAACAAAGTCTTTTGAGTAATACTTAATTCACCATTATAATCGTAGAAAAAAGTTAACGTAAATACGTCAAAATGTATACAGCGTGTGGCCTATAATAACACCTTTAATTTTAAACAATGATTCCACAGAGTATACGTAGTTATCATGACCTGGTCAAAGTTGTCTAAAATGCTTCAACGCAGTAATATCAGTAAATCAAAGTCATAATCTTCAATATCTCATTATCGCTTATTCGTTGTAGTAAATGAATTGTAAAATTCTATGACTTGACACGTATTTGCAATACATTGTTTTTTCATCATAAATTCAAACAATTAAGAATTGAATTCCATGTTACTAGGACAAGTTTTTTTTCTTATTACAGGCCATATTCCTATTTTTTTTATCTATTACAGGAAAACAAATAGTATTTTATTCAAAATATTACTTAAATTACTACGTTAAAACAAAAGGCTGGACTGTGACCAACGAACAATGTTCAGTGATGCTTCGAACAACTTGTACTTTAAAATGAAAAAAAAAACTATTTGCCCGCGTGTGCACGGCCTAATTTTGTGACAGGTGTAAATTATACTTTACGATGGGTTGAACCCGAGAGTGGTTGTAAATTTAATCTTCTCTTTTTGGACGGCACAACGGTTCTGCTTGTTCACAACTCATTACGATTCTGTTTCTTAATGTGTTGGGTAATAAAAATTTTATGTTATGAATCATTTTTGTCATAAGTGTTTCGAAAATCGTGTTTGTTTGATGTACATTTTACGATGCCTTAGTAGTAGTATACATGTAGCAAATGGGTTATTTTTCTTATATTTTTATTATAAATACCACATATGCACAGATAATTTAATAGCTAATCACATAAATTATATGTCAGCGTGTTATCAACTAAGTCTTTCAGCGCTAATGGTAATAGAAACAGGAATGAGCCGCTCGCCGCTCTGAAAGTTTAAGCACATCTACCCGTTACGGGAACAAAACCGTATCAGCTCAAGGCATCCAGTATTTTCTGTTTGTAGCGTCACCACCTCGAATCGAGATCAACTCGGGAGACGGGCCGGGAACCACTCCCGACCAGCACATGCGTTGTATCGCGCTTAGGGAGGGTCGCCCGACGGTTGTCTACTATCCCATCTTATCAGCCGGGTTGTTTTTTACATGAAGAACTATCATAAGTTGTAGCAAACGCGATTGGAAGGCGTTTGCTATCCGATGTCTATCCCAGGTGTTGCTTATCCCCTTAACACGTTACAGTGGGTGGATTTTTTTTTCAAATATTCGCCTCATATTTGATGAGGGCTACTGAAAAAAAGATAAAATCGTTTTCCAATAAAATATTTTCTGATTATTTTCACTTTAATAAAAAAAAGTATATTGGAATCACGAAATAAAATTTGAAAACTTTGTTTCAATACCAGTGCAGTGGGTGGATTTTTTTTTTCAAACAAAATTAATCGCAAATCCTTTTCTTGCTTACTGAATCTAAATAAGCGCCAAATTAATAAGCAAGGTAGATACCAATTTTAAATAAGCTCCTTTGCAAGTAAAAAGTAAAATATAAAGCTTATTTTGTCAGAACGAAACGTCTTTATAAAAGTAATTCAAAAGAAACAAATTATATTAGGAGGACATCAGAGAGTGTTAGTATAGTTGAAAGTAATTTAAAATTCATTGAAATGAAATTGTTTCACATCACAAAATGTAAAGGATTTTGTTAGAATTAGTTTCGCTATGGACCAGTTGCGTAATCGATAGTAATAGTTAAATGTCGTTCGTTACCAGCGGTTGAATATTTACGATTGTTTGTGTAATAAAAAACCCTCAAGTTGCCAAATTTCAGAATGGCGTTTAAAATGACCACTAGTCAAGGTATCTCTTCTTCACCCGCGGACGAAACTTTTCGGTAACGAAACTTAACCATTATTATCGATCACGTAACTGAATTTTACTATCATCAATTTTTTTTACTGCATTCATTTAGAAATAAAATTGTTGGTAAGACAATATTTCTTGCAGCTGACAATGACAATTTACTAATTTGTTTTGCTTTATCTTTGAGTTCCCTCTAGGTTTTGATATTGTTATTTAAAACAAACGAACCGATTTGAGTAATTTTGTTTTAGACAAAACATACCCATTTTTTATTACCTAATACTGTACTACCAATCTATTAATCAAATAAAATTCGATACATCTTCTTTTGACAACTTAAAGCACTAAATAGGACACATTAACACTTCAAACGTTCGACGCTGAAAAGAGCTCCAATAGAATTGTTTGGAGTATATCAAAGTATCCTTCGTTGTATTTTTCAAATCTCATAAATATTTTATATCTCTTTGCCAAGAATATTAAAATTCATCAGGTGACGCACGGTCAGGCATATTCAATAGGAGTTTTATCTTGAAAACGTTAGTTACTTTAAAAATGTTCGGAGGTACGAGTTAGCTTAGAAAAGTTATGAACTCTTTGCGTTTATCTGTTTTTACATTTTAATTTTATCTGTGAATGTACAAGCATCTGTAATAAAATAATGATGTTTAAAAGCAGTGAAAATCTTCTGTTTGTAGTGACAAACAGATTTTGCGATTAAACCACCTTTTTTGGGTTCCGTAGCCGAATGGCAAAAATGGAACACTTATAGTTTCGTCAAGTCTGTCTGTCCGTCCGACCGTATGTCACAGCCACTATATTCTGTAACTATAAGCATAACACTATTGAAATTTGGAAGGAAGATGTATCATGTTAACCGCTTTACGATTATTTTACAAAAAATAAAAAAAATGATTTTTAAGGAGGAGACTCCCATATAGAAACTAAAACCGTTTTTTTTTAATTCAAACCTATAATATAGTGTGGTGTTTATGGATACGTCTTTTAAAATGATATAGAAGTCCCTATAACTATTTTAAGTACAATGTTTAATAGACAGACGCTTCCTAAGTGGTAAAATGGGCAATTAACTTCTAAACTAAGCGAATGTAAATTTGAAAAAAATATGGTGTCAAATTTGGTGTAAATATGAACAAATATTTTCAACGACAATTGGTTTGGGCGGGATCGAATAAGTAGTTTGTAGATAAAGCACATTAACATCAACCGCAAACAAAGCTTTGATTTTCATACAAACACTATAAAAAACAAAGTTATATTTGCTGTCTACAAAATATTGTGATATATCAGCTAAAGTAAGTGGATTCCCTTATTCAGTTAAAGTTGGCACGATTGGATAAGTTCAGTAAAGTAGGCAGTGCTCTAAAATTTTCATGATGTATTTATATATATTTTGTTCATGTTTTTTTAGCTTCACTGCATTAAATGTTACTAATAAAATATTGATGTATAAAGATTTAAAAATGAACATGAATTATATTAACCAATATAAAATTGATAATCCCAATCCCAATGGAAACACATTCCCCAATCTTTTATAGGCGTAAATGAAATGGATTACTCCTGACGCCGCGGCGCCTCCCCTTCTAATTTTGCTAACGACTAATCGAATTAGTTAATCTCCACTTTGGACCATTCAGATGTTATCTTTTAACTATATTACTATTTGGTGAATGCTTTGTAAGGTTTTCCTGTCAGTTGCATTTTGATAAAGTTCTGCCTATATTATTTATTTATTTAAACTTTATTGCACTGTAAAATGTACTCTACCAGACAACCACCTGGTAATGCAGAGAGATCAATTAGTGGCGGAATATTAATATCTTACCAAATATCGTATTTTTTAGTTAGGTACCTCCTCCGATTTAAAGCGATGTTAACCTGGTGAGTATGTATCAAAACTATTAAAAAATATGCTGAATCTTAAAATGACAATATACTTGCACAAATACTTAAGATAATAACTTTAAGATTCCCTTTCATACTGCGACTTTTAGCATCAATGCAGTCGCGCATTTTGGAAACGCGCTTCAGCATCGCAACTGACGCAACGAACATATTTAATTTAGCATCGATGCAGTCGCGCGTTGGCATCGATGCAGAAGCGCGACTGCATCGAAGCTAACGTGCGTTAATATCGATGCAGTCGCCAAAAGTCAGAACATAATTTGTTAATTATCAGCTTCTGCATCGCGGCTGTATCGATACTTACGCAGAGTGTAAAGGTTGACATTTTGCGACTGCATCGATACCAACGCGAGTTAGCACCGCGACTGCTAAGATTCGTAGTGTGTAAAGGGTCTTATATGTTTGTGCGTATACCTATGTATATACTTACACATTAATTTTCAAAAATGTTTCGTTGCAAACAAAAAAGTGTCAGTCCGTATACAAAGACCTCCACAGCCGACAATGGTTCATAAAAACTGCAGAATAAAACGCAAATGAACTTACGAAAACTCATGAGGCTCATTAATAACTGCGCAGTAAGGGGAAACATCATGACTTCCGGTAGGCTAATCGTGCCCGTACAAACAAATGTTGTAGGGTTGCCTTCCAGCACACTACGTTTCGCCACACCGTTTTTTATGGGGACATGAACTTTCTTTGTATACAGGGTATAAACAAAATAAAGGCAAAACTTAAACCTGGTGATAGATTAGGCTATGACAGGAACTAGCAAAATTCTAACGTATGTACTTATTGATATATGGACTTTTGAAAAAAAAAAACTTAAATTTGACACTTAATATTAGTTTATCTACTACTGTGGCCACAAATATTAACTTTTTCCTGACATTTTTTTGCGTTGCAAACCAGAATAACCAGAATCTGACAACGTTAGTTTAATATTGAAACACAGCTATTATATATATATATTGAAACCTTCCATTTGACACTTTTAAGTCCAACTTTTAACTCGCTGTTAAGAAAATAAAATGTATACGGACTGCTACGGCATTGTATTACAAAAGATGACGCACTTGTGTCTGGTTCTAAAATGGTATAACACTTGCTAATTTAATTGATAAAAAATACAATTTATTTTTTGTTAAGTAACCTGCTTTTGCCTAATTTAGTTATCACTTTTTAAATGCGTTTAATGCATACCAGAATGCACTTACCATCACAATAATGACGGAAGTGTTTTTAACAGAATTCAAAATAGTATAGAGTTCTCAATAGGGAAGCGGGAAGTCAATAGAAACCCTAAAATTTTACAACGTATTATAGTGTTTTAAGACTAGTTTAATTTTGACAAATATTTACGTCCGAGACTCATCATTTTGTAGTTCCGAGCTGATAGTGGAACTCTTTAACGCTTAGGAATTCATTGATATTAACAGCAGTAATTGTGTGAGGTGACTGTACAACGTATTAAGGATTTGATGCAATGGTCCAACATATTATGTACCTTTACATTAAATTCTTACGATTACATAAAAAAATCATTCTTCTAAGTGATACAAAAATAAAAGTACATGTTGAAAACATTTTCTTCGCATCAAATTACAAACATCAAAGAAAATAGCGTACTATTAACAGCTGATTTACTTTAACGACTTATTTTTCAATGAACTATAAACATTATCTTACATTTGAGACTTACAAATGGATCACAGTTTTACGGTATTAACTTGTCTTGAGGTTAAATTAATGTTTAATATGTATTTTAGGACAAATCCATGAATCCCACCTAAACCTACAAGTTCTGATGATTTCAGTTACATTTTAAAATTATTATTTAAAAATCGATTACTGAATATTTTGGTTTAGAGACGATGCAGTCAACCCTGTTTGGCTTGACATGTTTTAAAGACTAAGGTTAGTCTTGTAAAATTATCGAGATTATTTATCGAGTATTTAATTATAATATATATAGTCCATTATTTTTGGCAGGTGATATTATGGTTAATCGACTAAAACCCGAACGGCTCGCAAAGGTCTTAGTTTAAAAAAAAAACTTACATAAAATAAATTAACCAAACATACTTCACTAGTGTACTTTTTGTTCCTTTTCTCTCATAATTCGGTGAGACGACAACAAATGCGATTTAACTAGAGAACGATAATCAGCTCTTTTTTTAATCATTCGCGTTTATATCCTCAGTGATTTTCGTTCGGGAATCAATTTTAAGTCATCGAAAATCGCGCTCAATAAAGACGTAAGTAGCTTACAAAAAATTAAACCGCCTACAAAAAACAGATTAAAATGCTTAATCCTAAGCTGTTCAGTCAGTTTTCTTAAAAGGTATATTCGTTTTTAGGGTTCCGTAGCCGAATGGCAAAAACGGAACCCTTATAGTTTCGTCAAGTCTGTCTGTCTGTCTGTCTGTCCGTCCGTATGTCACAGCCATTTTATTCTGTAACTATAAGCATTACACTGTTTAAATTTAGTAGAAAAATGTATCCTGTTAACCGCTTACCGATTCTCATACAAAAAAATAAAAATAATGTCAATTAAGGGGGGGCTCCCATACATGAAACTAAAACCAACTCAATTTGTTTTTATCAAGCCTATGCGTGTGGGGTGTCTATGGATAGGTCTTTTAAAATGATATTGAGGTTTCAATAACTAATTTCCTTTAAAGTCTATCGTTTCATAGCTATCCGCTTCCAAAATGGTAAAATGGGCGTCCCCCCCCCCCATCTAACTTCTAAACCTAGAGAGTGTAAATTTTGAAAAAAAAATATGTAATATAGATCGTAACAAATACTTTCAACGAAAATTGGTTTGGACGAGATCGAACGAGTAGTTTTGAGATAAAGCATGTTTTCAACAACCGCTTACTTAACTTTGTACTTCATACAAACACAATGAAAAACATAGTTATATTTGCAGTTAACAAAATATTGTGATATTTTACTAAGTATAAGTAAATGGATTCTCAAATTCAGTTAAAATTGGCACGGAACCCTCAAATCCGACGCGCAAATCCGACTCGCACTGGCCCGGTTTTTATTTATGATTTTTTAGTTATTTGACGTATATCTCAAAAACTCCTAGACCGATGTTGATAAAACTTACGCTGTATTCTAAGTTAAAAAATACCTGATTGAAGTGTCAAAAATCAGCTTGCTATGACTTCTCAATTGAGAAAAATACGTGGACAAACATACATACATTTACAAAATTAAGCACACTTGTTTGGAAGCCTTAATAGGTCAATATATTATTAAATTCAAACGATATCACATTGAATAGATTACATCTTATTTTGAAGTCGCTAAAAATTGGATTTTCATTCAAATTAATGTCGGGTAGATTTCAACAGATCTTCATTCAAAAACCAAAGAAAATCACACGCAATATTGACGCGAGTGATATTCACTGAATAATGTCGGACTTTGCAATGAATTGTATTATAATTCCACGCGGGATTCATTCAACATAATAACTTAATTTTGTGAGTACTGACGTCTACGTTTTGCGTGATTTACACTGATTTCGTTATCAAACAAAATTCACACGTCTAATTCAAGCGAGTGAATCAAAAATAGTGCCGCAGGTGTAGAACTGTCGGCATAACGTTACATTTGAATAATTATAAAACTTACAAAGATACATCATAATATTCTAACAGCTTATCGATATTTTTCCTGTCACTTACTCTTGGAGTACCTAGTGTTTTTGGTGTTCTACACACAGCGAGCAAGAGTCACTTATATTTTGGAACGCTCAGCCGTATCCGAGCAAAGTGTCGTCTTAAACACGGTTCAGCAAAAGGCTTCGAAGGGAAAAAATCGAACCGCTTGGCGAGGAAACCGACCGTAGACAGTTCTACGGTCGGTTTCCTCGCCAAGCGGTTCGATTTTTCTTTCGATTCGATTTAACTTCACTGTCGTAATTTTCCTAATTAAGGTCAGTACCTTAATTAGGAAAATTACGACAGTGAAGTTTGAAGAAATGAGGTTTGCAAAGTGTGATGGTATACCATCCAATGTAAACAACAGATATAGGTTTAAGGAATAAAATAACCTGTCTGAAGGCCAGTTTCACGAACTCTAATATGAAACTTCATTTCGTATAAAACGGTGGTCAGATAACGCTACTAAGAACATCAGACATTGTAAACAGGACGAAAGTCTTGTTCTGATCACATTTTGATTTAAGAATTAAATATTTCTTGCGCCATAAATCATAAACAAATTAAGCCTTGAACTGAATTAAAACAGGCTTCAGTTAATTTTCGCTTAGGATTCTAAAAAACTACAGATCCTATAACAGATGGTACTGCACAGACATGTAACTAAATAGAGGTAACAAGCCTCTCCGAATTTAAAAACGAGCAAGGCATTTGACTCGAAAAGGGAAATTATATTTACAATAATCCCTCAAGCGTATGTGAACGAGACACAATGCAAATTCTATTGTTATGCGGTTGCCTGCAACCGCTCGGGTGTTGAAGCATTAAACTCAAATCAAATTTAAAATAATTACCTAGAATAGACTTTACTTACATGTACAAAAAGAAAACCAAAAAGATACAAACCTGACCTCGAATCACAGCAGTGAATCCAATACCAAAAAGGCTGGCGACGTTACTCCGTTAAAGTGCTATGCTTATGCTTTGGCTAAGGTAACTACCAACCTCCCTATAAGCATATAAAAAGGAAGCGAATGGATACAAAACAAATAAGCATGATTAAACCACGAAGGTTTGTGTAGAACTCACATCGACTCTGATTATAATACTTGTTAACTATTTACAATAATATGTACAGTCAAATCTTTTTAAGTGATAATATTTAAACGGTGTCTTTGTATACACATATATCAAAGAAACAGGTTACTATCATATTGTTTTAGAAAATCTTTTTATATAAATTTTCTCTTACAAATAAACTGTCATTTTTTAAAACAGCACCCTGTCAATTTTCAAAGTTATCTACGTCATCGGCTCCGCCTTTCTCATTTTAATGCTTAATCCCTCATTTTCAAGCCAAACAATGTCTGCGAAATAAAAATACCTCAATCACTATTTTTTCAAAAACTAGCGTATTAAAAACCTATAATGTTAAAACCCAAAATTATTCATTTATTGTGCTGAATCGGCCTTTTGAATATTATCACTTAAAACGAGTTGACCTTATATAAAAAACGAGTATAATAATTATCAAACGAGTTTACAACAAGGCAAACAGTGTTTTAGTTTCGGGGCCCCAACTCAACGTCTCAACCCCAGAAGGTGAAAAAAAACAGTAACTAAATAAGAGATGGTTCAGATAAGCTCACCTCGTTTTAAGTGATAATATTTAATAGCCCGATTCAGCAATTTTTTTTTTTTTTAAGAATACACTTTGAGTATTTAACGCTAGTTTTTGAGAAAATTGGAGACTAAGGTGTTTCTTGCAGATTTTTTATAAAATAAGGTTAATATTATAAAAAAGAAGGATTAGGCATTGAAATGAGAGAGGCAAAGCCGACGACGTAGATAACTTTTAAAATTGTCAGGGTGCTGTTAAAAAAATGATATTTTCTTTGTTAGAGAAATAAAGATCTCAATATTCAAAAAAAAAATATAGAGACCTGTTTCAATGATGCATAAACATAAAGTTAAAATATTATCTTTTAAAACGATTAAATTTTAATGAAGTCGAAAATACACAAAACTTGAGAAAATTTCTTAATTGGCGATTTTATGTCATACTTGCGTCATCTCTTCAGCTACATAATCTACGCTACCGCATTTCAGGAAACGCTTGACTGTAACAATAGCCCCTCAAGAGAGTTTTATTTCACCAATACAATCAAATCGTTTGAGAGGCAAATCTTTGGAATCCTTCGCGCTTTATCGGAAATATTTAAGTACACTCACATCCGTCAATAAAAGGAACAATGAATAAATACATAATACGCGATGTCTTCAATAAACATCTGTAGAAATATAAAGATTTTTAGGGTTCCGTAGCCGAATGGCAAAAAATTCAATAGTGTGTTGTATAGTATAATTATAGTTACGGAATATGTGGCTGTGACATACGGACGGACGGACAGACAGACTTGACGAAACAATAAGGATGGAACCCTTATTGTTTCGTTACACACTTTTGAAATTTGGAAGGAAGATTTATCATGTTAACCGCTTTACGATTATTTTACAAAAAAATTTAAAAAAATGTTTTTTAAGGAGGGGACTCCCATATAGAAACTAAAACCTTTTTTTTTAAATTCAAACCTATGCGTGTGGTGTTTATGGATACGTCTTTTAAAATGACATGGAAGTTCGTAAAACTATTTTAAGTACAATGTTTAATAGATAGACGCTTCCAAAGTGGTCAAATGGGCAATTAACTTCCAAACTAAGCGAATGTAAATTTTGAAAAAATATGGTGCTAAATTTGGTGTAAATATGAACAAATATTTTCAACGACAATTGGTTGGGGCGGGATCGAACAAGTAGTTTTTAGATATAGCACATTTACAACAACCGCAAACAAAGCTTTGATTTTCATACAAACACTATAAAAAACAAAGTTATATTTGCTGTCTACAAAATATTGTGATATATCAGCTAAAGTAAGTGGATTCCCTTATTCAGTTAAAGTTGGCACGATTGGATAAGTTCAGTAAAGTAGGCAGTGCTCTAAAATTTTCATGATGTATTTATATATATTTTGTTCATGTTTTTTTAGCTTCACTGCATTAAATGTTACTAATAAAATATTGATGTATAAAGATTTAAAAATGAACATGAATTATATTAACCAATATAAAATTGATAATCCCAATCCCAATGGAAACACATTCCCCAATCTTTTATAGGCGTAAATGAAATGGATTACTCCTGACGCCGCGGCGCCTGCCTTTCTAATTTTGCTAACGACTAATAGAATTAGTTAATCTCCAGTTCGGACCATTCAGATGTTATCTTTTAACTAAATTACTATTTGGTGAATGCTTTGAAAGGTATTCCTGTCAGTTGCATTCTGATAAAGTTCTGCCTATATTATTTATTTATTTAAACTTTATTGCACTGTAAAATGTACAATTGGCAGACTTAATGCCTAATGGCATTCTCTACCAGACAACCACCTGGTAATGCAGAGAGATCAATTAGTGGCGGAATATGAATATCTTACCAAATATCGTATTTTTTTAGTTAGGTACCTCCTCCGATTTAAAGCGATGTTAACCTGGTGAGTATGTATCAAAACTATTAAAAAATATGCTGAATCTTAAAATGACAATATACTTGCTCAAATACTAAAGATAATAACTTTAAGACCCCCTTTCATACTGCGACTTTTAGCATCGATGCAGTCGCGCATTTTGGAAACGCGCTTCAGCATCGCAACTGACGCAATGAACATATTTAATTTAGCATCGATGCAGTCGCGCGTTGGCATCGATGCAGAAGCGCGACTGCATCGAAGCTAACGTGCGTTAGTATCGATGCAGTCCCCAAAAGTCAGAACATAATTTGTTAATTCCCAGCTTCTGCATCGCGGCTGTATCTATACTAACGCAGAGTGTAAAGGTTGACATTTTGCGACTGCATCGATACCAACGCGAGTTAGCACCGCGACTGCATCGCTGCTAAGATTCGTAGTGTGTAAAGGGTCTTATATGTTTGTGCGTATACCTATGTATATACTTACACATTAATTTTCAAAAATGTTTCGTTGCAAACAAAAAAGTGTCAGTCCGTATACAAAGACCTCCACAGCCGACAAAGGTTCATAAAAACTGCAGAATAAAACGCAAATGAACTTACGAAAACTCTCATGAATCATGAAATCTCACGAAATGAACTTTCTTTGTATACAGGGTAAAACAAAATAAAGGCAAAACTTAAACCTGGTGATAGATTAGGCTATGACAGGAACTAGAAAAATTCTAACGTATGTACTTATTGATATATGGACTTTTGAAAAAAAAAAAACTTAAATTTGACACTTAATATTAGTTTATCTACTACTGTGGCCACAAATATTAACTTTTTCCTGTCATTTTTTTGCGTTGCAAACCAGAATAACCAGAATCTGACAACGTTAGTTTAATATTGAAACACAGCTATTATATATATATATTGAAACCTTCCATTTGACACTTTTAAGTCCAACTTTTAACTCGCTGTTAAGAAAATAAAATGTATACGGACTGCTACGGCATTGTATTACAAAAGATGACGCACTTGTGTCTGGTTCTAAAATGGTATAACACTTGCTAATTTAATTGATAAAAAATACAATTTATTTTTTGTTAAGTAACCTGCTTTTGCCTAATTTAGTTATCACTTTTTAAATGCGTTTAATGCATACCAGAATGCACTTACCATCACAATAATGACGGAAGTGTTTTTAACAGAATTCAAAATAGTATAGAGTTCTCAATAGGGAAGCGGGAAGTCAATAGAAACCCTAAAATTTTACAACGTATTATAGTGTTTTAAGACTAGTTTAATTTTGACAAATATTTACGTCCGAGACTCATCATTTTGTAGTTCTGAGCTGATAGTGGAACTCTTTAACGCTTAGGAATTCATTGATATTAACAGCAGTAATTGTGTGAGGTGACTGTACAACGTATTAAGGATTTGATGCAATGGTCCAACATATTATGTACCTTTACATTAAATTCTTACGATTACATAAAAAAATCATTCTTCTAAGTGATACAAAAATAAAAGTACATGTTGAAAACATTTTCTTCGCATCAAATTACAAACATCAAAGAAAATAGCGTACTATTAACAGCTGATTTACTTTAACGACTTATTTTTCAATGAACTATAAACATTATCTTACATTTGAGACTTACAAATGGATCACAGTTTTACGGTATTAAATTGTCTTGAGGTTAAATTAATGTTTAATATGTATTTTAGGACAAATCCATGAATCCCACCTAAACCTACAAGTTCTGATGATTTCAGTTACATTTTAAAATTATTATTTAAAAATCGATTACTGAATATTTTGGTTTAGAGACGATGCAGTCAACCCTGTTTGGCTTGACATGTTTTAAAGACTAAGGTTAGTCTTGTAAAATTATCGAGATTATTTATCGAGTATTTAATTATAATATATATAGTCCATTATTTTTGGCAGGTGATATTATGGTTAATCGACTAAAACCCGAACGGCTCGCAAAGGTCTTAGTTTAAAAAAAAAACTTACATAAAATAAATTAACCAAACATACTTCACTAGTGTACTTTTTGTTCCTTTTCTCTCATAATTCGCTGAGACGACAACAAATGCGATTTAACTAGAGAACGATAATCAGCTCTTTTTTTAATCATTCGCGTTTATATCCTCAGTGATTTTCGTTCGGGAATCAATTTTAAGTCATCGAAAATCGCGCTCAATAAAGACGTAAGTAGCTTACAAAAAATTAAACCGCCTACAAAAAACAGATTAAAATGCTTAATCCTAAGCTGTTCAGTCAGTTTTCTTAAAAGGTATATTCGTTTTTAGGGTTCCGTAGCCGAATGGCAAAAACGGAACCCTTATAGTTTCGTCAAGTCTGTCTGTCTGTCTGTCTGTCCGTCCGTATGTCACAGCCATTTTATTCTGTAACTATAAGCATTACACTGTTTAAATTTAGTAGAAAAATGTATCCTGTGAACCGCTTACCGATTCTCATACAAAAAAATAAAAATAATGTCAATTAAGGTGGGGCTCCCATACATGAAACTAAAACCAACTCAATTTGTTTTTATCAAGCCTATGCGTGTGGGGTGTCTATGGATAGGTCTTTTAAAATGATATTGAGGTTTCAATAACTAATTTCCTTTAAAGTCTATCGTTTCATAGCTATCCGCTTCCAAAATGGTAAAATGGGCGTCCCCCCCCCCCATCTAACTTCTAAACCTAGAGAGTGTAAATTTTGAAAAAAAATACGTAATATAGATCGTAACAAATACTTTCAACGAAAATTGGTTTGGACGAGATCGAACGAGTAGTTTTGAGATAAAGCATGTTTTCAACAACCGCAAACATAACTTTGTACTTCATACAAACACAATGAAAAACATAGTTATATTTGCAGTTAACAAAATATTGTGATATTTTACTAAGTATAAGTAAATGGATTCTCAAATTCAGTTAAAATTGGCACGGAACCCTCAAATCCGACGCGCAAATCCGACTCGCACTGGCCCGGTTTTTATTTATGATTTTTTAGTTATTTGACGTATATCTCAAAAACTCCTAGACCGATGTTGATAAAACTTACGCTGTATTCTAAGTTAAAAAATACCTGATTGAAGTGTCAAAAATCAGCTTGCTATGACTTCTCAATTGAGAAAAATACGTGGACAAACATACATACATTTACAAAATTAAGCACACTTGTTTGGAAGCCTTAATAGGTCAATATATTATTAAATTCAAACGATATCACATTGAATAGATTACATCTTATTTTGAAGTCGATAAAAATTGGATTTTCCTTCAAATTAATGTCGGGTAGATTTCAACAGATCTTCATTCAAAAACCAAAGAAAATCACACGCAATATTGACGCGAGTGATATTCATTGAATAATGTCGGACTTTGCAATGAATTGTATTATAATTCCACGCGGGATTCATTCAACATAATAACTTAATTTTGTGAGTACTGACGTCTACGTTTTGCGTGATTTACACTGATTTCGTTATCAAACAAAATTCACACGTCTAATTCAAGCGAGTGAATCAAAAATAGGGCCTCAGGTGTAGAACTGTCGGCATAACGTTACATTTGAATAATTATAAAACTTACAAAGATACATCATAATATTCTAACAGCTTATCGATAGTTTTCCTGTCACTTACTCTTGGAGTACCTAGTGTTTTTGGTGTTCTACACACAGCGAGCAAGAGTCACTTATATTTTGGAACGCTCAGCCGTATCCGTGCAAATTGTCGTTTTAAATACGGTTCAGCAAAAGGTTTCGAAAAAAAATCGACCGCTTGGCGAAGAAACCGACCGTAGAACTGACCCTAATTAGGAAGATTACGATAGCGAAGTTTGAGTAAATGAGGTTTGCAGTAGGTATATCATGCAAAGTAAACAACAGATATAGGTTTAAGAAATAAAATAACCCGTCTAAAGGCCTGTTTCACGATCAACAAATAACCACCGAAAAAAAATCTAATATGACACTTCATTTTGTATTAAACGGTGGTCAGATAACGCTAGTAAGAACATCAGACATTGTAAAACCTAACGAAGGTCTAGTTCCGACAACATTTCGATTTCAGAATCAAATATTTCTTACGCCATAAATCATAAAAAAATTAAGCTTTGATCTGATTTAAAAAATGCTATAGTTAATTTCCGCTTAGGATTCTGAAAAGCTACAGATTTTCTCACAGAAGGTACTGCACAGACATGTAACTGAATAGAGGTAACAAGCCCTTCCGAAATAAAATAAGAGCAAGGCATTTGACTCCAAAATAGAAATTTCATTTACATTAATATAAAATCTAATAAAAAAAAACTAAAATATACTTTACTCACACGTACAAAAAGTAAACAAGCAGAATTAGAGACTAAGGTAATTGTTTCTTAAAGATTTTTTATTAATAAAGGTTTAGATTATAGAAAAAGAAGGATTAGCCATTGAAATGAGAGAGGCAAAGCCGATGACATAGATAACTTATAGAATTGACTTGATTGGGTGCTGTTAAAAAAATGATTGTGTGTCTTTGTTAGATAAAATTAGAAATAAATAATTTCGATATTCCAAAAAAAAATTTTGTGACCTGTTTCTATGATGCATACAAACGCACAGTTTAATTATTATCTTTTTAAACGATTTAACTTTAATGGAGTCGAAAATACACAGAACTTAAGAAAAATTCTTAAATGATGATTTTATGTCACATACTCGCGTCATCTCTTCAGATATGTAATCTGTGAAATCACATTACAGGAAACGCTTGTCTGTAACAATAGCCCCTCAAGAGAGTTTTATTTCACCAATACAGTCTAATCGTTTGAGAGGCAAATCTCTTGAATCCTTCGCGCTTTTATCGTATTTAAGTACACTCACATCCGTCAATAAAAGGAACAATGAATACAAATAAGCGCTATCTTCAATAAACTAATTAAAGGACAAACTGAAAACGGAAGAGCAAATATTAAATAGGCAGTCATTTTGTCGTTGAATGCTGTAATCATGTTTTTGTGAAGGAATTATTTTCTTCTTTTCACTTTTCTATTATTTATATACCTTCGACCGAAAGCACAGCCTATGATGTCCACCGACAAGATAGACAGACGACCTTGCAACGCTCACAACCAGTCGCTGTGGTGTGAAAACCGCGGGAGATACATGTGTTCCACAGTGGACGTCCTTTGGCTGATAATGATGATGATGATATCCCTTAAAATTCACACTCATGTTTTTGGTTACCTGTGATACATTTGTTTTTCTATTAACGTTTTTAGAAATAAATGAATGAAAAAAATGCAATCTATACTTTGTAATATAAAGTTAAAGAGCTTTTTTATTTGTTTAAACGCGCTCATCGAAGGAACTACTGAACTGATTTAAAAAAATATTTTTGTTTTGGTTAGCGTATCTATCGAGGAAGGCTATTAAAGTTAACGACTCCACTAATTAGAAATGAGCAACAATGAAAAATGTTGCAAAAACGGGGGCGAAATATTCCTTTTGAGAGTTTTCGTTGCGTGAACGCCTGCGTAAACCGTTAAAGAAACACAAAAATCATGTATGACAAGATTGTTTCGCTTTAAAAGTTCTACAATAAAGTTCGCGACAGCCTATGTCTATCTTATGGTTCACTGACTACAAACTTTTAAGTGTTCATAAATTTATTAAAAAATATGTACTAGGTATTTTCTAAGGTGTTTTGATGTAACCGGGTATTTATTCCTATAAAAATAAACATCGTCATCATCACGAACATTTCATTTTTAGATTAATTGCCCTTTATATTTCAATAAGTATGTTAGAAGCTATCGCAGTTTTAAAATAACTGCTTGCCGTTTAAGTACAACGCACGCTTGCACTAACCAATATGGTTGCTGGCCTCTTTCTTAAAATAAAATAGGTATGTATTTTGCGTTGCAATATTTTATGTAAAATCCGACAATTTACGCAGGCGACGCCGCGTTGCACGCTATGTTTAAACAAGTATCTGTATCGTTATGCCGGTTGAAACTAAGGTATTTTTATTTGAGAAGTATTTTATTCAATTTGAACTGTTTTCTACGTGTGAAACGCAGAAATAAAAGAAACGTTTTATTTCATTACAATTTGGTATTTTCAAAGAGGTTGCTAAGAATATTAAAGTAGTACATATTTTTAATCATCCTTTTTACTTAAGATCACGCTGAGTCATTTGGAATTAAGAAGAATTCAGTTCTCAGAGCTGTGCGTTCGTGTTTCAATTTAGTAATCAGCCTAATGAATGCCTGAATTTTCCTAGTCTTGGACTTTTTATTTCGTGAAAACTGTAATTCAGGACACTTACTTAAGTTTATTATGGTACATTTTTTTTCCGCAAAGGTTTATGTGTAACGTTAAAAGGTTTTAAAAAACCTTTTTTATGGATATAAGACAAATGAACTTAAAAATACTACGAGTATTTTAAAATTCAAAAGTTAGCAATTTTTGCGTACTATATTTTTTCTGGTAGTTTATAATAAAAGAAAAAATATACAAAAATCATACCCTGGTTATTTAATCGGTTATTAAATTATATTGGTTAATAATTTATATACGTAAGCTTATAGCCTAAATTATAATTATTATAATAATTTCGAGTACCTATCCTCATTATTTAATTAGTTTGTTCTCAAATTATTGATAAAACTATCGAATGAAAGTCTCCCAATACATAAATTCTACTAAGATTTCTCAGCCAACGACTACGTCTGCAAGATTCAGGTCAGTACATTTTATTGTGTCAATATATCAATTTGCGGCAATAAATTAGTTCACACTAGAGTTGAATGCTTGAGCACGCCCATACGACATGACTGAACGCCCCGCTTCGAACTATGATGTACGTTTGGTGACAGATTTGTATTTATTTCATTAGATTTATAGACTCTACACACTCTGGTAGTGTCGGTATTTATTTTGTATGTATATTAGATGTTAAAGTATTTATTACATCAGCCTGAAAGGTAACGTTTTAAATAAACCTAAATTGGGTTTAAGGCTAGGCCACACACTGAAAATAAACAACACAATTCTTAATTCAAACACTATTTTGAGCGGTTAACCCGCCTGTGTAATTTCAAACTCATCTCTTATTTCTGCACTAGGTTCACTTACACCGACTTCAACTGCTCCAAAAACTCTCCATTTTTAACCACAGATTTAAACAGTATTCGGTTACTCAAAGCTTTAAAAAACCGGATCGGACATGATATAGTGTAACATTTTTTTAACTGAATCTCGTTTTTGTGTTATGGTATCGGAGAGCCAAATTTATAAATAAAAAAACCCCCGTCACGTTATATTTGAAGTCATTACCTAAACACGGCATTTCAATATCATTGAAGTATTTTTCGAATCGATAGTACATATGAAAGGTAGTGAAATCACCTCATACATTTATTAAAAAGCTAATAATCTTCAAAGTGCCTATCAGGTCATGGATACCTTACCATGTACTGTCAATGTCATCGACACCAAATTTGCAATCAATCACACAACTAAAAACTAGAAAATAGCTGAGGGTCTTCAAACGGCTGCACATTTTTTTATGATGCAGGCTTAAACTAAACTCGCGATAAAGTTATTCATGACACAAAAAACTAAACTAAACGAAAATCGGTTCAACCGTTACCACCAATCACAGACAGACACGTAAAAGTTTACCGGTATTTAAATATTATACGTTTTTTTTTATTAACACCCCGCTTTTTATTCTTCGAAATATTTATAATTTTTGCGTTTGAAACCATTTCTCTGATTGACATGACACTTTGGCTTTGGTGGAGAACAATAACCGGCTAAACGCGAGCCGTACTTAAGCACAAAGGATTCCGTATCTACTTAACTATTCATGTAAGTATTTTTATTGCTATGATTTTTTCCTGTCTCTGTCATATTGACTACGAAACATACTCAGGTATTATTATTCAGTCAAGTTCTAAGAAACAAACAAAAAAAAGCAACTACGAATTAAGTTTCAATGGAAATAGTAGATTGTTATACAAGGTCCTCAAGGTGTTATATACAAGGTTTGACGACCTCCGTGGTCGAGTGGCTAGCACGCTGGTTCCAAGCGTCGCCATCTCGTGAGGTTCCGGGTTCGATTCCCGGTCGGGTCAATGTAGAAAACGATCTTTTCTATATTGTCCCGGGTCTGGGTGTTGTGATACCACCGTTGTTTTCGATTTTCCATAACACAAGTGCTTTAGCTACTTAGCTTGGGATCGGAGCAATGTATGTGATGTTGTCAAATATTTATTTATTTATTTATTTTAAGGGGAGAAAGTGACCCATTTCACTGGAGAAGTTCTTGGCGCTCCAACGGAGTGAGAGCGCTAATAATTCGAGAGTGAAATGGGTGCTTTCACCCGAGTTATACATACTTCTTTTTCATTTCGACCGTGAGAAGAATAAATATTTATTTAGATATTATGTTGTTTGGCGAGAGATGAAATCTCAAGTTTTTACATCACTTATCAGTTTGTTTACTGTCGTTATACATAAAACACAAGATTAGAAGGACAGTAAAGGCACGGAAGACAACAGAGTACTACATAAAACGCGGACGATATCAAATATTTCAAATCATTGTTAAAAATATCGATCGATTTTTTCTCACAGACAATAAGAATAGGAGAAGAACGCAACCATGCAAAAACAAGGTTACTTGTCACCAAAACTACCACAGATTATGTCAAATTCCAAGTTTAATTTTGCCTCATGAGATAGCGCTATGAATGACAGCTAAAGGTGGGAGTGAGTAAGAAGATTAATGAACAACAAAATCGTGCCTAGTCGCCTCCGCCTCCTTAATAATCTGTGCAATAATCGACCAAACTAAAAATATATTGTCACAGACAAAAAAATGTGACAATTTAAAAGGAAAAAAAGTGTATATAGTCTATGTATGGCGGGCAACCAAATATTATATTTGTAGATTTTAAATTGTTAAAAATTAGACCAATTGTAATTTTTTAAAATCAGTGACCATGATAAACACGCTTTTAATGTTAAGCTTATCTTTAAAAATATGGAAAGCTTGTTTATTTTAATAATATGATGTGACTCAATTATCTTTAACTCCATGTCTGATCGTAGCAATTAAAACTGAATAACTTTTCACTCTAGGGATGGAAAAGCTATTTTCCATCCGTCTATCTTCACATGAAAGTTCAATTTTACGAACAAGAGAAATGAAAATGTATTTTGTCGACACTTGCTTAGTAATATGCAATTACGCGTCACTTAATGTTCAAGTGGCTCATCTCGGTTTATCTCGGCTCAAATATTGTATAAAAATCCGTCTCGACTAACTGTCTTGAACTAAAAAGTCGAATGCAAAAATCGTACTACGCCCCTGGCCCGCGAACAGAAAGGAACTAAAATTAAAATATATAAAAAACGCGCTCGCCAATAAGGTTTGCAATACTTCTCAGGGCATTTGGTACCTATCGCGTTATTATTTTATTGTGTTCAATTGTTCATCATTTAAAGTAATATCTAGTAATGAGAGTATGACCCTGAAATCATTAAATGTAAAGCCGCTAATATTACCAATAATTAACTACCAGAAAAGTCAAAAGAACGGTATATAAAACCCTACCACAATTTTGTGGAATGGAAAACTACAAAAAGCATTGGATCTCGTGTACGAGGAAACCAAGTGACTAACGGTGCATGTATTCAATGCTCAGTCAGGACAACTATCGTATCGTATCGTAGAATAATCTCTAGCTCCAAAAATAAAGCAAAAGCTACATGGAGCATCATAAAAAAAGAAACATATACAAATACATTGAGAGATAGGCACTAACCCATTTGCTGCCACACTTGAGACATAATAGAAATTTTATTGTTATAACCCACCGGCACGTGCTGTGGCATGGAACCAGTTAAAAATCTATGATATAAGAATAAATTGAAATTCAGAAGTTGCGACTGCTTTTGAGTCATTTTAAGGGTTCGTAGCCGAATGGCAAAAAGCGGAACCCTTATAGTTTCGTCAAGTCTGTCTGTCTATCTGTCCGTCCGTATGTCACAGCCACTTTATTCTGTAACTATAAGCGTCACAGTGCTGAAATTTGGTAGGAAGATATATCCTGTTAACCGCTTTACAATTCTTATACAAAAAAAATATAATATTTAAGGGGAGGCTCCCATACATGAAACTAAAACTGAAAAAAAAAATAGTCAAACCTATGCGTGTCTCTTCAAACGACATGGAGTTTAGTAAAACCATTTTCTTTCAAAGTCTAACGTTTCATAGCTAGACGCTTCCAAAGTGCTAAAATGGGCGTCCCCCCCATCTAAATTCTAAACTAAGCGAGTGTAAGTTTTGAAAAAAATATATAATGTGGATCTTAACAAATACTTTTAACGAAAATTGGTTTGGACGGCATCGAACGAGAAGTTTTTGAGATATAGCGCATTTTACAAAACCGCAAACACAACTTTGTTCTTGATACAAACACTATGAAAAACAAAATTATGTTTGTTGTTAACAAAATATTATAGTATTTTACTAAGTGAAAATAAGTGATTTTCCTAATTCAGTTAAAGTTGGCACGGAACCCTCAGTGCGCGAATCCGACTCGCACTTGGTCGGTTTTTTTGTTCCTAAAGAGGAAATCTGAAGGATTCCATGCAAAGAAGTCGCAAGTATTGAGCGCTCATGAAATCATATATGAAGCTTATTTGCCGGATAAAAGTGAGTTGTATTGAAAGTACTAGTTATTAAGTACAACTTTTTCAAAATTATAAAGATACTTTTGTTTTGAGATTTACGTTACCTATATTTTCCAAAAGTTGCCTTGATTCTCGGAATTAATTCCGACAGGTGCGTGCGGCACGAAAACACTTACAAACCTCAAAATTGGAGATATCGAAAGCCATTTAATGACTTACTAATGGTAAATTTGACAGATACTAAAATCAAAAATACCTAAAGTAACGGTCTACTGACATCAATAGCGACAGATTTTTTATACCTTATAAAAATGTAGAATTCACGAGGCGATGTATCGGTAAAAACAAAATAAGTTCAATAAAATTATAGATACGTCCTATGCGCTCGAAAATGACAACACGAAAGGCAGGTAAATGTCCGGAGTGCATTCAGTGGGGTACGCTTTCTCTTTATGTGTTTACGTCCCGACAATTAAATTATTTCTCGTTTTCTAGTAAAAATGCCTTCCTGTGTTAACCTAAAGATCGTCAAATAGAAAAAACCGGCCAAATGCGAGTCGGACTCGCGCACTGAGGGTTCCGTGCCAACTTTAACTGAATTAGGGAATCCACATACTTCTACTTAGTAAAATACCACAATATTTTGTGGACTGCAAATATAACTTTGTTTTTCATAGTGTTTGTATTAAGTACAAAGTTATAATTGCGGTTGTTGAAAATGTGTTATTTCTCAAAAACTACTCGTTCGATCTCGTCTGAACCAATTTTCGTTAAAAGTATTTGGTAAGATCTACATTATGTATTTTTCTTTCAAAATTTACACTTGCTTGGTTTAGAAGTTAGATGGGGGGGGGGACGCCCATTTTACCACTTTGGAAGCGTCTAGCTATGATACGTTAGACTTTAAAAGAAAATGGTTTTAGGAACCTCCACGTCATTTAAGAAGAGCTATCCATAGACACCCCACACGCATAGGTTTGATTAAAAAATATATTTTGGTTTTAGTTTCATGTATTCCCATACATACATTGACTGTCGATATTTTTCATTTTTTGTATGAGAATCGGTAAGCGGTTAACAAGACACATCTTCCTACCGAATTTCAATTGTGTTATGCTTATAGTTACATAATAAAATGGCTGTGACAAACGGACGGACAGACAGACAGACAGACAGACAGGCAGACAGACAGACAGACTTGACGAAACTATAAGGGTTCCGTTTTTTGCCATTCGGCTACAGAACCCTAAAAAGGATTCAAGTGCATGCATGCATATTACTGAGCATGTATTCAAATAAGAGCGAAATGTTTAGCTGTTCAAAAAGTCTGTCTTTTCTATTTAAACTGTCAGAAGTCAAGAACATCTTGAGTGGGATTTGACGCTTCCGCGTTGGTAAGTTGTTTTGGTCCTTACACTCATTTATCCGGCGCTTCGGACACTTAACTGTCCATTTAGCTTAACTCATTAGCATCACAATAAACCTCCGTGGTTTTTAGATGTTAATATTTCCTATATATTCTTGTTATTTTGTTATTATGATTAATAAATTTTTAAAAAAAGACGCTTTACTTGAGATTTCTTATTAAATCTCTACAGAGATGTAAATAAAACCAAATTAATGCAATTTCATCCACGACAAAAAAAACCCATCAACAAAAATATTAAATACAAAAATAGCGCTATTGATTTTCACACAACATCCTCTCTTCTAGGGATAGAATTTGATACTAATATTACTTGGAAACCACATATCAATAAATTAGAAGGAAAATTATCAAGATTTACATATGCCTTGTACCAACTTAAAAAATGCACAAACACTAAAACAGCAATAAGTGCCTACTATGCTTACGCCCATGCATGGCTAAGCTATGGGGTTATCCTGTGGGGAAACAATGCAGGGGCAGACCGACTACTCTTACTCCAAAAGATATGTATTCGTATAATTGTCAACATCATTGACATGGAATCTTGCCGGCCCTATTTCAAAATGTTGAAAATATTAACTTTACCGTCTTTGTATATACTAGAACTTTGCAAATTAGTCCGAAAAAATATAAGTTTTTACCCTCAAATAGACGATTTATTGCCAAAATCTCGCAGCCTCCGACAACGAAATCGTTTAGTTAGGCCATTTACTAAGTTACACATAGTTAGCTCTGGTGCTCCACATATGATTGTAAAGGTATATAATAAGTTGCTACCACACATTAAAAACATAGATAAGGATACCCAATTTTACAGAGCTTTAAAAGAATACTTGATACAGAACAGTTTCATTACAGCATTAATGAATTTTTAGGCATTGTATAGCATGTTATTACCGTATTTTCTCTTTGATACAATAATGTAATTTGTTTAATGTACTGTATTTATTCTTAATGTATTGAAATGTATGAACTATGTACCAAAATTATACTTATTTAGTGTAACCTTAAATTATGAATAATTAATTAATATCGTGCTACAAATTATTTAATAGGCAACAGTTGCCAGTCATGTTTGCTGTGCCCTCGCAGGGCGTCACTTGTACTTTATTTTAATATTATACATGCACCATCTAACGAACCACTTGTGACTTGCAACAAAGAATCTGAATCTGAATCAGAGAACCAACTCGTTTCATTGGTCAATAACTAAAAATATAAGTGTATTTAATTAGGCATATTTAAAATGTATATATTAATCTATATACAGAAAAATGAATTGCTGTTCGTTAGTCTCACTAAAACTCGAGAACGGCTGAAGGGATTTATCCTATCTTAGTCTTGAAATGTTCATGTAGGTCTGGGAAAGGTTAAAAAGGCGAGAAAAAATCGAAAAACGCACGGACGAAGTCGCGGAGGACCACTAGTATATGATATAATTGCTCTTAACCGTTAATTACTTATAAAGTAAGTAATGTAAAACCACCAGGTGGCGCTCGTTAAACGCTAAGACTAAATTGGTGATTTCGTGTTTTTATTGATTGGGAATATTTTTTTAAATATGCTTAAAAATTTAAAATATGTTTTTAAGGTTTTTCAAACATAGCTACGTAAGTTAAAATAATATTCAATCCAACAGAAAATCAGCCAACTTTAATTGTCTACGTGAAATGTCAAAAACTTTACTTCAGACTACGACCACAAATGCACCCTGCATCTGTTATCGCTTTCGTCTTAAATACCATCTGTATACTACTAACACGTAATGCAAATAAGTAAATTCAAATTTGTTTTTTTTTTATAAATTGCACCTGTAAAAAGCAACTTTGGCTGTGTGACAGACGAGGAAGCAATCTCGCAACATTGATGACGTCACGCAGCCTACGCGTAAAAGTAAGCATTTGCAAATTTAACAGGCTTGCTAATGGAACGGTGACCGAGTGGTATAGGCATACGCCCAGATAGCGTAAGACACGGGGTCCGTTTCCTCGTCTGTCACACAGCCAATTTTGCTTTTTACAAGTGCAATTTATATTATTAAGTTTATAGTGACAAAACACTCTACCTAAACGATTTTTAGTTATTTGCCCTTATCTCAAAATTACTGGACCCGTTTTCATGAAACTTACACTTTAAGTTGAAATATTCCTAATCAAACTAAAAAAATACAACTCGCTATGACTTCTTGTTTTCGAGAAATCCCAGGACAAATATGCAAACATTCACTTACGAAAAAATGTTTGGTTTCTTATTTCATCTTTATGAATATAAAATATGACACTGTGAGTGTTAAAAACATTCAAAACCATTAGATAGCGAAGCGACATCAATTTCCAAGTTGAATTTATTCTGTAAAGAATAACTGCTTGGGCCATCTGTTTCATAAACAGACGGCTAGATGGCGCTAAGCGTCACGCAATTGAAGTTTTCATAAGAAACCACAAATTTCGCAGGGTCGGACTGACAGCACGGTAGCTCAATTGGTAAGAGCGTTTGGCCCGGTCTGCCAAAAGGTTGCTGGTTCAAGTCCCGCCCGTGCGCAAATTTATGAATATAAACATTTACATTTAATTGATTTGCAACTCTTTCTTTTTAGAATTAGTAGAAAAACTGCAGTATGAAGCTGAGTACAAAAACTTCTGGATGTGCCGTAAACATAATCCAATACTACTAGTAGATAAACGAAATTGGCATGCCTTGCCCGAGTATTTTAAAATAAATGATGCTCTATTCATTTTCTCCTTTTTCTTTCCCTCTGTTCTATTATTTTCCTGCTTAATTTAAAACGAGACTATGTTAAAAGGTAAATAATTGAGGCAAACTGAAATACTAGTACTACCGAGGCTTGGTCGCAACACCACAGTGTAAAGTGATATGAGTAGGACATGTTTATTGCCGAGCAATATTGGTCGATGATTTAAATAGTGAACTTTTATTTTTACAATAGCATATTAACAATATTTTTGTCCGACGTACAAAAAAATGAAAGGTGTGGCACTAAGTGTATCTATCGTTTTGATTATGACCAAAGGTATTATCAAAGGAATTTCATAGGCACCATTTTGTTTCATATTGTTGGTAAGAGTACATACTCTAACTAGTCGCTGGTAAAAAAGGCCTTGAGCCCCGTGTAATGTCTTACAGAACATTATGTAAGGCACTTTTCACGATCAACAACTCTAACCAACAAATATTTTAATTATGGAACACAATTTCGCATGAAGTAATAGGCAGATACATAAACTTTTAATTACCTACATTGTAAACCAGTTCGTATGTATAGCCGTCTTTATCATTCGTCCGGTTCTTTATAATGGTATGGTTAAGTGATATGGGAAAATATTCGGTAAGTTTAGTGATTGACGCTTTTTTAATTTTCTAATATTAGATTTCCAATATCAAAAAAACAAAAAAAAACTGGACTTTCTTTTTCAGTAGTATATTGTGTCTCCAATTTGTATTTAATGCACTTGTTGACTTGAACTGAGTGAATGCAAAGCTATTGTTTCATTGTTAGTTGTTGTAATGGTCTTTTCTGTGTAAATGATAGTTGAACGTTGAGGGAGCTACGGAAATAATGCTTGCTGGTTTCTGCTGTTTTCATTAAATTTACTGTAAAGCACTAATTATAACTCAACAAAATTAGTCTATGAACTCCAATTGCTGTTAAATAGGTAACGTTTTCCAATAAAAGGCATTTTGTATCATATTCAACGAATATTCCTTATCTGACGTTGGTAAAATCGATTCTAAGTCACCTATATAAATAATAAGCACTTTTAGTACCATCAACTATTTTTACTCTTACGCAATGACTAACGTATCGGTCTTATTGACAAAAATATCTCAAAATCCTTCGCCATTTCACGAAACCACATACTTTACGACAAGTGTCTTCTCGCCTCAATTACCTCAGTGTCTGAAGACGAAATTCTTCAACCAGTGTGTGTTACCAGTGATGACATCAGATCCGAAACATGGTCTTTTACTATGGGCCTTACAAAGAAGCTCAAGATCACACAGCGAGCGATGGAGAGGGCTATGCTCGGTGTTTCACTACGAGATGAGGAGATACTATCAGTTCTACAATTTATATAGTTACTCCACAATTTATTAACAGGTATAACCAACCTGTAAATTGGTTTTAATTTGCTGTACCCTATCGTATAGTGTGCACATGAAGCGAGCGATGTTATTTTGTAAATAATTATCTATCTTCGGTATTTTTTGCATGAAACAAATGAATCCAAAATAAATGATACGGATATAGCCCAGAATATTAGTAAGCGGAAGTATCAATGGGCTGGGCACATAAGTAGCGCGAAGAACTGATGGCCGTTGAGGCAGAAAAGTTCAAGATTGAAGACCGTTCAACCAAAGACGCAGCGTAGGACATCCACTGACAAGATGGACAGACGACCTTGAAAAGATCTCATGATCTATCTGGATACAGACCGCTTCTGATCGGTAGCTATCAAAAGCTGTGTGTAGGAAGCCTATGTTCTGCAGTGGACGTCATTTTGCTGATAATAATGATGATGATGACATACTTTACACACAACGTATCCCAAGAACATACCAGCGGGTGTCTGGTTATAAGGGATACCAAACTCTGTATACATGTATGAGAGCTAAAAGCAAAATCTACTCACTAACTCGAGTGCTCCGAAAATGTCTAAATGCTAAGTGCACTGACAACTATTTAATTCAACTTAACGACGTATATTTATTTATTGTATTACCTACTACGTCGACGTCGTTAAAATAATGCTTGAACTCGCAACGCTGGGCATCCCATTAAAAGTTCGCGGCACTCAGAAAGTGCTTACTTAATTATGTCACAGGCAAATTTACTAGACACCACTAATTCCCTTAAAATTTTCTTAGTTTAACTCACAAGATGTTATAATTCGCGCCAGCGTTTCCCCGACTATTTTAATGAGCGTAATAATTACACTTACTTATTTTTTTATTATTAAAAAAGCGTTAATCTCGTTCGCTATCGCTATTTTGGATATGTATCGATTCTAGAATATACATATTATTAAAAGGTATCCAACGTGTTATGTTAAATGCGCAAACGGAAGCCTAAAAAACTCAAAAACCTGAAAACCGTGATATTTTACCAAGGTCAAATTTTGAAATAAGGTAGAAGAGGCCTATCGACAGGTTCTCAAGGTTATTTATTCTTTTCGGGACACCCTGTCTATTAGGTATGAAAAGTAAAAACCAACGTGCAGATAATATGGAAAGATTAAGCTAAAAATGACGTTTTACTAAGCTTATGCATCAAGGGATCCACATAACTTTAAAATACGTAGTTTGTTTGAGCTTTGAAAATAATTGCATTTAATGTGAGTTTAAAATGAAACAGACATTAACTAACGTAGCTACAAGCACCAAGAGTAATTGCTCTAAAGACTTATTTTTAAGATGCATAAACTTTGCACAGAAAGTTGAATTTTCAACAGCAGTGATGTACTTTATATTTTTTTTACCAACATAAAAAAGGAGGTAATCAATCCATTGTGTATGTTTGTGATATTGTTGGAATTTTATAATATTTGAGTATGTTTATCTAGTAAGACTTCCAAACTAAATTTCGTTAGTGTATGTATGTTTGTATTATTGTATGTTTCTCAACGGATTAATCGAAAATCAGAAGTTATAGCGAGATAATTCTTTTTTGTTCAATAAAATATATTCCAGCTTAGGGTGCAGTGTAAGTTTCTTTAAAATTGGTCCAGTAGTTTTTAGATATGGGGCCATTCAAGTATTACGTAAGCACTATAGGGGGACAGGGGGGGGGGGGGTCTTTACTTTGCCTATTTTTGATGACATGGGGGTCGGGGGGTCGAGATGGTGATTACGTCAGCAGACCGGCAGTAGTTTTTTTTTCACATGGGCAACCCACACATTGTCGTTGTTTGAAAACCAAACCCATTTTCGGGGATACTTACAAATTATGCATACGTTTAGATCAGAGATGCACAAACTGCGGCCCGCGAACTCTAATCGAGTAAACTGTCCTCAAATGTACTCCCTCGAACATACATTTGAAGGAAAATTATTACTGCTGGTAAAGGATACTGCAAAAGTTACAAAGTTAACAGATTTTCAGTAAAGTTTAAATAAATTCTAGGGCTCGCTTCGCTCGCGTATTATCCTTTGGATTTTGACGTTTCAGTGTTAAATTTATACTCGCCGTCATAAATCAATCTTAAAAAATTTTATGCGATATTTGACATCGCTTGCTTCGCTGTAGTAGATGTTAAAATTAAAGAAAGTTTTTGCGGTAGCTTTGGTTATTTTTTGCTTATTTATTATTATTAGGTACAGCGTTTGCGTAAGCAGGGAGGGGGGAGTAACAGCTTTGCTTACTTTTGCTGACAAGGGGGAGGAGGGGGTAAATAATTGTCATAAATCTGCTTACGTAATACTTGAACGGTCCCTATGGGTAATAACTAAAGATTATGAAATAAAATAAAAAAAACTTATAAAAAATAAACCGGTTTCAAAAAACTGACTGACTACAAATAACGCATTTGTCTTCCATTTAGGAAAAATAAATGATTATAGAGTAAGTGCCTGATGTCAAGCTTACACACTCTTATTTATGCCCTAAGAAACGAAACAAAAGAATAAATAATATATGAAAAAATCGAACAGACACTTTTTGTTAATGATTGTAGGAATCTTTGAGCTAAGAAAGAATTGGATATTCGGAGGTAAGAGTTCTAAGGTAGATGATTATGAATTTCGACAGTGCAGCCGTACACTTAGCGTTTGAACCTGAACTTATCATAGAAAGCATTAAAATGTCCCTGGCTCTAGCAATAATCAGTTTACTTTTGAACTCCCATGAAACAACGTTCACTCAACTCAACGTTCAACTTTTTGTCATAAAAACAATCACATAGGTAGTCAAAAAGTCTCAAGTCTATTTGCAACGTGATTTTCCGGCTGAAAACACACTAGCGTAAAAAAATCTTGTTTAATTATGAAGGTCGCAACTCAAAGTGACCCACACTCTTCTTTTGTTTTCCGTTTCACAGCAGCTTCAGCAAAACGTCACATCCTCACGGTCACAAAACACGGCAAATTCAAACGACGTCATCCGGATCCCTTTCTTACTGCCATGGTCATTAACCGGCCATTTGCCGCATCAATCAGTGATCTGACGTCTGCCGTCACGGGTCAGAGATGTGCGCCGTAAGCACTGTCTGAACTGTAGACATAGGGATTTAGGTTACATATACAGGGTGTGGCGTGTAATTGGAACATACATTTGAAATGTATGCCCTTTAAGTAGTCAGTAATCAATTCTAACTAACTGCATCGGTGGAGCAGCGGTAAGAGGGTCGCACTGTAAAGCGACGGCTGCGCCAGAGGTCCTGGGTTGGGCCAAAAATATGTACCTGGGTTTTTCTACCATGGTTTTAATTAATTATAACGAAAAAAATTTTTCTTTATATTTACGAACAAAGTGAATCGAACCGGAATTGTATAGCAAGCCAATGTGTCTAGTCATAAAAACTGAAACTGTCAGTTACTTCAACGAGTTAGCGATTTTGATATTCATGATTAGGAATTATAACTTTGGATTACTATATCTCTGAGTTAAAGCATTTTAGAGCATTATGACCAGGTCAAGGTAACTAAACATAACATAAACATAATCTTTATTTTCTCAACACATACAAAGACAATTGAATGAACATGGGGCTTAATACTAAGGGCCAGTGTATGTGTTAGACTGGTGCCTATGCTAGGTAAAATACCTGTGTTACAGGTCACCAGCCTACTACTTCGCTTCGAACAGCCGTAGGTTATTCAAAAGTACTTAAGTATGAGTGTGTGTGTGTGTGTGTGTGTGTGTGTGTGTGTGCATGCTTGCGTTTATGTTATGATAGTAATGAGGTCTTTAGTTCTCTCATAGTCCTGGTCTAAGAGCCACAGAACAATTTTTCTCTTACAGTTATATCTGGGTAAAGGGTATAATAAAGGTACTCACCCAGAAATCAACTACGTGTACTCTGTAGACTCGTTGACTATTTTGCTCCTAATACGGGCCGCACATTATATAGAGAATGGTATAGCAAATATTAGTAGTAAAGGTTCAAATCTGCTGTCTCTCTTAGAGTGAAGTAACAGAAAGTTCCCTGGTGTTGAGCACACACCTTTAGCAATATTTATATCTCGCGCCGATGGACAATCTCAGTCGAGACTGCCGAAAGAAAATGGAAGTTTTATCCACATAAGAAATATATGTAACTTTTGAAGATAGCTTATTCGATTGCTAGCTCTTCTGTTTGATAACGTCCAATATTAATGACGTCATTAAGATGTTTTAATAATATTAAATATGTGCAATCATTTCACATCCCAATGTTTCATCTACCAGAACTTATGCACAAAGCGAAATTTGGTTGACTTTATTCACTGACTATAAATGATTAAATTATTCGTTTTTAGGTTTTCCTCTGTTCAAATATGTAGAAGCGTAATATTTTATCGCTTTTAGCCACTGAACAACTCCAATAGCTTTCCCCGAGGAATCTGTAGGCCGCCGGCGGTCGCGTAATCAAATGAGAGCCAAAATAATTTTGATTAACAAATCTGTGAGGCGAGGTAAAATGCATTTTCTTATTAATCGCAACAACAAAAATGGTAGAAAATGTTAACAAAATAGCAAGTAAATTTACTTATCTAGAAGCTATACAATGGACATTAAAACAAGGATAGCCATGGCTAAGAAAGCTTTTAATGCCAAAAATATATATATTCAAAGCCAGAATATCGAGGCGAATTCGCAAAAAACTTATAAAATTGTACATCTGGAGCATCGCTTTGTACGGCAGTGAAACGTGGACAATGACGCAGCGTGATAAAGAGAGAATAGAGGCGTTTGAGATGTGGTGTTGGCGAAGGATGGAGCGGATTAGTTGGACAGAAAAGAAGACGAACGAGGAAGTGCTAGGAATTGTGGGCGAAAAGAGACATATATTGAAAACAATTGAAAACCGGAGAGGAAAGATGATAGGGCACTTGGTACGACATGACGACTTAATAAGGATCATCATAGAGGGAAAAGTTGAAGGGCGGAGAAAAAAAGGAAGACCGAGAAGGGCATACATGACGCAAATTAAGGGAAAGTTAGGAGTCAAGTCGTACCAAGTAGTCAAGGAAATGGCATGGGATCGATTAAATTGGAATAAACTCCACCGACAAGAGCATAGCTCTTAAATAAGAAGAAGAAGAAGCTATACGAATTAAAATGTCATAGTAAATAGATACAAAGGCGCACTTCGACTGAATGAAAGTTTCCATCTAACCCAAGATTAAATAATGCCGCATCATTGTATCTTTCTCAATATAAGGGGCTCTATTTTTGAATCAGTCGCGTGAAAATGGCGTGTGTTTTTTTATTGATGCTCGAGTTTCGAATGAAAATCAGTTTAAATCCATACGGCAATGATTCAAAAACTTTCATAAATTTTGTTATTACTTGTGTCTACGTAATCTTAAGCGAACGTAAATCATTCGTCGTATTGCCACGAGTGATTCAAAAATAGAGCTCTTGATAGCAACAGAATAATGATTTAACCTAGAGATAGCTAATCCGGGTCGGTGCAAGTGGCCCTTTAGTAGAAAATTTCTTTGCAATCAAGCGAACTATTTCACAAGTCACTTGCTAAAGAAAAAAGCAAAGCTTGTCTTATTAATAGCTTGAAAGGAAAACTTGTTGGAAGACAGAACAAAAAGAGCAAGAATAAGATTAAGTATCACCGCCACTTTATTAAATACGAAGATAAATGTTTCACTGCAATTTTATTAAATACAGCTTGTTTATTTTATCTTTTTTTATCTGAATTGCTTTCAGATTCTTATGTTTAGAAGAAACAAATTCATTTGGGGTCGATGCATGATGTGCGTAAACTATTGATGAATGTTAGTTTTTTGAAGGTAGTTAAATTTTTATTTCATGGTTTTTAGTTATTACCCACATCTCAAAAACTAATGGACCGATTTTAACTGACTTACACTGTGCCTTTCAGTTCAAGTATGAATGATTTAACAAAAAAAATGACATCTCGCAATGACTTCTTTTTTTGCGAAATCCGTGGACAAACAAACAAATATACAAACAAACATACACTTACGAAATTTTGATCAACACACTCAAATTTTATTAAATTTTAACGAAATCACACACAGACACATTGCATTGATTACCTCCTTTTTTGCAGTCAGTAAAAATGTTTATTGACCTATTGCAAACAATCGATACGAAAAGTAAATACAATAATGCAACTGATATGCAAACAATTTATTACGATTGTGACAAAGAAAACTAAATTTAATCAAAAATCTTACGTCAGTTACAAAACTGTAGGTGCCTAGGTGTATTTGTAAAAACCTAGTCTAGACATAGATTTGTAGTTGTAATCAAAAGTTCCTTAAGTCAGATTTATTCGATCTAAGTAACCTTTTTACATCATTTCTTAGTTATCATTGTAAAATGGTGGTACGAATACACCTAAATATAATCACAGACATAGGCGAAGGACTCTCATAATTTAAGTGGCTAATACGTCTCTATGTTGAAAATCGCAGAACGCCTTTTAAAAATTCAAGCAATCCAGTTGAAGATGCAGACGGGCTTTATGCTTGAGACACACGGTTTTATGAAACTGTAAGCATTTCCTAATAATGTGTTTAGTTTAACTTTACTAGAAATCAAATGATAATGCTCCACGTTCCGTTGAATAAAAATTCGTTGTCTGCGTCGCTGCAATGTCTTCTCAATCAACATCATTATCGATTAATTATGCCACAACTTTCACAACTTTGTCTAAACCTATTGTATTTTTGTCAATCACGTTTTAATACAGTTGCAAAAAAATGGTCAACTTCACTGCCAATCTATTATTTCCAAATGAAAAAAAATAAACTTTTTTAAAATCTTGAGTATTATAATGAAAAAGCTGGTAAATCTTGCATTTCTAACGCTCCATGACAAAAAAAAACAAGGGTTACCGTTCAATTAAGATAAGATAATACCTACCTATGTGCAGCAGTGGACGCCCTTTGGCTGAAAATTATGATGATGATGCACTGTACCTAATATGATAGAAAGCTAAGAATTATTTTCTTTTTATACTTATATGTTGCTCTACAATCTTTGTTCCCATGTGAAGTGTAAGTCATTTAAATATTTCGAGACCGTTGGAAATAAGACTCGGAAATTCCTCGTTGTTAGGTACATTTTTAATGTTTTCTTTAGAAACTCGGGTAAGGAGAGAACGTTTAGTGAGAGGCCAGATTATTTTTAACTGCACTTTATTATTTGTAGTAAATTTGCTTTTAAATCTTGCAATTGCACAAAATTATACATTCGCTCATTGACTGCCCCTATTTAGTAGCTCAGTTATCTTTCAACACCCTGTATAGATGCCGTCGATCTAAATTGTTCGCTCTTGAAGTCTACAGAAATAACACCTCGTTTTATAATCCCCTTGTACGGATGCGTCGATTTTATGATGAATTGGTTGAGTCCCATCCGGACCTCGATATCTTTCAGTCCAAATTGCACTTGTTTCGTAAGAGAATTGACAGAACTCTTGATATCTGCCCACAACAATGAAAATATTGTGTTATTAGGTAAACTCTTTTTTTTTAAGTAGTTTAAGTTTTGCTTGTAAACAGTTTTTATTATTATTTTCGAAATTCAGTTACTTTTTCGGTCGTAAATAATTTTATGTAATGTTATTTTAGGTACACTATTTATAGGTTATAGTCTAGTTCAATAAGTGTCATTTACATGTTTTTACGTCACCGGCTGTAACCTGTGTGTGTACTAAGCAATAAATAAATAAAAAAAATAATAAAAAATCGAGACTAGCACAGATGATCCAAAAACAGAAGCCTACTCTGGAGTAAGCTCACCCAGAAGAAATCTGTTCACTTTGACCGCGCTGCTGTCGCTCTATTACGAAGGCGCACTTAAACTCACTACTCGTCGTCATCACTATTACACTACGACTACTACAACTTATAGCAGCAATGCAGTCGCAATGCAAACGCGTGTTAGTATTGATACAGTCGTAAAATGTTAACATTTACTCACTGCGCTACTTTAAGCATCGATACAGTCGCGATTCAGAAGCTGGATATTTTCTAATTATGTACTGAATATTGGCGACTGCATCGATACTAACGCGCGTTAGAATCGATGCAGATGCGCTTCATAATTTGACAATTTCCAGCTTCTGCATCGCGACTTTATCGATGCTAAAAGTAGCGCAGTGTGTAAAAGTTGACATTTTGCGACTGCACCGATACTAACACGCGTTCGCATTGCGACTGCATCGCTGCTAAATAAAAGTCGCACTGTGTTTAGGGTCTTAGACTTTGATTACTAGTGATGACGATGAGCAGTGTGTTTAAGTGCGCCTTCACATTAGAGTGACAACAGCGCGGCAGCAGCAGATGCCCATCCACCAAAAAACAGCGGTTCTGCTGCCGCGCGACTGCCACGCGCCGCTGCTGCCAATTGTTTATAAAATTATCAGCAGCGCAAAAGTCGTAAAGTCGCCTTAATGTTAAAGCGTTCATACATACACTTTTACCTGCACTATCAAGGAAATGCAATAAAGTAAAATATAAACAATCCTCGTAGTTCGTAACACACATGTTAAAATTTTAGTAGATTGGTACTGTGCAAGCCAAATAAATAATGTTTTTTTTTTGTTGAGTCTATGTCTCTGTTGAGAACTTTTGATTGGGTCATTTTATTTTTATAACATTTCATTCAAGCCATAAAAGTTGTGAATTGCATAAATCACATTCTTTTACGAACATAACATTCTAAAAATCCAAATGCATCGCTTTTGATGTTAATAGAGCGTTTAAAATATCAGTGAAAAGTTAATCGAGTTAAAATGTTACACAAATAACGAGGTGTCTTTACTGTAGCATGGTGCATTGAAGCACTGCGCGTCGATGTGACTAACAATCTAGAAGACTACTACCTAACTATCGCAATTAAATCGTTAGTGGCGTCATATGAGTATATTTTTAAATTTGTAATGTGTTTTTGAGGTTTTAAATTGTTTTTCATGATTTCATACATGTTTCAGTTTTAATTTTCTTTCGGTCCAAAAAATGTGAAAAGTGTCCATTTCAGTAGAGTCGTAGAAAACATATACGGCTGGATTCGATACGAAGATGTCCTCTTTTCGTGTATTTTGTTACATTATGAGCTTTCTCCGCTCATATACAAGTGTGCCGCAATCGCTATCATATATGTTTGCTATGCTATTAACTTACGTAATTAATACTTTCCGGATTGAGTGGGTAGACGTTGACATTTTGAACTGTATCAGCTCACATGTTAGTAATAATTACTACGTAACGTTACAATATCGTCAAACTTGTACGTAGAACGTAAATAAGGGATTTTTATGAGCAATCTATAAAATATAGCTTTACTTGATTTTGGTTTTCCTTCAACTCTATAAGTCAAAGCGTCATATTTTATAGCCTGCAGCCATTCGTTCCCCGATTAAAAGGTAATCTACCTAACACACACATGATTATTCTAATCGGACCATTGAATCTTTATATTCGTTTTCGTAGTACAGATATGAAATATTCGTCGAATATAATACAAAACACCGTATTTGAAAACGTCACCTATTTTTCAGCAATCTTTTATAATTACTTTTATACCATAGGGTAGTATAGAACAAAAAAATAAACAAATGCGTTATTACCATTAAAATAATAATTCTTTCCAAAGGGATAATAATTGTATGGTAATTTCAGCGAAACCATAAAGTTATGTGGCATGTGTCATGTCAATAGTGATGCATTGAAGGAGGGACAAGATTCATCGATGAATTTACGATAAATAATATAACGGTATTGAAGAAAACTCCGCTTTATACAAATATTAAATCAATCAATAATTGAAATGTTATGTTTGGATTACCGTTTTTATGTATTTACATTCCTAATCTCTGGTTTTTATGTTTATTTCCTCTACTGCATTCTTTAATCTAAAGAGAACTAACTAATAAGAATGATATGGCAGTCTAATTATTATTAGAACACGAGCGATCCCCCGCGGCGTCACCCGCATAAATTTCGGATTTCTCGTAAAAAATCCAACGCAAATCACATACTTTCATTGTAAGTTAGAGGCCAGCAACCATAGCGGTCAATACAAGCTCGCGTTGCACTTAAGGTGCGAGCACTATTTTGGTGCGGTGTTGTTTAAAAACTCAGATAGCTTCTAAAACATTTATCGAAAACAAATTTTGTAACGCTGCACTTATTAAAAGGATAAAATTTTTGATTCTGAAGTTTACGCGAATATTACTCATGAAAAGGAAACACTTTCTTGCGGATTCACCTTTCGCGAGTTTATTAAATTTTGTTATTTGTCATTTACAGAGTTTATGTCTCAACATATCTTTTTTATCTTTTATATCTCAATTCCATAGTAAATACAATTTACTATGGAATTGAAACTAAATTGAGGCAAACAATAAACTAGCTTGCTTAGACGTTTTACTTACTAAGAATTCTGATAGCACTCTTAACCGCACAGTTTTTAGAAAGGCCACCCATACAGATAAATATCTTAATGGTGCATCTCACCATCATCCTTCACAGTTAGCAACCTTGGGCAAAACTTTGTTTCAGAGAGCGTGGAGCATCTGTGACGACCAACACCTAGCTGCTTCACCTTCAGCACATAAGGAAGGCATTACGGGACAACCAGCTTTCAGTAGCACGTCGTTGCAGACCCAGTGCCAGTGCCAAGCCCATGACAGTTGAACGCCCACCTGCCGTACTATCTTAAATAAAGAGGGTCACTGACAAGATTGGAAACATCTTGAAGCGAGCTTCCATCAAGACTTATTTCAAGCCGCCAAAGAAGATTAACCAATATTTACCACCTGTCAAGTGCACCATACCTCTTCAAAATGTAGGGGTGTATAGACTGGAATGTGACTGTGGCCTTTTCTACATCGGGTAAACCAAACGAAGTATAGGCGTGCGGATAAAATAACATATAGCTGACGTTGAACATAGACGGAACATTAAATCTGCAGTGTGTGAACATGCCTTAGACAAATCCAACCACTTCATACGTTGTGACAGGCCAAAGTACTGTCAAAAGAACGTCGGTTAGTTCCACGTATGTGCTACGCGAAGCTATAGAAATAAGAAAACATTCAAATTTCAACAGAGAAGATGGTTGGAAAATTCCACCAGCATGGGATCCAGTGCTAACGAGAACTCAAGCTAGAACATTATTGAAAACTTAATATGATAAATATCATCAGTCAACACATTTAATTTTCCTTGATATGGGATTACAATATTTCGAAAGCTTGATGGATAAGCTAAATAAAAATAATATATCTTTCTATCATGATTTTGCACATTTTAAAAGTTAGGCATTCCCAGCGAATTTTGTTTCGCCCTTAAAAATGGCTATAACAAATAGGGGTTGGTGATAAAAAAGTGAAAATTTAGGGTTGTATGTATTTTTGTATGTTGTATCATAAAAAAAAAATAGGGTTGGACTACCCCCCCTACTATCCCCCTAACATTGAGGGGGATGAAAAATAGATGTTGGCCGATTCTCATAGATACCAGATAAGCACAAAAAATTTCATCAAAATCGGTCAAGCCGTTTCGGAGGAGTATGGCAACGAAAACAGTGACACGAGAATTTTATATATAAGACTAGCGGACCCAGCGAACTTTGTTTCGCCGCCCGACCCCGACCCGCCCCAGCCCCGTCCCGCCGAGTCACGTAATTTTAAAAGTTAAACATTCCAAGCGAATTTTGTTTCGCCCTTAAATGACTACTAAAAATAGGGGTTGATCTTAGAAAGGTGAAAATTTTGGATTGTATGTATTTTTGTATGTTGTATTATAAAAAAATAGAAATAAAAATTTTTCTCTAAAAAATTAAAAAAGAAATTTAGGCGTGGACTACCCCTAACATTTAGGAGGATGAAAAATAGATGTTGGCTGATTCTCATAGATACCGGATAGGCACAAAAAAATTCATCAAAATCGGTCAAGCCGTTTCGGAGCAGTATGGCAACAAAAACTGTTCCACGAGAATTTTATATATTAGAGAGATAAATCTAAGGACAAGATAAAAAATATTTTTTATTGAGCGATATAATGTACCGACTTGACGTTTGTGATTTTAAATTTGTCAACTGAGCGAGAGGGACGGCATCGGATGTTGATGAGATAAAAGTATATGAAAAGTAATTAAAATCAAAAGATCAGAGGAGTTTTCATATCAATTTTAGAGCAAATTACCACCAAAATAACTTTCTGCCCCTTTAAACCCCATAAAGACATACATTTCAATAAAATACGTAAAACGGGATTCGTTATTTCTGTTAAATAATGTTTATGCGAAATTTATATTTATATACTTATATTGGAGTAAGGATTCACGTTGTTCCAAACGAACTTTGCCCAACTTTATCAGTATCGCTTAATTGGTCAATTACTGTAGATATTGTGATAACTTCGTGATTTTAATGAGCTGTATTTGAATTATGATTGTTTAAAGTTCAGTATTACATATTTACGCACTAGTCTGTGTAGCTTTGCACTTCCTTGCATTTTGTAGAAATGACTTGATTGTGATTCGTTCAGAGCGCTGACAATTATTTAATTAAAGTACTTTGTAAGTTGCACTAACACATGTAATAGTAGTATTAAACAATCGCTTCCTTTTCGGCCTTAAAGCATTCACGTGCTAGGGAGCGAGCTGTGCACGAAATCGTTTATTCATATCTGTGCAGTGCAACACTACACCTCCCCATAAGGCCTGTGAGCGTGAAAGAGAGATAAGTTGGCGCTGTCACAGTCCCACGTTTAATTGCTGCAGACGAAGCGAGTGTTTAATATTACTATAGTAGCGGAAACTTGTCATGAACTTGTTTCAGTAACACGCAAGCAAGCAAGTATCTAGTTAGCAATAGCAATCTAATTTAGATTTTTGCTGTTTCATACAATTTAATTCCAAAACAGAGCATTTATTGTAACTTTCAAAATTAGATCGCCACCACAGAGCGTATCACACGTCTTGAACTCGTTTAGAAATATACATAATGCTCCTCTGTATATCTCGCTTACCACCAAACAAGCGTTTTAAACAAAGCTGTCTTATGTTCAAACGTGTAGGGTTGAAAATTGATGCTTATTTTCAAAATTGAGTGAAAAGACAATTCGTTTGAGTGCAAATCCTCTTTCCTAAGGCTATTTGCTGTTACAACCGCTTTTTATCACTTTACTTAACAGCGTGACTGCTTCGTACAGGATAAAATTAAATTTTTCATATTATTCTTAGTTATTCCGTTCATTATGGCGGTTTCTGGCGAATATTAACTCGTTAAGTCAAACTTGGTAATGCCATTTGAAAACTACGTAAGATAGTTTTGGTTATTAACTTACTTTGGAAATGCTTGTCGGTTTAAAATTAAGTTTTGTGAGGTTGCTCCGTAATGGAGGTTAATGTTTTAATTCAGAAGAAAATAGTAATTGCTTACTGTAAGATTGCCTAATAGTGTATCCACACCGGTCATAGCTGTTCTGCCGCATCGGCATTTTCTATTGTATCTGACAAGATGGTTATGGTCCGTACCCAAATGCGTAAAACGGAACCCTATTTCTAAGACTTCGCTCTCTGTCCGTCGGTGACTGTCAGTCACCAGAATATATCTCAAGAATCGCATTAGCTAGGCAGTTGAAATTTTCACAATTTTCTGTTACTATGCAACAAAATAATACTAAAAACAAAAACGATGAATACTAAAGGGCTCCCAAACAATAAACGTGTCTTTTTACCCTTTTTTGTTCGATACAAATAATGGCCTCCGGTAAGCACTTAATATTCATAAAATAATCAGTTGTTTTTGTACTTTAATTTTAAAAAATAAAATTCAAAGAAAATAATTTTTTTATACAAAAATCCCAAGATTTGCCTTTTTACCTAGGCATTGGTACGAAACCTTCTATGCGCGAGTCCAACTCACACTTGACCGGATTTTAAAGTTATTTTGCTGGTAATGTTCTACGTACTTATGTTGTGTTTCCATTATGGCGTTAATAATGTATTTCATGCGTAATTCTAATGACTATCGTCAAACCTATTGCAAAGGAACACCGCAAAATCTTGTACCACTATCTATTCTATCTTAAACTACGCGTAAGACATTATATATATAGGCGGCTACTTCCCATCTGGTAAACTTCCCATTTGGTAAACCTCAAACTATACCTACGAAAAAGTTTCGTTTGGTAAACTTTAAATATTTCATACATTTAGTCCCATTTCGAAAACATTTCAGAAATTCTATGTATCAAATCTCGTTTGGTAAACTTTCTGTTCGGAGGCGTACAGTCAAGTAAAAAATAAAACAAGAAAGTAAACATTGTCACATATATTTATTTTTATTTTTAATCACAGGTGCAATAGTTGTATTATTAGTATGTATTATACATATTAATAATACAACATACAACAACATACATATTAATAAGAGACATAAAAAGTGTCGCGTACAAATTATTTTGTCTAAATTGTTCTCTTACACACTAATTCATAATATATTATATTAATTTTACTTCACAAGCATATACAAGTAAAATAACTTTGTTTTTATAAAATCACAGTTCGATTTGACTTTAACAAAGACAAGCTCTTTATTTTTTTTTACAATAAAATTATTATCTTTTCAACACGAGATTATCTCCCAATTAAAATGAACTGACAAAAGTCGATGCAAACTGATTGCAGTTCACACCATAAAAATATATAATATAATAAGACATCTACATGCAAAATCAACTAACTTTTTCGAAATCCAAAGTAATAATTTCTACTGCCCACTCCGGTATATGAAATTTCAGTTTAGAAAAGAGCCTTTCATATGTATTTTCTTCTTTATTTGTTAAAACTGCGTAAAAAAATGGTACAATATTTGTACCACTTTCTGTACCTTCTATGTCCCCATGTACAACGTATAGTTGATGAAACGGCTTTGCGCAACATTAGAAGGTTCCGTCAGCAAAGAAGTAATGGACGTCATTTAAATGTGCAATAGTACTCTTTGACGCAAACACAATAATTATATTTTTGCCGTGAATCTCATCAAACAATAAATTGTCTTTAAAACGGTCAGGAACCACGACTTCTATAGGATTAGTGTGCTGAGATTTTGTGATGCCCAGTTGTCTATTGCTGTGTCTATACAAGCTGCTTTTAACAAGTTCATTCATATTCATCGTTGAATACTGAAATCTTTTTTAATCAAATAGTCGATTAATTTTATTTACAGACTAGCGGTCCCCCGCGACTTCGTCCGCGCGTTTTGAGTTTGCTCCCTCCCCTCCCGTCGCAGCGTGATGTTTTATATCCTAAAGCCTTTCTCAATAAATAAGCTATCTAATAGAAATATTTTTCTCAAATCGGTTCAGCACTTCCTGAGATAAGCGCGTTCAAGCCAACAAACTCTTCAGCTTTATAATATAATTAGCGCAAGCGCACGTTGTACTTAAGCTGCGAACATTATTTTGGTGCGGAGTTATGTTAAAACTGTGATAGCTCCTAAGATATTTATTGGAATCAAATGATATAAACTTTGTTCTAAATGAAATGCTCGTGATGATGAATGTATTTATTTTGATAAGAATAAATACCTGTGTGTATAATACACCTCTAAAAATGATGCATTATTTTTTTACAAATTTATTAACATAAAAAAGGTTGTAGTAAGTCAACCATAAAAGGTAGACTTATGCCGTTGCAGACTTTATTATAGAACTCTTAATGCTGAACAGTCCTGTCATACATGATTTTTGTGCAACTTTAGCGGTTTCCGCAGCGTACGCAGCGGAAGCTCTCAAAAGGAATATCTGTCTCCCGTTTTCGCAACATTTTTCATTGCTGCTGTGGTCTTGTGAGTCGTATCTTTATGTTATATAGCTTAAAGCCTTCCTCGATAAATGGACTATCCAACATAAAAATATTTTTTCAAATCGAGCCAGTAGTTTCTGAGATTAGCGCGTTCAAACAAACAAACAAACAAACAAACAAACAAACTCTGCAACTTTATAATATTAGTATAGATATTATTTTAAAAGTTATGAAAAGATTGTTTACATAATTGGACTAGCAAATAAAAACCGGCCAAGTGCGAGTCGGACTCGCGCACTGAGGGTTTCGTGCCAACGTTAATTGAATTAGGCAATCCACTTACTTCCACTTAGTAAAATACCACAATATTTTGTTGACAGCAAATATAACTTTGTTTTTTATAGTGTTGGTATGAAGAACAAAGTTATGTTTGCGGTTGTTGAAAAAGTGCTATATCTTAAACACTTCTCGTTCGATCTCGTTTGAACCAATTTTCGTTGAAAGTATTTGTTATGATCTACATTATATATTTTTTTCAAAATTTACACTCGCTTAGTTTAGAAGTTAGATGGGGGGGGACGCCCATTTTTCCACTTTGGAAGCGTCTAGCTAAGAAACGTTAGACTTTAATAGAAAACGGTTTTAGAAACCTCTATGTCATTTTTGAAGACCTATCCATAGACACCCCACACGCGTAGGTTTGACTAAAAAAATTTTTTTCGGTTTTAGTTTCATGTATGGGAGCCCCCCCTTAAATATCATTATTTTTTATTTTTTGTATGAGAATCGTAAAGCGGTTAACAGGATACATCTCCCTACTAAATTTCAGTAGTATGATGCTTATAGTTTCAGAATAAATTGGGTGTGACATACGGACGGACAGACAGACAGACAGACAGACAGACAGACAGACAGACAGACTTGACGAAACTATAAGGGTTCCGTTTTTTGCCATTTTGCTACGGAACCCTAAAAACGGACTCAATACTTTAAAGCTTTTAAAAACTCTATATCTAATTTCAATTTAATTTGACACTGACTTTACTGTACGAAAACAATAATAGTAACATAGTTTACCAAATAGGATTAAATGTATGAAGTAACGAAAAGTTTACCAAACGCAACTTTTTCGTAGGTATAGTTTGAGGTTTACCAAATAGGAAGTTTACCAGATGGGAAGTAGCCATATAGGGGCATCAACGCGCTTCCATGGTGTATTCCCCAGAGAAAGAAGTTTGAGTTTTGAAGAAGATAAGTTTTATATTTACTCGGTTTGTCAATTTTCTGACCCAGTCTCCGTTAATACCAACCAAAATAATATCTAAAAAGTTAGTAAAAAACTATTTCAAAAATTTTGTTACCACACGCTTATTTAGTTCTTTTTTAAGATATTGAAAGGTCATGCTTTATGACAAAGATAAAAACTCGTAACACTCTATCAAAAATGTACGATAATTATTGTGCAATACAATGAGCCACAGACACTTATTTTTACTGATATTATAAAGCTTAAGAGTTTTTTAACTCCCCAATGTTTGTTAGTACCTATGTCTGACTGTCGTCTCACCGACCTACGTACGATTATTGAATGATTAGAAACAGCAATTCGTTGCCATTTCTAAGGAAAACATCATTCTACGGCCCAAGGAGTTCACTACATTCTGTCCAGATAAAACAACCAAAATTGCCAAATAATCAGAAATCACACAGTCAACCACAAAGAAGGCGGTTATCTAGTTTCCTGAGTTGCTCTTATTTTCTTTCAATTAGTACTCAGGTATATTCAGGCGACAGTACTTCGAAATAAATCTTTTGAATGGACGTTATCTCAAGCAGTTAAGGACTAAGGTAGTTCAGTTATCGGTAGTTACTCTAATTAGATATCGATAGTTCTGAAACATACACAAAATGTATAAAGTAGGTATGGCATCGACGGATTGAATAATCAATTCAATAATTACTATACACATTGCCTGTAATCTCTCTGTTTAATTTAGACCTATGGCTACCTGCCAAAGAATGCTTTTGACATTAATTCCGTCTTATGTACTGTTTGATTGTGCAAATTAAAAATAATAAAATATACGACCCATTTGTCATATTTTAAAAACGGTACAAAGGGTCATTCAATCATCATAAAATATCTTCTAACATTTCACCACTTATGACATTTATGATTACTTTTTGTTACTTAATTAAGTCTTCTTACGAGTATGTGACTCGTAAGAAGACTTAATAAAGTAACAAAAAGTAAGCAACCCCCAATGAGAGAACAGCGTGCAGACAAATTAAAACAATTATATCGATAGCTTTACCTATCGATATATCTGCTTTGTTAAACATAGATAGCACTAGTAGAACGTTTGCCAGTTTCGTGGAGAAACTATGGCGGTGTTCTTGTTTGTTTAAGAAAACTCATTATTTTCGGGCTATTTGCTTCGAGCGCTTAACCGTCGTTATGGATTCTCGTGTGTCCGTAGATTCAGGTCTTGGATCCTTTTGTAGTATGGGGCCAAAGTAACTTTAAAATTTGTAAATGGCTTTTAATAAAGTTGGTCTATAAAGTCAGTTACCAAAAATATTAATTTAATGGGTCGTTTCCTGTTTTAAAACCGCTTGCAGCCGGTCTCTATAGAAAATCAAGGAGATGGCTTATTTATAGCAGTGGATGCGTTGAGGCTGTTAAAATGACGATAATAAAGTGTCAAAATTAACTGTTGACAACATTTAATTTTTTTAAAAGCATATTATTATTTCCAATCTAGAACTTAAAAAATTAAGGCACCTGTATTTATATATTTTTTTGATTACTTGTCAGTATTTTTTTTAAAAACAATTGTATAAAAGCTATCCATTTTAAAAGAGCGTAAGTACGGTTTGAATGAAGTCACAGCTTTGCTATATGCGATTTAAAAAAAGCATTTAACGTTTATAATGTTGTGGTCTGTAACAATTGTTAAAAAAAATGACGATATTGATGGTATTTCCATTGTGTATTTACTTTATATGTATTATTACAAAATAAAAGTTATGTAAACGGTACCCAAACCAAGTTTACGTAGCGTTGTTTCTGATTACATATTATTATGATGTCTTAAAATAGTAAAATATTTTCTCACCACTATAAATATGAATCAAATTTTGAAAGAGGAGTTAGGGACTAGAAAATCTTTTGACAGAATGGACTTTTTAATAACTTTAATTTACTTCCTTCTACTGTTTTCGATCATGTCCAATACAATACCGGAAACAACAACAACACTTAATGTCAAAGTGACAGCTGACAGTAAACTGGTTAAAATGTTTTTCTGCATACAATATCATTGCAAAGTCGTAACCTATTAAATTTCTACTTCCATGTTCTTTTCAGTCTTGTACATTAAACTTTAATAACGAGGTGCAAATAAATCTAGAATAAAAATTTACGGATTAGGAATAGGTAAATTTCGAAATTCTTTTAAAATTTTCATACCTCTAAAAATATTAAATGTTGTTGTGTAGTGGTTAGAGCTCCTGACCATTATCCCAGCCGCCGCGTGTTTGAATCCCGCAAGGTGAGCACAAACATTTGTACCTTAGTCATGGATGTTTATATGTATTTAAATATTTATGGGAGACGCCTCCGTCATAATTGTCGTCTGGTATTAGTAACACAAGGAAGTTAAAATGCCGAAAACACGCCAATTGGTGCATTGTCTGGCGCATATTTATTTATTAATTTCATCATAAAACACAATTTGTTGTTTGTTTTGTTTGCTTGAAGGGCCTGAAAAATATTATTCTTTCACCACCACAGTTAAGTAGAAAATAAATAGAAACAACAGTATCCGTATTGAGGGGTATTCTAATTTAGCTGTTCGTAACGTTAAAATTACTTTGCCCTTTGAATAGAGATGTAGATAGCTTTGTTTTGTAAGTTAATCACTGCCAAATAATTGGCGTTGTCCGGGAGACAAAGGCATCGTGTACTTTTACTTGAAAAATTGGAACACGCGTGTAAAAATATTTAATCTTGAAGTTTGCTTGATTGTTTTTAAAGCGAAAAACAGCTGATAACGCCTCAATATCAGACATTGATGGAAATTGAGAATATCTTGTGAATAAATAAATAAATAAAATAAGCTTCTGCAAATCCAAGTCAGGGCCAAGTTATTTTAAGATTCGTAATGTAAGGCTGGCTGTATTTCGTAGGCTGTAGTCTAAGAAGATCGGTGATAGGCCGATTACACATTAATTAAATGCAAAGCAATTTCCGCCTAACGTTTTAATAGATAATTAGAATTATCCTAATTTTATGGTATGTAATTATTAACTTGTACATAATTATTAACTGGGGTATAAAAAGACACACTACGACAACGTGCAAAGGGACTGTTTTTTAAAGAAAAGTTTTTTTCCGTCGTTTAATAGCCAAAAAAGAACTTAGCTTGTACCTAAAACCTCAAGTGACGACTTCCGTGGTGTAGTGCACGCTGGTTTCAAGGCGTCGCCGCTCCGAGGTCCCGGGTTCGATTCCTGGTCGGGTCAATATGGAAATCAAAATTTTCTATAATTTCTCGGGTCTGGGTGTTGTGGTACCACCGTGGTGTCTGATTTTTATTACACAAGTGCTACTTTTTGAAGTAAGTAATCATATTATTATACAAGCGGCTGTCCGCAACTTCGATTGTGTGTTTTGGGTTTACTCCGTCCTAATACGTAAAAGCGTATTATTTATGGCCTATAGCAATTGAACTACTCCTATGGTCTTCCCGATAATCTATCTAATATTATATTTTATTTTTATTTTATTTTACAATTTTTGGAAGACTTACAGCTAGAACAAGATTGCTTAAAAACTATAAATAAAAAGAAGGCCATTTACATGTCTCCACTGATAGAATTGATTAATCAACAATTTGGATTTCGCAGTGCCCACTCTACAACACTCAGCAACTTGCAAGAGTCTGTGAAACTGTCGCTCACAACACTAACCTTGAGCAATTTACCGGCATGTTCTTGCTGGATATTGAAAAGGCATTTGATACCGTCTGGCACGATGGCCTCATATATAAATTGCTCAAGCTCAGCAACGTTCCCTTACCATTGGTCCGAATTGTTGATAGTTACCTCCGTGACCGTCACTTTGTTGTACATCTAAATGGTAAATCATCGTCTTCCTTCCCTGTCCCTGCTGGAGTTCCTCAGGGATCAATCTTGGGACCATATCTCTTTTTGATATACCTTAACGACATCCCTATTCAACCTAGAGTACACTTGGCTTGTTTTGCGGACGACACGGCATGTTACACATCGTCTAAGGATCTTGACCTGGTTATTTCTCGTCTTCAACTGGCTATCGATACGCTCTCTGATTATTTCCATAACTGGAAGCTCAAATTGATTTCTTCCAAAACAGAAGCAATCTTATTTACTCGCAAGCGCCTCACACCTATGAGGTGCTTAAAAATTGAAGATGTTTGTATTACTTGGAAGACTTCCGTTAAATATTTGGGTCTCCACCTTGATCGTAAACTATTATGGAACGAACACGTAATACAAACAAGGTTAAAGTGTATGAAAGCTTTTCGTGCCCTTAGCCCCTTATTAAACAGACGTTCACTCCTTAGTAGTCGTACTAAACTATCCATCTACACAACTTTAATAAGACCGTGTATCTCCTACGGCTGTCCGGTCTGGGGTAGCACTTCGCAAACCAATCACAACAAACTTCAAGTGATCCAAAATAGAGCTCTCAAAATAGCTTATAATACCGCCTTCAGGACAAATCTTCTTAAATTGCATCAGTCATTAAGATTTCCAACTCTTTTCGAATTTATCTTAAAGCTAACTAAAAGGTTCTACCAAGTCACTAAAAGTAATCATGTTAATGTGTTAGTCTCTGGTATCGGCGGCACTCGCCCCCTTTACGTCAATCGATATCGATACTTGACGCGGCTACCACATCACTACATGTTAGACTCAGGCTGACGCTCTGCGTGCGCACGCGCCGCCGCATTGCCCGTGTGACCGCCGCGCGAGACGCTCACAGGTCCCGGACTGCATAATGGTCACCCAATTAGGTTGGTGAATAGTATGTTATCTTACTACGTGGTTTGTTCATGTATATTATTTACCGTGATTATCTGTTTGTTTCTGTAATCGTTCTACATGTGCTGGTGCTCATTAAATAAACGAATTTTAATTTCTTTTTAAAATGTAAGGTAGGTCTGAACCTATTTATCAACCACCACGTTATGTGTCGTCTTAGCACAATTTGCTTTCTTATCTTTCTGTGCATAAGTCATATAAGTCCTTAGAGAACCAATAACTGTTAAATAGTTAAAGTTCGTTCACAAAAAACTTGTAGTTATGATTAATTACTCTCGTAGGTAGGTGTCAGTACCTTCGAAGTAGGTACGTAATTACTTACAAAGTGCTTTTCTTTTTACATTTTTATTAATGCTTAAACTTAAATCTTCATCATCATTGTAAACAAACCGGTGCTATTACGAAGTGCTTGTTGTACTGTAGTTAGTATACTAATTTTCAACTAGTAGGTATCACTGTAATATGAAAATGATAAATGAAGCCTTTATAATTATTAGTTATAATAGATCATAGAGATCTCATAACCACAATATAGACATAAGACACTTTTACCTAGGAATAAAATGTACACTAGGTCTTAAGTTTTGTATTTTATGTGTTAAATAAAGAACTTTTCAAAATCAAAATCACTGATAGAACAAAAATGTTAAAGTAAGAAACGCTAGCAAATCAACAATTTGTCGCTTAAATTAATAAAAACTAATTCACAAAAGCAAAGGCAAGTTCAACATTCAGAAAAAAAAGTCGTTAGATAATTGTTTCTTAACCTGATTTACACTTGTACAAAACAAAACAAAGCCGTAAACGTTCTGACATTCGTTAAATAAATTAGCTGCTCTAAGTAAATAAGAATTCCGCCTGTAATTTCTGTTAACTATAGGTACGTGTAAAAAGTTGGGATATAAATATGAACAAAGATGATTGTTTCTAATTAAACCAGTACTAGTAGTTTCTGAGATTAACGCGTTCACATAAACTAACAAAAAATTCAGCTGTATAAAATTTAATAAATAGAAGTAGAGCTAAGGTTTTTTGCAATGTTATCTAAAAAAATCTGAGAACTCCAATATCGTCAATTATTTTTATTGAGGTGCTAGAATCTTTAGCTTAATCTGTACGCTCACTCTGGAGTTTGCCATTAAGCCAAATACAACAGGCAAAGGGAGAGGGCAGGCACTTGTTTTTAACGAAAACAAGAGACGTTTGTATTTGATTGCAGTGCAGTCATGTGAATTTGACAGATTTTTTATTTTATCATTAGTTTTAACAAGCTCTTGTGTAGCAAAATGGCAAACTTATATCATCAGTTATTTAACCGTAGAGAGACAAGTACCAGTAAATTATTCATACTGAAGAAAAGTAACACCTGCGTTCATTCTAAGCTTGCTCCTTTCAGCCGAAATGCATACAGTCCTAAACAAACAAATACAATGAAATGAAGAACAGACATAGTATTTCGACCTGTTCAAAGATCAGAATTTGCTCAGGTGATTTTATACCTTATGCTAAACAAAATACAGTTCATGTTTATTTCAGAAGTTATGGCGTTTTGTGCCAGCTTGATTTGTGTTGTTAAGTACAATACAAGCCCCAAGTAGTAAGTCAATTTATTAGCAATTTGTGTAAGCACAAGCTTGCCCGAGTCTTGCACAACAAACTATTCGGCCGGTTGGTCCACTGAACTGAATAGTGATGCTACTTGACATGTTGCTGATAAATTGTCGATACATCAGATAAAATCATAGAAGTCAGAATCAAAAAATAATTTAAAGAAAACGTACTTCCTTTTACACTAAGGTTTGATTACGTGATGGATAATTAACTCAACTTTGGATTAAATTTCGTTACCAGCGGTTGAAGATTTACGATTCTCCACGCGAAGGAAATCTAATCTAGATAATATTATGTCAGAATGGCTATTTTTATGACCATTGGTTGAGAGTTCTTCCACACACGCAAAATCAAAACTACTCGATCACGAAACCGGGCCAAAGAAACCTGTACATTATATTATCTGGGCCTGTACCTAGGAATGGCTAGCCATTCGAGGCTACCTATTGATACGACGATCGATATTTTTTTATGATTAAACCGACGCACATATCGATATTATTAAAATTACTACACTAATGTGAACATAGGGAACTTAATCATCAATCGAAGACTAGGCTCGTATCCCACAATAAACGTCTACTTTAAATAGATAACTATTTATGATTACAAGCATTCATTAAACTTGCAATGTATGTTTGAGTGGCTGGGATCTTACCTTTTAGTTTCGAACCAGTTATTGTCTTTGTGTGCGAAGTGAAAAAATATTGTTTTTACTGTCTGCATGTTTCTTACATTTAGAGGAACTTATACACTAGGAAGGGAGAAACCGTTTCTCACTTGTCAAAGCATCAATGTGATAGACTAACAGAATTTAAAGTTACTGGGTTGGGTCGTGAAGAACATGAAAGATTACTCAACTTTGTATATTTACCGACTTCAAATAAGGAAGTAATCGATTCAATGTGTAGGTATGGGATATCGATAGAATTTGATAATTTTTGAGTATAAAGGCTTCCAAACAGGAGTGCTAAATTTCGTTAGTGTATGTATGTTTTTTATTTGTAAGCTTACCCGTAGATTACTTGGAAACAAAATTGACGACCTCCGTAGTCGAGTGGCTAGCACGCTAGTTTCAAGCGTCGCCATCTCGTGAGGTTCCGGGTTCGATTCCCGGTCGGGTCAAAGTAGAAAACGATCTTTTCTATATTGGCTCGGATCTGGGTGTTGTGGTACCACCGTTGTGTCTGATTTCCATAACACAAGTGCATTGGCTACTTACTTTGGGATCAGAGCAATGTAAGTGATTGGTGTCCAATATTTAAAAAAAAAATGATTTTCAGGCATATTACTTAGGCTAGACTGTTTGGGGTTATTGAAAATGTGCTTTATCTCAAAAAATACTAGTTCGATCCCGTCCAAAGCAATTTTTGCTGAAAGTATTTGTTGGGTTACTATTAAAAGAAAAAAACGATAAATTTCACGCATAAAAAAAAAAATATACATGAAAAAACATATCTCATATAATAAAACAAAATAACTACAATTTACAATAAATACAATATGATCTAATAAAATATTACATATACATAACGCAAACGATAAAATGATAAACGATAAAATGATGTACTCATAAGAGATCCAATCGGTTGCTCGATTTGAAAGTGCGTTGGCCTGATTTGCCAGAGGTTGCTGGTTAGAATCTATATCGTGTGAAAATTTTTGGTTTCTTAATTTAGCTTGTTTACAATAGATAAGTAAGTATAATTTATGGAAACAGTATTTTACATTTTACGTCTACTAGACCTAATTTATTAAATTAAGTTGGTACAGGCAGCCTGTTTTGGCACGTGCCCAACTGTTTACCGAGATTACACGAAACATTATGCTACTAGTGGTCTAGTACTAAGCTGCTAAGTCTCTAGTGTAGTGGAAACGATTTTATGGCTAGCAGTGTTGTATTTAACAACCCATTTGGGAAAATCTTTAATTTAATGCCAGACTTTGACTCTCTCACGCAAACACTCTTTTGGGAAAGAAAGGTCAATAATTGCAACGGTACCTGATACTGTTTCTAATTCTGAATTGTTATCTAAATAGGTTTTGTCATTACGAAAGATTTTATTTTCGCAATTTAAAACACAATATTTCATACATCACCTTGATTTTTTTAAATTCTTCATATTTAAAAAAAACATATACGGATTAAATAAGAATTTAAAAAATGGAAAAACAAATAAATCTATTTGTTCCGTAATAAAATCAACTTTAGAGACTTTACAAAAAATTGTTCTAACCTCTCGTTGTTCACTTCATCGCATCACAAACTATTTCGTTACTTTGTGCGACGCAAAAATGCGTGAACTTCGGCCAATGTGATTTTATTTAGGACCTTTGTTGCTATGAACAATAGGAAACGATTTATATATATACTCTCAAAAGCAATCGTTTCTTCACTGTTGGTTAGGCCAAGAGCTATATATTTTTTTCTTTTGAATCTGGATTTTTTTAAATTATTTAAAATAAACGAAAATATTGAGTACGTAATTCGCATGAACCAGAGCTGGGTTATATTTTGATTGGTGTCCAATAATTTTTAGAAAATGAAGACCCTGCTTACTCATGCGAGTTTCAGATCCAAACTTTCAGTTTGGTTTTTTTATTCGACAATTACAGTACGAAAGCACCACGGATAAACAAAGGTTTGAAACTTGTAACATTGCATATTTAATTCAAGATAACCAATTATTTATACTTTTTTCAAAAAACTGACTTAAAAGCTTAAAATAACGCAAGCTTTACCTACACCAACAGTTTACACACATCGAATGCGCTATTTAATTTTTTAAGATAGTTTTTTTAAGGCTTTTAAATTTTGAGTTTTTTTTTTATTTCATGATTTCTAGTTCATACTTATATCTCAAAACTACTGGACTGAATTTTTTGAAACTACCACTGTACCCTAAGTTAAACTATAACTTATTGAACTAAAAAATAATCATCTCGCTATGTCTACTTGTTTTCGAGAAATCCTGTGACAAACATACAAATATACAAACATACATACACTTACGAAATTTTGTACACGTGATAGAAAGCCATAATAGATCAACATACTACAATTTTATCCAATTCTGACGACATAATATACGTACAGGTCGAATTGAATACCTCCTGTTTTGAAGTCGGTAAAAAGGTCTTATACAACCTCTTTAAAACTTTTCAGCATAAGGATTTTTTAATTTTGTTTCGGGTTACGAAGACCAATAATAGGGATCATTTATTACAATTAAAAAAAAAAACATAAATAAAGCTCTTAACCTACAACCAAAAGCTCCCTAGCTTAAAACAGTCGATAAAGTGTTACCCAATGATGTTTATCTTGTTCAACAAATGGCAAACACGGGCCGAATTTCATCAGATTGACAAAGATAAGACCGAAATGTAATCTTGTAAAGAAATGTTATCTAGCACTCTCCTTATTTGATTGTTTTTTTTTGTACGATGATAAAAAATACAAGATCGAGTAACTACTCTCTTATTTTTTTAATTTAGTTGTTGAATTTTGAATGTTTATGGAAAGGTACAGTTGATCCCGAAAAAACATACAAGTGATCTAGCTGTCTATCAATAAGTAAAGCTCTCATATTCATTATGACAAATAATATGATTCAATAATTAAACCAATTAGCAAATAATGACACACCACTGATTAACATAGACTACTTATGATGTTCAAGTGTATTGTGTCCTTAACGAATTCGTTCATCTATCTTGTCTTGTCGGCAAATATTCTGTGTTGCATTTATTGTGGAAAAATATTAATCAGGGAATTTTTTAGTCCTAGCTTAAAGTTCAATTAATAATATTGTAGTTTAAAATACTTTTAACCGACTACGAATATTTTGACTAAGACTTCTTTCACTAGAGAATACTAAAGGACATCAATCACATACGAGTACATTGTTCTGACCCCAAATTAAGTAGCGAATTGCAATTGTGTTATAAAAATCAGACACAACTATGGTACCACAACACCAGGACCCGAGACAATATAGTTTTTTTAAAATCTATAGTGACCCGACCGGGAATCGAACCCGGGACCTCGGAGCGGCGACGCACGCCATGAAACTAGCGTGCTTAGTCACTACACCACGGCGTTCGTCAGAATATTAGAGTAGAATATTTAAGTAACTAATCTGACTAATAATACTAATCTACTCACGCTGAACACTGTCAAGACAAACTGTATGTGTTTTTCAATCCTTGATGGCTATCAACCTGACACAACTTTCAAACTCAAAATTCATGACTGCCTTTCTACAGACCTCAACTCGAACTGCACATAGAAAAAGTTCAAACATTTGGAGTTATGCTGGATCAAAGACTAAATTGGCATTGTCATATTGACCTGGTTTACAGTAGCATTCGGAAGTTAATTTGGATTTTTAAAGAACTGCGGCATGTTGCAGATATAAAGCTACTGAAAGATATTTACATTTCACTTGCACAGTCTATAACAATATAATGCATCACATTATGGGGCGGTGCTTTAAAGACAAACTTTATGAATGTTGAGCGTTCACAAAGAGTATTGCTTAAAGTTATATTTTTTAAGAAAAGGGTTTTCCCTACTCAAACACTGTATCTAGACGCTAATTTTCTTTCGGTTAGATAGCTATACATACTGCAGGCCGATTTGTAAGTACACTGTTCAATTGGATACAATCAAGACACAGAAAGAAGAAGAAGAGCAGATAAAGTAGTCCCAATACCTTATGTTCATTCTTGCTTCACCCAATATCAGTTTTCGCATCTGTCTGCTAGACTTTGTGCCTTTCGAAAAAAAGATGGTGGCATTCGCCCTATTGCTATTGGCTCAACGTTTCGTCGTCTTGCAGCCAAATTAGCCTGTCGTGATCTTTTTTCTCCTTTGAAAGAGTATTTTCAACCCATTCAACTTGGTTTCGGCAGTAAGGGAGGTTGCGAGGCCGTGGTTCATTCCGCTCGCAATTTCCTCTCCTGTGACGAATCTGAAGTTTTTTTGAAAGTTGATGTGAGGAATGCTTTCAATTCTCTTGACAGGTCTGTCTTGCTGAATGAAGTTCAGACTCACACTCCACAGATTTATCCCTTTGTTTTTCAGTGTTACCATAATCAATCAAAATTACTTTACAATGAACATTCAATTGTTTCTGCAGTCGGTGTTCAGCAAGGCGACCCTTTAGGTCCAGCCCTTTTTAGTTTAGGCATCCATCCTGTCATTTCATCCTTAAATTCTAAATTCAATGCCTGGTATCTGGATGACGGGTCCTTTGGAGGCAAAGCAGATGTTGTTTTCCAAGACCTTGTCCAGATTATAGAAGGATTTAAGAAATTAGGCTTGGAACTGAACCTTTCAAAATGTGATTTTTTTATTAATGATCACGTTTCGTCTGGTTCCCGTCAGGCAATCATTGATAAATTCAATTCCCTTGCTCCTAACATTAAAATTCTGAATTCTGAATCGCTTTGCCTCCTGGGTGCCCCTCTTCTTGATCCCAGCATCGAACCTTTTCTAGATAAAAAATTGAATGATTTCACCCTTTCAGACCCTAGATTAGAACACCTAAATTCATACATTGCATTTAGTATTCTTAAATCGTGTCTTTTTGTGCCTAAATTTACATATTTCTTACGTGCTAGTCCTATCTGGAAAAAAAATAATTATTTAAAACTATTTGACACTACCCTTAAAAATAGTTTGGAAAATTTTTTAAATTTATATTTCGATAATAATTTTTGGGCTCAGGCTTCGCTTCCTATTCGTTTTGGTGGTATCGGAATTCGCCAAATTTCTAGTATAGCCCTCCCCGCTTTTCTCTCCTCTTTGCATAGCACTTCCGTTTTAGCCGGAAAAATCTTTGAACATCCTCGCCAACTTTCTGAGGTGAGAGAGGCGGAGGAGTTTTGGCAAGGCCTCTGTCCTAGAGAAGACATCCCAAAGGAACGTCACCAGCAAAAACTTTGGGATGTCCCTCTTGCGAGAGAGACCTTCAATTATTTACTTCAAAATTCCGTCAGTGACAGTGGTCGCGCAAGGCTCTTGGCAGTTTCCTGCAAAGATTCTGGTCATTGGCTTCATGCTTTACCGTCGAAAAATTTGGGCACTCTTTTCGATAGTGAGTCTTTCCGGGTGTGTGTGGGTCTTCGCCTTGGTACCCCTATATGTGAAATTTTTACGTGTCCATGTGGCAAAGAGGTTGATGAATTTGGTCTCCACTGCCTTTGTTGCCAGCAAAGCGCTGGGCGTCTCGCCCGTCACGCTACCCTTAATGACGCCATCAGAAGAGCTCTTGCGACCATTAATGTTCCTTCCACGTTGGAACCACGTGGTTTGGTCCGTGATGATGGCAAGAGACCCGATGGCCTAACGCTTATTCCCTGGGAACGGGGTCGGGCCTTAGTTTGGGATGCAACTTGTGTCGATACTTTGGCCCCTTCCCATCTCAGAGAATCATCTCTTAAAGCTGGAGCAGCAGCGGAGTTGGCTGAAAACGCCAAGCGTCGCAAGTACGTTTCACTTGCAAGTGATTATGTGTTTGCGCCGTTTGGTGTTGAAACATTTGGGCCGTGGGGACCCTCTGCTAAATTGCTGTTTAGAAAAATTGCGCCAAAATTAAATTCTTTAACAGCCAATAATAAAGCTGGCTGGTTCCTAGCCCAAAGGATCAGCATAGCTATCCAACGCGGCAACGCAGCCAGCATCATAGCCTCCTTGCCGCAAGGAAATGGTTTCGTTTTTGAATAGGTATTAATATTAAGTTATTTTTTTATGTTGCATGTCTTAGTTTAATTTTTTCTTGTTTGTTATTAATAAAGTACACCAGTGTACAATAAAGTGAACAAAAATCCTAAAATATACGCACTTATATCAAAAGAATTTAAAATAGTACTTACCAAGTGGTTAAAGTGTCTAAAATATGTTGAGACTGAAAATATTTTTAAAATTCGTACTTGATTTAACATATAAAGAATACCACACACTCGCTCACACACACACACACATACACACACACACATATGATCACTTAGTTTTATTATTAATATTATAATTTATAATGCTTTAGAATGTTTTTAACACTCACAGTGTCATATTTTTATATTCATAAAGATGAAATAAGAAACCAAAAACTTGCGCACGGGCGGGACTTGAACCAGCAACCTTTTGGCAAACCGGGCCAAACGCTCTTACCAATTGAGCTACCGTGCTGTCAGTCCGACCCGACGAAATTTGCTGGCTGGAAAAGGTTGCTGGTTCAAGTCCCGCCCGTGCGCAAGTTTTTGGTTTCTTATTTCATCTTTAGAAATATAATTTATAAGTTTTATGTAAGTAGTATTAGTTATGGAAGAGCGTGGCCTCCTGGCACAGGCATTCTGTAATGCCTATTAGGAGACTACATCAATTAGTAACCATTAAAATGTTTTTGTTTACGTAAATAAAGATTTTAATTATTATTTATATTAATTTTATTACTCGCGCTCATAGTCCTTCGAATATCCAAAAAGATTTTTCTCCTAAAAATAAATTTGCTACAGCAAAGTTTAGGAGTTGAGGGTATAAAATGTCAATACAAACGAGCCACTGGCACGCGGACAGAATTGTGTTATGTTTTGTCAACTGTGAAAATAAGAATGTAAGGGGATATACGGGCTTGTAACGTATACAATGGGTAATACGCTACGGTTTTTTTCATAATGTAATTTTGATATTTTGACCAATTTACTAAAAAGGTAAAAAAAAGCATGTAACCCTATTGGTTTGACTTTAGAACCTAACATTTATATATAATTACTTAAGCTTGTTATGGTACTAGATATTAAAATGTCAAATAAGAACAATAAGTTATATATTGGTAAGTATAGAGCCTGAGTAATGAAAGTGCCAACCAAGGAGTTTAAATAAAACGGTTTGAACACAATAGCAATGTACACTTCAGATAACAAAAGATTTCTCTGACAAGCACCGTCCCCTTATTAAAATGGCTGCTGAGACTGAAATAGATCAGAACACAATTAAAACACGACTTTAATTTAATCCGAAAATGGGTTCTTATCATAAAAAATCCCATTTCTGGCGAAGCTCATGAATAATCCATAAATTAGTACATCAACCGTAGACTTAGCAAAAAAAAATTGCACTCCGGGAGTGCCGGCAGAAGTGAAAACTTGAATATCAACGTTGTGCATTTTTGATTTTTTGGAATAGTTAGGGAATAATTTTGAATGAATTGCTCTTATTATCAATATAAAAGTACTATCATTTTTGTGATAGAATACAATAATAATAATAATAATAATAATAATAATAATAATAACAATAATAATAATAATAACAAACCACCCACACTCAACAATAGTGTTACGGCATTCGCTTGGCTTGGTCCTGACGCGAGTTTCACATTTTTCCCCCATCCCACAAAAGTGCTCAACGCCGCTAAAGAAGTTTTCACTTCAAAAAACCTATAATCCTTCGTAGGCAATTAATCGTACACCAATTAAATCAAGACCACGTCAATCTCGAAGCATCCAATAGCTGGCTGACTAAAGGCAACATTTATGCTGAAACCGAAGGTCATATGATTGCCATACAAGATCAGGTAATTAAAACTAAAAACTACCAAAAATAAATTATTAAAGATCCAGCCATAACCAATGATATGTGCCGATTATGTCACAGATCACAGGAGACAATAGACCATATAACAGGAGGATGCCCGTTTCTAGCCACCAAACAATATACAGATCGTCACAATAATGTAGCCAAACAGATACACATAGAACTTGCGAAAAAATACAACCTGTTGAAAGACACTATACCCTACTATAAATACAAACCAACCAGCGTATTGGAAAACTCCGAAGTTAAACTATATTGGGACAGAGATATAATTACCGACCTTACCACACCCTGCAATAGACCAGACATTACCCTTACCATCAAAGCCTCAAAGACATCTTACCTTATAGACGTGTCCATCCCCAATTCACCAAACCTGAAACAAAAATATGCAAAGAAAATACAAGAATACATACCTTTAGCAGATGAGATTAAAGAGATGTGGCACCAGTGTCGGAAGTCTCGACATAGTTCTATGTAAAACCACCAGAGGGCGCTCGAAAAATGCTGAGACAAAATTGGTGTTTTCGTGTATATATTGATTGAGAAGAATTTTTGAATGATGCTTAAAAAACTAAAAATATTTTTTGAGATTTATTAATGATATAGCTGCGTAAGTTAAAATGATATTTGATGAATTAGAAAATCCTAAAATTGAAATTGTCGACGCGAAATGTCAAAAATGATGCATCAGACTACGCCCGCTGGATACTGTAAAAATTATACCAATAATAATTTCATCAACAGGAATAATCCCCAATACACTTGGAACGTCATTAAATACACTCAAACTCCGGAAATCCCTCTACATTAGTCTGCAAAAATCAGTAATTCTGGATACTTGTGCAATAGTACGCAGATTCTTGAACCCATCCACGGAAATAAATAATCATTTGATGCAAACCACCCACACTCAACAATAGTGTTACGGCATTCACTTGGCTAGGTCCCGTGAATGTCTGTTGTAAGCCGGCTAAGCCGAGGTAACGGGAATAATAATAATAAAAATAATAATATATTTTTATAGAATACAATATTTATTTATTGCGCTATCGTACACAAACATTACGTTTTATATTATATTAAATTACATTAAAAAGTTTATCTCTCAGAAAAATCAACTTACATCCATAATTTCGCCAACCGTCTTACGGTTTTTCGATCAGCCCACGTGTCCTGACGCGAGTTTCACATTTTTCCCCCATCCCACAAAAGTGCTCAACGCCGCTAAAGAAGTTTTCACTTCAAAAAATAAAATCCGTAAAAATATTGGACATTCAACGTTTTTTCAATGTCAGAAATGAAACGAGTTAAGATTCGCCTTCCCGAAAGTCGTAAAGTTAAAAGTCTTGTTCAGTTCAGAACGTATTCCATTTAAGTGCTCGGGTTGGTCTGATATAAATTATTTATCTATCTGGTCGACCTTTAAACATTTTTTTTCATTGCCTATGAACCGGACGTTAATGACTCAAGATTATGAGGATTATGACGACCAACCTAATGGCCCCTGAAAAGATGGGTCTTTACGCAAAAACAGACCGTATGTTTTCATGCTTAAGGATGTTTTCACCTGAGCCTTCGGTGGTGCCGTGACCGCATTGCCAAAGCGTGCTCATATGTTGCCCATTTTCTAACGTTACGTGAGTGAAATAAACTTTTATACAACTTTTACTTTAGAAATCTTCGGTTCTCGGATGGTTTACAAAACGTATAGATTGGTAAAAGATTTGTACATACCTTGCACGTAGAATTTCCTTTGAATTTGGAATACAATTTGGGTTAACGTTGCCTACTTAAAAACGATACGTAACATATGTACAGCGACAGACATAGTACCAAAATTGCCGGTATGTATTTTATCAGGAGAACCTTGGCTGTTAGCTTGAGTTTCGTCAAATCTCTTTTGTATATAAAGTTGCAGCATTTATCGGCATTGCACTTCTTTAGGAATTCTTTTCGATTTACGTTACAACTGCATTTTTAACGTGTTCCGGAAATATGTACCTATTTCCGAAGACGTTAAAAATGCACTAGTTCCAAATCGGCGAGAGGCGGCACTAGCGCCCTCGTACTAAGTTCTGCCAAACTTACAGTTTTAACGATGCATTGGACGTGAAAGCACAAGTTTGCTACTTTCACTCGATTCCGCAATATATTTTTACTGAGTACGGGTTAAATTTATCGATTTAAGTTTGATTGCATTGCTGACCAGTTTAGGAGTACGTGATTTTTAAAGTAGAAGGCTAGGAGGTACTAATATTAGTTATTCAATACACTTCAAATATTAACAGCATGTAAAAAGTATTGAATACACTTTAAATAATTAACAGCATGTAAAAAAGTATTTTAGTACACATTAATTTTATTGCGCAACCAATTTTTTTTATGAAAAGTGACACCCGAATGGGATTTCCAACCACTCGTACCTTAGACCCTTAACAGACTGTTAGCAGAATGCAGTCGCGATGGTAACGCGCGTTAGCATCGATGCAGTCGCAAAATGTCAAACTTTACAAATTCTGCTAATTTTTGCATCGATACAGTCATGATGCAGAAGCTGGAAATTGACAAATTATGTACTAAATTTTGGCGACTGCATCGTTGCTAAATTAAATCTGATCATCTGAGTCGCGATGCTGAAGCGCGTTTTCAAAACGTACAATGGCATCAATGCTAAAAGTCACAGTGTGTAAAGGGTCTAAAGAGTGCAGAAATAAAATGTGCACAACATGTTATGGTATCTGAGTCGACCGCTCGATTCAAATCACACTCGACAAATCATGCTTGACCACTAAAACAAAATGTATTTTATAAAGTTGCTGAATTTCCAAAATTCGTAAATCTCAATAAATCAATAGTTTAAAAGTGAACAAAATGGGCATTGTAAAACAAATGGAAAGGAAACAGTCTCAAAGAAGAAAGTGAATAAGAAATGCAGTTGATGCACCATTACCATAGGTCAACAGTTCTCAGCTTGTTTTCGATTCGTCGGAGCGCAAAGGGGATTTGCTACACATTGAAACTTGAGACGGGCAGTTTTCAAACTCGTCCCACAAATCTACGGCCCAGCCGAGACAAGTTGCATTATACCATTATATCGAGACGAGTTGCATTGCGAATAAAAATATTGCAATTGATTCATAAAGATGAAATAAGAAACCAAAAATTTGCGCACGGGCGGGACAAGTCCCGCCCGTCAATTGCGTGGCGCTAAACATTCTAAAGCATTACATAGCGAAGCGACATCAATTTCCAAGTTGAATTTATTCTGTAAAGAATAAATTCAACTTGGAAAGACTGCTTGGGCCATCTGTTTCATAAACAGACGGCTAGATGGCGCTAAGCGTCAAGCAATTGACGTTTTCATAAGAAACCACAAATTTCGCAGGGTCGGACTGACAGCACGGTAGCTCAGTTGGTGGGAGCGTTTGGCCCGGTCTGCCAAAAGGTTGCTGGTTCAAGTTCCGCCTGTGCGCAAATTTTTGGTTTCTTATTTCATTTTCATGAATATAAAATATGACACTGTGAGTGTTAAAAACATTCTAAAGCATTATTTCAATTGATTATCAAACAAGATTCAACTTTAGACCAAAGAGAACACATACAGATCAAATTGGATAGGTAAATATTAATAAATGGTTGTACCAAAAGCTTGTAGTCTATATAGATTATTGAGCGAAATAAACTAATAAAAAAGCAGCATCTCCTAAAAATAACACAATAAGTGATAAGTGTAAGCTAAGTAAAATGTGAAACAATATCTTATTTTGTTTAAATAAATAACAGAACAAAAGCAATCTTGAATCTATCTGGAAGTTTGCAAAATTGTTATTGAAAAAATCTTAAGGACAGGACATTGAGGATTAGTCTATTACATATAATAAAAATGCAAAACTGTTGATTCTGGCCCTAATATTCTCCCTTGGCGCATCCTAGTATTCTCCCTTGGAGCATACTTTGTTTCCTTTGTCAACCAAGAACAATTTCTTTTTGACTTTTAATACAATCTTTATAAAGCAGCAATGACCAAGCTTTTAGACGCTCATAAATATCTGTTAAAAAGCTCAGGTTTGTCGGTGAAAAATGAAAATAAGCCATGGCAGGTCAAACTCTGCCCCGGAATACTCAAACAGACATTTGTCATTGTTATCTTGTTTCGGTGTGAATCACATTTTGGCTACTTGTCGAAAATACCCCGGTAACAACTGCCTAACACACATTGCTATTGTTATACGTAGAAATTATGACAGTTTTTTGAAAGGTCTGAAATAACCGCTTAGTGCTTCTTCACAAATACTGTATATTACCGTCACGTTGACAGTGAATTGATGGCGATAAACTGACTTCATGTGCAAGGTGCCAATTTATTTGTAGGTGGACAAATTATAATACCTGCTCACACATGCTCGACTGAGGAATCGCTATTTTACGATCAAGTGCTGTAAGAGCTTAATTTTTCCATGCCACGAATTGCAATCGCATTGCGATAGCATGCAAGTACATGATAATCCATTTTATACGAAGGCAATGCTTTATGCATATCGTGGCAGGTTATGTGGGACTCCGACATTCTAAGTGTTTGGTTCTGAATATAAGTATTTTTGCACGCGGCTTTGTAATACAAGGAAGGATTGGAAGTTATGGTTTTGCTTTTTGCTTATCGGGGTTAACGATAAGATAGCTTTAATGTACATGACAATGGTTATTCCCAAATTTTATGACAATATTCAACGTTAGTTCAAGAAATATCCATCTCCAGCGATCCGACCCGGCTTCGAACGGGTGCAATGCTGACGCTCTGGTCGGCACCGTCCTAACTGCTGTCTCTACATGAAAAAAATATAAATATCTTCAAAAATATTCATTTACATGGCATGAGATACAGCGCCATATTGATCAATATTAAATACACAATATTTTTAAGGAACAAAGGTCGATTTTACCAAAGTCAGATAAGGAATGTTCATTGAATATAATACAAAACGCCTAATATGAAAACGTCACCTTTCAGCAATCATTTACGTAAGTTTTATTTTAAAACCGGTTGTTACATACTTCGCTAATGAAGGCTATAAGAGTAGTTCCATGGCTATTGGTGATAAAACATTACGCTTCTACCTTTGGAAACGGAGTAAAACCAACACGTGCGAATGGAGTCACGGGCAGTCGCTAGTTATGTTATACTTTGATTAGCTCTTATTTCACGCAATACGGTATTTTATTGTACAGAAAATTTGTCCTCTACAATTCTATTATAAGTACAGATGACATTCACAGTGTTACATTAATGATCAATGCGACCCTTAATTTATTTTATGAATGTTATTCGTATTCACCCCGAGTCTCCAAGTTGTATTATGGGTCACTACATCGCTGCATACAAAACCTGACCTCTCAACTGAATTCGAGCAATCCCTATTGATTGCTATTAACGACCGCTACCTATTTCCATTCTATCTATGATATTGAACTACTAGAAATATAAATGGTTAAATCAACCTTTGGACTTTTTGTCACTATAAACCTTCTGGCAGTAGGTTATACTATCTCTCATTCTTACAAGTACCTGTTTACGGGAGGACGGATACCGTGGTGTAGTGGCTAGTTTCAAAGCGTTGCTACCTGGGGTCCGTGGTTCGATTCCTGGTCGGGTCAAAGTAGAAATCCTTTGATTTCAAATCATATACCATCAAATTACCTGTTTAAATTCAATTTCACTTATTTAAGTGCAGTTTCCTCATAAAATGTATTTCGTCATGACCATAAATAAAGCTCACGATTAAACAAACCATTTGAGCTATACTAATAATCGTTTTTATTTCATTTCTTTTATTTCATCGGGTCACTTTAAATAACCACGGAACTAGTATCGACACCATACATATACCAGAGTCCCCACACTTCACTTAGGGATATATTTAACCAGGGTACGGTACAGCGTTGTTCTGCCGTGGTATCCTGGTAAAATATAGCCCTAAAGGTAGCGTGAGTAGACTTGAGGGAAAGCTGCTTCTCCCACTGCGTTGAGAAGATAACGTTGTAACAGAATGGTATCTATGCTTCTATATCTTCTAATATTATACAGCTGAAGAGATTTTTGTTCGTTTGTTGAACGCGCAAATCGAAAACTACTACTGGTTCTATTAAAAAAATATTTTTTTGTTTATTAGTTTATTTATCGGGAAGGCTATAAGAGTAGTTGCGCCACAGCGAGCGCAGGCACCGCGCTACTCAAGCCACTACCACCTTTGCTACACACCTGTGATGTCTGTGTCGGTGGCTGCGGGCACCTCGACGCGGAGCTCGCGGGGCGCGCGGAGGGCGCGGCGGCGAGGGTGGCCAGCAGCGCCACGACGAGCGCAGGCACCGCGCGCGTATAGGCGATAAAAAATTACGCTTCTATATATGGGAACGGAGTAGGTAAACCCAAAACGTGCGAACGTAGTCGCGGGCAAACGCTAGTTATACATGTAAACCATCCTCTTGAATCACTCAATTCTTCACTTTCATTCATTTCATATATCGATAACTTAATAATTCTATGAAACATTAGTTTGATATATCGTTATTCAGCTTAACGAAACAGTTGCGAATCATTTTTTTGGTGAACTGTTATTCGATGTTATGAAAAGACGATTATTAACTATTCGATTAATCAAGAAAAAAAGATATTAACATTCATTGAATAGTTTTCTGTAAAATGAAATTCGATATCAAAAAATTCTGTGTTATGATAGATACCCCCTAGCAATATTATAAATAGGCACCGTTTTTAAATTGTGTTTGTAGGGGCTAATCTTCGGAGAACAGTACCGAGATTTTTGCCGTGGTTCCTAATCATAGATAAAATCCGCTCAACGCCTTTTTCATTTCATTTTTACCGACTTCAAAAAAGGAGCTACCCAATGTGTATAAAGGGTGAAATGGGGAAAACCCACAAAATCAATTTATTGATGCGATATAGCGATCGAGTGAAAACTACTAACACCAGGTACCCTCTTCGTAGCTTTGTAGCTACGGCGTAGTATTTTGTAGGTACACGCTAGCTACGCGCGAGGGTGCGAGTTTCCCCATTCGTTTTGTCATTTTTTTGAATGTTATGAAGAGGTTTTTTTGTATAAAACTTGGTTTTAATTTTAATTTTTTTTTTTTTTGGATAAGTATAAGTCATATAATCATCCCAGAGTTGGATGTCACTGACCAAAACAACACCTGTATACACACAAAAACATACACTAGCATGGGGATATATAAAACTTTTTTAATTTTAAAAAACCTAAAAATTACTGACCTTACAAAAAAAGTTTATGACAGATTATAGAAACATTATTTAATTATGCAGCGTATGCAGTGGAAGCTCTCAAAAGGAATATCTTTCTCCCGTTTTCGTAACATTTTTCATTGCTGCTGTGGTCTTATGAGTCGTATCTTTATGTTATATAGCCTAAAGCCTTCCTCGATAAATGGACTATCTAACGTAAAAAAAAAATTCAAATCGGGCCAGTAGTTTTTGAGATTAGCGCGTTTAAACAAACAAACAAACAAACTCTTCAGCTTTATAATATTAGTATAGATTCGTATCCGATTCGTCGAGTACGCGTTTAGAGAGAACCTAAACGTTGCAATCGGTTGCAGCACCCACAACAAGTTCATGCATATCAAGGTGGCACGATTATGATTTGCGCAAGAACTCGTCTCGGTGGTAGAACAGACCTCGTTTGGATACAAAGCAATATGGTTGCACTAAAATACCAAGATGAAGTGCTAGATCCTGTCCAAAAAACCCAGCTAATGCACGACAATGCCCGTCCACATACGGCGCGCATTACAAGTTGGTTACAACAGCATGATATCAAAGCTTTAGACTGACCTACACAATCCTCGGAATAAATCCTATTGAGCATGCTTGGGTCATGCTTCAGAGCAGACCTCTTAGGATTTTCCCAGAAAATATGCATAAAAACCAGCTTTTCTTGCTTGCATTGAAATTGTGTCTGTGTTTTACCTCTTCTTCTTAGTTTTTTTTTAATTAAAATTTATTATCAGATTAGATTAACACGTGTGCAAAATTTCGTAAGTGTATGGATGTTTGTATATTTGTATGTTTGTCCACAGATTGCTCAAAAACGTGACATCATAGCAAGATGATTCATCAATTATCCTTTGATTGTATGCTTGAGATCATATTCCGACGTTTAATTTTTAAATCTAATTCGTGCAAGAGATTTCAATAAAGTTTTTCTGCAGGAATTACTTAAAAACGTTTTAAGTCAAAAACTCAAACTTTCACTCGCACGAAGTTGAACTGGGTAGCTTAAGCTAATAACAGAAAGTAATCTCAGAGTCACGTCTTATAATAATTGCACCGCAACGGATAGGTGTCTTAATTATTATTTTCATAAGACTACCCCTCGACTTTTGGTTTAACTGTACCTACAATCTCAACTTTCATTTCTTTAGTAGGTAACAAAAGGTTTGTTTGATTTCTTCTTTCTAAAAGTCAACTAAATTTAATTGACCTTAGTTCACCGTACCGTAGCCGAATGGCACAAAACGGTTATAGTTATAAACCCTTATAGTTTTGTCAAGCCTGTCTGTCTGTCTGTCCGTCCGTATGTCACAGCCATTTTATTCTGTAACTATAAGCATCACAGTGTTGAAATTTGGTAGGAGTATGTATCCTGTTAATTCTCATACAAAAAATGAAAAATTTTGACATTTAAGGAGGGGGCTCCCATACATGAAACTAAAATAAAATAAAAATGACAAACCTATACGTGTGGGGTCTATACGTCTATAGATAGGTCGTTTAAAATGACACCGAGGTTCCTAAAACCTTTTTCTTTTAAAGTCTAACGTTTCATAGCTAGACGCTTCCAAAGTGGTGAAATGGGCGTCCCCCCCCCCCACCCCCCATCTAACTTCTAAACTAAGCGAGTGTAAATTTTGAAAAAAAAAATGTAGATCTTAACAAACACTTTCAACGAAAATTGGTTCGGACGGAATGAAAAGTTTTTGAGATATAGCACATTTCCAACAACCGCAAACATAACTTTGTACTTCATACAAACACTATGAAAAACAAAGTTATATTGACAGCACAACAAAATATTGCGGATTTTACTAAGTGATAAGTGGATTCCCAAATTCAGTTAAAGATGGCACGAAACCCTCAGTGCGCGAGTCCGACTCGCACTTGGCCGGTTTGTTATTCTTGAATTAGTGTGTGTGCCGTAAAGTTCAGACGTTATCGTGTGTGGCTCATGTATGATATATTCTCGTAGATAAGCCATTACTTTTTCTTATAAAAAGGTATATTTTTGGTAAATATGCCACAAATTTATTACATATAGGTTGTTATTATTGTTCTATTGCAAACTTTAGGTGTAATTCTGATGAATAATATATAACCTTTATAAGCAATTGATGTTATTTAGATAACATTTGCTGAATCAACTAGTTTTTATTCTGTAATCTCGTATTTTTAACCGACTTCAAAAAAGGAGGAGGTTATCAATTCGACTGTATGTTTTTTTTTTTATCATTTTTTTTTGTATGTATGTTACCTCATATCTCAGTCGTTTGTCGACCGAATCAAAAAAATTTTTCACCTACTTAGAGGGTATACCTTCTAGTTGGTCACATATTTTCCATTTTGGGATCTGATGATGGGATCTTGGTGTATTTGAGGGAAACCCTCAAGTTTTAAAGGCACGTATAATGTTTCTTTACTAGAATCTTAATGTTGACGTGTTGTTACGTCTGATAGTCAACATTTTGTGGGGCTGAGCTGATGGTGGAACTCCTTAACGCCTAGGAGTTCAGTAATTATAATGACGAAACTTATGATCGGTAATTTGTAGCTTCGTAAAAAATAGAATCATAAGGTGCAACTCCCCTCCCCCCCCCCCCTCTTATGTAATCACTAAAAATAAAGAAATAAAATAAACTTTAAAAAAAAGTAAAAACCGACTTCAAAACCAAAATGCACTAAAAAGTCTTAAATAAACTCTTCACCATTGAAAGGAAAGGAATCCGTATTAGGCAAACAATTTCTTTTTGGAGTCGGTGCCATCACTTTGACCATCAAGCATCAACTATCACAGCACCGACTCCAAAAAGAAATTGTTTGCCTAATTACCTAAAAATAAACTATTACAAAGAAAAATTTGCTCAATATTATAAAAATAACAAAGGAACTTGGGACACTGTTAAGGAGCTATGTAACATTAAAAGTAAACACTCGCAGGCTACTGCTTTATTAAATCTTTTACCATCACCAGAGAAATCCCTTAACCAAGTAAACACTTTTTTCACATCAGTTGGTAAACAACTAGCAACAGACATACTGACCAAATTAAACACTAATGAAGAGCAGCTTCTTAAAACTATGTCTTTTGAGAGAAATGTTGATTCAATGTGCTTGTACCCTACAGACTCTATGGAAATTGATAATATCATCATTAATCTCAGAACTCATAGTGCACCGGGTAAAGATCGCATTACTAGCACTATTCTTAAAAACTCCCATGCTATCTTATGTTCAATGATAGCACACCTTTGCAACCTCAGTATCGCTGCTGGGCGTTGTCCAGCTATTTTCAAGAATGCTGTAGTCGTTCCTATCTACAAAGGCGGAGGTGAGGAAGCAGTGTCAAACTACCGACCGATTTCATTATTAAGCACAATAAGCAAAATTATTGAAAAGGTTATTAACATCCGTCTAACTAGCTTCTTGGAAAAAAAGCTACTTTTAGCCGATAACCAGTATGGATTCCGGTCGGGCAGAAACACAGAGGACGCTGTTGCCAATCTTTCACAAACAGTTACCAAAGCTTTAGATAAAGGAGAGAGATGTTTGGCTGTTTTTCTAGATTTCAAAAAAGCATTTGACACCGTGTCCATTCCACTACTTTTGCATAGATTGGAGGATTTGGGGATACGGGGCAATGCCCTTGAGTGGTTCCGTGACTACCTTTCAAATAGGAGCCAGGTCGTTAAAGTGTCTGACATCTTTAGTGAAAGCCTTCCCGTTAACTATGGCATACCGCAGGGTAGCACACGTGGTCCTACTCTTTTCTTGGTTTATATCAATAGTCTGTGTAAACTCCAAATTGATAAAGGAAGTATACTAGCTTTTGCTGACGACACAGCACTTATTTTCTGGAGTAAATCATGGTCGGAAGTGAGGGATGCGGCGGAGACTGGCTTAGGATTAGTAATGGAATGGCTTGATCACAATCTCCTGACTATCAATGTTCTGAAAACGAAATATATTTGTTTTAGAATTTCCGAAATCACGAAACCACCAACAGAATTCGATAATAAAGTCCACACCCTTACTTGTAAAGACAGAAAAACTCATATCTCTTGCCTTTGCCCTTATCTTGCTCAGACTGAAACTCACAAATACTTAGGAATTCTAATCGACAATAAACTCAATTGGGAACCGCATATTTCAGCCCTCTCTAAACGCGTTCGCAAACTTTTACATATTTTCAGAAATCTCCGGGAATCCGCTGACACTAACCTCATCAGGAAAATTTACCTTGCTCTTGGCCAATCTCTCCTAACGTACTGTATTCCCGTATGGGGTGGTGCTGCTGCAACACACCTTCTAGAGCTAGAAAAAGCGCAAAGAGCCGTTATTAAAGTGATGCTGAGAAAACCCAGGCTGCACCCAACTGAAACATTGTTTCAAGAAGCGAACCTACTCACAGTCAGACAACTGTTTATTATGCAAACAGTCCTTCGCCACCATAAAACAGTTGATCCCTCACAATTACCACAACATAAACGAAGAATACGCACCCACGTGCCAAATGTTAACACAGTTTTTGCGCGACGTCAATTCTCATTCACTGGACCGTTTCTATATAGACATTTCAATGACTCTCATAAAATAGTTAATATGAATAGAATGAACTTGAAATCAGTTTTAGCTAACAATTTGAAAGCACTCGGCTACGACGCAACAGAGAACATACTTAAAATTGTTACTTAGGTTAGTCAATTGAATATCTTCACGATAGTTGTTGTTTTGTTATGCCCTTTCATACATAATTAATACCTAAGTTAGTGGCAGGTATCCTAGCTAGGAACCTACTGATCCCAAGATTGTAATGTCATAGGGCTATCTTAAGTACGCACGCACACACACACACACACACACACACACACACACACACACACACACACGCACACACACACACACACACACACACACACAACACTCACACTTGTATAAAAATAAATATTATAGTTACTAGATATATTACTAGATATTTATAAACCACTATATGGATATAGCACTAAAGCTAATTTGTTAATAAAGTTAAAAGTTTGTTAATTATTATTAATGCTACAAATAATATAATATTACTACAATCTAGAATGCTTGTATACGCATATTAAGTAAGCTAGTCAGTAAGTATACTTTTATATATTTTCATATTTTTTATCTTAGCAACTAATTGCAAAGTCGCTGGTAATTTTAAACTTGTACCACACACCAACTAGTTCTATTACAAAATAGCTTCGCACGAAGTAAATGTGGGATTGATAATTGTTCGGCGACTTGGCGCACGGTTGCTAGCGCGATTAAAACTACCCTCCAAATTGATGTATCTACCTTTTGAAAATTTACTCACTAATATTGCTCATTACATAAGATAAGATCACAGATGGGGTGGAGGGTTGATAACCTGAGATACAGGAATCATCCTAGTTCAGGTATCAACCCACCATAATCTATATGTACCCAAAATTTGATTTTCTTAATATTGTATTTTCTTTATGGTGAGAAATAAATGATAATGATTATGATTATAATGATAATAATGATTATGAATGGTGAAGAGTTTATTTAAGACTTTTTAGTGCATTTTGGTTTTGAAGTCGGTTTTTACTTTTTTTTAAAGTTTATTTTTTGTCTTCACTAATGGCATTTTGCAAATTATGCAAAAGAAAAATTTCCTGACGTCTTAAAAAAACTCTCTTCAATTTATAAGCGTAGCATTAGTACCCCGTGTCAGCCATTACACCTGTGACAAATTATGAAATTAAAACGAATCTTTTTTCGTTGTTAATATTTCATTAAGTTTGCATGGAGAAAATGCAATTAATATCGGTATGAAAAACACAGCAACTTATGGCATTATTATTTTTGGTACAATGTAATTTTTTTAAGACTTTTTTGCTTCTAAATTAAGAGTTTTAGGTTGCAGAACTCTCTAATACTATGACCAGACTCATTAATTCCATGTTGTTAGAGAGCATTACGCCAGAGGCATGGCACAGGAGTGTAGTGGTGTTGTTCTTCAGAAAAGAGACAAAATTTGATTGCAGAACTATAGACCTATTTCACTCCTGAGCCATGTCTACAAGCTGTTCTCAAGGGTCATCACGAATCATCTCGCACGTACATTTAATAACCTCCCGAACAAGCCGGTTTCCGAAAAGGCTAAGCCACATCTATACGCTTAGGCAAATCATACAGACGTCCAGGGAGTATAAATATGCTTAGCGTTTGTGGACTATGAGAAGGCCTTTGATTCGATCGTAACTTGGGCGGTGTTTCGGTCCCTTCAGCGGTGTCACAAAGACTATAGGTATAAGGAGGTGTATAACATAGCTACCATGTCGGTCCGAGTACAGGAACAAATTACGAGTGCGATTCCATTGCAAAGAGGTGTATAACATGAAGACGTTATATCTACGAAACTATTTACAGCGGCTTTGGAAGATGCCTTTAAGCTCCTGGAATGGGAAGGATTCGGCATCTGCGTCAATGCCGAATATATAACACACCTCCGGTTTACCGACTGTTTCATAGTAAAAATGGAACCTTTCTTTTAACTTACCTTCTGCGATGGTTTAAGGTTTTTATTGCATTCTTTCGTCTCATTCCTGCACTGCCATTCGATTTATCATTAAAAAAATTAATTTATTTACTACATTAATTAGATTATTTCATGAATCTTGAGATTGAATTGTAGCTACCAAAACAAATATTTCATCGAGTTTGACACTGGCGTTGACAGCCTATAAGTATTATTTTCCCGTTGCCACAGATTATGTAGCGATTCGGTTTGTTGAGCTCGTTAGCTCAGCAATTTCATCTTTCCAATTATTTTTGTTTTGATTCCTAATTTGTTTAATTTGCTTCCAATTAATTCAGAGTACAGATATTATCCCTTTTAAATATTTATCTAAAATTCAATTAGATTGTAATAGTTTTTATTCTACGTGTCTATGGTCGTTTGGTCAAATGCAGTGACAGTGACAGTTGATGATATAAAAGTACTGGTCAGCAGATTCCGGGTCTTTTTTCTTGGGTTTTGCGTCGTGAAGTTCACATCAACCTTTCCACCGCCCAACAGTGCCACCAGCCTCAGAGATCAGTCCCCGAGACCGTTACTCAATTTCGGATTTATCTTTCGATTGTAAGTACTCTCGCATTTTGTGCTATTTTCCAATTCACTTTGAGTTCGTTGAGGTTGTGTTGTTTCGAAAACTAACTTTTGTGGTATTTCCCTCGTCCTCGCAGAATTCGGTAAAACTGTACAATAAAGGACGCGGGGTAGGGGGAGGGGAGGGGGGTTGGGGGGAGGGGGTTGAAGGGGGGTACCCCCTGATACACTCCCCTCTTGAAGCAAGCTTTTGGTTTCTGAGATATTCATGATTGAAGTTTGAGGTTATGACTGGACTAAAAGTGTTAAAATTCAGTTTTGGATCATCAAATTAAGGGGTGGGGGGAGAGGGAGTGGAGAGGAATGTGTAGTAAAGAGGGGGGACTTGCCTATTCCCTACAAAATTGCCTATTTTCAGGGGTTTAAAGAGATTACTGTTGTCTGTTAAAAAAAAATAACCACGAAATTCAAGGCTCACGCTCCGCTGCGCTTCGCGCTCGCCTTGAATTTCTAACCTATCGCGTGGCCTACAGGACTTTGGCAAAGGTGTACAATTGCCAATTTTCAGGGGTTTAAAGAGATTACTGTTGTCTGTTAAAAAAAAATAACCACGAAATTCAAGGCTCACGCTTCGCGCTCGCCTTGAATTTCTAACCTATCACGTGGCCTACAGGACTTTGGCAAAGGTGGGCAATTGCCTATTTTCAGGGGTTTAGAGAGATTACTGGTGTCTGTTTAAAAAAATAACCACGAAATTCAAGGCTCACGCTTCGCGCTCGCCTTGAATTTCTAACCTATCTAGTGGCCTACAGGACTTGATGTTTAGGTACATTGACTGTATAGAATCAACATTCACGTAATGAATCACAACTGACAGATCGTAGTTTTATAAGGTTGGTAGTCAATCATAATATTGACGTAAAATCATACATTTTGTTCTAATTTTGCGATTTTTAAAAATTTATTTCTCGAAAACTACTAGGTTGCTTCAAAAAACGACTTCACCGAAAGACTTCTTGCATCATGTAGTTTCTGACAAAAAAATATGAAACGCAAAGTCAGCGTCCTGTTTAGTACAGTTTATCCCAAATTTAGGTTTTCCATTCCAAATTCACTTTATTTAATATTTCCCATAGCATTATTGAAGTAAATTCAGATTTGAAAAGCATTTATTTAAGATAATTTCCCCTCTTTATGAATATTTTTAGTACTGGTTTTGACAAACCATAAAATAGGTCTTTTGTCACTTTCCAGGGGTTTTTTGTTGTTTTGGTTTGATTTAATCCCATTACCTCCTCTTCGGGTGCCTTCGGGATCTACGTTTGCGGAGAACCCCGGCCTGCCAATTCCGCTCCAGGGTCTCCGATTTTTCTCCGGCCCGAGTCATCTACCCCGGTAACCCGTATAGGGAACTTTACTCTTTTTTATAATACGGCGCTGCATTCGGCAGTGCCTGGCGCCCACACCTTCATATTTATTTAATTTTTACCTTACTTTAAGTTAAAATTGTGATTGCTCCCTAAATCGTTTTATATGTATCGGCTCCGGTCTCACCCCAAAATTTACCCACAACTCCCATTGTGTTCTGCCATAGGCTAGACCGGCTTTGTTTATTTATACTAGATTTAATTATTTACTTTTTTCTTTACATTGAAAAATTGTAATTAAAATTCTAATTAATTATTTAATAAATCAGATATAGAAAGAACTTTTTTATTATTATTTAACACGACGCTATAGTCTTTGTGGCAAAGACGCTGTATGATTTTGGCACTATGCTCGAAGACCTTGACCTCAACAAGTGGTCGATATTCAACGAGTGGGTCTTAAAGTGAACATACATGGAAAATACGAAAATTATGTCAAATTTCCGTGTTGTACCCACTCCAGTATCGGTTAGGAACTCAACTCTTGAAGTTGTCGACGAGTACGTCTACCTTAAACAAATGATTCCATTAGGTAGGTCCAACTTTGACAAAGAGGTCAATTGACTAATCCAACTCATCTGGGCAGCGTTCGGGTAACTGCGTTAAAGCATCTTCTCGTCTCAATTACCAGTGTGTGTTACTAGTGATGAAATACGGATCCGAAACGTATTTTCTAACTATAGGTCTCATAAAGAAGCTCAAAATCACACAACGAGCGATGAAGAGGGCTATACTTGGTGTTTCTCTACAAGATTGAATAAAAAACGAGGAGGTACGTAGAAAAACTTAGATTACGGACATATCCCTACGAATCAGTAAGCTCAAGTGGCAGTTGGCAGGGCACATAAAGCGAAGAACTGATAGCCGTTGGGACAGAAATGTTCTAGATTGGAGTGGATTCTGGATTGGACCCTTCGATCTAAAGGGCAGCGTAGGACGTCCACCGACAAGATGACCAGACAAACATGTAAAGATTGCAGGATGGTCGGTGTTGAAAACCGTGGTGGAGGCCTATGTTTACAAATGTTACAAAATAAAGAATTTGAATCTTTAATTTCCTAAAACATTTTAATATTAGATAGATAAATAAATTTGCTTGGGCAATTAACTGTCAATAACAACTGAAGTTACTTTGAATAATTGTCTCCCACTCTGTTATTGAAGTTGAAAATTATATCTTAATTAGGTACCCAAAGGAAGCTGGATATGGAAATAATGTTGACAATATAATTATCAAACAAACTGTTTTTTTAAAGTTGTTCAGTGTGTGGTATATACACTCTCCTTGTTATTCAAAAATACATAAACGTTCTTAAACATAGCTCTCGTACAAGTAGATTATAACGAGGTGCAGCATTGTCTGACCTGATTCCGAAAATAGCGGTTAATCATTCTACTAAAGCATCTTTAAAAGATATCTTCACTTCACTAGGACGAGACAAAGAGTCGTTGCAAGTCAAAAAGCTTCATTTGCAAGTTGTTAGTGATGGTATCAGGGAAAGATGATAATTTCTATGCTGAGCTACAAAACCAATCCGATCTACGGCAGCGAGTAATTTACTAAGGGTTTGATTATCATAAATTGATTTTATTTTGGGTCATTTTGGTAGTATTTGTTTAAAGAGTAAGTGACAGAAGAATAAAGAATATATGGAAGGAAATCCAAAAACAAAGATGCGTCGTTTATATAATTAAACAATTGAGACTTACTTTTATTGTAATGATTATAAACCACCATCAGATGTCTGTGTTCAGTAAAAACTGCCAAGTCCTGTGTTGTAATTGAAATCTGTGTAGTAGTAGTCCAATGTAAAAAATTCAGTAGAAAAATCAAATTGATACTTTAAAAAAACTGAACAGTATTGTTAAAAAAGAAGTATCAAGTTGATTTTTTTCTATGACTTACAGTGATTACACCTTTTTTTTAATTGTCGCTCTTTTCTGGTGCCACCTTTCATGAGTTAGACTCCAAACAATATGTAAAACGCTTAAAGCCCTCAAAGATTTCAAAGGTTAGAACGAAGTTTGTAGACCTAATGATCATTGGCCCCATTTGTAAAAAATACGAACCTACATCAAGGAAAATACGAATTTGACGGCCATAAGTCTTGCCTCGCAAATGGAGGATTTCTTTGCCGATTGTCTTATTACGGCAATTTCCTTAAGTGGATGCCATCTTAGAACAGTTTTCCGTCTCCTTTCAACTAAAATGGTATCCGCTGCAAAGGATAGGAATTCAAAAATTAAATGTTTGTTTTTGTTCTGGCAATTAGGGGTCTGAAAGCGCCACGTCATTTTGCTTAAGGTGGTATGAAAAATGATATTGGATTGGTGATCAAAGATCTTCCGGACAATAGATGCCATCGATATTGGCGTTAGCATTAAATCAGTTTAGCCAATGCAAAAACCTCCTTTGATTTCAGGAGTAGGAACGGATACCTAAAAGAATATTTCTTTACCAACCATGGAAAAGTCAAAGAACTAGGTACTACATTAAAGTAGAATAAGCATGGACGTTTGTATCATTGTTTTACAGATTTAAAACGCAAAACATTTGTAGAAACAATTAAAACCACTGAAAATTATAAGTTTATAACTAACGGTTTTTAAATACCGTGCTAAACGACGTTTAAGTCGTTAAGCACTAGTACGGTATTTAAAAAGTCGAAACAGAATATGTACGAAAATAAAACATTAGGAAAAAGATCCATGCCGCACTGTGTTAATTTTTTGGTATACCAAAAATATAAATACTTATTTTAAGGGAACGTATGGGGTTCATGAATGTGCACTAGATTTAAATTTTTTAATTGGCGATTTTCTTTTTAACACGCTTTTATTGTCTTCTTAATCTTTTTGCATCTGGTATATTTAAAATATAATTTTCCATACTAAAGTGTTGATTTATAATGGTTTACGAGTAAATTTGAATTTCTTGTATCTGAATTACTCGTATTAAATGATCCGTGCCGTACGAATAACATTGTCAATACCAAATTCATATCTTAAATAATCTCATATTGCTCTGTATCTGAATTGGATTTTGTATACGGGGTTACAGGTGCAGTCGACCTAGATCTGTTAAGGGCCAGTAGTACCCATCTTATCTGACATATTTCACTATGGAACACCCTACCCCAAACCTAAGCGTTTTCAAGAAAATCGAAAAGTCAATAATAATAGTAATAAGACACTAACTCTAAAATATCGTAATTATTAGCAAAAAATCGGCAATTTTTATTTAAAAATTTCAATGTCGATTTTCTTAAAAACGCTTAGGTTTGGGGTAGGGTGTTCCATAGTGAAATATGTCAGAAAAGATGGGTACTACACACCCTTAACGGATCTAGGTCGACTTAACCTGTAACCCTGTATTAATACATTAATTTTCAGTGAATAGTACTTGCAATACTTGAGAAATTAATGGTTTATAAACAAAACAAGGCATTTAGGGTTCGAATTCATATGAATTCGATGTATCATAAAAACTGAGTTTTAAATGGGAACAGATGACTACGATACATGGCATTAATAACATCATATTACACACAAAGGTAGTTTAACAACCAATTGAAACACAAAAAAGTTGTTTTGTTAGAATGCTAATATGACAAAAGAAATTCAAACGATTAATCAACACAACGTTATTCAAAAAACAATGTTCCAGCAATCGTTTGTTCGAGCAACAGACTCATTTCGTAACCGATAGCTTCCAATGTTTGTCATAAAAACAAACTGCTTAACTTAGATTGGCAAGTTTGTACCAATCGGACGAAAGTTACTGGCCGACTTGGTGGTTCCTTTATGCTCCAAAGACTGTGGCAATGCAGTCATATGTACATATGTGGAGGTTCTGGAACCAATTAACGAAGTTGCAGGTGATATAGTGGTATTAGTTTAACAACGTGGATTATTGGAGCGAATGCCGGAATATCTTTCAGAGATTAATGTGTCGATACAGTGTATTTTAAAAAGTTGCTGTTTTTTTTTTCATATGGTTCCCTAAAGATCAACCTCATGTTTAAGGCCAGGCCTTTGCCCAAGAGATGGTTACAGGCTAACTTTACTTTTTTTGTATAAGGATAGGTTTCAAAGATTGAACATGATATTTTTTTAAACCAAAGTAGGTATTCCTTTTTGCCTATATCTTCAAAACAACTAAACCGATTTAGATGAAACTTACACTGCTTCCTTAATTGGAATATGCTTTAATAAACAGAAAAAGAAAAATCCAAATTTAATATTCGTATCCGTCATATCCGTAACAAACATTCAAATTATACAAATAAACGCATTTCAAACATACATAAACTAAAAAAAAATAGCACACGTATCAAATACTAGCGGTCCCCCGCGACTTCGTCCGCGCGTTTTGAATTTGCTCTCTCCCCTCCCGTAGCAGCGTCATGTTTTATATCCTAAAGCCTTTCTCGAAAAATAAGCTATCCAACACAAAAATATTTTTTCAAATCGGTCCAGCAATTCCTGAGATAAGCGCGTTCAAACAAACAAACTCTTCAGCTTTATAATATATTAGCGCAAGTGCACGTTGTACTTAAGCTGCGAACATTATTTTGGTGCGGAGTTATGTTAAAACTGTGATAGCTCCTAAGATATTTATTGAAATCAAATGATATAAAGGGCAACTTGGTTCTAAATGAAATGCTCGTGATGATGAATGTATTTATTTTGGTAAGAATAAATACCTGTGTGTATAATACACCTCTAAAAATAATGCATCATTCTTTTACAAATTTATTAACATAAAAAAGGTTGTAGTAAGTCAACCATAAAAGATAGACATATGCTGTCGCGGACTTTATTATAGAACTCTTAATGCTGAACAATCCTGTCATACATAATTGTTGTGTAACTTAAGCGGTTTCCGCAGCGTATGCAGCGGAAGCTCTCAAAAGGAATATCTTTCTCCCGTTTTCGCAACATTTTTCATTTCTGCTGTGGTCTTATGAGTCTTATCTTTATGTTATATAGCCTAAAGCCTTCCTCGATAAATGGACTATCCAACGTAAAAAGAATTTTTCAAATCGGGCCAGTAGTTTTTGAGATTAGCGCGTTCAAACAAACAAACAAACAAACAAACAAACAAACTCTTCAGCTTTATAATATTAGTATAGATATAGATTAGCGCAAGTGCACGTTGTACTTAAGCTGCGAACATTATTTTGGTGCGGAGTTATGTTAAAACTGTGATAGCTCCTAAGATATTTATTGAAATCAAATGATATAAAGGGCAACTTGGTTCTAAATGAAATGCTCGTGATGATGAATGTATTTATTTTGATAAGAATAAATACCTGTGTGTATAATACACCTCTAAAAATAATGCATTATTTTTTTACAAATTTATTAACATAAAAAGGTTGTAGTAAGTCAACCATAAAAGATAGACATATGCTGTCGCGGACTTTATTATAGAACTCTTAATGCTGAACAATCCTGTCATACATGATTTTTGTGTAACTTAAGCGGTTTCCGCAGCGTACGCAGCGGAAGCTCTCAAAAGGAATATCTTTCTCCCGTTTTCGCAACATTTTTCATTTCTGCTGTGGTCTTATGAGTCGTATCTTTATGTTATATAGCCTAAAGCCTTCCTCGATAAATGGACTATCCAACGTAAAAATAATTTTTCAAATCGGGCCAGTAGTTTTTGAGATTAGCGCGTTCAAACAAACAAACAAACAAACAAAAAAACAAACTCTTCAGCTTTATAATATTAGTATAGATCATCCAATTCAAAAGACGTCACAGAAATATTTGTCAAATTGAGAACCTTATTTTTTCCATTGTAACAAATTATATCAGCTTTCATTTTGTAGAAGGACTAATGTCACTAAAACGCATAGTTTCCGAGAAAAGAACAAAAAACCTTAAAAATACTTCTAGACCCCCCCTTCCTCCCGGCTCAAAGAGTAGGGGCTGGGAATTTTGATTTGTGGACCTTCTTATTAGTCCAAATAAAGTTACGGAGTTAAAAATCGTGTTCCTTAAAATTCCCTCTATAAGGTATAACGATAGTTATTTGACTGACCAATAGGTATTATTTAGTGAATTCTTTGTCATTCCAACATTCTTGAGTTGAAAAATCAGAACGAAGTTTTGTTATGAATCATAAAACATAAGTAACACAAAATGTGAATTCGGCGCTTGTAGGTTTTGTTTAAATGTATTCATATCGTTTGCTAAATTATCTTCATCATCATCATCATTATCAGCCAAAGGACGTCCACTGCTAAATATAGGCCTCCCCCATGGCTTTCCACAGAGACCGATTACTAGCGGTCTGCATCCAGTTTGATCCTGCAATCTTTATAAGGTCGTCTGTCTATCTTGTTAGTAGACGTCCTACGCTTGATTGAAATGAGCTTGATTTTCTAGAATATGGAACTATTCAAAAATATAAAAACTACGATTGCGAACAGTGCTTACGTTGTTCACGGGAGGTAAAACTTAGCATTTCACTGGTTTTAGTAAAAAGTGGTTCTCAAGTTTAAAGTTAGGTGTACACATAAAGATGAAACAAGAAACCAAAAATTTACGCACGGGCGGGACACAGCAAATTTTTGGCTAATCGGGCCAAACGCTTAATCAATTGAACTACCGTGCTGTCTGTCCGACCTTGCGAAATTTGTGGTCTCATAAGGACACGACATTACGCGTGACGTTTAGCGACATCTATCCGACTATTTATGAAACAGTCCCGCTCGTGCGCAAATTTTTGGTTTCATAATTCATCTATAAGAATATAAAATATGTCACTGTGAGTGTTAAAAACATTCTCAATCGTTAGGCTTCCAGCAGGACACGGGGTCGGACGATCTATCATTAACACGTGTAACGATCTACGTACAAAATTTAAAACCCTGTCAGCCTTTAGTTTTAAAAATTCTGTGTTCTAGGTTTTAAGCTTCAAATGAAAACTTTAAGCTACCTTGGATTGAAAAACATATTTGGGATTATTTTAGATTTCCTATATCAAACAAATCTTTAGTTGCACTAAATAACTTTTGACAACCTCCGCGACGTAGTGGCGAAGCACGCTGGGTTTAAAGGCGTCGCTGCTCATCAATCATATTTTTAGGGTTCCGTAGCCGAATGGCAAAAAACGGAACCCTTATAGTTTCGTCAAGTCTGTCTGTCTGTCTGTCTGTCTGTCTGTCTGTCTGTCTGTCCGTCCGTATGTCACAGCCATTTTATTCTGTAACTATAAGCACCACACTGTTGAAATTTGGTAGGAAGATGTATCCTGTTAACCGCTTTACGATTCTCATACAAAAAATAAAAAATATGACATTTAAGGGGGGGCTCTGAATACTACATGAAACTGAAACCAAAAAAAACTTTTTTTGTCAGACCTATTCGTGTGGGGTGTCTATAGATAGGTCTTTTAAAATGACACCGAAGTTCCAAAAACCATTTTCTTTTAAAGTCTAACGTTTCATAGCTAGACGCTTCCAAAGTGGTAAATTAGGCGTCCCCCCCTATCTCACTTCTAAACTAAGCGAGTGTAAATTTTGAAAAAAAATAATAATGTAGATCTTAACAAGTACTTTCAACGAAAATTGGTCCGGACGGAATCGAACGAGAAGTTTTTGAGATATAGCACATTTTCAACAACCGAAAACATAACTTTGTAATTCATACAAACACTATGAAAAATAAAGTTATATTTGCTGTTCACAAAATATTGTGCATTTTACTAAGTGGAAATAATTGGATTCCCAAATTCAGTTAAAGTTGGCACGGAACCCTCAGTGCGCGAGTCCGACTCGTACTTGGCCGGTTTTCTATATTGTCGCGGGTCTGGGTGTTGTGGTACCACCGTAGTGTCTGATTTCCGTAGCACAAGTGCATTGGCTACTTACAATGTATGTGATTGGTGTCCAATATTTGTATTTATTTATTAACAAAACCGGTCAAACAATATCAAATTAAAAATAGTTGGTGCACTCGAACAAAGTATAATAAATGTCGTGAAAGGTCGAAATAAAATTTTGACCAAATCAAACTTATATTCTATGTATTATTTACACAATATCTTCTCTACTATATGAAAATAAGTCGGGTTTTCCATCCTGACGCTATAACTCCAGAACACACGAACCGATTTCCACGGTTTTGTTTTGAGGTTTATAGCAAAGAAAATTCAAATAAAAAACAAAAAAAATCTTCTTTTAATCACCAAACGAAATGTTACATAAAACGAAGCCATCTGGTGGCGAAACGAATTGCGCGGGGTTTGCTAGTTTGTTATAGAAAAGCTTGTCGTGGTGTTTATTTTTTAATAGCGGTCCCCCGCAACTAAGTCCCGTCCGCTTGTGCAATGTTTTGATGATCCCCAAAGCCTTCTCCAATAAATAAGCTATCCAACACTTTTTTTTTTTTAATATATAGCCCTCAAATAATTTTGCAATACCCAAACTGAAAGGGTTACTAAGTCATAAGTGCAATTGTCTAGCATACGAGGGTCAAACTGAAAGTTCTTAGAAAATCAAAAACTGATTACATTAGCCAGTTATTAGTTTTATTATATCTTTTCAAAATATTGTCCATTGACGTCAATACACCGCTGCATGCGATGGAACCACTGGGAAAAGCACTTTGCCCACTCGTCCTTAGGGGTCTCTTCAATGGCATCGCGATACGCAGCCACCGCTTCTTCAGCATTCATAAACCGCTTTCCTTTAAGTTTTTCTTTAATTTTTGGAAATAAATAAAAATCACAAGGCGCGAGGTCGGGGCTATACGGCGGGTGACCCAGTAATTCAACGTTTGATGTCGCCAAATAGTCGATCGTTCGCTTGGCGGTGTGCGACGAGGCGTTGTCGTGGTGAAGGAGGATCCTACTGCGAGGTCGTTTCTCTCGAACTTTTTCCAAGACAAGTGGCAAACAATTGGTAGTGTACCATTCTGCAGAAACTGTTTTTTGATCCTCTAACACAATTGTTGCGAAATGACCTATCCTTCCAAAGAACGAGGCCACCATTGGCAACTCCTCGAAAGGAAACACCCACTGAGCAGATTGTCTTTTGGTTTCAGGATCATAACAGTAAATCCAGCTTTCGTCACCTGTTAGTATGTCGAACACAGCATTTGAGTCACCTCCGTTAAATCTTTCAATCATTTTACGGCACCAATCCACACGATGGAGTTTTTGAGCCTTAGTCAAATTATGAGGTATCCACCGGGCGCAAAGCTTCCTGACCGCTAAATGTTCGTGGAGGATTTTGTGCACTTGACTCATACCGATGCCTAAGCTTGTCCGAATCTGCTGATAGGTCACTCTTTTGTCAGTCTCTATCATACGCCGCACAACACAGATGTTATTTTCAGTCGTCGCCGTAGAAGGCCGTCCCTCACGTACATCATCAGTGAGATTAGTGCGACCACGTTTAAACTCATTAAACCAGTTGTAAACAGTCGCACGAGATGGGGCTTCATTGTGAAAGGCCAATCGTAGTCTATCATAACTTTCTTGTTGACTTAAATGACATCGAAAGTCATAAAAAATCATTGCACGAAAATTTTCTCGTGTTAAATTCATGTTGACGTGACACAGACAATTTTCAATTTGCCGCCAAATCGTAAAACAAATGATAAATGAATGAAATATATACTCAGTAATATTGGCAAAGAGTTCTATTTTCAAATTTTAGAATATTTTTTTTATTATATTGTTTATAAGTGGCCAGTTCTAAGAACTTTCAGTTTGACCCTCGTAAGACCTGCTATATGTATGTAACACTTAGTTGGCAAATAAATGAATATGAATATAGTACTTCCTGAGATTAGCGCGTTCAAACAAAAAAAACTCTTCAGCTTTATAATATTAGTACGAGTATAGATGAGACATTTTATTTCTTATTATGTCACGTCACCTAATATTGTGTCATTACTAGTTAGATACAGGCACATCTCGTGACAAACTTTTTATAAAATTTTAATTGTGTAATAAATGCCTACATAGTACTAAATTGATTAGTTTAATTTATTAAAACGTTAATTTCCATCTTTTTAAGTCACTAAAATAAAATATTAATTTTTAGTTATTATTCTAGGTGTTTTAAATAGCCAGCCCTTTGATTTGACAGTCAGATTGTGGTCGTGCAGAAAAAAATACTGGTCCAATATGGCTGATTATCCAAGATTGCGGAATCTTGGATAAGACGACCCGTCTGGTGTAGTGGTCGAGAAATCGCCAACTACGCAGCGGGTGCGGGTTCGAACCCCGCTCAATACAAACATTTGTGTGCATGAACATGTCTTTTTGTATTGGTCTCGGTGTTTTTTTCTATATATATATGATGTATGTATTTACAAACAAAAAGTATTTAAGTTTATTTATATCCGTTGTCTGGCACCCATAACACAAGCTTTGAGTAGCTTACTTTGGGACTAGATGGCGATGTGTGGAAATGTCCAAAGGATATTTATTTAAATTGGATTTAGAATGACGTCAGAAAGCTAACAATACATTGTAATTTCAGCTCAATCGGCTGAAGATATCTGGTTCAAAATTGAGTAGCAAGATTCCATCCGGACAAACACACATTGCAACTTAAATAAAAGCTTGTAATAATAATAGTACTCTTGTGAACTTTAATAGGTAATAAGTAATACAAATTTTTGTAAAACTCAAATAGACAACTTTTACAGTTTTGATTAAAGTAAAAAATAAAATATACACATCCCGTTTACAAACTTAGTTGGATAAAAGACTTTTACACTTTAAAAGTTGTTGTTTGTGCTTATGTGACAAATACGTACCTTTACATATAAAAGTATTTTTTATACACCACATAATATAAATCAGACCACAAAAAATTTATAACATTAGCAGCTGTCAAAACGATTAGACCCACAGTTAGTTATGTTATACGGCGAATTATTACCAAGCATTAAGGAAAATTATGAAATGAAAGAAACTAACAGAGGAAAACGTTACTTGTAACTTGATCGTCATTAAATTGTATTTTGAAACGAGCCGCAAATTATTTCTTATAATTTTGTTACACAAAAAAATAAGAGAACACAGTTGTACCTACTTTATCATGGTATACCTCCTTTGTTTCAAGATATTAACATTTCCTACATGTACATGTAATTTTTGTTATCTGATAAAAAAATATTGTAAAAATTAGGAATTAGGTATACCTATTTTTTTATTATTACAGATTAATGATCGCAATCCGTTAAGCCGTTTAAAAGCGTGAAAATCATCAGTCAGTTTTCATTTTTAGATCAGACAATGTTGTTTTATATTTGCACCATAAAATAATAAAACAAAAAATATTTATTACCTGCATATCAAAATGAAAAATAAGTTAGTAAGTAAACTTCCCGTGTTGATTGCAGTGCTCGTATTATTGAGTTGATACCAATGTTTCATAAATTGATAGTTTTCAATTTCCTACGCCGCAAAATAAACAATTCTTGACGTTTTTATACTTTCTCACCCACCCACAAGCAACAGCAATATAAAATATGTTAAGCAATATTAAATGTCAAATTAATAAAGTAATTATTAAACAGTGTCGCTATTTCTAAGGGGTCCTCAATTACATGCCCATTAATTTCAATTTTATTAATATAATTATTGGTATATGAAGAACCATGCAATTCTTTTTGTATTACTTTCCATGAAGCTTTACAAATATTTTTGCTTTTTAAAACAAACTTGGTATTTGTACATTTTTTAGCGGCAAAAATACATTTTTTTAATATTTTCGAGTATTTGCGATATTTGTACTTATTATCATGATTCCCTTTGGAGTAGTATTTATACCTCAAATATTTGTTTGTTGCACAACTTTTTTTTTATGCCCTTGGATATTCACGATAAATGTGATTTGTGTTGATCTTTGCTTTAATATTAGGAAAGCATAGTCCATATAATAAACAAATCCAGTCATAAAATTTATTAAAAACAGTGTTTGCGGTCGTTTCATTTTGTAAATCAAGAAAATACAGACTCTCTAAATAATTTACAAATATTTTTATGTTCTCAGAGGAATAACATTTTTTTATTGCAAATATGGTCTTAGGTAGCGTTGATTTCAACTTGACATCAAAACAGAAAAGCTGCGCTTTATCATGGTCGGACAGATATAGAGAGAGCAATAACCCCTCGGCTTCCTTGACATTACTAATAATGTGATCCAAACATGATGCCTTCCTAGTAGCTTCCGATATGTGCTGTTTCATGTTATAGTTTTCTAGGATATCAGTATAATGCCTAGTATAGTTGTTATCCTTTAAAGTGTTAACGTTAAAGTCACCGATGATCACTATCTTATTTTTTTCATACTTCTGTAGGTATAAGTTAAGTAGGCGTTCCAGTTTGTCGAGGAAGATGTCAATGTGTCGCTTTTTGGTAGCCGCGGAGGATCTATAAACACAAACAATTATAATCTTGTGTATGGGGATACTTATTGAGCAACATTCAAAATGAAAATTTTCTGCAAGATTATCAAAAGTAGGTACATATTTTTTTATAAGCTAAGCCCTTTTTAGTCAAAATGCACGACCCTCCCCTTTTTTTATTTCTAGAATAGTGAGCTGCCAGCTCGTAGTTTGTTATATTTATGTTTTTTTCTTCCCCGTTTTTTATAAATGTCTCCGAGAAACATAAAACGTCTGGGCTAAATTGTAGCTCTGCCAAAGTGACATCAATTATTTCCGTTTTTGAAAGTATGCCTTGTATATTTTGATGAAGTGCATAGAACTTATTTGGCAGATTGTGAACGAAAAAAGTCTGGATTTTCACCTTTGGCCAGCTGCAATGGCTCGTTAGCAGGGCTTACTTTTTTAAAGTAGTATGGTATTGTACCTTTTTTGTGAATCTTGTGACAGTTTTCGTTATTAACGATTGTACTATTATTTTTTACGATAGTAAATCTGCACTGTAATTGTTTTATGTTCGTGAGGTAGTGATTTTTATATTTTTCGTAGTCTATTATTGTGTTTATTTTATAACTGATCAGTCGCTTAATCGATGTGTTTCCTAATGGATAGTCTGTCAGTATCGAGTCAATATCTATAAGAGTACAATTTGCGTAGTTTCTAATTAGTCCATTAATTTCATTGTTTAATTTATTTACATTTAAGTAATCATTGTTTTGTATACTTAAAAGGATTATTTTACAATTCAAGCGAGACAATATATTACATAGATTAGTCATTATTAAGTACGGGTTCTTATCGTTACAGCCCAGTGACAAAACCAGAATATCGTCAGCTGTTATTGTGTCACACAGTGATACGCAGGTAGACAATATTCGTGAACTTATGGCGTATGGTTTAACAATACCAGTAACATTATAGCGATTGTTCCAGCCTTTTGCTCGTAGTCTCAATATTTTTCCTGTTAAGCCCCTAACTTGTTGGTCACCAATAATATAGATATTATGGTTTGTGTCAGGTAATTCTTTTTCCGATGCTTCCAAAGCCTGAGGAGGCATTTGTGAGTTTTTGATTGGATTGTCAACATGCCGCTCCGGTTTCCTGTGTGGATCGCTAGGTGTCGCCGGAGTTGAAGTTTCACCATCGATAGAAAAATCCAGTTGTGTACTTTGAAGACTTTTTCTTTTGTGCCTAATCGTAACATTCTTTTTGGAACTAGAGTGAGTAATAATGTCTGTTAGGTATTTAGCTTTATTTTCATGTCTGCATAGTTTTTTCTTTAATTCTGAGTTTTCCATGAGTAAGTTTTCAATTTCTCCTTCTGCTATTTCTAATTTATCCCTTAAGCTTTTATTCTGTTTTATTAGTTCTTCTATTTTTTCCTGTAGGTTTATTTTTCCTACGTCTGGACAGCTGCTATTCAGCCTACTAATGGGCGACATTGATGTTTGGTCTAATGTTTCTTCATCTGATAACGACTGAAAGGAATTGTTTGTTGGTATGTTAATTTCATGTTCATGTTTTTGGCCTAATTTGTTTTTTTGGCATGTGCCTGTATTTATTTTTGAAGACTCCTGTTTACTTGTTGTTAGAGTACGAGGATGGATCATGTCGTGTGGTATTAGCGGCAGCAAAGGCAAGAGTAGCCCCGATGAAGACGCAGACGATACCACGTCTAGAGTTACAAGCGTGTCTTATCGGAACGAGACTTGCGTCGACAGTAATGGAGGAGCACAGATGGCAGCCCGATAGAGTTACATACTGGACAGACTCTACGACCGTTCTGCACTGGATTGGGAACGATAGAGTGCGTTACACGCTATACGTAGCGCACCGCTTGAGAGAGATATGTGAGTTTTCAAGACCCGATCAGTGGCGGTGGGTGCCGACGCAAGACAACGTAGCGGACGACGCGACTAGAGTCGTCACCGAAATGAAATCACATGAAGACAGATGGTTTACTGGGCCATCGTTTATATACGAACCGGAGAATACATGGCCGTCTCAAGCAGGCTGCACAGAGAGCAGCGAGGAGACTGTATATAGCGTCGCAACAGAGGACAAATGGAGCGTGCCAGACGCCGGGCGTTTCTCGAACTACGAGTGCCTAGTTAGGGCGATAGCGTATGTGCTTCTATTTATAGATAAATGTCGCAAGCGCACAACTGTTTTGACCAAAGAACACATAGATAGAGCGGAAAGATGGCTGATGAGGCGAGCGCAGGCAGACTCATTTCAAGAAGACATAGAGCGCCGAGAAAGAGGTCAGAACTTGAAGGCAGGGAGTCGCATCAGAAGACTTGATCCATTCATCGACGAGGAGGGCGTGCTGCGGGCGAGACGAAAGACGAGGGCAGCGGCTGTGTCGGCCCCCGATACTACGCCTGTAATATTGGACGGCAGTCACCCGTACGCGCGGTTGTTGTGCAATCGGGAGCACCGTCGCGCCCATCACCCGCACAACGAACGCGTCGTCAACGATGTACGACAGAGATACTGGATACTGCGATTGCGACCTACCGTTCGTGCCGTGGCCTATAAGTGCGCCTTTTGTCGTATGATAAGGGGAGACCTGTGACACCTGTGCTGGGGGACTTGCCCCACGCTCGAGTAGAGGCTTTCACCAGACCATTCTCTAACTGTGATCTAGATTTCTTTGGTCCCATGATCATAACTGTGGGCCGTCGTCACGAAAAGCGGTGGGGAGCGTTATTCACATGCCTCACTACGAGAGCCGTGCATATAGAGTTGGTAGCGAGCCTGTCGACTGACTCAGCTATCATGGCGTTGCGGCGTATGGGAGCGCGACGAGGGTGGCCACAGAAAATGTACTCAGACAACGCGACGAACTTCAAGGGTGCAGACAAGGAGCTACGAGCAGCGATTGAAGAATGGGAGCCAGCTCTACGAGACTATGCGCTCACCTAGCGCATCGACTGGCGCTACATAGCACCAGGGGCACCGCATCAGGGAGGAGCGTGGGAGCGTCTCATTCGCTCTGTCAAGAACGCTCTACGAGTCACTCTACATGAAAAGGCGCCGAGAGAAGAGGTACTGCAAACTCTACTGGCGGAGGTCGAGCACACCATGAACGCCCGACCGCTAACACACGTGCCGGTCAGCGCTGACGACCCGGAGGCGCTCACCCCGAACCACTTCCTACTAGGGGGACCGCGCGGCCTACCCATCATCGGGCCGTGCGAACCAGCGTCGAGGAAGACGTGGAGGGCGGCGCAAGTGCTAGCCGACGAGTATTGGCGCCGCTGGCTTAAAGAATACCTACCGGACCTGGTGCCAAGAAGAGGAGTTCGAGATGTCGCCGAGGTTGCTATCAAGCCTGGTGATCTAGTCGTCGTGGTGGACCACACTCTGCCTAGAAACGTGTGGCCCCGAGGCGTCGTCACAGAAGTACATCATGGACCTGACGGAGCAGTGAGGAACGTCGAGATTCGGACCAAGGGCGGCGTGTTTCGTCGACCGGCGTCGAGATTGGCTGTCCTGCCGGTGGAATAAGAAGAGGTTCGCACTTCGCAGCGCTTCACCGGGGGGAGACTGTTACGGACACTCAATCATGTTTAAAAATAAGTTTAGTTATATTTATTTGTAAGAATTTTCGATGAATTTAAATATGATTTTCTGTTAGGGCCATAGCGAGTAAGCATTGTAATTAGCTCAGGGCTCGTTTTATTTCAATAATAAGAAACCTGTTAGTTAGGAATTCCCATTTGCAAATTAGGTAGGCAGGTAGGGTAACAATTAACTAGCTAGGAAATATTAAGAAATATGTAGGTAGTTTGGTACAGGGGCGAGGGAGACCCTAGTAGGCTGTCTCGCTCAGGTGGAGCGAGGCCGGTAAAGCCTTCGAATTTCCTGTCCTCCATATCGCACTTTCTGAGGGTAGGTAGGAAACCCATAGAGTGGATTGTTGCGAATGAGAATTTTATCACGATTAATGTAGGTAGGTTACAAAAACGAAAGAAGGAATACGCAGATGTTGTTATGTGTCCGTCCTTGTTTGTAACTAATCTGTATTAGTCGATAACCCAACCACTGTATTTTTGGATAAATAAAGGGCCGTGAGTGGGCCAGAGCGTACGCGCTCTCACGGTCACCGATCTCAAAAAGAAGAGTTTTATTTGGAATCTACAGTCTACACATCGAAGGAAAGATCGTCGGAAAATTGACTTAGCCTGCCTGTAGTCAATAGTCAGTACCATCGAAATTTCATGTAATATTTTATCTGATTGGCACTCGTTGTGATCTTTCAACCTTCGTTAGATAAAACTTCAATCATATTTTATATTCATAATATTTTCAAATTAATTGCACAACCTAATTCCGTCCTCCTAATAATAAATATAATGTGATAAAGTAATCTTCAGAATATTGGGTTTAATTTGTTCCTTTCATCATGACACGGCTGCTAAGTTGAAGCCAGATACATTGGTGGCACATCAATGGCTCTTTGACGGTTCAATTGAAGCGAGTTCAATTTTAAGACTGCAAATAAGATTATTATTTTAGGACTTTAATTAACTCTGATTGGACAGTGTTCTTCTTTTCATGTATTTTTATTCTTCAGTGTTATCATACTTTGCGATAAATCTGTACACATGTCTATTTACTATTATTTTTCTAAGACGGTTTTAATTTATTTCCACCCAAGTATTAATTGCATCATCTTGTCATTCTCATTGAAATAAATATTGTCATATCATTAAAAACTAGTGATATTTTAATGTAATTTAGACCCCTTACACACTGTGACTTTTAGCATCGATGAACTCACGCTGCTAATGTGCGTTAACATTGATGCAGTCGCGATGCAGAAGCTGGAAACTGACAAATTTTGTACAGTATTTTGGCGACTGCATCGATACTAACGCGCGACTGCATCGATGCTAAATTTAATCTGCTCATTGCGTGAGTCGCGATGCTGAAGCGCGCTGCTTGGCGAAGTATACTTGCACTGGCTACTGTTTCTTTTGACGAGCTTACATGCCTGCGACCGCTTCTTTTGTTGTATGTTTATCTGTTTGTTTTCGTTTCGATGTTTGTTTGTTTTGTATTGTCACCTTCAAAATGCTGCAAAATGTGCTGGTTTTGTCTTACCATTTCTATTTTTTTCATTAAATATTGCTTAATAATCCAATGCTACACTTAAGCTTGCATAGGTATTTAAGTTTTTAGTTTTATAAGTGTATTTTACGCTCTGTGAACAAATATATCTCTAATATTTATAGGTGCAACAGCTCATGTAACACTAAAATAAATAAAAATATAACATTCTAGGACTACAATGAACGCTTCCAGCGTTAAACCTTATCATTTTTTTTAATAAATAAAGATATTTTAAAATTGAATTGAAATTGAAGCTGAAGCGCGTTTTCAAACTGCGCGACTTAATTTGAGGATTTACGAGTTAAGTATTTCAACAAGTTAGTCGGTAATTGGTTGAAGCTTACTCATGTAAGCTGGTATCAAATATGAGTGCCTTTCTACCCAGTTACCAGTATCAAAGCCAGACAAAACTACAGTTTCAAAGCAAACGTTAGGCACAGAAGGGTCAAGCTGCCGTGAAAAAGGTATTAATGCAATGAGAGGAGGTCAAGCGAAGCTCACGCCTCGGAAGTGAGAGCCACATTTTGTAAACATTTGGATTTGAATTTTGTGGCTTACAAAAGCACCCAATCTTTGAATCACCCGCGTTAAGATGGCATAAGGCATTCATTGATTAATGTCCGATTTTCCAATGAAAATAAGTATAATTCCACACGGGATTGATTTAAAAAAAGATCACTGAATTTTGTGAGTGTGTACGTCTCACGTTACTTTCATTGATATTTAATTATTTTTTGAACGAAAATTTGTGATTCAAAAAAATAAGGCCCTATCTAAAACTTTGATTATGACCAACAACAGTATGCTTTCTCACTTTACTTACTGCTACATTTCTAATCATATTTTCGTATACGAGTATTACACACTCAATGAAACGTTTTCACACATCAGTCAATCATCATCAGTCTAAGTACGGACAGCTACATGTCAACGTAAACACTGCGGTATCTTATGCAGTTGTAATAGGGGCTAGTTTGCAACAAAAGTGGGTAACCTGGTGTTCTAGTGACTGTACATGAAGGTCACTGAAATGGGCATCACGCTCAAAGAGAGAGAGAGAGATGATCTTTATCACATTTAATACATACGCACACTAGAACATTCCTATTTTCTTCCAATAAAAAATTTATAAGTAAGTATATTCGGACAGAATAGCTCAGTAAAACAGTCTACACCATGTAGGTAATCAAGAATCAAAGTATTCACAGTCGATTATTAAATTCTTAAACAAGCTGTAGAGTTTATTGCATATGAGTGTTTACACTGCAATTTATTGAAATACGTGTGAACATTTAAGCCATTTTACATCCATCTTGTTAGTTAGATAATACATCAGTAAGGAGAACACTATTTTTAACGTCCCTCAGCACACGAGAAAAACTGTCGCGTGTTCCACTAGTTACACTGTTTGTACTGGGGCGTCGAATCTCTAAGTCAAACAGTCACATCAAACAACACGCCCGTTGGGATACCTTCGCCTATTTCATTCTTTGTGAGATTTCTTTTTTTACACGTCACTCTCTTGTGAGTTTGCAACAAAAGGGACGATTTGTTTTCGACTAGTTTCTTATGTTCTGTTTTTGTGGACGAATAGGCTTTGGCGATTGATGGTAAAGGAAACGAGCTCAAAGCAATAATATTTTTAATTAAAGCCGTTCACAAAACTACCGCATTGTTTTGGGTTAGTGATGAGTACCTAACGCCGATCCAAGACGTATGTTAGGTCTAAAACCTAGAACTAAAACCTAGGTTGCGTTGGAGCAAACGTACGGCTCTGTGGTAAAACCACGTAACTAATTAGTTCTGTGACTACTATGTTTGTAGTAGCAAACATTTTACAGATGATTTCATCAAGATTTATAATACTGATTTCAGATTGTAATGTCATTCACCCCGAATGAAATTAATTTCACGGCATTGGAGCATTCAATCTACTGTTTATTTTGATTTCTGTTGAGTTGCAAATTATAAGCGCTGATTGACCTAATTTTCTACTGCTTTCAAGGATCAACTACCGTTTTCCAATTATTGTCATTTTATCGAGTTCTAAAGTAAGCCATACACATACCACAATACCAGTGACTTTATTTCCGTAGGGGTCATTATGCGTTGCATTACCACACGTTGGAATACACGTTGCAAACTGACAAACTTTTCACGTGCAACGTCGTGCAGCTATGTGCATTCGGGCCGCTCCGCATTTTACGGAGTTAGCAGTTTGGAATCAATTTATTTTAATGTCCTACGGTTTTAAGGGGTTCCGTAGCTGAATGGCAAAAACGGAACCATTATAGTTTCGTCAAGTCTGTCTGTGTGTCTCTCCGTCCGCACGTCACAGCCACTTTATTCTGTAACTATAAGCATCACACTGTTGAAATTTAGTAGGAAGATGTATCTTGTCATCCGCTTTACGATTCTTATACAAAAAAAGATATTTCAGGGAGGGGCTCCATACATAAAACTAAAGCCGAAAAAAGTGGTAAAATGGGTGTACCTCCCCCCCCTCCCCTCTAATTTCTGAACTAAGCAAGTGTAAATTATGAAAAATTTATATAATGTTGATCCTAACAAACACTTTCAACGAAAATGGTTTGGACGGGATCGAACTAGAAGTTTTTGAGATATAGCACATTTTCAACAAACGCAAACATCACTTTGTTTTTTATACAAACACTATGAAAAACAAAGTTATATTTCAGCTGTCAACAAAATATTGTCAACAAATAAATATTTAGCTAAATGGAAGTAAGTGGATTCCTTATTTGTAAATTGGCACGGAACCCTCAGTGCGCGAGTCCGACTCGCAATTCGCCGGCTTTTGATAAAAAATCAGTCACTGCATAACGAACTAGTTTTTTTGGCTGAATATTAAATAAATATAGTATTATATCATATAAATGATGGCGAAATATTTTGATATATCTATGGTAAGGTGTAAAGCATTTTGAATACAGTGACGATGAGATACAGTAAATTGGGTATCTAGAAAAATTTACATGTGAAAATTCTAGCTATACCAGATTTTTAAATACCTTATCTTAGAATAATGAATTCAGATAATAATTTCACAAGCACACGTTTCGATGCACAATCTTTCAAAATCTGAAGAAAAAAAAATATTAAAATCTTGTCTGCGTTTCCACCAGGTGAGCAGCTCCAGATTTAATTAAATGTATATTTATCATTTAGTTAAAGGTTTTAAAAAATTGTAAAAACAAAGTTTTCTTTTTGTAATGCGATTGAATGAAAGATATTTGGTTAAACGTGTGCTCACTCAGTCCACACAAGTGGTCAGCTATATCTTCATACTGAAATAAGTTGGTCGAGTCATTCAGTGTTCTTTTTTTTTGTTACAGCTCTATTTAATTGGAGCCTGTAATTTCAGATCGTCAAGTTTCGTATTAAAACATTTACTATTAATTTATTGTGCTCACTCCATCTACACGCTATTGTATCTCTATGAACTAACCATAGATTCGCATTCTATCGTTTACATTGTATGAATTGGCTAGAAATAGGACTATTCAGCATAAAAACAAACCACTTTTACTGTGCGTTCATGAGTAAAACGGATGCCTGGTGCTCACTCCGTCCGCCATCGCTAAATACTTCAATATTTTTGCTAAGTTAACTTAAAAGAAAGAGTGAACATATGATTTTTTGTGCAAAAATACTATAAAATATTCGGCGGTACACAGTTCAATATTACTTTTTACTTTTATAGATGTACAAAAAAAAATTTTGGTTTAAATAACATGTAATAGGGTGTCTCCACGTGACAATAATAAGAGGACATAAAGTAAGACTGAAAAGTGAGACGGTTTAACCCTTAACCAATTTTCGCGTAATTTGTATGAAAAAAAAGTTCACCGATCAAATTTTCTTTGTCAAAGAAAAAATATTTATACTCGTAAATTTGTCAGAGTCACGATTTCTATATAATTAGTTTTTGGTCGTGCGATAGCTTTTTACATGTATCTACATTCTTGATTTGATTTTTAGGTAAATAAGTTAAACTCGCAATCGAGGTACCACACGAAAAAAGTTCGATTGCCACGAGACTCGGCCTCCAGGCCGCGGAAAACTAAAGTAGTAGTAAAGTTAGCCTGTAACGTCCCACTGCTGGGCAAAGGCCTTACCTCAACTGTGAGGTAGTTTGAGCCATACTCCACCACGCGGGCTTAGTGCGGGTTGGTGGAGGGGTGTTCGCAAGGCAAGCGACTAACCCTGCTGTCAGATGTTATCAAGCCGCCCATAAGGCCTCTGACTAGGCTTAACGACTAATATCAACCGATATTAGCCGGGACCAACGGCTTAACGTGCCTTCCGAAGCACGGAGATGCTCGTGATAAACGTCACTTATATGGTCGGAATGGTCACCCATCCAAACACGACCGCGCCGTAGGTTGCTTCACTTTGATATCACTACCAAAGCGCTGCTACCGCTGCGCTACGAGCACCTCAGAGCGCGGAAAACTGATGAAGGAAATTAAAAGTTGCATATAGATTTTGGTTTTGGATAATGCCTTGTTTTATTTCTCATCCACAGAGTCCAGCAAAAATACAAATAACCTTGAAAAATAAATGTAGGAAATAATCCCTGTGCCTGGGTAAGGATTTCCTTTTTTTGTTGCTACATATAATTCTTGTAAATTAATTTAAATTACGGTATATATATAAGGAGGTTATTTTGCTGAAGTGTTATAAGTATGCAATACATAGAAATGTCAGGAGAAACACCTAGTATTCAAAAGAAAGTTATTTAATGTTGACATAAATAGGCATAAGTCGTATAGTTCCCACAAAACGCTTAGCTCCAGCGGGCTAAGGTCATAATATGTTCCCCACATGTTTATTTTCCTTATTTCACAAAGTCTCGCAAGAAATTTACATTTATTTTGTAATTCCAATTAAAAAACAGAATCTCCAACATACCTAAAAATCGAATGGCGTATCTTCCTTCGTTTAGCCATAACCGATAAGAATCACGCACATTGACCGAAAATCACTTGTCAGTTATAACTCAAATGGCAGTCAGTTTCACACACGGTCTAATTCTTAACTTATTTTCTGTTATAGTTCTTTCCTAATGTCCGTATTTTACCATTCGGCTTTAGAGCTAGTGTTGAAAACTATTAAATAGTCAAAAACGGTCATTAACTGTCATAAATGGTAATTCATATTGATTCAGTAATATTTTATTACTTTTTCGGTTGTGCGTACGCGATTGGTCGAATTCGGTAGGTCACGTGACTTTCGCGCAGGTCCGTGAAACACCGTTCTTTACATCTGATTTCAACCATATTTACAAAAAACAATAAAAAGTCATAATAAGTAATCAAAACTCATTCACACAACGACACAAAATTTGTTTTTCTTGCGAAAACTGAGTCAGGAAATGATATTTACGGATCATCACATACGGTCAAATTGATTGATATTGACCGTATTTGACCAGTCATGTATGGTTTCTGACAAATGTGAACGGTCAGATATATTCATTTTACATTTGGTACACAAAACTTCAAAATTTAAACTAAACCCAAATCCCAGCCCAAACAAAGTACCTATTAAAAACAAAACCTTTTCCTTCAGGCAAGTAAGCGAGGATGACACGCAGCTAGCGTGAACACGTGAAGTTTAGTCAGCCAAGTCCTGCTATTTTATCACGTGTAGACACCCTATTTCATGTACTTCATATAAAATATGAAATTTTGTTTTACTCTAAAAGTAAAAAGAAATATCAAACTGGGTACTTCCGAATATTTTATAGTATTTTTGTACAAAAAAATCATATGTTCACTCATTCTTTTAACTTAACTTAGCACAAAAGATTTAAGTATTTAGCGTTGGCGGACGGAGTTAGCACCAAGCATCCGTTTTACTCATGAACGCACAGTAAAAGTGGTTTGTTTTTATGCTGAATAGTCCTATTTCTAGCCAATTAATACAATGTAAACGATAGAATGCGAATCTATAGTGGGTTCATAGAGATACAATAGCGTGTGGATGGAGTGAGCACAATAAATTAATAGTAAATGTTTTAATACGAAACTTGACGATCTGAAATTACAGGCTCCAATTAAATAGAGCTGTAACAAAAAAAAAAGAACACTGAATGACTCGACCAACTTATTTCAGTATGAAGATATAGCTGACCACTTGTGTGGACTGAGTGAGCTCACGTTTAACTAAATATCTTTCATTCAATCGCATTACAAAAAGAAAACTTTGTTTTTACAATTTTTTTAAACCTTTAACTAAATGATAAATATACATTTAATTAAATCTGGAGCTCCTCACCTGGTGGAAACGCAGACTAAAATCTTTCGGTCAATTACATTATCTGGTTAAGGTTGAATTTAGATGCCATAGCGGAGCCTACTTACCTGGAATTTACAAATTTATCCAGGCATTTATCTCACTCGCTTTTTATCCCGACAATCGACCGCAATCTAAAAAGGCTTTGCAAGTAATACCTAAAGAGGAAGTTAGAGTTCGCTATCAATTCTCATTTTCACTTCATGACCCTTATCTTGAGAGTGAAGATGTGGCAAACCTTGAAATCACGCCTGAAACCGTAGTTAAGTGGGACTTTGCAAGTTTTTGCGTAATATTTTTTTCGCTTATTTATACAAACGGAAAATTACATACTTTTTCTTAATGAAATAAATAAAACACGTTTTTAAATGAAAAATCGTAGGTTTTTAATAAGGGTTTAAATCATACAGTACATAATATCTTTAATTTTTACTAATTTACAGATCAGAGTTTTTATTAAGGCTCTCATTGAGTCAATTAAGTAACAATCGTACGGTTTATATATTATAATATTTGTAAACTTCTCGATACATTTGCAAATAAAGTTTTTATTACGTCTCTCATTGAGACTAACATATTACAATTCCGATTGCTGTTTAGAAAATGTATATTTTTTTTATGAAATTTGTGTAATATAATTTAAACTACACTCCCCCGGGTGATTTAAGGAATTATATACGATTACTAGGAAATGTATACAATGACGGAGATCTTGCATTTCCTGTAACACATACAAATAACGGCATGCTACATGGTGCGTTCCTTTGTATTGCTTTGTCAAATAGCGCGTGCACGGATGAGCGATATGGACTGCTCTAAAACATATGTTTATTTAAAATAAGTGTATGAACTATTTAATGGAAAAAAACAAGAATAAATGAATTAACATTCGATTGAACCTACATAATATTTATGCTGGTTATTTTGTCTGTAACTTTAATTTTTCGAAACAAACTTTTCACTTCCTAAAAACATTTCAGATATTCAGTCATTCATTTATTTCATTCAGTCAGACATAGTCATTTCAGATATGATAATCGCAACTTCATATTTTCCACGTTCCTCATTGGTGTACAACTTTTACCTTCGACTTCAAAAATGTTACAGGTGGTACTTTTAAACTGGTCGTTGGTGCGACTGTCAAATACACGCGCACTTGAATTGTAGGTACTAAGAATTTCTCTCTACCCGCCATTAGACTAGGCAGGTGAAGTAACATTTTGAGAGCTTGAAAGGTTGAAAACAATTAAAGCCTGGAAAAAATAAGCAGTAAACAATGAATAATTCAATTTAGAGTTAATTTAACGTCATTGCGTATGAAGTATTGGATAGATGACGCTCGTGGAATCTTATTTACACATCGTAAAACAGGTTGTAAACCTGAGAACCAACAGCAAACAGTATATGTGCAAGGCATAGACTTGAATGTACTTATACAAAGAAAACAATTTGGCTTTTATCTTACTCGTAATTCCGTTTTCAGCTAATAATTTAGTTTTCCTTTTTTTCACATGATCGTATCGAGAGCCAATAGTTACACTATTTTTTTTATAATAATAAATATCCTTTGGACATTCCCACACATCGCCATCTAGTCCCAAAGTAAGCTACTCAAAGCTTGTGTTATGGGTGCCAGACAACGGATATAATACTTAAATACTTTTTTTTGTAAATACATACATGATATACATAGAAAACACCCAGACCAATACAAACAGATATGTTCATGCACACAAATGTTTGTATTGTGCGGGAATCGAACCCACACCCGCTGCGTAGTAGGCGATTTCTCGACCACTACACCAGACGGGTCGTCATCTCGTACACTTTAACCGAGTTTCCTTCCATTTTTACTAGTTGTTATGCGAATCTCCTCACTGTTTTTTAGAAAACAGAAGAAAGAGCTTTTATGATCAGTCGTGAAAAAAAACAGGAAAACGTTCGGACCCTTTGATATTTTGCAAAAGGCTACCAAAAATGGGTAACCACATCAATAAAAATCTTAAAATAAAATAAAAAACACTTTTCCACTAAAAACTAACATACGTACACAATATATTTATCAAATATGGTGCCTTATTAACGCAAGTCATTTCAGATTTTTCCAACGTCAGATAAGCTATATTCGATGAATATAATACAAACCGTGTCGTGAAGCGACAAATGTGAAGAAGTAGAAGTTAAAAGAAAGAGGTAGAAAAGAGGGATTAGAATTTATATTAAAACAAAAAAAAATACAGTACCGAAATATGAGATGACTTGATGTTTGTATGAATGTAAGTAAAGTGCAGTGGGCGTGAGTTAGTGTCTTCAGATCTTCTATAAGTATTGTCCTGGAGGCAGCAAAGGGCGGCGTCGGAGTGCAGGGCCGACACAGCGGAGGTAGCAGCGACGCCGATGTGCAGCGGTGACAGGCGCCGTGAAGAGCAGTGACGCCGATGTGCAGCGGTGACAGGCGCCGTGAAGAGCAGTGACGCCGATGTGCAGCGGTGACAGGCGCCGTGAAGAGCAGCGACGCCGATGTGCAGCGGTGACAGGCGCCGTGAAGGAGTAACTCACAGCAGTGATGAGGGTAACGGGAACTATGTAGAAAATGTTATGATCAGTTGGAGTGCCAGAAGTACTTGGTCTCGGGTCCTCTTCCGAGAAGGAGACAGGTCCCTCTCCTAGAGCGAGGAGGTGTTACTGCAGTCAATGGACTCTGATACTCCTCCGGATATGTGTCCGGTCCCTCCCCTAGCGTGAGGAGGTGTTACAGCAGTCACCGGCGGTTCTTCAAGACTTCTTGAGGGAAAATGAAGAGTGTTAAACTTGTAGTATGTCTAATGAATAATAGAACTGTTCGAGCTTAGAACTTGGAATCGAATGAATTGAATAAAAAAAATAAAGGCTTATATAGGAGCCTGGGCCGTTCAAATTTAGATCGAGGTAGGTTCAAAAATAGAACATGAATACTTTGTTTGTTTCATAGTGTCCTTCTTTCCTTTCTTTCCTTTGGACATTCCCACACATCGCCATCTAGCCCCAAAGTAAGCTACTCAAAGCTTGTGTTATGGGTGCCAGACAACGGATATAATACTTAAATACTTTTTTTTTTGTAAATACATACATGATATACATAGAAAACACCCAGACCAATACAAACAGACATGTTCATGCACACAAATGTTTGTATTGTGCGGGGATCGAACCCGCACCCGCTGCGTAGTAGGCGATTTCTCGACCACTACACCAGACGGGTCGTCATACTGGTGGTTTATAGAGGATTAAACCCGAAAAAGTAATAGACTTTGATAGAAGTTGTCAGACTTTGAAAGATATTGTCATAACAACCATGTCAATAAAGATAAAAATATGTCAAAAATCAAGCAATTTAAACAAATAATCAGGAAAACGAATCATCACCCAATGCAAATTAAAGGAAAATTGCAAACAAAGGTAAAACACAGCTATTTTTACAGTATTATGTACAGAAAAGTAGAATAACAGAGCTTCGAAAGTTTGACATTTTTAGATTCACAATAAATATTGTTCAAAAAGGATTAGAAAACATCAATAATCCAAAAATACAGAGTAATAGTATAAGAAGAGTAGAAAGGCAGGTAATGCCTATAGTTTAATGTTTACAGTACGACTTTTTAGGGAGAAAATACGAACTGCGTTATGGTAGATAGAATCTATGATTAACTCTAAGTTCGTGTTTACAGCAAATGAACCAGCAATCTTTGGATGGAAAAAGGAAATGAAAGCATGGAAAAACAAAGATAATGTGATGAAAATGTTAATGTGAGTCCGATGAATACTAAATATATTAAGGTACTCAATTTATTACACGTAATACATGTACAACGGTACAACCGCCTAATTTGCAAAAGTCAACTATTTTTTGTCAATGCGGTGCAGAAGCTGGAAATTGACAAATTATCTACTGAAAATGGGCGACTGCATCGATACTGACGCGCGTTAGCATCGATGCAAAACTAAATCTGTTCATTGCGTTAGTCGCGAGCTGAAGCGCGTTTTTAAAACGGGGGACTGCATCGATGCTAATAGTGTACGCAGTGTGTAAGGGGTCTAAAATGACCGATTTTAAAATGAAATTTTCGTTCATGACTGCTGAAAAACACCTTTAGGCGTGCTGTACTTTATTCGACGCGTATTCCTTATCTGACGTTGCAAAAATCAGGCCTTTATCATTAACTATTTAGATAGAGTTGAGTATCAAAAGTCAAAAGTTTGTCTAATTATAGCCTGTGGCCTGTGTCTCATTTGGACCGGGAAGCAAATACGTGCCAAATACAAAAATGTAGCTACATAGTTAGCCAAAAGATGACCACAGCTGCTATTTATTGTTTTTTGAAGTGACAAATTGTTAGAGCATTCATTAAACTTAACCTTAATGCATCTTACAATAGTTCTTATAGAAGAGTCTCATGAAGGTAAGCTAAAAATAATTCTTTAATGTGTTCACCACAGACGTCTTTATAACGTTACAAATTCCTAAGAACTTCACAAAAAAACGAGCGTTATGTTTACAGGCATGTTAAAACTACTGAGCTCATCCCAGCAAATTGTTTCTAACTTCGTAAAGGGTTCGTTCAAAGGGAACGCTTTGCCTTACAAGCTATTATTGAAAACATTGTTGTCCGTTGCAGTTGCTTTGAGATAAATTATCATAGCAAGTAGTTAATGTTTTTTTTAGTTGAGATAACGACTAGAATCTTATTCATTTAGTCTAGGTGGGTGTATCTACCTAATCCATCTTATGTTTTTTTTAAGTCAGTAGATTATATTGCTTTTGTCAAACATGGTTACATGAAAATTCATTGCTAGACGTTGAATACCTAATAGTTTTACTTAAAATAAGGTGGCCTGAGATATCTTGTCAAAATTGTAATTCAACAAACCTTAAGCGTTTTCTCGGTTCATTGCCTTGAAATACAAAGTCATTATATATTTTATAGCCTCACTATATCGCTCGGGTTGAAAGCTTACTTAGTGTTGATTTCATCCGTTCAATATATTTTGAGTGCATCCCATGTGAAATGGGCCGTTACTTCTCAAGTAAACCCATTGGCAATCCTTTAAAGATGACAACGGTTGACTTATTCTTTTTGTGGTTGTAGTTTTACATTCCATTGGGTGACTACGTGAAGGTTCAATGCTTTTATTTAGAGTCCTTTAAATGCTTTAATTTTAGGGTAAAAATAAAGACAAATGATAAAGAGAGTAAAATCAAGTTCAAGTAAGAAGTCTACCGACTAGATCATCAACTTTGTAGAAATCGCAGGATCTTTGCTGTGGAAAACCTTGGGACTTATACGTGATGATGATGATGACAATTAAGCTGAAAATTCTATTACTTAATAGTAACTCTCAAAGAAGTGGATTAGATCGTCAGTGGAGGTGTTCAAGAGCTAGCTCAGTACGGTAAATAATAAAGCGGTGGACTGTTTGCAAAATATAATGAATATGAAAGAATCTGCGATTATAAGGTTGTGTTTCGCGGTGGTCCGATGCGAAGTATCTCGATCGGGCGTCGCAGCGCCCCGCTCGTCGCTGGTGTAGCCGAGCCTAGTCAATGTGGCACGAACAGAGGTGATTGCTCTAAAAAGTGTTTGCGAATTTATCGAAAGACATTTATTAGACTTACAACGAGATAACCTAATAATACGAGTATAATACTCTCTCAATTCGTTTAAACATACCTACATTATGCCAACCTTGATTTACGCTAAGTTTACGCTCTGCAAGCTTTTGTATTAGCTTAAAATCTCTTAATGTGATGACATTGGTAGAACACTTTATTTAGAATCAAGAAAAAAATTTACAAAGACATGAAACAATAAACTTTAAAATAGTTATAAATCCACTATTTCAGGACCAATCACTTTGTAAATACGATATAAAGAGATGATATTATTATTCATAGCAATAATTACAATTTCCCTAGATGAAAATACAAGTAATTAAAAATTTACGGAATAATTACCGTTAACTGTTAATTTTATTTGCATTTTTTGTGAATACAGGAGGGGATGCACCTTTTGACTCTGTCTTTTAATAAAATTCAAATTACCTTTCATAGGTTTTGTCATTAAAATTACTGAACTCCTAAGCGTTAAGGAGTTCCACCATCAGCTCAGCTCCACACATTGTTGACTATTAGATGCATCAACAAGTTTTCATTAGGATTCTAGAACAAAAACACTAAATGTGCCCTTCAAATTCAAGTTTACCCCTCGATTGCACCAAGATCCCATCATCAAAACCCTACTTGGCAACAATGGGACCAACCAGAAAGTATAACCTCTAAATAGGCGAAAACATAACTCCTTTTTTAAAGTTGGTTGAAAGTTTTTCTCACGCTTATTTAAGTACAAAATCTTGATTTTGTGTAATGAACATTGGTTATTGACAATCTTTTCTAGTAAGTTACAGGTTGGTTGAAACATAATATATTGGTAGAGGAAACAAAACCCTTGTGACTAAATTTATTCTTTTTAAATAAGATAAATGAAACTCTACATAAATCCAACCGGCAATGTCTATTAAAACCAATAGATTTTTTCTCATCGCTTTTTTTCAAAAGATTGTTAAGAATTTTCCCGGAGTTTCTTCTGTCTTTATTACTCCTGCATTAGTGTAACACGTTTGCGCAATTTGGTAACCATTACCAAGCTGTGGGGGGTAGTTTCTACCCCCATTTACCGCTAAGTATTCGCGTTCCATTTTACGAACCCATTTTAGATTTTAACTCAATTTTTTAAACTAAATTGCAGTTCGGCGGATAATAAATATATGGTGCATTTTTTTACGAGATCACAGCAATTCTGGTTTTTAGATTACGTTATATTGTGTATTGCTTTGTTATTTTTAAATGACTTCAAAAAAGGAGGAGGTTATCAATTCGACTGCATGTTCTTTTTTTTGTGGCTGTTACCACATGTCATTCATTTTTAGACCGATTTAATATTTTTTTGCTTACCAAGAGATCATACTATTCTAGTTGTTCTCATTGTTGCCAAATTGGGATCTAATGATGGGATCTTGGTGCAATAGGGGGAAACCCCAAAACTCTAAAGGCACGTATAATAATTTTGTACCAAAATCTTAATGTTGACGTGTTGTTACGGCTGATAGTAAACATTGTGTGGAGCTGAGCTGATGGTGGAACTCCTTATCGCTTAAGAGTTCAGTGATTATAATGTCAGAAGTTATGATAGATAATTTATAGCTTCTTAAAAAACGGCGTCATAAGGGGAAACCTCCCCCCTGTAATCACTAAAAATGAATAAATAATAAATAAATATTTGAAACCATTTACATACATTGCTCTGATTCCAAAGTAAGTAATGCACTTGAGTCATGGAAATCAAACAACGGTGGCACCACAAGCCTCAGACTCGAGACAATAAAGAAAAAAACGAGCCAAGTGCGAGTCGGAATCGCGCACTGAGGGTTCCGTGCCAACTTTAACTGAATTAGGGAATCCATTTACTTCTACTTAGTAAAATACTACAATATTTTGATGACTACAAATATAACTTTGTTTTTCATAGTGTTTGTATGAAGTACAAAGTTATGTTTGCGGTTGTTGAAAATGTGCTATATCTCAAAAACTACTTGTTTGATCCCGTCCGAACCAATTTTCGTTGAAAGTATTTATTAAGATCTACATCATATATTTTTTTCAAAATTTACACTTGCTTGGTTTAGAAATTAGATGGGGGGGGGGGGGGGACGCCCATTTTACCATTGGAAGCGTCTAGCTATGAAACGTTAGACTTTAAAAGAAAATGGTTTTAGAAACCTCTATGTTATTTTAAGAGACCGATCCATAGACACCCCACACGCATAGGTTTGACAAAAAAATTTTTTTTTGGTTTTAGTTTCATGTATGAGAGCCCCCCCTTAACTGTCATTATTTTTTATTTTTTGTATGAGAATCGGTAAGCAGTTAACAAGATACATCTTCCTACCAAATTTCAATTGTGTAATGCTTATAGTTACAGAATAAAATGGCTGTGACATACGGACGGACAGACAGACAGACAGACAGACAGACAGACAGACAGACTTGACGAAAGTATAAGGGTTCCGTTTTTTGCCATTCGGCTTCGAACCCTAAAAATATATTTCTATATTGACACGATCGGGAATCGAACCCGGGACCTCGGAGCGACGACGCCTTGAAACGGAGGTCGGCATTTAACTTAAAAAAAAAGTAAAAAACGTGTTTAAAACCAAAATTAACTACAAAGTCTTAAATAACCTCTTGACCCTTTAAAGGAATAGAATCCATTTCATGCGAACAATTTCTTTTTGGACTTGGTACCATCACTTTGACCATTTCAAGCATCAACTATCAGAGCACCGATTCCAAAAAGAAAGTGATCGCCTGAAATGGATTCCTTACCTTAAAAAGGTCAAGAGTTTTTTTAAGACTTTTTAGTTCATTTTAGTTTTGAACACGTTTTATACTTTTTTAAAGTTTTTTTTCTTGCAATTTTACTTGATATAAGTGACTCTCATATTTGGTTGGTTCGAACGGAAATAAAAGTCTTACATTTCAAACCAATGAACCGAACTTGATATGGTCGTCACTAAACTTCATTTATCCAATATTTTATGTATAAAAAATTTCAATGGTGTTTTGATGCATACAGGTCTTATCAATTATTCGTCATTACGAGCATTTCATTCAACGTCCCTCTCCCTTCCCTATTACTTTTGAACTAAGCTAGTGAAAAATTAAAAAAAAAAACACGACGTAGATCTTTAAAAATACTTTCAATGAAAATCATTGTGAATGAGATTGAACAAGTACTTTTTGAGATAGAGCACATTTCCAACAACCGCGAATATAACTTTGTCCTTCATACAAATACTTTGAAAAACGAAGTTATTTTTGCTATCAACAAAATATTGAGAAATTTTGGCTAAGTGGAAGTAAGTAAATCACTAATTCAGTTAAAGTTAGCATGAAACCCTCAGTGCGCGATTCCGACTCGTACTTCAAGTCTGCGCAATAAATCACTATCCTCGCATTTCGAACTTTTACTGACTGTGATGTCGCATCGTGACTTTCCGCCCGTACTTTGGGCAACATTGACTGAACAATATAATTAAATATTATTATTTCCCTAGCACTAGCCAAGAATTACATACATATGAATGTTACCTATGGTACTAATATTTTTGCTCTATTCATAAAAAACATTCTCAGATACATTTATAGACTTATATGTTTCTGTACTTGAAACGCTATTAAAATGACAAAGAATGCACAAACACGGCAACGGCTTGAAAGATGCTCCATCTGGCCTCAATTCTTCGTACCACAAAGTTTGCTCTGAAAAGCCTATTTAGTACTTGAAGGTCGTTGAGTATATTTTAATCATGACAGTCATGTATGCTGCTCAAATTGATGGTAATTGTTACGGACACCCAATCATGTTTAGTAATAAGTTTAGTTATATTTATTTGTAAGGATTTTTGATGATAATAAATATAATTTTCTGTTAGGGCCATAGCGAGTAAGCATTGTAATTAGCTTAGGGCTCGTTTTATTTCAATAATAAGAAACCTGTTAGTTAGGAATTCCCATTTGCAAATTAGGTAGGCAGGTAGGGTAACAATTAACTAGCTAGGAAATATTAAGAAATATGTAGGTAGTTTGGTACAGGGGCGAGGGAGACCCTAGTAGGCTGTCTCGCTCAAGTGGAGCGAGGCCGGTAAAGCCTTCGAATTTCCTGTCCCCCATATCGCGCTTTCTGAGGGTAGGTAGGAAACCCATAGAGTGGATTGTTGCGAATGGGAATTTTATCACGATTAATGTAGGTAGGTTACAAAAACGTTAGAAGGAATACGCAGATGATGTTATGAGTCCGTCCTTGTTTGTAACTAATCTGTATTAGTCGATAAGTCAGACATGTATTTTTGGTTAAATAAAGGGCCGTGAGCGGGCCAGATCGTACGCGCTCTCACGGTCACCGATTTCAAAAAGAAGAGTTTTATTTGGAATCTACAGTCTACACATCGAAGGAAAGATCGTCGGAAAATTGACTCAGCCTGCCTGTAGTCAATATCGTCTGGTCCTTGCGATCCGGATATTGTCTGGTCCGTTGCGATCCGGATATAAGAAGAAATCAGCAACGCGGCATCGACTTGTGCTTTGGTTAGCACATACGCCGAGGAATCTACGCCGAAGCACAGTAACCAGGAGCCGCGAATCGGCCTATACTCCTGTGGAGAGACTATCACATTTACACGGGTGTTCCGTGGCTCGGGCATTCACCACCTTACGGTGCCAAACGGTGTCTGTCTCGGGTTTAACGCCGATTCCCAGGCGGTGCAGTTTTCGGGCGAGCTGCCACATATCGCGCCAGCGATTGTGAACAAGTCCGACCGGCGCCGGTACGGTGTGCGTAAGCGTGGGGGCCGGACTGTAGGCACTGCGGAGGGTTATGGACATTCCAGCCAGAACTGAGCACCCCACGGATGCGTACACTCTCTGCCGGGCGGTACCTCCCTTCCGATCCTGCACGACCATCCATCCCCAGACAGGCTCCCCTTGGTAGTGTACCTGTTTGGGATTGATAGGAGTAGGGGCAGCAAGTAAGAAGATGCCGACTACGCGCAGCCAAGCTGGGAAAATGGAAGCCGAAGACTCAAAACTACGCAACTTTGAAGAGCCACCCGCATCACCGTCGGTGCAAGCCACCGCGAGTACGTTACGACAGACTGAACTACCCGCAGAAGGCAAACGAATGGAAACGGCAGCAGAGAGACGTCACGACGCTAACGCCGACGCGCCTAGGATAAGGCCGCCGCCGTCGTCAAATAGGTCAAGCGTCGCCGCTCGTTTAAAGCAAGCCGAGTTGAGAGCAGCCGAGCAGTTGGCGGCTATTGAAAAGAATCTAATTCAGAAGAGATTAGAATTTGAGATAGCTACGATAATGGATACAACAGATGAAGATGACCGTGAGAGCCTACCCGCCGGTGAGACCCTAGCGAGGGTGGATGACTGGTTGGATCAAGCCCAGTCCCGGCGTCAAGATGTAAACACGCAACTACCCACAACCGAGATGTCTTGTAGCGTTCCTACCCTCCGTGAAGAGAGGAATGAAAGAAAAAGACATTTGTTTACGCGACGCAAAGAAAAAGATGCGCGTAATATAGAAGTGGATAGAAACCGACATTTGAATTCGCCGAGCATAGAATTAAATGAAGATATAAACAACATTCAACAAGATGTGCAGCGACAGGTCGAGTCAAACAATGATTGTACAGCGAGACCCCAAGAGTATACGGACGGGGCGGAACGACTTGCTTACACATTGGAGAGGATTATGTCGGAGCGACCGGCCCCACGTCAAGCTATTGAGTTACCGATTTTTAATGGAAACACGAACGACTGGTTACCATTTAAAGCTGCAATGGAAGATTCAACGCGATCATGCAACTACAGGAAATCCGAGAACCTGGCTAGATTGAGGAATTCTCTAAAAGGAGAAGCCAAGGAGTCAGTAGCAAGATCATGCGAACGCTAGAACAATGCTATGGAAGGCCAGAAGTGATCATTGATCGGGCACTGGACGACCTCAAGAACCTGCCGCGAGTTGGAACGACAGCCAGTGAACTGAATTCGTTCGCGATTAAGGTACAGAACATCGCGTATACACTGGACTCCATAGATAATAAAAGCTACCTCAGAAATCCGATGATGACCCGAGAGGTGGTCGATAAGCTGAGCCCACACTTGAAAACAAGATGGTGCGACTACGCAGCGCGGTACGCAAGCTACTCGGAGCCAGAGATCGTGACATTATCGCAGTTTTTGATGGAGGAAGCGAATAAGGCGATTCGATTCGCATACGTGTCGCAACCTAGCAACAGTGCAGCGAAGAAAGAAGTGCAAGCTAAGCAGAAGGCTAACTCAAAGAAGCGAAACACTGGTGTGTACGCCACAGCCGAGGAAAAGGCTACGACGGCACAAGATAAGACGTGTTTATGTTGCGGCGGGGACCACGAAGTGTCGAAGTGCACAAAGTTTAAAACCATGACAGTAAAGCAAAGATGGGATTGGTTGAAAGAAGAAAAGATATGCTTTCTATGCTTGAACAATAAGCACAGGCGAATCAAATGTAAAGCACCGATGTGTAATGAGAATGGCTGTAACCGACGTCATCACAGGCTGTTACACACAGAGCGTGAAAACAGCGAAAGTCAACACAACCAAGAAGTGGTTACCAGGCTAGCGAGGCTACCACTTCTTGATTGTGTTGACTTTCGCTGTTTTCACGCTCTGTGTGTAACAGCCTGTGATGACGTCGGTTACAGCCATTCTCATAACACATCGGTGCTTTACATTTGATTCGCCTGTGCTTATTGTTCAAGCATAGAAAGCATATCTTTTCTTCTTTCAACCAATCCCATCTTTGCTTTACTGTCATGGTTTTAAACTTTGTGCACTTCGACACTTCGTGGTCCCCGCCGCAACATAAACACGTCTTATCTTGTGCCGTCGTAGCCTTTTCCTCGGCTGTGGCGTACACACCAGTGTTTCGCTTCTTTGAGTTAGCCTTCTGCTTAGCTTGCACTTCTTTCTTCGCTGCACTGTTGCTAGGTTGCGACACGTATGGCTCGACTTTTGGCATGGCCGACACTTCATACAAAAGACGATGTGAGCTCCAATAGGAAGTGGTTAGGAGCAAGAGACATCAACCGAACAGCAACGTTTGTGTTTGCAACCGTGCGATAAGAAATGTGTTTTTTTTTTGTAAATATTATTAGAAACAATCACTCAAATAAAGAAAATAAAACTTCACTTGCACTTATTTACGGTTTATTCAGGAGAGATAAATAAAGAATAGCCAAAACCTTAGGTACTATAAAAAAGGTTTTATTACTTTCGCCAACATAAAAATATAATGCAACTTTGCCCTTTTACAAATTGCGGAAAGTTTGCTACAAGCTCACTTGTCCTCGGATATCGTTTTACACGGTTTGGGCGTCTCACTATTGTCTGAGAGACTATAAGATTATCTCGCAAACGATTTGTTAGGGTACAATTAGATTTACCGAAAATCCCTGAAGATATTTCTTTGTTGCGAGGAACTTGACTTCTGTCTTAGGAACGCGAAGGCATGTGACCTCTAATAACGAGGAATTAGGTCAAGAAATCATCGTAACACAATTCAATTTTGTTAAGTTGATATGTGCCCACTGAGAATACCATATTTCCGACCTATTCAAGACCCAATCATTAACATTATCAAGTAATAAACAAAAACCTTCTATGCAAGTCTAATAGATTTTTAACAGGAAACATGTAGTGATGTTACATATTCTTAGGTATTCATTTATGTCATATCCATTTTAAAATATTTCTATTTTTTGTTGTAACTTGTAAATAAATCGTGTTGCTTAATGAAGACTTTATCAATGTTCACGCATCAATGCTTTAATATTTAAGTTTCGTTTATCACGCAAAATATCATTAACGTGCTATGATGTTCATAATAAATTCATAAATACGTAAATATAGCAAGCAATCACATTAACAGTTTAAATGTTATTTTTTAACGTTTAGGATTTTCACATAAACTGACGTTAATTAAATCATCTTTCTATTGACTAAAACGGTACAGCGGGATAAGGCTTTTTTTTTAAATCACTCCTATCAAGCAAAGTCGGCAAAAGTAACATTAAATATTAAACGCAAATAAATATTGTCATAATTAATCATTTTACTCCGTGTGGATTTTATCCGATGTTTAATTAGAAAATAATACATTTCACACGTAATTTTGTTGTGTGTAGTGATTCAAAAATAGGGCCCAAGTAAAAATTGCGAGTCAAAACTAACTGGAAGTAATTTAAAGGTGTCAATAGCAGATTCCATCAGAAAAGTCGAGCTTGTCAGGAAGAAATATTTTGAAATCAGAGACAAGAAGGGGTGAAAAGAAAACGGGTGTACTTAGATATGAAAAAAACTTTGGACATTATGAATGAAGTTTAAAACAACAACACTGAAATGCTGATGGGTAAAGATTGAATTATGTATTTTTTTAAAGATTTGATTGTATTGCGTTCACACTACCTGGGAATAAAATTAATCAACAATATCGATCTCGAATACCTCTGCTAGTTTAAGGCGGGGAATTAGTTAGCGAAACAAGAATGAATTATCATTAAAAAAACAATTTCCTAGCAGATATTCAATGTCATACGCACCTGAAGGCCTCTTCCATGGTTTACCACAGCGACCGATCACAATTATTGGTCTGCATCCTGTTTGGGCCTGCGATCTTCACAAGGTCGTCAGTCCATGTTGTCGGTGGACGTCCTACGCCGCATCTTTGGTCGAAGAGTCTCCAATTTAGAACTTCTATATTTACGAATAATACGTACTACGAGTATTTACTATCACTATTATTGATAAGCAAAACTAACTAACTTGTTATTATACAATCTGCTCAATCATGTTCCTGAATCAACACCAACCGACAAGCTTAACTGTGATAATATTATTGTAATCTGTTGTTGGACAATTGTAAACAGGCTGTGAATAATCTCACTAAGGTCCAGTTCCGAGATAGATAGTAATTGTCAAATGTCGTTTCCAGCGGATGAATATTTATGATTGCATGTGTATGATAAAAAAACAGTTTTTTTAAACACATACCATCGTAAATATTTAACTACTAATAACGACATTTAACCATTACTATTTACGAGGAAAACAGGCCTTAGTAACGATGGTTAAGAATCGTTGTATTTATGATAAGTATGTTTCTAATGCTATTAAAAAAAATGAAAAAACAAAATGAGCAGTTTATTCTAAAGTATTAAGCGACAATAGTTCATAATTTTATTATTAAGTAACATTACTCAAAGAATAAAAACTTTAGTGAGTGTTTGCATCTTCATAGTGGCTTAAAACAAGTTAGAAAATTTTAATATAAATTTGTATAGAGCTATGATTAATTCAGTAGGTTTATTTTAATGACCACTGCGCTTAAAAAAACTATTAAGTTAGTAAGGTGAAATGAAGTAAGAATGAAATGGATGTTCGACATAAATAACAATCTTTTTTATAAAGTACCCACTTCTAAAGCAAACTAAGTCGTTTGTCTGAGCAGTCGACTCTACATTAAGCGTGTACGTTTGAATTTATAGCCTCTAGAACTTACTACCTCTCTGCACATTTTCTGAAAATTACATAGTGAGCTCCTGAAAAGCTGGAAGCATTGAGTTTGTATGTGAAGTCAAGATATCAGATATCCGGTCATGAATATATAACGGTGAAGGGAGGGTGCTATTTATTAATAAGTTCTTTATTAGCACTAGCGTTTCTACGTAGCGTTTCTACGATAACGTCAGTTTTCCCGACCCCGTCCCACCTCAGTCCCAGCCCCGTCTAACGGGATACAACGTATACTCTGTCCTTTTTCTGGTTCTAAGTTACCACCCCACTAATTTTCAACCAAATCGGTTCAGTCGTTCTTGAGCTATAAACAGTGTAACTAACTCGTGTTAGTTACACTGTTTATTTTATATATAAAGAAGATTAAGAAGTTTCTGTCGTCTTTCCAAGGACACAAGGTACAAGCAATTTTGGCTCTTAAGTGTTTAGTACATTGTACTTACTACATACCCGTAGTAGACAGAGATCCCGGGTTCGATTCACGGGTCAGGCAGAAAATATGTACCTAGGTTTTTCTGATTAGAAATTCTTAGTCTCTCTTCCGAAGTTTCAAAGTTGGCGGCGATTAACCCATATGCCTTGGAAAGCACGTAAAGTTGTTGGTCCTGCGCCTGATCTCGCGCCGGTCGTTTCAGATTGCTGTCCCACCGGGCTAGGAGCGTGAAAGGAATAGAGAGTGCACCCGTGTTTGCACTCTCACTTATGGACTATAATATTGTCCCATACTGTCGGCTATTCGTTGAAAGAGGCCACTGTACCGTAGTTGAAATCGGCTAAAGGCAATTATAACAGAATATTTTTAGAAACGTATAGCGAGCATGACGTGGGTTTCGTTTTGCCTCTGTAAAACATCGTGAACTGGATATCTCGTAAAAGAATACCTCGATAATGGGTTCACAAAATGCCACAGAGTTAATGCAAATGGGTTTAGTCTCAAAGGGATTGAACTAAAGGCTGGGCTACAATGCAGGAAAAAAAAACACAAACTTTTTAGCAGGCAAAAGGCGTCTCACTAGTATGTGAACGTCATTCTTGGTGAAGTACCTTACAGACTACGACTTTTAGCATCGATGCAATCGCGCGTTTTGAAAACGCGTTTCAGCATCGCGACTTAAGTAATGTACAGATTTATCGATCATTGATGCTAACTCGTGTTAGTATCGATGCAGTTGCCACTATACAGTACATAATTTGTCAATATCATAGCATCGCGACTTCATAGATGCTAACGCGTGTTTGCATCGCGAGTGCATCGATGCTTAAAGTAGCGCAGTATTTAAAAATTGACAGTGTACGACTGCATTGATGCTAAAAGTTGCAGTGAGTAAGGGGTCTTATTTTTAGTTAGTTCCGTTATCGCGCTTCTATCATAATATTCGGCGAAACATTTTGTATTTGCTCAACCTTAACCATACGTGCACGGGTTCGTGTTAAACAAACACTGATTATACTGATCATACTCTCTATTTGCATCCCCAAGCGTTTAACTCGTAGATAATGAAGACATGAAGTCCACCAACAGTGCAACTTATAGTGAAATAAAATTTAAATAAATAAACAAACACAATGGAATAGCAAAATATGCTTAAACTTTCTGCAGATGCCTTATTTATCAATATTAGCAGACACAGCTATGTTCTATCGAGGTCAGTGTTGCCTTACCACCTTAAAAGCCTTAAATTAGAGATGACGAGAGGTTTTTAAACTGCTAATTGAAAAAGCAGCGTTGCCCTCGATTGTTTCTAGATCATATTATACTAACTCATAACAAGCTTACTTGCACATGATGTCATTAAACTGTTATTTGTTACACAAACATGACGAATTGTGGCATATGGAAACGGAACCTAAAAGTATAATGGACGTGAAACGGAACGCAAGAGAACGAGAACGGAAATAAACGTTAGATTTGAATTTGAATGTGGAATGCACAATATATGTGAGTGTGAGGAAGACATGGTTTTTATGCTGGTTTGTGAGTACTTTGAGAGGTAATCTTGAGTTTTATCGTTGGTTTCATCAATTTATAAACAAAGGAGTGCAATACCGATAAGGCGAGCTCCCCATCCCAGTTTTATACCTACACTTTTTTTTTTTAAGTCGCCTCATACAGTGTGACCGAAGCTTAAAGGGAGAAAGCGACCTGACACTCGGTCGAGAAAACCAATGGGCGGTTGATAATGTGGGCGTTTAGAGGTAATGTGCCTATTTCTGTTTGATGGAAATGGTTAAACGTTTCAAATGCTCATAGAGTCATCAACACAGTTACCGTGCTAAAAGAAATTCAAGTGAAAGCAATGAAAAAACATTTATCTATAGACAACAAGACATTTTATTAATAGGAGGATATTATTTTGTGACGTTGGTGCATTCTATTTGCGGACGACCTACGCAGCAAAAGTCGCCACTTGAAAATCAAAACTTAATTAATTTTAAGTAAAAAACGTCAAGAAAACATTAAAAATATATGATCACTTATAACAAATTATAACTGTTATTTTTTATAATGTTTCTAATACTCATGTCATATTTTATATTCATAAAGATGAAATAAGAAACCAAAAACCATGCGCAGATTTTAGTTTTCTTATTTCTATATGAAAAGTAATGGAATATTATGACAGCACAACGCTTTCGATGCTTTATTGTAATACTTATTAGAAATGACGATCTTAATAATTCGCTAATACACGTCAGTCAATGGATAATCAAATATGGAACGTCATTGTGTATGAATTATTTGTCAAAAAATGCTAATGGAAATTTATTCAGTTACGCTGTGAAACCGGCCGTGTTCCAGTTTTAGACTTCGAGCAAAATCAGTCTCAAAAGCCACGTTAGTCCAATTGACACCTTTATCAACTTCCACCAAATCCCATCGATCTAACTAATTTTTTTCTAATGAACCATCGAACTGTCGAGTTGCTCGTAACTATCCTCAAGATGTCTGGCGAGACGTCCGGGAATGCCATTAGTAGGGTGACAATACGGTATTAGCTCTAATAGTACAATAAGTAAACACACTTGGGCTTGTGTAAAGTGTATAAAGGGTCTTATGTGTCAGTATATAATAAGTGATAATAGCCTTTAAATTTACACAACTGGAGTGTTTGCTAAAAAATATCCAGATTTCTTAACAAAATTTAAAGAAAATCAGTTATATAATAGGACCCCGATATACCCCGATAGAATTAAATTTCCAGTTATGAAGACAAAATTATTGAGCAATAACTGTTACGTTATGGCCATTCGAATTTTAATTAAAATACCAAAATCCATAACTATTTTTCCCCTAAATATATTTAAGAAAACACTGTACCAATGGTTATTAGATATTTTTTTTTATACTGTTAAGAAATTTTTAAATTTGTAATTTGTGAATTAGTAATTGTATTAGTAGCTGACATTTTATATTTAATTGACTTTATTATTGTTATTAATTTCAATCTTAACCCACCTAAACATAATATTATATATTTTAATTCTAATACATTTAATATTTGCATGTCAGACCAGACAAAACATGCGGAGCTTTTAAATTTGTACCAACTATATCTTGACCATGTCCTGAGCAAATAAATATTTCATTTCATTTCAATATTTAAAGGGTCGATTTAAACCAATAAATGAAATATTTTTTGTAGAAAAAACTTTTGGGTTTTCAAACACTAGTTTTTGAGAAATTTAGAGATTGGTGAAATTAGTTATTTTCAGATTTTTTTATTAATTAAGGTTAAGATTAGAGGAAGGGAAATATTGGGCATTGAATTGCGGGAGGCAAAGCCGATGACAAAGATAACTTTCAAAAATGACATGGTGGATTTAAAAAAAATGTTAGAGAAAATAAAATATAATGAAACTCGGAGACATTAACAGTTTCAACTTTTCCTAGCTATACCTTGATTGATGTTGCATTAACGAGAGTAAGTATTTTGACAGCTTCTAAGTAAATACGTGTATAGTCGGCGTGCTATCAACTGAGTCGTGTCAGTGTCATGTCTATTTTGCTTGCACTTACCATTAATAATTAATGGCACTACCGATAAAGTGGCTAGCTGTATATTCCTACCTATATTGTTTTTGACATTAGGTTCAAGAATTAGTTGTTAAAGCGTTGTTTATAGCACTGACAGTGAATTTTGAGTGTGTTCGCTCCATTTTTGACTCTGTCTTAGAGCGCTCTTGGCTCTCGGCGACTTTGGAAGGCGATTGTCGCGCTAATACCATACATAAGATCCTTTAAACACTGAAACTTTTAGCACCGATACAGTCGCGATGCAGGAGCTGGAAATTGTCTAATTATGTACTGAATTTTGGCGACTAGATTGTTACGAACGCACGTTAGCATCAGTGCTAAATTAAATCTGTTCATTGCGTGCGATGCTGAAGCGCGTTTGCAGAGGTAGGTAAAAGTCACAGTGTGTAAGAGGTGTAAATGGCAGCAGCGCCGCTGTATTTTTATGTATGGGCAAACGCTGCTGTTGCTCTAATGTGAAGGCGCACTTAGTCGCACTTGGTTTGGTCTGGAGACAAAAGCAAACCCATACTGAAAAAATAAATAAAGTAGTTATTTCAATCTCGAATTATTTCGATTTTATATTGACGAGGTAAGCTAGACACAGCTAACTTTTATTCTGTCTTTCAGATAATAAATGTTGTAATTCTGTGTTGCACATAAACTAAAATCTAATCTAAGTACGTATTTATAATACATCCTTGTTAATTTCAGACTTCATTTTATATGTATTAATACTGACACAACAAGGCTTTACATAGGTCAACAGTACTTCATTGAATTTTCAACAGTAAAATGTATTGAATGCTGAAATCATAATCCTTCCTGGTTTGCCCGTGTTCTGGTTAAATGGACAATACCTGAACCAATGTTCTGCGTATTCTTATTAGAGAGCAACGTAGTAAATTCCTGGAAATAGCCTTTTGCGTTAGACTTTTTAATGGGTTCTCGATATGGATGTTAGTTTTGTTTTTGTGGGATATCTGATTTTGGTCAGTACTAACAGTCGTATTTTCTTAATTACAAAAATAGAAATACAAAAGAAACAAGTAAAATCAATTAGGTATGCAATGTTCGTGTATGTCTGGAATAGGAGCTCATACTTACGAAACATGGCCTACTGGGGAACATCGAGCTTAGCTTGATTTGGGATTTAACCATCATTCTATCACCGTAAGATACTTTGATATACGAATATATACCTAATACTAACATAACTTGTATTTGAAAATCCAAAAACTTCAGATTTTTTTACAATTCATTGTTTTACCATACGATATATATCATAATTATTAAAACTATTATGTCTTATAACCTGTTACTTTTTGTCAAAAAATATTCAGATACTGCAACATACAATTGTTCATTTGAAGGTACTTTTGGAATATATACTAAAAATATATTTATACAGTTTACAAAACTAGTAAGCTTGTGTACATTACTTTTTATACTTAATTTTGTGAACCTTTTGCACACCTCAATGGTTATTTTAGTGTGCTAAATTTGGGCCTAATATTAACTGTGGAAGTTTTTCTTTGCCGAGTCGGTTAACTACTTTATTTGTGCGGTCTCAAGTGAATCCGTTTGAGCTGTTTGTCGCCGGTCAACCTAGGTAAATGGTTCTTTGTAGTAAGGATTGCCGGTAGTTCATAATTCAAACTTTATAAACTAGTAAATCCCTGCGAAATCGCTTCCCGAAGAAACTTTTTTTTCAGGAAAGGCATTTATTTATAAAATTATAATAATAATTGCTATTGTCGTTTAAGCATTAAAATAAAATAGTATTTTGCACGCGAACATAAAGAAAATAAAAAATAAAAATTTACAATCATCAAGGTTGAACAATCTTTACGTAAGAAAAGTTTAGTGCAGGTCTGTGTTTCATTTTTATAGTTATTGTATTTTTGCATTGAAATAAGTTATTTTGTTTATCTTGTATTGTTGGTAAAAAGCATACATAAAACGTATCGTATTTTATCTCAATTTATACGTCGTGTTCTGGGCATCTTAGAGAAAATATAATATTATTTCTCAGAATGCTTATAAATATTTAACCTGTCTATTGTCATTTCACTGAAAACAATCACAGATACACGCCATGAATCCCGCACGAGAATTGAATTGTGATTTTAGGAACACAGTGGATGCAAAATACGTTCCAAGTTCGTGCAAATCCTTTCCGTAGCTACTCTTAACCACAGAACAGATAAGTACAGAAGACAAACTCATACACACATAAAAAATATTTTTGATTAATAGCATTAGCAGTTTTTTTTAAATAACTACACAGTCTGGCCATAAATCCTGTTACAATTAAAAATAAGAATGATATTACATTTGAATTTGGAATCTGTCATTTTTATACGACTGCTCATTGTGTTTTCTAATTTTGGCGCTAATACATTTCATAATATTTTGCGATATTAAAATGGAGTGGGGTGATAAAGAGTACCAAATCGCTGTAATTGCATTACACAAAGTTGGTATGGAGTCAAATGCAAATTTTGAAACTCTCCATACGCTTGATATAAGTCAAATGTGTGTGTACCGGGCTATCTATAGGTACAATGAGACCTCCTCTGTTTGTAAAATACAAAGATCTGGCCGTCCACGTAGTGTTCGTACGAAAAAGGTGGTCAAAGCATTAAGGGAAAGATTTAGCAAAAATCCTGTCCGAAAGCAAAAGATTTTATCTCGGGAGATGAACATAGAACCATGTCGCGTATTTTAAAAGATGACTTTCAGCCTAAAAGAGGTGAGACTGGTCATTTTTTAACTGATAATTTAAAAAAGAATAGGGTGGTTGTCCACGCGCGGGGCGCGGGGGCAACCGGCGAGGCGGCGAGCGGCGCGGCGAGCAGCGAGAGGGGCACATAAGGCCCACCCGGCACTTCGCTACCGAGCGGCGACACTCGCGTTCCATCCACCATTTTTGATACTGATCTTTTGTACTATCCTATGGAGTAAACCCTTTTATAATCAACTACAGTCCGCGTTTTCATTACAACTACATACATACACGCCCCAAGATATTGGTCCATCAACCCGTCAAGAAGCGATCCAGCAAAAAGTCATCGTGTCACCTTGGTTGGACTTTGGACTTCGACGTGTCGACCGCTTGGCAAATTTTGCAAGTCACGTACTCATCGTGCTGAAGAAACCGACGAAAAGGACGGTTAGACTTCCGTGAGTTCGTTCCAATTATTTCCTTTCCCCATCCAGTGCTTGTTCGATATATTTTTTCCAAAATAGTGTTTTTAGTGATATTTTCCATTTCAACTTTCCATACTATCGCATTCTACGCATTCAATCTGACCAGATAGTGTAGCAATTCATATTTTGTATCGTAATAATTTCATTATATGCCTATTCATCCTTTTACGCACCTGCTTACGTAATCGCTCGGCCAACGACCCGTCTTGCCAGTGCCTACGCATGCACTTTTTTGCAACGGTTCTTTCTTATCGCCCAGCTGTGCATTCATTCAATAATAGGCTATTCATCCTTTATTACTTTATTGAGCTACTTAATTTATTCATCTGTTTTCATCCTTTGTGTATTTTTTGTAGCTTACATTTGCATTTTTTCTCAATATGAACTCAGATAAATTAATTAAAAAGCGCAGTGGCTTAAAAGCTAGACTTACGCATTTTGAAAATTATTTAAAAGTGCATCTATCCTCTGGAAAGCTTTCGCATTTGCAACAAATAGATTTAGAAGCTCGTTTAAAAACATTTGAAGCCTTATTCGAGACATATGACGCGTTGCAGATGGAGATTGAGTCGGCTTCGGAGACCCCCGATGTCGAGTATGCGGAGCGGTTCCAGTTCGAGGAGCGATACTATCCCCTGCTGGCGCAGGCGCGCGAGGCACTAGCCGCGTGCGCTGCTGAGCGTGCTGGTTCGGAGGCGGGCTCTGATGCGGGCTCGAAATCAGGTGCATCGGTTAAAAATAATTTTGTGCGCTTACCTAAAATTGATTTGCCTCACTTCAATGGTAGCTATGAGTATTGGCTTAAGTTTAGAGACACTTTCCTATCATTAATCCATAGTAGTGATTGTATCGACGACATCAACAAGTTCCACTATCTTCGTGCGTCTCTTAAAGGCCCAGCTTCAGAAATTATTAAAAATATAGATTTTAAAGGCGATAATTATGCAATGGCTTGGGACTTGCTGTGTGAGCGATACAATAATAATCGCCTCTTAGTAAATAACCATGTACAGGCTTTATTTGATGTAGAACCGGTTATTAGGGAATCGTCTTTATCGTTACGACGGCTTATTGATTCCATTAATAAAAATATACGGGCACTTAAAACGTTAAAAGAGCCAACGGAGTATTGGGATACTCTCATCATTTTCATGGTTTCTAGGAAACTTGATGCTACTACTAGCAGGCATTGGGAGGAGTTTCGCAATACTTTGCCTAGTTCCCCTTCACTCAATCAATTTTCTACATTTATATCTAACAGGGCAGATCTTTTAGAAACATTGGAAAATAAACAAACTAATTTAAACAATCTTAATCAGAATAATAAACAAAAAAGCTTTATTGTAACTAATACTGGGGAAAATTCGAATAATAATTTACATAATAGAAACTTATCAACTAACAATGTACAAAATAAAAACAACTATATACAAAACAATAACCTAAATAAAAAACAAATTATTAGATGTCCTTTATGTTCTAATGATCATTTGCTTTATACTTGCGAGTCATTTAGAACTTTGTCTGTAGAAGCACGCTTACAAAAGGCTAAGGAGTTCAAGGTCTGTTTTAATTGTTTGCGGTCCAATCATACGACCAATAAATGTAGGTTATCAGGTTGTAAATATTGCAAAGCCAGACATAATACGCTTTTGCATACTGAACCGACTGAGCAGACTCATCTAGACCCCATGCCATCCAATTCAGCTAGTGTTGCTTTATCTGCAGATTTTTCTAGACAATCTACTACTACACCTATTGTTTTACTGTCCACAGCCATTGTGAAGGTGGTCGACCGCAACGGCGACAAGTTCAACGCTCGAGTCCTGCTCGACAATGGCAGCACGGCGAACTTCATTACGGAGCGCCTTTGCACCAAACTGGGTTTGTCACGTCGGCATTCAACTTCCACTGTGACAGGTATTAATCAGCAGTCTTCTTATAGTACACAGTCTTGCCAGCTCAACATTGAGTCTTCTAACGGTGAATATACGGTTAATTTGAACTGTCAGATTTTACCAGAAATAACTAAAACTTTGCCCACTTCTTTTGTCAATTTAGAGAATATTCCTATTCCGTCAAGCATTTTTTTAGCTGACCCTACATTTAATATTCCATCTGTTGTTGACATTCTACTTGGGGCTGAAATATTTTGGAGTGTCGTAGGCTCCGCTTCTATCGACTTAGGTAAACAAATGCCTAAGTTATGTGAGACTAAATTCGGGTGGATCGTTTCCGGCCCAGTATACAAAGGAAATTCAACCTCTTTTCATCACTCACATTTTTGTAACTTTGCCAACTCTATCGAGAAGCCTGATCTTACCAAGTTTTGGGAGCTTGACTCTATTTCTCCAAAGCACTCTTTATCTCAGGAGGAAAAAGCGTGCAAGTTGAGTTTCACCCAGAACACATTCAGGAACGAGGATGGCAAGTTCGTCGTTACAATGCCCTTAAAGGCTGACCCTTCGGTCTTAGGGGACTCATACTCCATGGCAAAGCAGCGTTTTTTATCTTTGGAATGCCGTTTTCAACGTGATCCTGACTTCAAGGCTAAGTATGTTGACTTTATGGGTGAGTACGAACGCCTAGGTCACATGACTGAAAATGTCAACAACTCTGCACCTCATCCAGGTCACGTCAAATACTTCATACCACATCATGGAGTAATAAGAGAGTCGAGCACCACAACAAAGCTGAGGAGTGTCTTCGACGCATCAGCGCCATCTTCTTCAGGTCTCTCGCTCAACGATCTTCAACTGGTAGGTCCCAAAGTTCAAGATGACCTCCTGTCGATTTTACTACGTTTTCGGCAGCATAAATACGTCGTCTCTGGAGACGTAGAGAAGATGTATCGCTGCATTGAAATAGCACCCTCACAAAGGCCCCTACTTCAAATCATCTTTCGTAGTGACCCAGAAAAGCCTCTCCAGACCTACACTCTCAACACAGTCACATATGGAACTACATCAGCTCCTTACTTGGCCACCAAATGTTTAGTAAGCTTGGCAGATGCAGGTTCTACTGATGAAGTCAAGTCAGCCATATCTAGAGACTTTTATGTTGACGACTATTTAGGAGGGGGCTCTACTGTTTCTGACACAATTTCACTCGTCAAAGAGGTCACTCAGATACTTTCTTTGGCCCATTTTCATTTAAGAAAGTGGCAGTCAAATAGCCCTGAAATTCTTAAAGCCATAGCAGGCGACTTAAATGATCACGACAATTCCACTTCATTAAACCTTTCAGACCACAACACGTCTTCTAAAACCCTAGGTCTCAACTGGTTATGTGCTTCTGACTCATTGTCGTTTTCAATTCATATTGACCAAGTAGAGAAAGTCACAAAACGACACATACTATCAGTTATAAGCCAAATATTCGAACCTCTAGGCCTGGTCGGCCCTTGCATTGTCGAAGCGAAAATAGTCATGCAACTACTGTGGGTTCAAAAATGTAAGTGGGACGATGAGGTTTCCCAGGATATTGTTTCTATGTGGTCAGCATTTGTCACTAAACTACCTTATCTAAACTACCTAAAAATTCCTCGCTGGGTTTCTTTCGATTTTTCAGTTACGCATGAAATTCACGTGTTTAGCGATGCGTCAGAGAAGGCTTATGGCGCATGTGTATATGTCCGTTCAATAAGTCATACAGGCTCTATTAGGGTTTGTCTTCTCCTGTCCAAAAACCGTGTCGCACCGATAAAATCAGTCACGATTCCACGGCTTGAACTGTGTGCAGCTTTATTAGGTTCAAAACTGTGTACAACCGTTCTCGAGTCAATAACTCTACCAATTAATAAATGTTTATTTTGGTGTGATTCGATGATCGTGCTCGGGTGGTTGAATACTCCTTCATATCAACTCAAGCCCTTTGTACGAAATCGAGTCAATGAGATCCTTGAAAACTCTACCTGTCACACGTGGAGGTACGTACCGACGAAAGACAATCCGGCGGACCTTGTTTCGCGCGGAGTGAAGGCCGATTCTATCGGTGATAATGATCTATGGTGGTCAGGCCCTAACTTTTTGCATAATAACGAACATAACTGGCCTACCATGCCTTCGAATAGCGTGAAACAGGATCTACCTGAAGTGATTTCTCATTTCATTCATAATGATCAATCATCTAATCATACAAATCAATCATTTAATCACTCTGTTCAATTATCAAATATCATGCAATCATTAATTCACTATCATTCAAATTTTAATCGCTTGCAAAGAGTCTTAGCCTACATTAAAAGGTTTATTTACAATTTAAAAAATCCTAATTCTAAATTACAAGGCGCTCTTTCTAGTGATGAGTTAAATAATTTATTGATGTGTTTACTGCGCAGCGCACAACGAGAGATGTTTCCGGATGAATTAAAACTTTTGGAGTCGGGAAGGTCTCTACCGCGAAAAAGTAGATTAATTTCATTAACACCTTTTCTAGATTCTGAAAATATCATACGCGTAGGCGGCAGGCTAGATGACTCTCCGTATGATTATGACACGAAATATCCGATTTTGCTCTGTAGTAAACACCATCTTACAAAAATATTGTTTCATATGCAACATTTAAAAATGCTACATGCAGGTCCCCAACTCTTACTTGCACATTTGCGACTTAATTATTGGGCATTAGGCGGCAGGAATCTTGCTAAATCAACAGTTAGACAATGCATCAAATGCTTTAGATTTAAATGTCAAAATATACAACCCATTATGGGCCAACTACCTACATCTAGAACTGCTTTAGAATACCCATTTTTGAATTGCAGTGTTGACTACGCAGGTCCAGTACTCATAGCTGACCGTAAGGGTCGAGGTTGTAAGCTCACAAAATCGTACCTGTGCATCTTCGTTTGTCACGCTACCAGAGCGGTAAATCTTGAGCCCGTCACTGACCTCACAAAGGAGGGCTTCCTTGCGGCGCTCTATCGCTTCATTTCTCGTCGTGGTAAACCGCAAAGCATATTATCTGACAATGGCACGAATTTTGTCGGAGCCAATAGCGATCTTCAAAGATTCTTGTCCGACTCATCTTCTGATGTTGCATGTGAGATGTCACGTGAGGGCATTACATTTTCATTTTCACCTCCATATTCACCTCATTTTAACGCTTTGGCTGAAGCTGCCGTTCGCTCTACCAAACATCACCTGAGGCGGTTGCTAAGTCTCACTAACTTCACTTATGAAGAGCTAGCAACATGTCTGTGTCAAATTGAAGCCGTTTTAAATTCTCGTCCTTTGACACCTCTTTCCTCTGATCCTTCCGACTTTTCCGCTCTCACTCCTTCCCATTTTATAATTGGACGACCACTTACGTCTGTACCGTGTCCGCAGATTCCGGAGAGAGACATCAGCTGCTTCGACCGCTTCAAAAGAATTGAATGCATACGACAGCACTTCTGGCAAAGATTCTCACATGAGTACGTCTCCTTACTTCAACAGAAAACCAAGTGGTCCACTTCTTCCGGCCAACTCACTGAGGGAATGCTCGTGCTTCTTCGGGACAAAGCGCTACCACCGCTAGTTTGGGCATTAGGTCGTGTGGTGCGCACCTACCCTGGACCGGACGGCGTTACGAGGGTGGCGGAAGTGAAGACAAAGAGAGGGACTTTCACAAGAGGGTTCAACAACATTTGTCCTCTTCCCTTTGAAGAGGTCAAGGGGCGGGAGGATGTCCACGCGCGGGGCGCGGGGGCAACCGGCGAGGCGGCGAGCGGCGCGGCGAGCAGCGAGAGGGGCACATAAGGCCCACCCGGCACTTCGCTACCGAGCGGCGCGCACGACACTCGCGTTCCATCCACCATTTTTGATACTGATCTTTTGTACTATCCTATGGAGTAAACCCTTTTATAATCAACTACAGTCCGCGTTTTCATTACTTCTTCAACTACATACATACACGCCCCAAGAGTGGTAAAATCAAAAGAACTACTGAAACGGTACGCAAAGGGAGGTCACAGAAAAAAAATGTTTACGGATGAGAAAATCTTTACAGCAAGATTTTAAGAAACAAAATGAGCGTATTCATGCTCAAAACTCTAAGGAAGCTTCCCAATTAGTCAGCAGAATGCAACGTGGACATTACCCGACTTCAGTGATAGTTTGGTGGGGAGTTAGCTATGAAGGAGTGACTGAGCCATATTTTAGTATTTTTGTAAAAGGTATCAAAACATCGGCACAAGTGTATCAAGATACCATTCTTGAGAAGGTAGTTAAGCCCCATAACAACAATGTTAAGGGGCTTAACTACCTTGTCTTTATGTCTACATGGTCTTTCCAACAAGACTCGGCGCGGGTTATAAAGCTCGGTTCACGCAGTCTTGGTTAGAAGCGAACGTTTCGGACTTCATCGAAACTGAAGACTGGCCTTCGTCTAGTCCCGATCTTAACCCGCTGGATTATGATTTATGGTCAGTTTTAGAGAGTACGGCTTGCTCTAAACGCCATGATAATTTGGAGTCCCTAAAACAATCCATACGATTGGCAGTGAAGAATTTTATTTCCCATGGAAGGAGTGCGTGCTTCTATTGATAACTGGCCTCGACTTTTAAAGGTCTGTATAGCAGCCAATGGAGACCACTTCAAATAAGCTTTTTATATTTTTTATTGTTTTATATTTATTTATAAAACTAACACACTGTAAAAGCAATAAATATTATTTGCATTAAAAAAAATCCTTGTGACAATATTTATGGCAAGACTAGGTATATTAAGACATATTTGTTGTATGTTTTCTTAAAATATAAAAACCATGTAATAATATTATAATAACAATCATATGTTATGACTAGCGGTCCCCGCAACTGCGTCTTTGCGTTTGGAGTTTTTTCCCTCCCCTGTCGTCGCGCAGCCTGATTTTTTATAGCATAAATTTTATAGCCTTCCTTGATAAAAAGGATATCCAATGCACATATAATTTTAAAATCATACAAACTCTTCAGATTTATCATATTAGTATAGAGTAAAGATATAATTTACAATAAATATAAAAATATTTAGATTTTTCAAAGTGATTGCAAACTTTTTTGATGTTTGTATGTAGAGACAACAGCACGTCAAGGCAAGGACTGCACTGGAAAATTATACGGTTGTAATATGGGCTAGATTGTATCAAAAGTGTGTGAACAGTAACAGCAACTGTAACTTCACTTTTCAAACCTACCGGCACGGCGCGGTTGCGCTACAGTTCTTAATTTTCACATATACATAAAAAATATAAAAGAAACGTGGTACAGGCACACGTATTTTGCTACTTCATTTATTGTTAAGAATAAATCAGAACTAACGGATCTATAAACCAGTATCACGAACACTTTCAATCGCACTAGTCACAACCGTTCCGAGATATCATGTCCGTGAAAGGTATCTATGTGTGCGTTGCTGAAGAGCACTTTATATGAGAACGACTTCTGCACCTATCTGTTTTGTGTCCTAACCTAGAGCCGGTACTAAACTTTAGTACACGTTATTGAAAGAGTTGAAATGGAACTACTATTTCAGTGCAGTTCGGACTAAGTTTATTCGGAGCGAGTCCCAAAGATTTCTTTCAGAGCTTGGGCTCCGAATAGTTTGTGGATATAGGATAATATACCTACCTTAACCGACGTTCTCCAGGCCAAGAAAAGAATACAGCGGCAATAAACGACATTACTGTTTGTGAATCGATATGTCGTGGAATAGTTAGAAATTCTTCGGCTAAGTGTGATGCACGAATTATTTATTTATGTGAAAAACGAGTACAAATAATTCCTTATGTCACACATGTCATACATGTCTACATTTGATTGCAATAAATGTAGTTTCTTTATAATATATAATCAAGAATTCTCGAATCTTTATAAGTTATTAAGTCATGGGTAGAACCTGGAGCCCTATTTTTTAATTTCTTGCGTCAAGATGGCGAGTGATTTTAATGTGTTGAAGACGAATAATTCGAATAAAAATCAGTTGAAAACCACACGAGAGCGATTTGAAAAAAAAATGGGAGTATTTAGGTCCATAACTCACGTAATTTTCGTTGATTTTATATTCGTTTTCGAACGAATATCACACTCCATACCTAAGCGAGTGATTCAAAATTGTATTCAAATGAAATATTTAGTGCGCCTTTTCAAAAGGGAACAAACAAGTTAGTTTCACACAGTAGTATAAATAGACCGTAACAAGGCAGCCGTAAAATCTAAACATAAAACAGAGATAGAACAATACTTGAAGGTTTTACTGACGTTAATATCACTTTTATTACGGTTCACTTAGTGCTGACAAAACGATATGAGTCGTTTTGTTAGCACTATAACAGCAGGGAGATAAAGTAGTATACTCATTTACACAAAAACTTTAGGCACGTCAATTTTACAAAAGTGCCTGAACAATAAGGTACTTTCTGTTTTAACACTCCTAAAACTTATTCATTATTTTATTTGAAAGAATAGCATCAGCGCCAAATACTTAAAAATAAATATAAATCCACTCCGGTTTTTAGCCAAATTACTCCCACTTAAACAATAACAATTGCTTATTATGCACCTGTAATACAATAAGAAAAATTGACTTCATTAATTATCTTGGTATCTTTATAGGTAAAAACATAATTTCAAAAAACCCATCGAAATCGTATCGACAGAGTGCGGAGCTAACCGGGATGTTCAGGTTGTTGAAATTATCTTTTGATCTGACCTACTCCCGAAAGTATATGTGACGTTGTGTCAGTCAGTGATCACATCGTTACTAATATTATAAAGCTGAAGAGTTTGTTTGTTTGAACGCGCAAATCTAAGGAACTACTGGTTCGATTTAAAAAACATATTTTTGTTTCGGATAGCTTATTCATTAAGGAAGGCTTTATCACAACTCTGCTGACTGCGACGGGAGGGGAGAAAGCAAACTCAAAACGTGCGGATGAAGTCGCGGGAAATCGCTAGTACTGTATAACAGTGTGGGGTGGCGCAGCAACAACACATCTGATACAATTAGAGAGATCACAGCGCTCAGTCTTAAAGATAATTCTTTCCGAAATCGTACTTTTCCAACAACTCTTCTTCACCAACAGTGCAACAAACTCACCGTAACACAACATCTTTATAACAATCTTTAAAACAGTATTTAACTCTGACGATTACAGCAAACTGTCCCAAAAACGTATATTTGAAATCCCAGTTCCTCTTACTTAAACATCCTTCGCGCAGTAACATAACGAATTCCTTAGATCGTATTTATATAATAAAGCAGCCAAAAATTGTGTGACTTAAGAATCTGCTCAGTTAAAGAAGTCAAACGGAATATTCGATTGTGGTTATCTTCAATGAACTATCAGGACACAGAAAAAATCTTAAAAGTAGTCTTATTAATCTGACAATTTGCAAGGTTTGCTAAACAATCTCTGTACTTATAAAAACTCTGTGGCGATCATTTTTTTACGTAAGACATACTACTTTAACTAGATACTTATTTTATAATTTCTTAATTTTATGTTAGTTTTTGGTTCCTACGTTCCTAGTTTTCATGTTCTTCGTCGAACTGTGTTTTAAAAACTTCGAATCTATCGTTTGGCCTCCCCGACACAGGCATGGCCTAGTATGGAGCCTAAATATAATATTTTCAAGTACAGGTTTGTTACTTATTATGTTACTTGTTACGTGCTACATAAAACTATGGTGGTGGCTACACGACACATGGTAGTCAAAAACTTTTCGTAGTGGTCATTACGAAAAGTTTTTGACAACCATGTGTAACCAAAGTTATTTGAATGAAATATTGTATTATCTATTTATTCTATTCAAATACATTAATAACTGCTCTAGAGTTTCGATTTAAACTAATTATTAAAATATAATGCACTGAAATGATGACAGAAGTCCACCAACGTTGTTTTTTTGGTCACTGGGAGCGCTGTCATCGATTTGAATTCCCTCACCACCTACTTCGCACACTGCGACGGCTATTTATTTATTGCCGACGATTGCCAGTAATCAGTAATCATATACTTTAATAAACTACAGTATACTGTCGAGGTTTATAATAAACTATAGATCAAAGATCAAGTGCCATATTTCTGCACGCAAAAACTACTGAATAGCTTAAAATTAAACTTTCCAAAAATGAACCTTACAACATTTCATAATCCACTGAATAATAAGTAAAATAAGAGGCTTTTAGTTCCACAATACATAATATTATTATTTTACATTCTATCACCTTTGCAATACCCTTTACTAGTAGCAGAGGAATATACAAAGAATGGAAGAATACAAAGTTTATTTACCATTCATCCCGTGCTCGATATCACAGCAGCGATTGAATTATAGTAGCTACTACAGTGCTAAAGCATGTAATCAAATCAGACCATGTACAGTGGCCAGCGCGTCAGGCTACCCACTTTTGATGCAAACTAGCTCTTATTACAACAGAATAAGATACCACTGTGTACCTCGACGTGCTGTTGTCCGTCCAAAGCGTCCACCGGTGACACGGGTGTGTGTACGTACACGGGCCACGGTATTCTGATGTCAGTGCGCATGCGTTATGTATGAGATAGGACACATTTTGCTTTGTCTATGCGTCTAGTTTCATCATGGTACCCGCCACCTGATTTTTGATTTTGATGCGCTTTGCACCACCAAATTTTTGAATCGCTTTTAAATGTGTTATTAATTTGATTAAAAGTATCATAAATATCTGCTGTCATAAATATGACCACAACACGTTTTTTATGTGTGGGTTCGTTCCATTGTTCATTCCATTTTTTCATTCCATTCCATTGTTTCATTTTAGCTAATAATAATAAATAAATCAGTTTCTGCAACCGCATTCAGATGGTTTCCACATCAAAAACAGATTTTTTATTTTATTATATTTACTATGATTAAATAGTAAAAACTTAATTTAGGTACATTTATACCAGTGTGATAAAAAACCAGTATTGATTTTACGTAGTATTTTCATCATCTTTATCGATTTCTGCTAATACTTATTCTGAGATTGTAACTTTAATATTGATAACTGGATTTGATTATTTAAGCTATTTAAAAAGTAAAATTAATTAAAAAGTTTGAGTTAATTAATGAAGTTAAGAAAACGTTAAAATATTTTGCAATTAAGGCTTACGCAAATGTATGTTTACCTACACAAAATAGAAAAGAGCATATATATAGGCTGAAGCCTGAAATAGGATCAACAATTTTTAATACAGGCCATTTACTTTTAAGTAACTGGTTATGGATCCAGAATGTTTTTTATTTATTTTTAAAAATAAAAATTTAAAAAAAATATTGTTATTATCTAGCAAATTAAATCGAACCAGCAATGTATTGAAAACAAAAATGTCCAGTCATAACACATGACATTGTAATTTACTACAACGAGTTATCGATTTGAATATAGCTTGATTGGGGATAATAACTTTAGATCACTATTCTGTGTTATAGCATTTTGGAGCACTTCACTATGTCCAAGTCAATGTAACCACGAATACTCTGTATAATAATTAATAGAAAAAATGCTTCTATAACAGGCCATACGCTGTGGTATTTATTACTGGTACGTAACTGCAAACAAAATTGCGGTGCTTAAGATATAATATTTGATCAAGAAACGTCTGTAAATCTCTAAGGCAAACCATGAAAACTTTGTATTTCTTCGAAAGACATGACTTTTTTGGGAGATCTTTTTTCCAATTGACATTAATATATCTTTTAAATATTGAAAACGTGGTTCGTAATGAACGTTTAATATAAAACAAATATCTAAAACCGTAAAACCGTAATATATTTTTTTACTGACTACATATATGGAGGTACCTAATCGATTCAATTTGTATGCAATTAATCATTAGAATTTGATAATATTTCAATATGTTGATTTTCCAAACACAAGTGCATAATTTCTTATATTTATGGATGTATGTTTGTCTGTAAATTTGTTCACAACAATCGTTTTGAAGTAAGATATCTTACATAAAGAAGTATTATGGAACAACAATCTTTTAAAACATGTCAACAGATTACAATTAGATCGGTAACTAATTATGATGTCTCGAAAAACATTCTAACTTTTTCATTCCGAATGTACCTAATTGATTCCCGAAGTAGACGGATTATATTACCAAGTCCCAATGTACACAACTGAAATCCATTGTTTGTCAATTTGTCCCAGTGGAGAGTTTAGTTACGGGACGATTCAAAGTTTTCTCGTTTCAACAATCCATTATGTCTTTCATTTCCATTCGACGTCCAAAAGATCATCTGAGTTTCAGTTAAATAAATTGTCTTGTTAAACTTTCGGCGTTTGCAGTGACCTTTCAATAACCGTAATATCAATAGATTAACATTTTCATTTCAATTGTCGGGTGAACTTTTATTAACAAAGCCATACAGCGTCGGTAGAAGTAAAGACGTGCGGATAAAAAAACATATACGACTAGGTGATGTTATACACAGACAGAACATAAAATCAGTAGTGTGTGAACATGCCTTAGACAACCCCAACCACTTCATGCGTGTTGACAAGCTCAAATTACTTTCAAAAGAACGCCGGTCGTTCCTTGTATGCTACGCGAAGCTACAGAAATAAGAAAACATCAAATTTTCAACAAAGAAGATGGTTGGCGAATTCCACCAGCAATGCTTCGAAGACACAAGCCAGACCACTCATTGCAAGATCACAAGATACAGTTGGCTCTTTTTGCGTGGAAAGGAACGTTGACCAATATTAATAAGTGATGTCATCATCATGTCAGTTTAATTTTTCAAAACTCTGTGAATGACAAGTAACATCGTAGACCCTTTACACACTGCGCTACTTTTAGCAGCGATTCAGTCGCGATTCTAACGCGCGTTAGCATCGATGCAGTCGCAAAATTTTATCCTTTACACACTGCGCTACTTTTAGCATCGATGCAGTCGCGATGCAGAAGTTGGAAATTTACAAATTTGTACTGAATTTTTGTGCTGAAAGTCGCCGTGTGTAAGGGGTCTTCTTAAACTGGCCATGACCACAAACACTGTAAAGTGTTCGAAACGTCAGGATATAAAATTAAATTAAATATATTCGCAAATAACCGTTACATATTGTTTGATTCAATGTTTAGTATTCGCGTAAACTCCAGAAACAAGAAGGCCGATAGATATTTTCATAGCACCTTCGGTGTCCTTGCAATTCAATTATGTTACGTCCATTAGTCACAGAAGTGAGAAAGCCTATATGGGATTAAAGAGAAGACTACACTTTGGGAAATATGTTATAGATACCAAGCAGTTAAATCTACAGAATTTTGTTTTTTTCAGTGACATCAAACTTAGGGATGAGGGTATGAGTTATCCTTTTTATACGGGGTGTTCCAAAAAGAGCGTGCCTTTCAGAAAAAGTCTGCATTATTTTTTAAGTATGCCACTTTTTGTCTTATAAATGGCATACTCGACTGACACTGGAGATAGCTTAGCAAAAGGCATTTTAAATAAAAATAACATGAATCTTATGAAAGTGTCATAATTGGGGAGATAACACTAGTTTCTTATTTTCTTCATACAAGAAAAATACAAAAAAGTGGCATTATCTCCCGAACTATGAGACTTTTATCTATATCCATGTTCAGTTTGGCACGCTCTTTTTGGGTTCTCACCAAGTATAAGAAATATATTCTTAAAATTATACGCAAGTTTAATATAAAAAAAAAAACTCTTTACAACATTCTAAAAAATATCTAACCGAATGGAAAATTTGCATCCTCCCGCGTAGCTCGCGTGTATCTACAAAATGCTACGCCATAGCTTGTAAGCTACGAAGAGGGGGAGGAAGTGGATTTTTTTTCCATAAAAAATGTTTTTTTGGTATCAGTATCAATTGTACAACTACTACTACTTGAGTCGGGCGTTGCTGACGAAAACAAAACCCTTTATACAATATTATAAAGCTAAAGAGTTTGTTTCTTTGAACGCGCTAATCTCAGGAACTACTCGACTAATTAATATCAATGTAATGGATAGCTTATTTATCGAGAAAGGCTTTAGGCTATAAATCATTACGCTGCGACGGGAGGGGAGGTACCAAACTCAAACCGCGCGGACGCAGTCTAATAAGGTAAATTAATATGATTTTATAGAATGGTATAATATGTGGTTGAAGATTATGTAATAAGACAGTTTGACCAAACTAAAACCCGATAACTTAAAAAAAACGCTCTAAAATACGAAACAAGAAAATGGTCTTAAATGATAGCCGTGGTTGTATGCCACCTACTGTAGCAAAACAGAAGCATTATAATATTAAAATAGAATCAAAGTGGTTTCTTTTTATTAAACTTATTTTGGAGATATGTTAGGTAATTTGTGGTAGGTATAATTATTATGCAGAGCAAACCTATTATTGTACCTTACACCTAACTATTTTAAAAGTAAATTTATAAATTCTTGTAATTATCAGGTGATGATTGCAAGCAAAGTTATGATCAACACCTAATGAATTGTGCCAAAAGAGCTCTTTCATTTGATAGTCCACACGACACCGTTTATTTTTTAGTTCTATACCTACTTTAAGTCTCCTAGAGGTCGCTGTAGTCAATTTAACGTAACTTAATGTAGCCTTTAACCAGCGGACGATCAAGAAGCTTCCTACAACACCTTATTTGTCCAATTATGATAAATAGTTTAGTAGTTGAGAGGGAACAGATGTACATCCATACCCACATACGTACATACAGGTCGAAATCATATACCTCCTTTTTGCTTCGCCGTAGTCGGCTAAAATTAAAATGCACCTTCAGCTTTAGTTCTAATAAAAAACACAAATATTACTTCGCTTTATTCATCACCCTATGGCAAAAAACACTTTCAGTGTTTACTCTCACGGCACGGTTCAGTAAATCTAGATTGTTATCTCCATTAATTCAGGCGCTCTCATTCGTCTTGAATAAAATGTAATCAAATAACTCAACAGCTTTGTTCGTGGCGTGTGAACCGAACCTACGTCTTAGCACCAAACAAGCTCAATGTCACCTTTACCTTCCAAAATAGATTTACACTATTGACCGCACAGTATTAGCTAAATGTGATAAGCGCTAAAGTTGGTTAGTGTGCATAGAACAAACAGTTTATTTTGATAAAATACGAGTATATATAGCGCAAAAATATTTTTTAAAAATCTTAAGAAAGATACCTGGAAATATTGGTCATGAGACAAGATCTCAAGAGATGTGTCTTATAAAAATCTTTATATTCATAATAATTGATAAAAAATCATTTAACATTTTTAAACAAAGACATTTGGGCCCGATACAGCGTGCTGCTTGCCAAGCACTCGGTTCCGAGTGCTATATACAAAATGACGTCAGAGAAAGTCGTCGCCGTAAACACTCGGACCCGAGTTGGCGGCACCGCTGGAATGGTTCTCGCGTAGGTACTCGGGCCCAAGTGCTCGGCTCTAAACTAGTTAACAGTGATTGTTTGAGGGAAGTCAATGAAACAATTGCTCTTTAACTAAGCTAATAGTAAACATATTTCTGCTTCCTAACCGATCGTCATATTTACAAGTTATCAAAGATCTCTAGAACACACGTTTACTTCGTTGTGTTTACTGACTTCTTTTTACTGTGATTAAATGCTAATAGCTCAGATTTCATCACAAGGACGTCTCTTATTTATTGCCCATAGGGTTTGTGAAACGAAAATAGTACCCAATATTTTTTATTATACTTAATTATGTGATGAGGTTTTACGATATTTTTTGGATATTTGCTAAGAATGTTTTTCTGCATGCGAATATGTTACATTTACACGTAAGATAAACCGAAAAATTATTTTTACTCCAAAGTTTGTTACTTTATTTTTTAAATCAAAGTAAAATAAATTTTGTGACTTCTGAAACCTTTTTGTGTTTCTTAAGATGAGTTTGTAGATTACAAAATGATAAAATTGCCTTGGTTGAAACTTCTTGATTAGTAGTAAAAGTTAATAAAGACTTGTGCTTTGATATTTTTGCATACGCCACAATATTTTTGCGAGGACTCGGCATTTCAGTTAAAAGTACACTTATTATATTAAGATCGTACTATTTAGTAGGCGATCATTTAAGTCTCCTTTTCCTTTACATATTTTACGTAAATCTTTAACTGACTAGACAATTCAACATTTGAACATTTCAAACGTGTACTGCCTAAAACAAGGATTTTGTTTTCAGCCTTCGATCCCCATTACCATACCATATTCTTACATTTGAATTTTGAACCAATAATCACTGATGACCGCAACTATTTCAAATAACTAGAACAACATTGTAGAACTTTAGGAATTTAACACAATACATTCCGCAATCACAACTATAATTCAATTCAAAACTCTGGACTTGGATTCCATAAGCGATGTGCACATTGCTGCTAACAAAGCTACTTATATCTGTCTTAATTTCCTGGGAGATTATGAACTCTATTTTATTAAATTTTAGATACGATATTTGGTTGTAGATATTGCTCAAAGTTTGTAAGGTTAATGTGCTTATTTATGTATTTACTAAAAACGTGCCCATCTTTGCCTTTCTCGAAATGTGACATTGATAAATGATAGGACGCGCTGCTATGAAGAATATGATTTGCATTCCCTAAAAGTTCGTGAACCTTTAAATATTGTATGACGTTACTAGCTGGGGTTTGGATGTGACTCAATCACTATCCTTGCAAATATTTGTGAGTAGTTTCAATTGAGACATCATAGGGTTGAGTTAGGACTCACGAAATAAGAAAGTTTGTACTAAGTAATTTTATATTCGATTAAAACAAAATGTAATCTTGATAAAAACTTTGTAAATATAACTTTTTGTATTAGGCACTAGATGAAATGAGCTGGCCAATTTAGCAGTGCAATAACTATATTCTAGGATAAGAATGCAGGTGAATTCATATTTTTTTATGTTCATTTGTGTTACTCTGGGTGAACTTTTAAAAACTTAATGTTCTGATATTTTGCATCTTGAACATGCAATTTGGTCTAGGGGCATCAACGGCATACAAACCCATCGGGTCGTAAAACTACTTCCAATGGTTAGTATAAATAGATATCTAGCCGCTAGCATTATTGACCTAGACTTTTTAAGAGCTTCGACATAGTCGTATTTTCCTTTACAATATGGTGAGAACGTGCTCTTATGCCATAAATACACCGACGCATTCGCATGCGGCAGCGATGCAGTTGAGCGATACCGACAAGATACGTTAGACCCTTTGCACTCAGTAACTTTAAGCAGCGATGCAGTATCGATAAAGTCGAAAAATGTCAACCTCTTACACACTTGCGCTTCTTCTGACATCGAGTCGTGGTTCTGCATCGATTATCGACGTGCGACTGTATCGATGCCAAATTAATCTGATCATTACGTGAGTCACCATGCTGTTTCGCGTTTTCAAAATGTGCTTCTGTATCACTCTAAAAGTCGCAGTATTTAAGGTGTCTTAGATGTAGATGATTTAGAAACTTATTAATTAGTCGCTAAAATGTTCCTTATTAAATTTTAGGTGAAACACCCGACTGTGGCCGCCAGAAATTAGAAGATTTCTAGTCACGCTCCAGCGAAATTCAAGTTGGTTAACTTCAATGATCAAGATGTGGCACGCGACAGCTCAATTGGGTTTTGGTTATAGGTCAAGTATTGAATTTACCGCTCGATGTTTGAAAGCGTTTCCTCAATCAGCTAACTGATATTTTAACACTAACAGGATTTGAACTCTGACCAACTGAGCTATTGTGTCTTCTAGAGTTGGTTCTTCAGCGACTGAGTAGTGATGCCATTATATCAATAGAGATATAAATATGCAGCGCAGCTTTGTCGGTTTATAAATTAAGTGCAGGCGCGATAGACACTGACACTGCCTAACTAAGTTGATATATCGCTGGCTATAGTCATCCATGGATGTAAGATCCCTTACACACTGCGATTTTTAGCATCGTCAAAGACAAAGAAAGAGAAGGACATACTGACGACACTGTAATTTAATTTTGTTTATTTGAGCACTACCAATATACTTTGCCCATTTTCACATGTCTAAGCAGAAAACTTTTCAAGCGTAGCTAATCAAGTTTTCCTGATCCGTCAACAGTTTTCCGAATGATTAATACCTAAAGCTCACAGTGTCGGCTAAACTCGCATTGCCTATCAGACTCGGGCCGTAAATCAGTTTTACCGGCGCTAATCACCACTCTAGTTCCTAGTTGTTTTGTAGAAGAAATAAAAAAGCCAGGCTAGGAGTTCATCGTCATTATATTAAAAAGATAAAGTCCCAGGTGTAATCCAAGGCCTAAGTCTACCCGACCATATTGCGAAGTAGGAGAGTAAGTAAGTAGAAGAAGTTGGTCCGCCCTAGTGACTCATTCGGCCTTCAGTTGTCTAAGTTCTCGTATATTGGCTGTTTTAGCGATGATTTTTGCTACAACGTGCCGGAGCCGGACCGTGCCGAAGCAGGGAAAAAATCCCAACATTTCAACGATTCGAAACTCCAACGCTGTACCCCGCCTCGGGCCCGGACGAGGCCAATGTTAAATGTTAAAATTATGTTTGACAGCGCCCCTGCCGGCATCCGGTGACCGGTCGGAGCCCAGCCCGACGCCGGCACAGTGTGAATCAGCCTTAATTTACATCTTAACCCGAGATTCCCCCATGTCGATTAGAATAACCGGTTTAATTCATTGTCGAAGCAAATCATTAGAGACGTACCAGTAACAGAATAAAATGCCCCACAAACAAACCTTACGCTGGATGAGCTGACTTATGAAATTACCTAGAAAAAGGACTTTCATAATTTTAACAGAAGAAATATTCCATTTTTACTGGCAACAGTATTAACAGGACGATTTAAATCTTAATAGTTCGACAAATGTTTATGATATTCTTTCAACGTAACGAATAGTATCCGTATCCGCATGCACAATGTACATTTTGTTGGGGCCACTCTAGTACTGACAACAGCACGTTAAGGTAATCACTGCGGTATCTTATTGAGTTATGATAGGGGTAGGTTGCGATAAAAGTGGGTAGCCTGATGTGCTGGCCACTGTACCTACATAAAAGCATATTTTTCAGTAGAGGATAGAAATATTACGACACTGCAGTCGCTGCTTTATCATTCCCGCCAAATTCCCGGTTTTTAGTTTTAAATTTGTTACGTGACTAGATTTTCTTCTACATTGTAATAATTTAATTTATTTCTGTTTTATTACTGGTTTTAAATTACCTGTCATTCGATAGTTACTGTTTTTTTTTTCACATTTTGTAGCATAATTCAGTACTTCATGTTGCAATAATTTTGAAGTAGGATGCACAGTACCATTACTCGTATGCTCTGTGGTTTCATTTTTATATTTTTTTAACTTGAATGTATGTGTGTAACTAATCGTTATTATTCAACCACTGGTAATTTTACTAACCTTAACATTTAACTCACCTTTAGTTGAGCTAACTATCGATCACGCAACTGGGCCTAAACCTTGTATGCGTCTGTTGACAAAAGACTGTTGGCATTGTTGGCAAAATTGGCAAACGTTAAAAACAAATATGCCACGGTATATCACCATCGTACTGTAAAAACCTCGAAATTATATAGTGACGGTTTTAAATCAAATAAAATTCTACTCCCAAACATCACCCGGACCAAACGGTCGCCGGAAAAACGAAGGATCGGAATTATTTCGCTACCGGAAAAATATCATAGCCGTAACAAAATAAGACAAGCCACAAAATAAATCCTTGTTAAGCCTTGATAAGTGAAGCCGATGCCCCTCGCTTTTGGATAGCAACAATAACTTATATCGCGGCTTCTTTGCAAATGATGTGTCATTTTTGACGGCCCGTCTGGTGTAGTGGTCGAGAAATCGCCTACTACGCAGCGGGTGCGGGTTCGATCCCCGCACAATGCAAACATTTGTGTGCATGAACATGTCTGTTTGTATTGGTCTGGGTGTTTTTTATGTATATTATGTATGTATTTACAAACAAAAAGTATTTAAGTATTATATCCGTTGTCTGGCACCCATAACACAAGCTTTGAGTAGCTTACTTTGGGACTAGATGGCGATGTGTGGGAATGTCCAAAGGATATTTATATTTATATTTGAGAATAGCGCTTTGTATTGGCTAAGTATCAACCTTTGAGGGGCTGAATACTTTGTGGTGTAACGTGCCGTCATAGTTAATAAATAAAAAAACGGCTAAGTGCGAGTCGGACTCGCTCACTGAGGGTTCCGTGCCAATTTTAACTGATGATGCTGATAATGATGATGATAATATTTTGTTGACAGCAAATATGACTTTGTTTTTCATAGTGTTTGTATAAATAACAAAGTTATGTTTGCGGTTGTTGAAAATGTGCCATATCTCAAAAACTACTAGTTTACTTAATGTATTTGTATAAGATCTACATCATATATAATTTTCAAAATTTACACTCGCTTAGTTTAGAAGTTGCCCATTTTACCAATTTGGAAGCGTCTATCTATTAAAGGAAATGGTTTTTGAAACCTCCATGTCATTTTAAATACCTATCCATAGACACACACATAGGTTTCATGTATGGGAGTTTTTCCTTTTCTTTCCTTAAATATCATTATTTTTTATTATTTGTATAAGAATCGTAAATCGATTAACAGGATACAGTATAATGCTTATAGTTACAGAATAAAGCGACTATGATATACGTTTTATATTATATTGACTTAGTTGGATTTGTATTGCTCAGAGGTCAAAACAGGGCTCTGGCGAAACGAAGTTCACTGGGGTCAATAGTGTTTTATAAAACTCTCTTTTAGCGCTAAAACGATTGAACGAATGGCTTTAACTGGGCCTTATTAAAATTGTCAATAAAGAATACTTTGTTAACCTAATTTGAGAGATTATACTAACACCCAACCCCACACTAATCAAATTATCATGGGAAACCATTGCCTAAGGATATTCAATTCTATGTCTTAAACGACGTTATTCTTTTAAAAATTATCTCAATATTAAGCTATTGCATAAATCCAGAAATTCCGTAACGAAAATAACCTAACACCCCTCACTCCGACCGGCACAGCGGTGATACTTTTTAGTTTTTTCATCTATCGATGAATAGCAGAACTAACGATTAATTGCCTACGAAGGATTATAGGTTTTTTTTATTTTAAAATGTATCATTTCGTTAAAAAGGAGTGTCAAGATTGTTTACAATATTCGACAAGCAAAGATAAACGGACTTTACAAGCAGGTACCATCACGCATGTGAACATTGCCGAAATCTGATAAAATGTCATCTTATAACCGTTTGTAATTTCATCCACATATGAAACGATTTAATCCATCATTTATCTTTTTCCATCGGATACCAAGACTCAAATTCTTCACGCAACTTGACACCCAGTTAACGAGGCGAAAGAATCAATATACTTCTCTCGATGAATGTTTTTTGTGACGAAAGAAGAGGTGACAAGCGCCTAATAGGATATCTTTTATTTACGGTTCCGTGTATTGGTTACGCGGAGATTGTAATGACATCTTGTGATACAATACTCAATCTTGGTGTAAAAACAAAAATGAAATGTTGTCTGAAGATATTTTCTATAGATTGGTTCGGTAGATAATAAATGTAATGTCTTTTAGTAATATAATTGTTTGTATTATAACATCAAAAAAAGTGTGTGATCACTGGCACAAGCCGTATTTCTTTTATTTTAACTATATCAAGAATTTTCGAAGGTCTTAGTGTGTGTTTTCTTAAAATAGAAAAACCCTGTTTGAAATGTATACTTATAATAATAAAGTTGAAGAGTTTGTATGATCGCGTTAATCTTAGGAACCACTGGACCGATGAAATATTATTTTTGTGTAGCTTTGATAGCTTATTTATTGAGAAGAAGGTTTTCGGCTATGAAACATCACGCTGCGACGGCAGAGGAGAGAGTAAACTCAAAAGACGCAGACAAAATCGCGGGGGACCGTCAGTTAAAAAATAAAAACTATTTAATCATAGTACGGTAACAAAAATATTTCTTTTTTATGTCTGTATGTTATCTTGTTGGAAAGATCATGCTTGGTTATTCAATAAACAAGCATGGTCTTTCCACTTTCCAACAAGACTCGGCGCCGGGTCATAAAGCTCGGTCCACGCAGTCTTGGTTAGAAGCGAACGTTTCGGACTCCATCAGAGCTAAAGACTGGCCGTCGTCCTGTACCGATCTTAATCCGCTGGATTATGACAGTTTTAAAGAGTACGGCTTGCTCTAAACGCCATGATTATTTGGAGTCCCTAAAACAATCCATACAATTGGCAGTGAATAATTTTCCCATGGAAAGAGTGCGTGCTTCTATTGATAACTGGCCTCAACGTTTAAATGACTGTATTGCAGCCAATGGAGACCACTTCGAAAAAGCTTTTAATATTTTAAATTGTTTTATATTTATGTATAAAACGAACACTCTGTAAAAGTAATAAATATTATTTGCATTATTATTTTTTTCTTTGTGACGATATTTATGGAAAGACTAGGTACAATAATGTTTGACCGTGCCCCGGCCGGTAGTAGCGTGAATCAGCCTTTAAGTTCTTTAAAGGTACTTTTATACAAATCAAAGCATTTATTTCAATTTGGTTTGTATGGTACTAACGATACATAATAACGCCGGAAAGTGGCTGATATCGTGGAAATAGTACTGCAAGTCTAATGTAAAGAAAGCCGCTCACAATTCTATGATAAGGTAATTTTCCACTGAATTATTGAATACTCAATGCTATGCAAGAGGCGTAAAGAATATTTCCAGACATTCGGTGATTGTCCTACTCCATTTTTCTCTGCCCCTTATAGTGTGACCTGCCCACTTCCACTTAAAACGTCTGATTTTTTGTTCTATGTCGAACACTTTGGTTTTAAGTCTTATGACATCTGCTTTTATTTGACTTTCCCACTCCTAACATGCTTCTCTCCATCGCCCTTTGACAGCTTCTAAGTTCGATCATGTTGTTGATTGACAGAGGCCATGTCTGACATTCATACATTAAAAGTATGCATGTGTTGAAAAGTTTCCCTTTGGTAGTTATGTGTAATTTCCTATCTTTAATGACTTCCCTCATGCTCCAGTATCTTTTCCATCCATTTGCTAAACTGAGACTAAATTGGTATTTTCGTGTATTTAATGATAACAAGAGATAAATTTTTTTTTTCGAGATATTTGATTTCGAGAACAAAATCTGAAAATTTTGCATAACAGGGCTTTGACAAGTAAGCAGCTCAGTTTACTGTCAACAGAGCAATTTGTATTGGAATTTGGCCTTATATTGATAAAATATAATTATTATATAAATTTAATTGCCATACCATTGTACCTAATAGTTACTATAATAATACTATAATATATTGATAATATTCGTTTACACTGAGCGGAAATTGACCTGCCTGGAAATTGAACGGATGAAATGAAGTTTGATCGCAATACGCTCCCAGGGTGAAATATTTAAAAAATGACATTTGTTGTGTTTCAGACTTTAGCCGGATAAGGCGTGAGACATTTGAGTGGCCATGGGTTTTTCTGTGGCTCCGAAAGGCAATTTATAGGGTTTCGTAGCCGAATGGCAAAAAACGGAACCCTTATAATTTCGTCGAGTCTGTCTGTCTGTCTATCTGTCTGTGTGTCACAGATACTTTATTCTGAAACTATTATATATATAGTTGTTCCCCCCATCTAACTTTTAAACTAAGCGAGTGTAATTTTTGAAAAAATACATGATGTAGACCTTGACAAAGACTTCCAAAGAAAATTGGTTTGAAGTAGTACTTTTTAAGAGCATATTTTCAATAACTGCTGACATAACTTTGTTATTCATGCAAACACTTTGAAATTCAACAAAATATTGTGGTATTTAGGCTAAGTGAGAGTAATTCAGTTAAAATTGGCACGGAATTCTTAGTGTGCGAGTCCAACTCGCACTTGGCCGGTTTAGCTTTCATATTAAGTGTAAGAGAAGACTAAAACTGTAATGTCGACGACTCGGCGGCAGTAAGAGTTCAAGGCGCTATTTATCCTTGAATATTGACTTTATTTTTAGAGATAATGATATGAGCGCGATGAAAGATTAACTGAGGGCTTAAGTTGTAAGCCCGAAGTGCTTACTTATACAGTCAACACAACGCTTTATTAATGTTTCTCGGTGTAAGGACATTGCAATGAATTGGACCTGTACAACGCATAGTCAATAGTGGTTCTAAGTTCAGTAGATTATAAGTCAACTTTAGTTCGCTAATGTATTCATAGATGGCGCTGTACCATGTTGAACCGCGATGAACAAATTCTTAACTGTTTACGTATAAGTCTAAAGGTTCGTTGTAATAGATAACTATCCTATTGCGGTTACTGACATTGTCGTGACGTAATAAACCCGTTGTGTACTACGTTGGGCTTTTATTTATAAGCTAGTACACCCTCGATTCAGACCTTAACTCATAGGGAGTTATACATGGTCCATCGAGACCGGATAGGAAGTGCTCAGGCCTATTCCGGAAGTCGTCCCGACGGGGGCGCCTTTTTTGAGGATTAGAGGTGGGCCGAGGGTTCCTGATTGAGGAACAGAACAGCTCCTGAGGGTTGGAGCTGCTGCAGCAGGAGTTCGAGCTTGGTGGTGAATCCAGCTTTGAACTTCGTGACGGTGCTAATGAGGAGGTGGTGCCGTCAGGATCGGGAACCAAGGTAGTGGTGCGAGACAAGGACGGCGCATGGTGCGGTGACGTCACATGAAGTGAGTGAAAAGGACAAACTGTGAGTGCATTTAATTTCATTTAATCAACCAAATTGGACCTTATGTCGTGAAAGAAAATAACTTAAACATTTAGTGAATTGTGCAGTAAGAAGATTTGGACTTAGAAAATTTTCAAGATAGTTAAGGACATTTGGTATAAACGGGGAACCTATGCCCGATTTTAGACAGAGTCATTTTTATTTCAAACACTTAGAATATTTTTGTATCATTTTGCATGGACTTAGAATATTTTGATATTTTTTGTTAAGAGTATTTGTTTACACTTGGTAGTTGTGACTGATACTCATTGTTTTTTTTTTATAAAGTTTCATTAACATCGTAGTCTTTGGTTTTTATTTTAGTAAAAAAAAAAAAAAAATCATTTAATTTATTTATTTTTATCAAGATTGATTGATTAAAGCTTTCAATATGGAGGCCGATTTAGCTGTACAAATGGATAATCAAAACCGAATAGTTAAAGCTTATGCAAATTTTAAAAAGTCACCAAAGACTAGGATAACTGAAATGTATTGTGGAACAAGACTAGAAAGCTTAGAAAGTTTATGGTCTGAATTTGCGATGACTCACAAAACGTTTTTAAGAAATTATAGCGAGGAGATACAGAATGAGGATTATATTAAAAATGATATTTATGATTTAACGGAAGAAGTATACATTGAGTATAAAACTGTTTTAAAAACTACTTTACAAACATTTATAAAAGAGAATGAACAATGGGCAGATGCTAGAGAAAAATCTACACATGAAAGTTCGGTCAAAGAGTCATTTAAATAAACCAAAGATTGTTATTCCCACTTTTTCGGGTAAATATTCTGAATGGGTAACATTTAGGGACTTATTTATGTCATTGATTCATAATAATTCAAAATTAGATAACGTGCAAAAAATGCACTATCTCAAGAGTTAATTATCAGGCGAGGCAGAACAACTGCTTCGCCAGATACCGATATCTGAAAGTAATTATCAGAGATGTTGGACTCAATTGGAGTCTCGATATAATAATAAGCGTTACCTTTCACATTTTATTTTAAAAAGACTCCTTAGTCAGAAAAATATCGTTACTGAATCTGCCCATAGCTTAAAAGAATTGATTGACACTACTAACGATTGTTTGAGTGGATTATCTAATTTGGGTATAAATACTAGTAATTGGGATATTATAGTGATCCACATTTTGTGTTTAAAATTAGATAGAGAATCTCGCAAGCAATGGGAGTAAAGCGTCACTGATAGTACCTCGTCGGAGGAACTCCCGACATTGAAACAATTTAAGGAATTTCTTACCAATCGTTATAGAGCTCTTGAATTTTTGGATACAAAGGTAGGGTCAAGTAAACCTAACTATAGTAATAATTATACTAATCAAAACCAAAATAATATGAAGTTTAAATCGCTACATGTAATTAAAACGCAATGTGAATATTGTTCCGATAGTCATAAAATAAGTTCTTGTCGAAAGTTCGCAAGTCAAGATGTCAGCCAGCGTCGTAATTTTATCATGACCAGTGGTTTGTGCTACAATTGTTTGGGAGCAAATCATGGGGCAAAGGTATGTCAGACTAAGATAAAATGTAAGTTGTGCCATCGCCATCATCACACACTTCTACATCCTCCGGGTAAAGAAAAATACAGTCCACAAGCTAATCATGTTGAGGTGGAATCGGACGGGAAGGATAGTTCAAATGGAGCTAGGCCTAGTAATGAGGCAGGAAAAAATGAAAACGCTACAGCTTTCGTAGCATGTAATTTCTCGACAGGAAATATGAAGCAGGTATTGCTGGCAACGGCGCTAGTCAATGCCGAGTCGAGGAATGGCAACAAGCTCGTTTTAAGGGCTTTATTAGATCAAGGTTCTCAGTGTAATTTTGTAACTGAGTCAACTGCGAATGATCTTAAATTAAAAAGGACGCCTATTCAGGGGAAAATTTCAGGCGTAGGTGGAGATAAAAGTCTAGTCTCCAAAGGAATGGTTACTTTCAAAATTAAATCTCGATCGAATCCTAATACTTGCGTTTCCATACAAGCATATGTGTTGAAGTCTATTACTTCTTTCCTTCCTAATAGGAAATTAGCTGAATTAGATTTTTCAACACTTCAAGGGATTGAGTTAGCGGACCATGAGTACAACCGACCTAATAAAATCGATGTTTTATTAGGGGCGGAAGTATACAGTCAAGTAATACAAGAAGGTATCTATAAGGCTCCTGATGGTTCACTGGTCGCTCAGGCCACCAGTCTCGGCTGGATTCTATCGGGTACTATAAATGCATCGACTAACCAATCAGGAGAGATACTGGCATTCCACTGCCATATACAAGAAGGCGATGAAATGCTTAAAAAGTTTTGGGAACTTGAGTCGGGAACGCAATTAACAAAAGAACAAATGTACACAGAAGACGAGAAAAAATGTGAAGAGATATTATTAAGACCACTACAAGAGACACAGATGGAAGGTATGTGGTGAAATTACCTTTCAAAACGGATGACCCTGACTGTAAAAGGGGAGAAACAAGAGATATAGCAGAGAAAAGACTTAAAAGCTTGGAAAAAAGATTTAATAGGAATGAAAACTTTTATGAAAGTTACAAAACGGTAATTAAAGAATATATAGAGATGGGACACATAGCAGAAGTCGAAGAACCTGATCCTAAGCGAGAAGAGGCCGTTTACCTACCTCACCACGCCGTTATTAGAGAAGATAAAGATACAACTAAGGTGAGGGTTGTGTTTAACGCGTCCCAGGCGGCAAAAACGGGGTTTCTCTTAACGATGAGCTTTTAGTTGGTCCGACAATCCAACCAGACTTAAGGCATCTCATAATACAGTGGCGATTATCACGTATTTGTTTGACAGCAGACATTATTAAAATGTATCGTCAGGTTAAAATCCATGATGCTGATACGCATTTTCAAAGACTGCTGTTGAGAGACGAACGAAGTGGCAAAATAAAAGATTACTGTCATCAGAGAGTCACTTTTGTTACAGCTTCAGCTCCATTCTTAGCAGTGAGAGCACTGCAACAAGTAGCAGTGGATGAAGGAGCTAAATACCCCATTGCGGCTGAACTTGTAGCTAGAAAGTTTTATATGGACGATCTCATGTGTGGCTGCCAGGAAATTGCACAAGGTTTAGAAATCTACAAGCAGATGAAAGGTTTACTAGGTGAAGCAGGTTTTGAATTACAGAAATGGGCTAGTAATGATGATGGATTAATGGAATTAATTAAAAAAGAAGAAAATAGGGAGAGTAATCGGGATGAAAAGCTAAAAACAGAAAAACGAAAGGATGGGCTAAACATAAAAATGGATGATATTATGAAAATACTTGGACTTACCTGGGAAAGATGTGCTGATTGCTTCCGCTACAAAGTTAATCTACCCGAGCTGCAACCTCCTGTTACTAAAAGAAAAATCATTGCTGATATATCGCGCTTATTTGATCCATTGGGATGGATTACCCCATGCATCATACTTGCAAAGGTGATGATACAAAAGCTATGGATCGCAGGTATAGGTTGGGACGAAGAAGCACCTAAGGAAATGATAAAAGAATGGTCTGCTTACCGAGAAGATCTTCGTAGCATAACTGAAATCAAGATTCCTAGATGGACTAAAACAAAATCAAATAATGTGAAACGAGAGCTACATGGGTTTTGTGATGCCTCCAAAACTGCATACGCCGCGGTCATATACCTTCGTGTCATAAACTCGGATGGGGAGGTACATGTAACTTTAATTACTGCGAAAAGTAAAGTAGCACCAATTAAACAGGTTTCCATTCAAGATTGGAACTCTGTGGAGCTGTGGAACTAACGAGACTGCTTATTGATGTTGGTAGAATACTGGACATAGAGAGCGCTAATATACACGCATGGACCGACTCGACTATCGTTTTGTCTTGGCTTAACAGCTTGCCAAGTCGATGGAAAGTGTTCGTAGCGAATCGTGTCTCAGAAATACTCACCTCTATGAATCCTCAGCAATGGTCTCACGTAAGAACCGACGAAAACCCAGCAGATTGTGCCTCCAGAGGCGTAACTCCTTCTGAACTCCTACACCAATCGTTATGGTTTCAAGGACCTAATTTTCTATGGTCAAAGGAAATAGTATATAAAAAGCATTTTGGCGAAGAGACGGAATTAGAAGCAATTAAAGTTTTCACGAACACTAAGAGCGAGTCAATTTTGGATATTTGGGACAGATTTTCATCACTAACTAAATTAATTAGAGTTTTGTCGTATTGTCGAAGATTTTACAACTAAGGAAAGGCACAAATGTTATTTATAAGGGCTACTTGAAAGCAAAAGAATTAAAAGAAACGTTAGAGTTATGTATAAGAAGAGATCAAGAAGTTTATTTTGGAGAAGAAATAAAATTAATTAAAAAACAAGCTAATGTGAATAAAGGTAATTTAAAATCGCTAAATCCCATGTTAGACGAAAACAATATACTTAGGGTGGGTGGAAGACTAGAAGAAACTAGTCTAAATCCAAATAGAAAGCATCCAATAATAATGGCGAAGAATTCGAAACTTACAGCGTTAATAATAGCTAATGCTCACAAGCAAACAATGCACGGAGGGCCGCAACTGACATTAAACTATTAACGAAACAAGTACTTTATAATCGGTGCAACACAACTAGTAAAAGCTCATATCAGAAAATGCCTAGAATGTGTTAAAAATAATGGACGCACTAACCAGCTACTAATGGGTCAGCTTCCATCAGTGCGAGTAACTCCATCTCGTCCATTCCTGCATAGCGGGGTAGACTTTGCAGGCCCTATTCAAATGCGTACGTCTAAAGGTCGTGGACATAAATCTTACAAAGGTTACATATGCCTTTTTGTATGTATGTCCACGAAAGCCGTTCATATAGAGGCCGTCAGTGATCTCACAGCTCAGGGATTTTTACAGGCATTCAAACGGTTTGTTGCGAGGAGAGGTCGTTGTGAGGATGTTTGGAGCGACAACGGTACGAATTTTGTAGGTGCGGCTGCTGAGATAAAAAGGCTATTTGCCTATGAAAAAAATGGTATTTTAACTGAAATAGCTGAAGACTTGGCTAATAATGATACAACATGGCACTTTATACCATCGCATGCACCTAACTTTGGAGGCCTATGGGAGGCTGGTATAAAAGCGGTAAAACACCACTTGAAACGTGTTGTGGGCACGTCGACGTTGACGTACGAGGAGATGTCCACTGTGCTGGCATAAGTTGAAGCGTGCCTTAACTCCAGACCTATGGCTCGACTGGATGGAGATCAAGACATAGAGGTGCTCACTCCTAGTCATTTTCAAGTTGGGGAAGCTATAGTTACTGCGCCTGATTATAATTATGAGGACTCAAATATAAACTCACTCAGAAGGTGGCAATACACACAGCGAATGAGCCAAGAATTTTGGAGAAAATGGTCACAGGATTACCTAAATCAGTATTTCCACAGATATCGATGGTCAACTCAAGCACCTCAACCTAAAGTTGGAGATGTCGTGATAATAAAGGAAGATGGTCTCCCCCCATGTCGCTGGCTTTACGGTAAAATCGTTCAAGAACATCCTGGTCGTGATGGAATTACGAGGGTTGTTACCTTGAAAACTAAAAATGCTGATATTAATATTATAGCAGTTACTGCTAAAGAACTGTTACAAATTAAGTTTTCGTTTTAAAAGATTTTAACACTATACTACTGTTATATATAGGTAGATCATGTATTTTGAACTGAATGTACTTTAATTGTTTTTTTTTACCCAAGTGTTATAGCTACTTAAATTTTATTGTTTTCGTTGTAATATGTAAAGGAAAATTAAGTTGCTGTTAGGTTTAATCACAAAAAGGTTTATCGTATTTAATCATAGAATTTATTGTTAATGATTAGTGTTAATTTATTTATAAAGTTTATAAGAATTTGTCAAGACACACTGGAATGTTGTTAAAGGACACAAACTCAATGTGTCCTTAGTGGGCGGTATGTACAACGCATAGTCAATAGTGGTTCTAAGTTCAGTAGATTATACGTCAACTTTAGTTCGCTAATGTATTCATAGATGGCGCTGTACCATGTTGAACCGCGATGAACAAATTCTTAACTGTTTACGTATAAGTCTAAAGGTTCGTTGTAATAGATAACTATCCTATTGCGGTTACTGACATTGTCGTGACGTAATAAACCCGTTGTGTACTACGTTGGGCTTTTATTTATAAGCTAGTACACCCTCGATTCAGACCTTAACTCATAGGGAGTTATACAGGACCAATTAACTGCCCTTTTAAAAAAAATGGATTTAACTTCATGAAATATTGTAAAATTTACTTGTTTCTCTGTTACTTTTACTAGTTTAATCAGTAAAAAGCTTTAATTTAAGATTTTGCATGAGGTTAAGATTTATTACCGTTAATTAGATTCCATTGTCATAAATATTTTTTAATTTTGACTTATTTATTTAAACTATATTGCACTGTGAGTTGTATAATTGGCGGATTTAATGCCATTCTCCACCAATCAACCGCGCTCGCGAATGCAGAAAGTTTAATCAGTTTATTAGTTTTTAGCGGTGATGTCAATTTCTTATTTGGTCATAACTCGTTAAATAAGAGACCAATCAAAAATCTGGTAGGTACGATTGTAGTACAGGTTCTATAGTTTATTAAGTACGTTTAAATTGTTTCTAAAGTAGTTTACTGTAGTTAGAGTTAGAAAAACTGCTAAATATGGCCACTTTTGGATTTTTTTCTAACTGTCACTGCAGATAACTCTGTTTTAGTGAACTTAAACATTGTATCTAAACCACATAACCAGAGCTACAATCAAATCAATCAGATTTTCGATTGGTTAGGGTCAGGTCACATTGTGCTTATTACATACTCGTCATTAAATATCAATTTGTAAAAGCATACGAAATAATATGTCGAAAAGAAAATACAAAAACTAAATTCAGACAGTCAATCGAAACACCAAAATTGCTCGAAAATTATGGGCATTATATCCAAATTAATGTTTGAGACTTGATTTATTCTGATCGCATAAGACATAAATGAATCCGAAAAGTTTATAAATGGGCATTTTGAAGGTGGACCGTTGCTCCTCAAATACGTGTGCTGAATATGTAATAAACTTTAACTTCTATTCCTTATGTTGTGAACGATTCAGATGCCTTTAAATACCAAAATATTTCTGTTATAAATACTTTTACAGCAATTACCTAAAAAACAAAATAAAATATTCAATGACTAAAAAATTTTAAAACTAATAAAGAGTCTAACAATATTAACTGCATTCCTACTTGGGGCTTATTCTGATCCTCAATTACATCAACTTTTTGTATGGGACCAACATTGTAATCCCAAATAATTTTTACTTTCCCATACTAGAGTGCTGATCAGCTGATTCTAGTTTGTATAGATAAGACAATTTTTAGGGTTCCGTAGCCGAATGGCAAAAAATGGAACCCTTATAGTTCCGTCAAGTCTGTCTGTCTGTCTGTCTGTCCGTCCGTATGTTACAGCCATTTTATTCTGTAACTATAAGCATGACACCGTTGAAATTTGGAAGAAAGATGTATCCTGTTTACCGCTTTACGATTATTATACAAAAAATAAAAAATAATGATATTTACGGGGAGCTCTCATACATGAAACTAAAACCGAAAAATTTTTTTTTTGTCAAACCTATACGTGTGGGGTACGCTATAGATAGGTCTTTCAAAATGACAGAGGTTCCTAAAACCATTTTCTTTTAAAGTCTAACGTTTCACAGCAAGACGCTTCCAATGTGGTAAAATTGGCGTCCCCCCCCCCCATCTTATTTCTAAACTAAGCAAGTGAAAATTTTGAAAAAAATATGTAATGTAAACCTTAACAAATACTTTCAACGAAAATTGGTTCGGACGGGATCGAACCAGTAGTTTTTGAGATATAGCACATTTTCAACAACCGCAAACATAACTTTGTTTTTCATACAAACACTATGAAAAACAAAGTTATATTTGCTGTCAACAAAATATTATGGTATTTAAGCTTAGTAGAAGTAAGTAGCTCCCTAATTCAGTTAAAGTTGGCACGGAACCCTCAGTGGGCGAGTCCGACTCGCACTTGGCCGGTTTTTTTTTTGGTTTCGATGTTGGGGACCAAAATCGAAATCCCAAAATAAAAAATACTTTAATTACAAAAAGTTGTATTTTATCAAGCATCACTTCTTTTGCCTAGTAGAAACAGTACAATTAATTTTAAACAATTTATTCTGTTATTAATTATCAAAAAACTGGCCAAGTGGAAGTCGGACTCGCGCACTGAGGGTTCCGTGCCAACTTTAACTGAATAAGGAGATTCCATTTACTTCTACTTAGTAAAAACCACAATATTTTGTTGACTACAAACATAACTTTGTTTTTCATAGTGTTTGTATGAAGTACAAAGTTATGTTTGCGGTTGTTGAAAATGTGCTATATCTCAAAAACTACTGGTTCGATCCCGTCCAAACTAATTTTCGTTGAAAGTATTTATTAAGATCTACATCATTTTTTTTTTCAAAATGTACACTTGCTTGGTTTAGAAATTAGATGGGGAGGACGCCCATTTCACCACTTTGGAAGCGTCTAGCTATGAAACGTTTGACTTTAAAAGAAAATGGTTTTAGAAACCTCTATGTTATTTTAAAAGACCTATCCATAGACTTGTATAAGAATCGGTAAGCGGTTAACAAGATACATCTTCCTACCAAATTTCAATTGTGTAATGCTTATAGTTACAGAATAAAATGGGTGTGACATACGGACGGACAGACAGACAGACAGACAGACAGACTTGACGAAACTATAAGGGTTCCGTTTTTTGCCATTCGGCTACGGAACCCTAAAAAGCGGCAAAATGGAAACTTTTGATTCTTTGAAAATAATTTGAAGACACGTTTGGTGTAGTTGTTAGAGCTCCTGACTACTATTCCAGCGATCGCGGGTTCTAATTCCGCTAATGGCAATTGTTTATGTGATGAACACGAATATTTGAACCTAAGTCAAATAGTCATTTGTTTTATCTTTAATATTATGTATTTCAGTATTTTTGAGAGACGCTCCCGTCATAATCGTTTTCTAGTATTCGTGACAGGAGGCAAAAAAAACTTAACTTCGAATCTGAAACAATTGGTGTGTCTGGCCCAAAAACAACGCCAATATTAGTAATATCAATTGGATTATTAGGCTTTATCATAAATAAGTACGTAATAAATATTTTGATCTTCAGAGCTCTGGTAACAGATAGACCTACCGACCCATACATGGGATTTGACAAATAAAAAATCGACCTTTAGACTACATTAAAAAGCTTTAGTTGTTCAGTGTTAATGTAGAAAAAATATCGAAGGTAAGTTGTTTATTTCTAGTCAATTATTGGGATCGAAAAAGTTGATTTTAAAAAGTGAAAACATGTCCCAGAAAAGTCAGGATTACATACGAGTAATGTTTGTGTTGGTAATTTGAAAATACACAAGTAAAACTAGAAACTTTATACGTACGTATAAAAACTAAATACAAAGAATTTCATAAATTGACACTTTTTAGGGTTCCGTAGCCGAATGGCAAAAAACGGAACCCTTATAGTTTCGTCAAGTCTGTCTGTCTGTCTGTCTGTCTGTCTGTCTGTCTGTCTGTCTGTCCGTCCGTATGTCACACCCAATTTATTCTGAAACTATAAGCATCACACTATTGAAATTTAGTAAGGAGATGTATCCTGTTAACCGCTTTACGATTCTCATACAAAAAATAAAAAGTTATGATATTTAAGGGGGGGCTCCCATACATGACACTTAAACCGAAAAAATTTTTTTTAGTCAAACCTATGCGTGTGGGGTATCTATGGCTAGCTAAGCTAGACGCTTCCAAAGTGGAAAAATGGGCGTCCCCCCCATCTAACTTCTAAACTAAGCGAGTTTAAATTTTGAAAAAAATATGTAATGTAGATCATAACAAATACTTTCAAAGAAAATTGGTTCGAACGGGATCGAACGAGAAGTTTTTGAGATATAGAACTTTTTCAACAACCGCAAACACACAATGAAAAACAAAGTTATATTTGCTGTCAATAAAATATTGTGGTATTTTACTAAGTGGAAGTAAGTGGATTGCCTAATTCAATTAACGTTGGCACGGAACCCTCAGTGCGCGAGTCCGACTCGCACTTGGCCGGTTTTTTCTCACTAATTCCATGAACCCATAGATGATAGATCCATGATGAATCGGATATTTGAGTTAACATATTTACTATTGTTATTTCTATTCAAAAGCATTATAGTTGCATTACATTTTGCATAAGTAGATAACAGGAATGACTCTGTTTCAGAATGTATAAATTCTGAACTACTAAAGATAATACAATATTGCTGTTTCTGATGGAGATTCTATAGTAGCATATATATATGGTTTTCCATATTCTACTACGTAATTTCATCTTTCGTGCATCTGTTGAATAAAGTCAGCAAAGAGTAAAGATCCTTAGTCAGTTAACAAGTTCTCACATTTGATTGTACATGCTATTCAACAGTCAGAACCCAGCACATTGACAACCCGTCTGGTGTAGTGGTCGAGAAATCGCCTACTACGCAGCGGATGCGGGTTCGATCCCCGCACAATACAAACATTTATGTGCATGAACATGTCTGTTTGTATTGGTCTGGGTGTTTTCTATGTATATCATGTATGTATTTACAAAAAAAAAGTAGTTAAGTATTATATCCGTTGTCTGGCACCCATAACACAAGCTTTGAGTAGCTTACTTTGGGGCTAGATGGCGATGTGTGGGAATGTCCAAAGGCTATTTATTTATTTATTTTATTCACTGCAAAACGGTAGATAAGTATACCAGTTCATCCTATAGAAGGGTACCCTATGATGGTCCTGATTTAAATTTTAGTCTGTATAGAATCTGCTTCAGAATCAAAAATAGTACTAACTCATATTTTCATACACTTCATGAATTTATGACAAATCTTTCAGCTGGATGGTCGAAATCTTAATTACTTTGGTCCTCGTTGGCCTGTAACTATAGAACTCTATTAGAAATGATGTGATGTGGGAACTATCAACTGAGCTACCTATTATAAGGAGAAGATACTACAATACCAAAATGTTTCCGTGAATGTGGATAATATGAACTTCTGATCCGATTTGAAAAAAAAGTGTGATAGATTGCTGACTTTTCTAAGAAGGCTATAAACTAGAAAACATCACGCTACGACTTAATTACGGGTACAGAATTAAAACAAAATGGGTATACGATGTTACGAGTGACCGCAATTATAACATATATTTTTATCCCAAATTATGTTTAATGTACTAGCGTACTGAATACAATCCTTTTTTTAACTTTGATTTATTCTAAAAATGCCTAAAATAAATCATGTGTTTGTTAGATGTGTTGTTTTTTGTTTTTTTAGCCTAACTAAACGCATGTTATAAAAATCACGAGTCGTGCCGACCGACCCATATTATGGGATGTCATTTTCCGGAGGTCACATATTTTTTTAATAATCTTTCCTGAAATATTTGGGCTAAAGTAAAGCACAAATAAAAAAAAACACAACTTTCAACGAGAAAAAAAATTGCACTCCGGGAGTGCCGGCAGAAGTGAAAACTTGAATATCAACGTTGTGCATTTTTCATTTTTTGGAATAGTTAGGGAATAATTTTGAATGAATTGCTCTTATTATCAATATAAAAGTACTATCATTTTTGTGATAGAATACAATAATAATAATAATAATAACAATAATAATAATAATAATAATATAATATTTTTATAGAATACAATATTTATTTATTGCGCTATCGTACACAAACATTACAATTTATATTATATTAAATTACATTAAAAAGTTTATCTCTCAGAAAAATCAACTTACATCCATAATTTTGCCAACCGTCTTATGGTTTTTCGATCAGCCCACGTGTCCTGACGCGAGTTTCACATTTTTCCCCCATCCCACAAAAGTGCTCAACGCCGCTAAAGAAGTTTTCACTTCAAAAATAGTTTCTGGCTTATCTGGGTTAATTTTCGATTCTTTTCATAATACATTGAGCGTCAAGCCATCTTGCTTTCACGAGAATTCTACAAACTTATTCCTGTCATGCATAAGCCAAATGTTGGATCGGGCTCTACTTCTTTCTAATAAACTATCATGCCAGACAACTATGACGAATGCTGGTTCTTCTAAAATCCCTTGTGACATATTTGATCTACTCGTACCTGCTAAGTTGAATTAAAACACTTTACGGATATATTTATTTATTCAATTCAATTCAAATATGTATTTACTTCAGAATTTTGAAATGAATTTCGAAAAAAAATTAACGACCTGGTGTAGTGGCTAAGCACGCTGGGTTTCAAGGCGCCGCCGCTCCGAGGTCCCGGGTTCGATTCCCAGTCGGGTCAATATAGAAATCATTTTTTTTACATTGTCTCGAGTCTGGGTGTTGTGGTACCACCGTTGTGTCTGATTCCCATAACACAAGTGCATTGGCTACTTACTTTGGGATCAGAGCGATGTATGTGATTGGTGTCCAATATACCTTTCTTGTCTTGCCTTAAATATTGTCACAAAGTTTTTTTTTTTTCAATGCAAATAATATTTATTACTTTTACAGTGTGTTAGTTTTATACATAAATATAAAATAATTTAAAATATTAAAAGGTAATTCGAAGTGGTCTCCATTGGCTGCAATACAGTCCTTTAAACGCTGAGGCCAGTTAACAATAGAAGCACGCACTCTTTCCATGGGAAAATTCTTCACTGCCAATCGTATGGATTGCTTTAGGGACTCCAAATTATCATAAGGTTTAGAGCAAGCCGTACTCTCTAAAACTGACCATAAATCATAATCCAGCGGATTAAGATCGGGACTAGACGACGGCCAGTCTTTAGCTCTGATGAAGTCCGAAACGTTCGCTTCTAACCAAGACTGCGTGGACCGAGCTTTATGACTCGGCGCCGAGTCTTGCTGGAAAGACCATGTTTGGTTATTAAACATGGTTTTGTTAAGGGGCTTAACTACCTTCTCACGAATAGTATCTTAATACACTTGTGCCGATGTTTTGATACCTTTTTCACAAAAATATGTCTCAGTCACTCCTTCATAGCTAACACCCCACCAAACCATCACTGAAGTCGGGTAATGCCCACGGTGCACTCTGCCGACTAATTGGGAAGCTTCCTTAGAGGTTTAAGCATAAATACGGTCATTTTGTTTGTTAAAATGTTGCTCAATTGTAAAGTTTTCTCATCCGTAAACATTTTTTTCTGTAACCTCCCTTTGCGTACCGCTTCAGTAGTTTTTTCGATTTTACCACCCTATTCTTTTTAAATTATCAGTTGAAAAATTACCAGTGCATCTCTTATAGGCTGCAAGTCCTATGTCATCTTTTAAAGTACGCGACATGGTTCTGGGTGCTATCTTCATCTCCCGGGATAAAATCTTTTGCTTTCGGACAGTATTTCTGCGAATTCTTTCCCTTACTGCTTTTACCACCTTTTTCGTACGAACACTACGTGGATGGCCAGATCTTTTTCTGTCACAAACAGAGGAGGTCTTATTGTGCCTATTGATAGCCCGGTAAACCATCATTTGATTAATACCAAGCGTATGGAGAGTTTTAAAAATTCCATTTGGCTCCATACCAACTTTGTGTAATGCAATCACAGCGATTCGGTTCTCTTTATCACCCCACTCCAATTTAATATGCAAAATATTATAAAATGTATTGGCGCTAAAATTAGAAAACACAATGAGCAACCGTATTAAAATGACGGATTCCAAATTCAAATGTAATGTCTTTGTTATTTTAATTGTAACCGTATTTATGGCCAGACTGTGTATGTTTATTTATTTATTTATTTAAGAACAAAATTCCATTTAAATTGTTAGTACTCCATAGTTGACGTTAGTAGCATTCAAATTAAATTAAAAACAATTTGAAATACTAATTCATAAGTCAATTATCCAGAACAAATATACCGAGGTGATTAAATACAGAAACATGACAAAATATATTTTTTTTAAATTCATTAGAGGGACTACTTCTTTGCTCTGATCAAAAGGGTGCCGCTACTATTTATTTTTACACACAGAAAGATGATAGGTTAAGGCTATAAAACATTACACTGTGACGCAATCATCTGCCTCAATTTCCATAGAACATTTAATAATTGGGTAAATAGAGTTGAGATGATTAAGAAAAGCAAAAATACTATTGGTAGGTTTTTTAAAAGTGTCATCTTCGTACCTCAGAACCGTTTATATGTGTATAACCTTGGTGTAACAGGTGACGTACTCAGGGCTCGGGCTTCAAAATATTTCATAAAGATATTAGCAACAACAGGTGATACTGGAGAGCCCATTGCGCCCAACTTGTATAAATAACTTTTTGTCCCACAGTTAATATCCAGATGTTTGAGTAAGACAATGCTCCAATAGTTCTGCATATTCCATGAGTATTTCCAATTCAACTTACCTTCTTTTTATGATTTTAATGCAGTCCTGTACTCAAGGTAAGCTTTTGAAAGAAAATGTACTTTAAAACTTACCATTGTCTCATCATCTTTCAATTGCAGGTATTTAGTTTTATTAATGAATTGGAAAGAATCCTTCACGTGCCGTTGTTCCTCCTCGTAGCTTGATAGTGTTGTACTCGTAGCTACATTCTGAGCCAATCTGTAGGTAGGTGTATCTATTTGGCACACTATAGGCCGCAATGGAATATCTGTCTTATGAATTTTAGGTAAGCGAAATAGTTTTAACGGTTTTACACCCGTAGTTTACTAATCGTTGTACATTTAGATTTAAACTTTCACAGTGTTTTTTCACTTAACTCACTGGTTTTATTTAATATTTTAGTTGTTTGATCGGTTTTCACGCGTTTGTAGGTGGATTTCTATAACAGCAACAGATTTCTTATAAGTTTGTAATCGAATGTCTTTATGTGCACTATGCTTAGTTCTAAAATGGGTACTTATGCAATTTACGACCTGTTTCACAATGTCTCAACAAAAACAAAATGACGTTCCATATTTGAATACTAGTTGGTTCGTGCTCATTTGTCGATGATAAAACCAGGCCTTAATATCTCAGATATCGGGTCAATCAGACCGCATTATGTTGATTTCATTCCCATATTCAATAAGGTGATTTTGTTAATAAGCGATAAATTATTAAATACCCATATTACAGCAAGCAATTTGAACATCTTTAAAATTTTGATAGTTAAGTAACTTTGCTTGGCTATCAATTAAGTGAGAGTTATCTGAAGGACTTCTACTGAAGGTCATTATTTAGTTTCGGTTTCGGCATTCGTGTCAATGAAAAAGAGATACGACAGGCCAAATTATTACAATGATTAAACTTATTAAATAACTTTGCTAAGGTATGTAAACCTTTATTATACGTATGTGTATAAGGTGTGGTCTGTAATAGGAGCAACATTTTAAAACAGAGGCCCTATAAGTAACGAGTTATCTATTCTTAACAGTTTTATTATAATGATAAATATGGTGGTGATTTGAAACGAAACTGACGGAAAATGACGTTCGATACTTCGCCTCTAACAAAAAAAAACAAGCTTTATTTATATTTTCGTAAGAGTAAAAGTGTCTTTTCTTTTTTTACTACAGCTGATGTCTCCAATCTCCAAACAAATTAGTCGCCCGTGAAATTACTATCGCCTGAGTTAATTAACGTTGAAGTAATCTTGACTGGTAATAAATTTACCAAATCTATTTAAATTATTACCTTAACTGTATCTCTATTGGAAGATGCAGTTAATAATTCACTTCATTGATAAGTTTTCAACAAGAAGATTGTGAGCGCAACTGATCTGTAGGTATTATTTGATATACGACGACCCGTCTGGTGTAGTGATCGAGAAATCGCCTACTGCGCAGCGGGTTGCGGGTTCGATCCCCGCGCAATACAAACATTTGTATGCATGAACATGTCTGTTTGTATTGGTCTGGGTGTTTTTTATGTATATCATGTATGTATTTACAAACAAAAAGTATTTAAGTATGATATCCGTGTCTGGTACTCACACAAGCTTTGAGTAGCTTACTTTGGGACTAGATGGCGATGTGTGGGAATGTCCAAAGGATATTTATTTATTTATTTATTATTTAATATACAGCCTGTAACAGGCAAAAAATATAACATAGACTTTTAAGTTCAAAATAATCATTTCAAAATGGTTTTATTTATATTTATATTTTATTTATATTTTGTACCTAATTAATAAATGTATAATTATTTTATAGGAAAAAAAAACAACAACAGCAATGTATAGCAAATCAATGTGTCCAGTCAACTCAAAATAGACATTTCTCATAACGAGTAAGCGATTTTAATAAACCTCTATAAAGATTATCGCTTTGGATAACTATATCTCTGAGTTAAAGCATTTTTGAACACCATGATCAGGTCACGGTATACCATACGTTTTCTATTTTTGGTTCAGCGGAAAAATGCCATTTTGTCCTTTCCAAGGTCTGAAAAAAAATGCGTACTGACTTACTACATTTTATCCATTTAGGTTGGATTCGACTAAACATTGGCTTGCACGAAGGATGTTTCTTATTTTAATTTTATATTCGAATAACTCAAACTTTTTTTTTGACGTAAAAATATAACAGAATTTTCTATAGTCGCGTAATGGAACGAATGATTTAACCAAAGCAGTATGGTATGAAAATAAAAATCCTGTCAACTAAACAATGTCGTATTATGCCGCAGGAAAGTATCGAGCTGTCAGAAGTTTTGAATTTGTCAAAACATTCTAACCAATGATATTGTATTAAGAACTAGATCACCGGTGAGAGGCTAAAAGATGGCTCAGCTAAACAACACCTCACTTTAAATTGGGGTCATAATTTTGACGTAGTCTGTTTTTGATGGCGTCAGTGTCATTACAAACAAGCCTCCGTGCGCCTTTAAAACTGCAGAAACACCTAACTAAATAAAAAAAAACAGTCCCAATATCATATTTTCGTTAAGTCAATTGTATTTAATGAAGCCTATCATTAATGATTGAAGTATTTTCAATAAAATTAGTGAGTTTTGTATCTTAGCCAACCCACGAACCAACATGGTCGATATTCTAAGACAGTGCTATACATGGAGTATCCATGGAATAGTATGTGAAGCAATTCCTTCTTATGACGCGAAGCTTTAAGAGAGTTACAGTCGGTGATTACTTTAAAAGGCCTTCCCAATAAATAGTGACGAAAGTGTTTTATGGCCCTAACAACGGCAAGCGTCTCCAACTCGTATGAGTGGTAACGGCTTTCAGTTTCAGTAGTGCGCATGCTAAAATATTCAATTACTTTTAACTCATTACCATGTTTTTGAAAAATAACTGCCCCTAAACCAGTAGAACTGGCGTCAGTATGAAGTTCGATCGATTTTGCAGGATCAAACAAAGTTAAAATTGGTTCAGAAGCTAAATATTCAAAAATTTTGTTCCTTGCATGCTCTGACGTCCAGTTCCACTTGGCATTATTTCGTGTAAGGTTGTAAAGGGGTATCATTGTGAGTGAAAAAGTTGGAATGAATTTGCGAAAATATCCTGCAAGGCCACAAAATTGACACACTTGCTTTTGTGTCATTGGGACAGGGGAGTTTAATAGTGCTTTAATTTTACCAGGGTTTGGTTCGACTTGCCCATTAGAGACGACTCTACCTAAGTACTCAATTTCAGTTTGAAAAGGAATGTATATTTTTTTATATTCAGTGAAAATCCGGTTTTTTGCAAAGTGTCTAAAACTTGCTGTAAACGATCTAGGCCCTGTTCTGGGGTCTCAGAGTAAATTATTACGTCATCTATATAGATAAGTACAAATTCATCAATAAATGGTTTGAGTGCTGTGCTGATAGCCCTTTGAAAAACTGGTGGAGCATTGCAAAGACCGAAAGGCATTCTCAAAAACTCATATTGTCCGTCAGGTGTGACAAATGCAGTTTTTTCTACTGAGTCCGGTGCTACAGGGATCTGGTGGAAGCCAGAGGCCATATCCAAAACTGTAAAGTACTTAGCTTTCGATAAATTACTCATATGATCATCAATCAATGGGAGTGGGAAGTGATCGCGAACAGTGTTTCTATTTAATTCTCTATAATCAACGCACATTCTATCCGTTCCGTCTTTTTTACGCACCAGTAAAATAGGGCTTGCAAATGGAGAATTACTGTCACGGATAATATTATTATCTTTTAGATCTTTGACAATTGCCTTGACATGTTCACGTTCGCTTGGGGCTAACCGGTATGGTCGCCTTTGAACTATCTTATCCGGATTTTTCAAACGTATGTTCAATTCACCAGTGGTAACCTGGGAAACCTTACTGCCAACCGTGAACATATCAGAGTAAGAGTCAAGAATATTAGTTAACCGATTTATGTATTTATGGTCAATATTTTTATTTATGTTTAAGTTTTTTGTATCTGGATTTTGAACAAAGTTGATATTAAACGACTCTCGAGAAATAGATGTTTCATTATTGGTGAAAGTTACTTTTATTCCAGGTATTTCAAAAAAAAAAATTGGCCAAGTAATATATCGTACTGGATGAACTGATCGGGAACAAGAATAAACTCTAATTCGAGGGTTAAACCATCAATACTAATCTCACAGATCTTTATACAAGATGAATTAAATGAATTGCTTCCAACCCCTTTTAAGACGGTGGTCTCGTAAGACATTTTGCCTTTTACGGAATTTCCAACGCTATCCCGAATTAATGAGCACTCTGCACCACTATCTAATAAGCATGAAAAATCACGATCATCAATTTGAGCGCTTTTACATCTATTTTTACTCATACATAAAGCATTGACGTTCGTTGATGATGATTTTTCATCCTTAGTCTTTTTATTGAGGCTTTTAAAACAATTATCAAACGAGTGTCCCTTCTTTTTACAAAAAGTACACGTGACAGGAGTCTTGGTGTTAGTAGAATTGGATGGTAAAGGTACCTCTTTTTGTGCCTCTTGAGCACTTGCAGTGGAACGACAGTCTTTTCGTAAATGACCTAATTTGTGACACTTATGGCAACGCTTTTGTTTATTTTCAGAGTTATTTGGACGTGGTCGTTTTGAAGAAAAAGATTGCTCTGTATCTTTATTTTGTCTTTTTCGTTTGTACGAATTTAAGCTTTGAATTAACTGTGGCAAATTTTTAGGCGTCAAACGTAACAGGTCGGAACGTATACGAAAATCCGACATACCTGAAATAACAGCCTCAACCAGGCGTTGATCAGTCATCTCCACACCAATCGCCTTCCTCGCTAACTCCCATTTACGCGTTACTCGGCTAGACTGCTGGCCTGCTCACTAGTGTACTCCATGAAGAGGGTGAGGTCGTCGTAGTAGCGGGCTTCATCTGCAAAAGTTTCCACGAGTCTTGTTTTTAATTCTATCCAAGTGGTCAGAGAAGTATAATTGCGACGTGACCATTCCGCTGCACGTCCACGTAGGTTTTTTCGAGACAAATTAAGGATTTCCCGATCAGTTAACTCATATTCGATCTTTAAATCTTCTAAATTCTTACACCAAACTTGAATGGTGTCAGTACGATCGTCGGGATCAAATGGTGGTACTTAAATGTGTTCTAAGCTTCGAACACGAGGAACTGATTTTGGTTTATGTGCATTAAAAGCATTGGCAGTAGTTTCTATAAATTTAGACATCATTTCTTGCATTAAAGTAATTGGAACGAAACCTGTCCTTGTGTGTCGGCCGGAAGTGGAGCTGCCTGCAGCATCGTTGTCATGGTCGCCCATAGGTGGATTTCGAGGCCCGATGACAGGCGAGAGCTCCCTGCTGCATGGCTGGCTCAGCGGATCATTGTGCGCCGGTCTAGATTCGTCCGGTGGTTGCATGTTTGAAAGGCGTGACCTGAAACATTTACCATTCATAGGCGTAGTTTGGGTAAAAATGATCCCTCGATCCCACTTCTGATGTGGGAGTAATGATAAAGAAATACAAGTAATATAGGTATAATTATTTTATTATTTAAAATAAGCCTTAATATTTATTTTTAAACCTAAATTTATTTATATTTTATTTTAGTATTATAATAAACAGCGAAAGCTTGTAAATTATATATAGCAATTAACGGATAGCATTTAGGTATAATTTATTTATTTAATAAGCAACATAGTAGCAGCATAAGGGCGTAAGTTATATATTACATGACATAATAACATTATACTTATAATTACAATAAAGTAAAATAGAAACAATATTACCGGACAGTTCAGAGCTCCGATGTGCTGTGTCCGACGGCTGGACAACGACTGAGCTGTCGAGAAGCGCACTTGCTATTTATAGCGGCGAGTAAACAAGCTGGTCGCGTGATATCGGCTGACGTGCCGCTTACGTCATTTCAACGTAGCGTTGTTTGTTATAATTTTAATTAGAAAAATAGTTATTTTATAAATTAAAATATGCTTATTCTCCCACAAGTATATTTTTAATAATAATTTATCGACCGTCACAGTGTGGTGGTTTACGTTCCGGACTACAAAGATAAGCAGTCGCGGGTTCGAATCCCGCCCTCAACACCCTAACAAATATGTCTATGGCAATGTATGTTAATATGTCTGTTATATAACTATAAATTACACCTTCATTTTTTTAAAGTAACAGCGTAGACGCTCACGGATCATTTGAAGGAATCATCTGGGGGCACGGCAGTGCCCCCACCAAGTCGAGCAAAAAAGCGTCACGGCCGTACCATCCTTTTCTCGAAGCAATTCAGACCATTTTCGACCCCCTATAACTTCGTTGTGGATAAAACTAGAAGACTGATATTTTCAGTAACCATGCAGCATTGTAAAGACACGGTAAATTTCAAATTTCATTCAATTTGAACCAGTATTTTAAGAATTATAACAGTTCAAATTTCTTAATTTTGTCACTCACTGACTCACCGATCATCAAAATGCTAAGGCACTTCTAGCAGACCTAGAAACTTCAAATTTGGAATATAAGTAGTGTTTGGTGTATGAATCAAGGAAAAACTAATAAATCTAGAAAAGACCGCAAAGAAAATTAAGCCCATACAGCCAAGTCTTCAGTTAAATTTTTCAATATTGGCTTTATTCATAACGATGTTTTACGGCAGTTATTATTATTGCGTGCGATGCCGCGGGTTTAAGCTAGTCCCATATAAATATAGGCGAATGGTAGTGCCCCTGCCAAATCGATCATAAAATGGGTATTCCCGTCATGAAAACACGTGTAAATTAAATTATTTAATGCAAAAAACGTACCTACGTGCGTATTCGTACTTATTACGAGTGCGTAAGGTTGTGAATTAATTATTATACTACGCGCTGCGATGCTAGCGAGTGAGCGCGGGCCGTTACTTACTACGCGCTGCCCGGTGCTAGCGCGAGGGCGCGGGCCGGGCGGGGACAGTGGCGGGGCGCGCGGAAAGCTGAATGTCGCCGAGCGAGCTGTCGCGGTGCTAGCGCGAGGCGAAAAGTTCATAAGTCAGAGAGAGGGCTTTAATAAAATTCGTTGCTGGTAGATATACATATATACAATAAGTAGAAGGTACCGAAAAGGAAAGAAAGTAGAACTGTCTACAAAATACAAAAAGAAATGAGATCCCATCAAAAACAATACTTGTCAAAAAAACCAAGTCTCGCATATCAATATTAAAATTCTTTAATGTTTTATGTAAATATATTGAGACTTGGCCATCGCACTAAATAATTGAATTTACACGTGTTTTCAGGCGATGGCCAAGTCTCAATATATTTACATAAAACATTAAATAATTTTAATATTGATATGCGTCACTATAAGATGCTGTTAATTATTACGTAACAACTTAATGCTTCGAGTACGGAGATTCCAGACACAATTGATTTTCAATTGTTATGGACCACGATCGTGGTCTTATAGACTGGACGTATTAAGACAGAAAGTCGCTTAAGTAGAGACTGAATAAATTAATAACCGACTTGGTATTACATGGATCTCACAACTTTTTACCGCAGAACAACTGAGTTGCGAGACTTGGTTTTTTTAACCGACTTCAAAAAAGGAGGAGGTTATCAATTCGACTGTATGTTTTTTTTTTTGTATGTTTGTTACCTCATATCTCAGTCGTTTGTCGACCGAATCGAAAAAAAATTTCGCTTACTTAGAGGGTGTACCTTCTAGTTGGTCCCATTTTTTCCATTTTGGGATCTGATGATGGGATCTTAGTGTAATCGAGGAAAACCCTCAAATTTTAAAGGCACGTATAGTGTTTCTTTACTAGAATCTTAAAGTTGACGTGTTGTTACGTCTGATAGTCAACATCTTGTGAGGCTGAGCTGATGGTGGAACTCCTTAACGCTTAGGAGTTCAGTAATTATAATGACGGAACTTATGATAGGTAATTTGTAGCTTCTTAAAAAAATAGAATAGAATCAACTCCCCCCCCCCCCTCTTATGTAATCACTAAAAATGAAGAAATAAAATAAACTTTAAAAAAAAGTAAAAACCGACTTCAAAACCAAAATGCACTAAAAAGTCTTAAATAAACTCTTCACCATTGAAAGGAAATGAATCCGTTTTAGGCAAACAATTTCTTTTTGGAGTCGGTGCCATCACTTTGACCATCAAGCATCAACTATCACAGCACCGACTCCAAAAAGAAATTGTTTGCCTAAAACGGATTCCTTTCCTTTCAATGGTGAAGAGTTTACTTAAGACTTTTTAGTGCATTTTGGTTTTGAAGTCGGTTTTTACTTTTTTTTAAAGTTTATTTTTGACAAGTATTGTTTTTGATGGTCCTGTTTACATGATGCCTGATGGCTATAGTGTATTAATAAATATTTCTTTATTTATTAAAATAAGGACTGTAAATATTTTAATTCTAAATGAATTTGTAAAAAATATACATGTGGTCACGTGATCGTGAATGCCTAGCAGTGAACGTGACTCTGATATTGGCGCCATGGCGTTTCACGTGATACATTTAAATTGCATTTATTAGATGATTATTCAATATTTAAATGTGAAATAGTTTGAAAATAAAATGTTTTTGTTGATTAATGTACTACCGAGCTAAAGTGTGAACTCAATTTTAAAATTAGGCCAACGAATCTATTGTAATGTACCTACATACTTTAAAAAAAAAATGCACTCCGGGAGTGCCGGCAGAAGTGAAAACTTGAATATCAACGTTGTGCATTTTTGATTTTTTGGAATAGTTAGGGAATAATTTTGAATAAATTGCTCTTATTATCAATATTAAAGTACTATCATTTTTGTGATAGAATACAATAATAATAATAATAATAATAATACAATAATAATATAATATTTTTATAGAATACAATATTTATTTATTGCGCTATCGTACACAAACATTACAATTTATATTATATTAAATTACATTAAAAAGTTTATCTCTCATAAAAATCAACTTACATCCATAATTTCGCCAACCGTCTTACGGTTTTTCGATCAGCCCACGTGTCCTGACGCGAGTTTCACATTTTTCCCCCATCCCACAAAAGTGCTCAACGCCGCTAAAGAAGTTTTCACTTCAAAAATATATTAAGAATGCCACTCTATTAAGACTCTGTTCCGAATCTGATGTCTGATGTGATAGATGTCAATACATTGACATCAATTAGACTAGGTGGGTAGAACGTACTATCGAATTAGCGTGTACTGAGCTCGAACATTATATAATTTTATCTGTGTATAGCCCCCCCGACGCTAATTACCAACTTTTTGAACCAATTATGGAATCAGCGCTAGAAAAGGTTTCAAAATCTAATAAGAAAATAATAGTATGTGGAGATTTTAACTTTGATATTTTAAAGGAATGGAATAGCGCCATTCGATTTCTTAATCTTTTCAAATCTTTTAATTTAAAAAATCTCTTTTGTGAACCCACAAGGGTAACTCCCACCACGGCCACTTGCTTAGATAATATTTTTTGTGACAAAAACGCAAGTGTCATTGATAAAGGTATTTTAATTGGCCTCAGTTCTGATCATAGAGGTCAAAAAGTTTTATTTGAACACAATCATACCGCAAGTTTACCTGTGGAAACTATGTATAGGCCTGTCACAGAAAATAGGTTAGATAGATTTAGGGATACAAATAACGATACACTATATTCAGTGAAACAAAATACTAGTGATTGTGTAGATAAACAATATGAAGACCTTTTTAACTTAATTAAAAACGAATTTAATGAAATATTTCCCATAAAAAAGACTAAATCAAATAAGGTCCAATGTCAATTTAATAATTGGGCCACGCCGGGAATTCATAAAAGTAGGATTAAATTATATGAATTATATAGTCTACGAGAAAACTCTCAAGACCAAAACTTTATTGAATACGTTAGAAATTATTCAAAAATATTTAAAAAAGTTTGTGCTACAGCAAAATCCCATTACCTTCGTAGAATAGTCTCAAGCTCCAAAAATAAAGCAAAAGCTACATGGAGCATCATAAATAAAGAAACTTGTAAAAATAAATTAAGAGATGGTAAATTTGCATTAAAAATCAATGATAAAACAATAAATTCAAATTTAGATGTTGCAACTGCTTTTGAATCGTTTTTTTCACATGTTGCACCAACAACAACGAAAGAACTTGCTTCTTCTTCAGTAATAGCCGAATCTATTCTAAAACTTAATGTCAGTGAATGTGATTCTCAACTGCACTTTAGGCATGTAGGACCTGAAGTAATAATAAAAACATTTCGAGAGTTAAATATGAAAAAAACGGAGGATTTTTGGGGACTATCTGTGCATATTATTAAGTCAATTATTAACATAATAGCCCCTCAACTAGCATTAATTTTTAACAAGTGTATTGATGACGGCCAGTTTCCTTGTTTAATGAAGATTAGTAAAATAATACCGCTTTTTAAAGCGGGTGACAAAAGTGACCCCTCAAACTTCCGGCCAATATCGATTCTGCCAGTCTTGAGTAAAATATATGAAAAGATTATATTCAATCAAATTTTAGCACACTTTTCATCGAACAAGTTATTACATAACAAACAATTCGGTTTTACTAAAGGAAGAAGCACCACGGATGCAGGAGTTGCTCTTTTAACACATATATTTGATGCTTATGATAATAGGCATGATGCTTTAGGGATTTTCTGTGATCTATCGAAAGCTTTTGATTGTGTGGATCATGAAACATTACTTAAAAATATATGTCACTATGGGGCATCATTGAACTCGTTAAATTTTAATTAAAATTTAATTAATTCATATCTTTCAGGTAGAATGCAAAAAGTATGTATAAACGGAACTGAGTCTTCTGGAGCACCTCTAACAATGGGTATGCCCCAAGGATCTATATTAGCACCTCTTTTATTTTTAATATATATAAATGACCTCCCGCATTTTGTGGGGAATCTTTGTGATATAGTTTTGTTTGCAGATGATACTTCACTTATATTTAAAATTCCAAGAGGTGAAGGAAATTTTGACGATGTAAATAATACTCTTTCACAAGTATTACATTGGTTTACTGTTAACAATCTTCTTCTTAATGGAAGTAAAACTAAATGTGTAAAGTGTACGATGCCTAATGTCCGACAGGCATCAACTCAGGTTAAGATAAAAGACAAATCGCTTGATACTATTGATTCCACAACATTCTTGGGAATCACTTTAGACTCCAAACTACAATGGGGTCCTCATATAGAGGCCTTGTCAGGGAAACTAAGCTCAGCTGCTTTTGCTGTAAGGAAGATAAGACGTTTGACTGATGTAGAAACAGCTAGGTTAGTTTATTTTAGTTATTTCCATAGCTTGATGTCCTTCGGCATTTTACTGTGGGGCGCGGCTGCTGATGTAGAGACAATTTTTGTGTTACAAAAAAGAGCCGTGCGAGCTATTTATAATCTTAAACCTCAGGATTCCTTACGAGAGGTGTTTAAAAAAATTAGAATATTAACTCTAGCCTCTCAGTATATTTACGAAAATTTAATGTATGTACGGAAAAATTTTCATTTATTCACAAAAAATAGTGACATACATAAATATAATACTAGAAATAAGGATAAGCTTGCTATTCCACAATTTAGGCTTCGAAAGGTTGGTAATTCTTTCATGGGGAAAGGTATAAAATTTTTCAATAAACTACCAGAACACATTATTAACTTACCGGTTATTAAATTTAAAACTGTTATTAAAGAAACCCTTATGACGAAAGGGTATTATAAAGTAGATGATTATTTAAAAGATAATAATGTATGGACTTGCATGATCACTACAAACATTGTAAACCTTTTGAAAAGAGGCATTGACAATAGTGACTGAGTTTCTTGCGCAGCTTCTTCTCAGCACTAGCCCACAATTGTCCCGAAGCTGTGGTAGGGTCTATATTGGGACGTGTAAAAGTGCCCCCAGAGGGCCTATTTGCATAAATAAATGACTTTTATGACTTTTTAATTTATCAGACGCTGCCATATTTGTGTACTCTTTTAGTTCGCGAGGCGTTATCTACTTCTAAATACAATATCATTGATTCTAACATAATGACATAAATCATATGGCAAGCAGACGTCATTACGATAAACTTACATACTCTTACTAATCTGTGATATTAGCACTTAGCACTAGGTGGGTATAAGAGCTACCTCCGTATAATTGCGATATTCTAGAACAGTAGATAGTAGAATGGAAAATGGATTTACTCCCAGATAACTACAGATTTATTTTAAGGTTCACATTTATTCTCGTTTGGTCGAGTCGACTCTTAGGCGTGAAAAGATAATCGAAAATAAGATAATGAATAATGTTTGTAGAGCGTGTGTCTTGTATTACTTAAACTGTGGTTACTTACATATTAGTTAAATCTCAATTTTACTTTCCGATTTCATTTCAACATCAATCAAATCAAGAAAGATCCGATTTTACTGTTTGGATGGATTTCAAAATACGGTCCACTTGTCATAAATATCGCATTAATATTTCGCTCAATGAGTTCTGTGTCGCAAAGGTAATTACAACTTTTGAAATCACCCCAGGGATTTGGAGTGGTAAAGATGACCCCCATCTTTACCACTTCAAATCCCCTTCAACCCTTCAACGGCGATTATCGACAATCCTTAAAAAAGTTCTGTAGCTTCAAATTCACCAAAGTCGATATCAATCGTATTTAAAATGACATTGTTGACAATAAAGGTTGTTGACTATTAAGTGACGTTTTCGATTATGGCTTATCGTATGTTATTCGACGAATATTACCTATCTTATGATGATAAAATTAGGTCTTAACAGTCATTTTTATTTTAAAAGAGTGCTAGTACTTTTTACTCCAAGTAAAGTGTGGAGAAATGTTTTATTCTATAAATAAATACCAAAACAAGCAACCGAAATCTAAAAAGATTTTTGCTTACAATTTCTTGAGATTAAGGAAAACATTTCCTAGGATTTGGTTTCCATGGAAACGAAATGTTATTTTAGTATTTGCGGAAATATCGATACCCGCGGTTTTTAGGTGTGTTGCAAACTAATCGTTTTTAGGTGCTCCATCCAAAAAAAAAAGTTAATTTGTACGTAGGCTATTGCTGGCACTTATACACGTCCCAACATTGGCCCTACCACAGCTTCTGGACAATTGTGGGCTAGTGCTGAGAAGAAGCTGCGCAATAAACTCAGTCACTATTGTCAATGCCTCATTTAAAAATATTACAATTTTAATGTTTTTACAAGCTAGACCATACATTGTTATCGTTCATATAATAATTTATTCTATATTATCCGTTAGTCATTAAACATTGTTTAACAATAGATTTTAATTTAATTGGTAATTCAATTATATTTTGAGGCAATTTATTAAAGAAAGTAATACATCTTCCAATAAACGAGTGATTAACCTTCTGAAGTCTGAAGTTTGGAACGGCAAGTTTATTGTTTCTAGTAGGTATTGAAATCATGTAAATCACATTTTTTAGGAAATAAGTGCAAGTTTTTACGAACATAATTCAAATTTTCATAAAAACACTGTAAGTATATTGACTTCTTTAAACAAATCCCTTAAAGAATCGTCAGATTTGAGATTGTAAATAGCCCATACAGCTTGCTTTTGTAGTATAAATATTGTTTCAATATCTGCAGCCGAGCCCCATAAGAAGATACCATAAGACATGATACTATGGAAATAGCTAAAACAAACTAACCTTTTCATTTCAATGTCAGTCAAAAGCCTTATCTTTCTTACTGCGTAGGCAGCCGAACTGAGTTTCCCTGACAAGGTCTCGATATGTGGACCTCATTGAAGATTATGATCCACGGTTATTCCCAAAAACGTTGAGCTTTGTATAGTATCTAGTGGCTCATCTTTAACCATGATCTGCGTTGGGACTTGTCTGACATTAGGCATTGTAAATTTTATGCATTTGGTTTTACCCGCATTAAGCACTATATTATTAACGGTAAACCAATGAAGCACCTATGAAAGAGCAAAACTTGCAAAAGGGATGTCACTTATGCCGACATGGCAGTGTGTAAGAATGGGATAGCTAGCTATATCAAACGTAGGGATCCCACGTTTACATATTAAATCCTCAGAATAGGCATATTCAATAGATCACGGGAAATGTTCCCTTCCAGACGCACGGTTAGAGTAATATGCATTGAGCCAAGTTAGTTTATACTGTCGTCTGAGATTACAGAAAGTGTGTCATACTCTGGCTGTTAGTTGAAGAGTTGCAAGTGAAGAGTAAATATGTGCTTTCTCATTTCAATTACCTTTATTTCTAAAGATGAAAGTTTTCAACCAGTGTATGTTTCCAGTGATGACACACGGATCCGAGGCATGGCCTGTTACATTGGGCTTCACAAAATAGCTCAAAATCACGCAACGAGCAATGGCCTCACCATTGCATAGCTTAGTGTTTTATTAAGAGATCGAATCCAAAATAAAGGGATACGTAGAAGAGCGAAGAAAACGGATGTAATATGTATAATATAAATAAGAAGAAGGCGCATAGGGCAAAGACTGATGTCACTGACCTTTGGGTCAGTATAGTTCTAAATTGAAGACCATTTGACCAAAGACGCAGCGTAGGACGTCCACCAACAAGATGGCCAGACGACCTTAAAAAGTTTGCAGGATAATAGTAGATGCGGACCGCTTTGATCGTGCGCTGAGCAATACCATGGGGGAGGCCTATGTTCAGCAGTGGACGTTCTTTGGCTGATAATGATGATGATTATGATGTTTTATTCATCATCCTCCCCCACAGTTTTTCACAGCGACCGATCAGTAGCGGTCTGCATCCAGTTTGATATTATACGTTTGGGGTTCCTTATTTCTATCTTATCACTCAGGCCGAGAGAAAGATGCACGGGAAACGGTTGTGCTGAGGTCAACCACTTTTAATCAATAATTTTACCTGCATAGTTGTAGTAATTATCAATTATTTTTGATCTAAGTAACTGAAATCGTTTTACACATGTTTAAATTTTTTATGAATGGTGTAAGTCAAAATGGATCATTACACAGAAAATAAATAAAAATAGTAATTGTAAATAAAGTTACTTCTTTTTCACCAACCTAGAACACATCATTTTTTAAGTAAAGTGATTTTAGTCTTCTTGTATTATTAATAACACAAGTGCATTGACTACTTACTTTGGGATCTGAGCAATGTTTGTGATTGGTGTCCATTATTTATTTATTTATTAGGCACAGGTTCAATCTGAACAAATCAAATCATGTAAAGAAGAGTAACACGAGTTATATATCTAGTTGAATATCCCTTGATGTAAGAAATAAAATAAAAGTCGTCACTATTTGAGCCCAGCGGTATAAAACACTTTCTGCAAAAAATATCAATCAACTGATACTCAAAGAATAATACTTAAAATTAACTAACTAGCACTCAAGAAGAATGGCGGAAATGCGAAAAGAATGAAAAAAAAACTACTTCGAAAAGAGCCTGGCTCGTAAATTTGATGATGATGAGCACTCATAAAATTTATAAGTAACCATAGATCTCTTAAACTCCATTAGTTCCGCAAATCATATTCTTGGCCCTCTGTTTCCATAAATGTTTTTGTAAGGGATATTATTTACGACATTATTTGTTAGATAAATTGCGGTTATATTTTATGATAACCCGATTACGTTCGACCCCAACGGAATTCGGGAATTAGAGATTTTACGTGTGGACCATGAAAATGGATAGAATACAGTGGTTATTTGTATTTCAGGCTTAATAAAACATTTAACGTATGCTTCTAAGTTATTAAAACTTGGTAATCATAAGAATGAACCAAAAAATACAAGCACACCCCGGACTCACAGAAGTTTTTTTTTGGCCATAGATCGACAGGCGGCATGTTGCACAGATGCTGCGTTTGTGTGCGTGCTATAGGGGTTGACAAATTCTGTTATACCGGTCATAGCTATATTCACTTAAATGAACAGGTACCTTAACAACGTAGTTTATTGGTAGGCACTTACATAATAAACATTATATGTCGGAGATAGTTTCCGTCTATACGATACTAATAAAAAACAAACGGGTAAATATGCACACGCTTTATTAAATGCACAATGGTTTCTTAATAAAAATTAAGACGTATTACTATTAAAGAAATATGCACACTTTTATTTAAATCACAACTGACTAAATAAACTAGGTCGAGTTTGAGCTTTCTCAAGATTAAAAATTAGGAAAAGGAAGATTACTTAACTCTTTCACGGACAGTGACCGCCTTTAGGCGGAATAACAATAAAATTTCTATTGTGTCTGGAGTACTCTCCGTAAAAGTGTTAAAATCAAAAAAAATAATTGAACTTTGTGATAAAATTACTAAAGCATGATAGTTACAATTGATTTATTTTAAACAAAGCGACAGAGTTTCCATAAGAAGTGTTGACTGCTCGAAAATCAGCAGCCAAGTGGCAGAGCGGAGTGCGTCGAGCCCCGGCGTAGCGCGTGGAACCGGCTCGGTTCTCGCGCGGACGCGATGCATAGTCCGTTCGGAAACACAGCGATAACATCATAGTCATAGTCACGAAAAAATCCTTGCAAATTCGAACGAAGACTCCACACACTTATCCCTAGGTAATACAGTACAATTGCCTATTCGTTTACAACACACACAACCACATCTAATCATTCAATGCACAACATTTTAATGATCGAAAAGCAACAAAAATCGAATTATTTGTAATTTAAAGTAGCGTACGCCGCAGCGCCGGTGCCATGACCCCATCGAATAAGTCAACTGTCAAAACATACATGGCGAGAATACCACTCATAAGGTGCTCCATCCGGCGCGGGGGTGAGATAAGTCGTAAGTACTGGGGAGGGGAGGTGAGTGTCCAATTTGTTTTAGTACTATTATTATTCTGTGGCACTAGTAACAATAAAAACACTAGCATCTTTGTAACAATGACCATAATTATTCATGCACACAAAATGGTTTGAACACGCCCGTGGGATGAAAGATCTGTAGCAATAAAACCTTAATATTTCAAAAAATATATTATACCTAAGAGGATCAAATTGTTCGTTGAGTTCTTTTTACGCAAAGTGACTATTGTGATGCAATGGAACTGTCAATTAACACAAAATAGCTCGTCAAAATGGTCCGTACGAAAAGCCGTACAGTCGAAATAAACATAGTTGATAAATGCAGTATTTTTTATTTATTTCAACTGATAACAAAACAGATATTAATCAAATAGATACAAAAAACATAATAATTAAATTGCAGTAAAAACTAGACCAATGTTGTACAAAATTACAAAATGTGACTTGCATGTTATACATAATTACAAAAGTAAGTATACAAAATAATATACACTTATAATAATAAAAAACTAGAAATATAATTAAGGTAGAATCAATTTACATCTTTTTAAAAATATAATTATATTATAAAATAAACATACACAAAATGATAACTCAGAAACAGGTAAAGGTATGGTGAGTAACACTTGTGGTCATCTACGAGGGTTCGTTTCTCGTTTTTGAAACGAGTCGATGTAACATCAAGTATGTCCAGCTTATCCTGCAGCCGATTGTATAAGCGAAACATTCCAGCTCTAGGGTTGTGCCGCGAAACATTGTTCTTATATGTGGGCAGGACAAAATTTGGCAGCGAGCGCCTAGCATTTACTTTAAGGGGCTCCCCGAATTTTTGACGCGCACACTAGTGCAAAACCATCAAAAATCTCGTAGACAAGATTGTAGTACAGGTTTTATAGTTTATTTAGTACGTTCAAATTGTTTCAAAAGTAGTTTACTGTAGTTAGAGTTAGAAAAACTGCTAAATATGGCCATTTTTGGCAATTTTTCTAACTGTAACTGCAGATAACTCTGTTTTATTGAACTTAAACATTTATCTAAACCACATTACCAGAGCTTCAATCGCATCAATCAGATTTTCGATTGGTCTTTTATTTAACGAGTTATATTTTTTCTACTAAAGTGGCGCTAGTGTGCGGTGTGTAAAAATTCGGGGAGCGCCTTAATGTTAAGACATAAGGATGACGTAAGATCTCGAGATTCAATTAAGTGATGCACGATTTTGTGCAATATCGATAAATCTAGTAGCTGCCTACGTGCACTCAAGTTAGTCATGCCAAAGGTCTCTAGCCTGTCCATGATGACCCAGAAGATCGCCCCAGACCCAGACAAAAATATATCAATCTGAGGATCTTTTTTCTGCACCGATTCAATATGACTGTTGAGCGACAAAGAGGTTTTATTGCATGAAAATTGATTTGTTTTCCATATCGCTTACTACAGATGAAACAGTATCCAATTGAAATTGATGGATACGATTACATTCATTCAGCTGATTATGTTAAACAGCTGTTTTTCTGACCCATTCGTTTTATTTTACCTGCAAAGCTAAATTTTATTAGCAGAACAGTATTTTCCGTTACAGAATGCCTCAGGAAATACGAGTTAGCGTTTTATTTGACCTCTTCATAAATAACGTACAACGAAAGTTTATGTAGGCTGTTGTTTGGTCAGTGACATCCAACTCAGGGATGATTATATATATATATATATATTATCATCATATATCATATATTATAATATATATATTATATATCATATATTATAATATATATACACTGACCATATATATATATATATATACATATATATACATATATATATATATATATATATATACCGGTAAAACCGGCCAAACGCGAGTCGGACTCGCGCACTGAGGGTTCCGTGCCAATTTTAACTGAAAAAAGGAATCTACTTACTTCCACTAAGCTAAAATACCACAATATTTTGTTGATAGCAAATATAACTTTGTTAGTCACAGTTTTTGTATGAAAACCAATTTTTTTTGAAAGTGTTTGTTAAGATCTACATTATATATATTTTTATCTAAATATACACTCGCTTAGTTTAAAAGTTAGAGGGGGGGGGGGGAACGGCTATTTTACCACTTTGGAAGCGTCTATCTATCAAACTTTAGACTAAAAAAAGTAAATTGTTTTAGGAAGCTATCTCATTTTAAAATACCTATCTATACCCCACACGCATTGGTGTGCCAAAAAAATTTTTTGCGGTTTTAATTTCACGTATGGTAGGCCCTTAAATATCATTATTTTTTGTATTAGAATCGTAAAGCGGTTAACAGGATACATCTTCTTACAAAATTCCCTTGGATAGCCAGAGCGCCCGATGGTGGGCGCTGACAAATTTGCAGAAGTTTCGCGATTTTCCTAAGCGCCCACCTGTGGGCGCTTTTTAATTACTTTTTTGCAAAAAAATAAAATGGATGTATAAATGCTTATTCCTTGGGCATGTTGACCTTTATGAGTAAAAAACTGATGTTTCTACACCATAGACCGCAAACACATCCGGTTGCTGTCAGTTATTGATTAAAATTCGTTTTTTTTTCTCGCAATTTTTTTCGTATATGTCGTCACCCTACCACGAATTTGTTTGGTTCTATGTTTTCATTTTTGAATACATTTTTTTTTAAATTACAAGCATAGGTTTTTTATTCAGTAACAATAAGCTTTTTACAGAATGATAATAGCTTGTTCCAATAAGATTTTATAACTGTTAACGTAACGTGTAACCTGACACCGCGCGAATTGCGTACGCGCACGTAGTCCACCGCGGAAACGCGACCGCCACCGCAATTGCGCCTTAGGAGGTTAATATTGTGATGCTTATAGTTACAGAATAAAGTGGCTGTGATATACGGACGGACAGGCAGAGGTTCTGTTTTTTGCCATTTGGCTACGGAACTTTAATAACAGCTTGATTACTATTTAACGGTTTTAAATCCTTTACATTGTAATCTGTCGGTTTATTGTGTATTTTACCGAACTTATACATTAAAACGTAAACTGAAACTTTTTTTAAAAAAAGTGGTGGGACAGGGTAGGTGAAGGATAAACGGGGTGAACAAAGCGAATCCCCATTTATCATTCGTGTTAGTTTGACATTAATATTTATGCATTTTTTGGTACCTTACAAGGTTAACCTTGTTAGGTAAGCTTGTTAACATTAAATCGATTATAATCTTACGGTGACAAAAACATTGTTTTGGTCAGTGACCTCCAACTCAGGTATGATGGTATGAGTTATACTGATTCTAAAACAATCTTTTATTTAAATAATATGCAAGTTTTCTAAAAGAAAACCTTTTCACAACATTGAAAAAAAAGGAAAACTCGTACCTTTGAGCGTTCCTCGCACATATCCACGAAATACTACGCCGTAGCTAGTAAGCGACTTGGTGTTGGTAGTTTTTACTCGATCGCTCGCATTGTAATAAAAAAATGATTTTGTGTGTTTATTCCACTAAAAAATGTTTTTTAGTATTTTTTTGGCGTCTTTATCGTTAGTACAACCGGGTGGTTGTGTCGCTCGTCGCTGACCAAAACAACAACCTGTATGTAAAAAGGTTTGTTTGTCAAGGGAAACAAAACCATAAGAAGAGCTCTTAATAAAATTTTACATTACATATTATTAGGGCAATAAAAATCCTTACATACGTAGGAGTTAGATATGAAACCCTTCGTGCGCGAAACCCTTCGTGCGCGAGTCAGACTCGTACTTGGCCGGTTTTTCATTCGTATGCTCGGTACGTACGTGTTCAGAAAATAAAATAAAATATATTTATGCCAAACAGGTTTTCCTTATACGAGACCAAATAATTGCAAGTCTGAAATATGAAATTATAAAAAAGAAGTCTGAAAACATGTGTCTATCTTTATAAGATTCATCTTTATTTCCAGTTAATTCGGGATTCTCTTTATACATTTGCAATTCATAAGATAAAATTAAATTTTATTCGAAACAGGTAAGAGTTTCCTCACAATTTCGAATCGTTCAACTAAATCATTTTCAGAATACTTTTGTCTATCTACTAAACCTATCAACAACTTATCTCTCCACAATAATGCCAATATAGGAATTAGGCCCTGTTTACTACGCCAATAACAATTTCCTATTTGGCGTTTTAATTTAACCGCCGATCCCTAAAACTTGCCCATCGGTCTGGATAGTGACGTACTCCGTATTGCTTCCGGCGACGTCGAAGCTTTGTACATAATGAAAGTTAAAGTGGTACGTCCGCGTTTCGTATACCTAGATAAACTATGCCCAGATTGAAAGAGATTATTCTTCTAATTATAATGATTGGGTCGTTTACATTCGTCCCATACGGATAAAAAAATAAGAAAATTGGGCTTATGTAGTCTTTCAAACACAGTTTGTTTATTTCATTTATTATAAAAACCTATCAACCTACTGTCATCACATTTACGGCCTGTTTAAAAATGTCCTGATATGTTCTGGTTAGCATTTTTGTCCAATACTTCATGACGTTCCTTATTTCGAATAGATTTAGAAATTGGTCTTCAGACTTTTGGACAGTGCTCAGTCGGCAGCGCACATTCGACTGGGTACGATCCATTAAGGAAAATATCTACGTATTGTTTTATTTGGAATCCTGGTTATATTTACACTGTCCTGATCTTCCTAGAAACGCCTTCAAAAGCCAGGAAAATTTCTCTCTTACACGTGTTTAAAACAAATGGTATGGAAAACTAAATGGAATTAAATAACATGATCAACATCACAGCCAGAACTAGCGAAGTTTCTGCTTCCATTTTAATTATTGTCTTGCCCTTTGAACCGACAATTTTGTCCGTGACGCCGCGGTACAATGTCACCGCGGGCGGCAAAACTTATGGGCCGAGTACAGCTTTAGGCACCTTCTTACACAAGTAAGAATCTTACAACGAAAGTGACGATATTAATGACAATCACTGGAAAACCTTTATTATTCACATTTATCTTGCGGTAATGATCTCACTGGATAGATCAAATAAAATTTTGATTGATGCGGACGTTTATAAAACAGGAGAAATAACAATATTTTGTAAGAGTGTTGTTAAGTAGGTAAAGGGCAAGCCTGGTTCCCATACATGCTGGGACCAGGAATAAGCCATAAATGAGAACATTTAGAAAGGTTTCATGACCCCTACTTTTATAGCAATCGGAAATAGCCAAGTATGAGTTATGTGGCATGTGTACACAAAAATCGCTTTCTATGAAGATGAATTTTACTGATTTGATAGTTTAAACACTCAAAGTGTCATATTTTATATTCATAAAGATGAAATAAGAAACCAAATTTTTTTTGCGCACGGGCGGGTCTTGAACCAGCAACCTTTTGGCTGACCGGGCCAAACGCTCATACCAATTGAGCTACCGTGCTGTCAGTCCACCCCTACGAAATTTGTGGTCTCTTATGAAGACGTCATTGCATGACGCTTAGCGCCATCTAGCCGTCTGTTTATGAAACAGAGGGCCCAAGCAGTTATTCTTTACAGAATAAATTCAACTTGGAAATTGATGACGCTTCGCTATCTAATGGTTTACTAGAATGTTTTAAACACTCACAGTGTCATATTTTATATAAATGACAGGCAGTGCAGTGACAGATTAACATTTCATGCACAGATTATAACGAGTACAAATCGATATAGAATACTAAAAATCAAACTATTCTTTTTTTATTTCCTTCTGGTTAACTTATAGTAGTGAAAAAATCTTACATATTTTTGAATATTATAAAGTAGGTACTTGTTATAAAGATTTTTTTTATACGAAAAGGCTTCCGTAATTCTTATTTTGTACTTTATTTTATGTACGTTAATAAATTCTCATTAACTCGATAATAAATAAATTAGTGTTGAGATAAAATATTTTTACTTTGCCCTTGCACGCGAGGATGAGTTTGGTACAGAATAATCAGAAAAATAGACGATTTTTTTGGTGTATATTTCATTCGTCAACATTCAGGCCCAAAACCGGGTTTATCCTTTTATGAATGGGTTAATACAATATATATTGATTATTATATTAATATTGATTTTGATTATTATAAATGGATATTGTGAGAACAATCTCGCAACATTGATGAGGTGTCGGTGGCCGAGTGGCATAGGCATACGCTTGGATAGTGTAAGACACGGGGTCCGATTCCTCGTCTGACACATATGCTTTTTTTAAGTGCATTTTATATTATCAGGTTTGTGTAGTGTGAAACACTATAAAAACAAAAATATAATTATTGGTTTTCATTTTATTTCAATGTAATATATAGAGGTATATATTTTTCACCTACTTAGAGGGTGTACCATCTAGTTGGTCCTATTTTTGCCATTTTGGGATCTAATGATGGGATGTTGGTGTAATTGAGGGAAACCCTCAAATTTTAAGGGAACGTATAGTGTTTCTCAACTAGAATCTTAATGTTGACGTGTTGTTACGTCTGATAGTCAACATCTTGTGGGGCTGAGCTGATGGTGGAACTCCTTAACGCTTAGGAGTTCAGTAATTATAATGACGGAAATTATGATAGGTAATTTGTGGCTTCTTAAAAAATAGAATCATAAGGTGCAACCCCCCCCCCCCCCCTCTTATGTAATCACTAAAAATGAAGAAATAAAATAAACTTTAAAAAAGTAAAAACCGACTTGAAAACCAAAATGCGCTAAAAAGTTTTAGGCAAACAATTTCTTTTTGGAGTCGGTGCCATCACTTTGACCATTAAGCATCAACTATTACAGTAACGACTCCAAAAAGAAATTGTTTGCCTAAAACGGGTTCCTTTCCTTTCAATGGTGAAGAGTTTATTTAAGACTTTTTAGCGCATTTTGGTTTTGAAGTCGGTTATTACTTTTTTATTAAGTTTTATTTATTTATTTCAGATTGATTCATTTGTATTTTGTGTTGATATTTTTATTTTTTAACTCTTTATTAACCTCCTTTTGAACGAAAATATACACACTTCGAGATACGTGTTGGTGTGAGAAAAGTCGTTGAAAGGACCTTTATAAATCCCGCTTAAGCACTGACCCTTTTGTATATATTGAACGGGCGCGACCATCGCTGGAGTCACTTTGGTTGAATAGCCTCGGCTTGTAGCGCTTTATTGCCCACACTGGCATTGTGGTTTCACTAATAAAAAAACCGGCTAAGTGCGAGTCGGACTCACCCACTGAGGGTTCCGTGCAAACTTTAACTGAATTAGGGATCTACTTACTTCCATTAAGCTAAAATTACACAATATTTTGTTGACGGCGAATAAAACTTTGTTGAAAATGTGATATATCTCAAAAACTTCTTATTCCATCCCGTCCAAACCAAGATCAACATTATATATATTTTTTTTCAAAATTCACACTCGCTTAGTTTAGAAAATAGAGATGGGGGGTGAGGGCGGGGGGAGGGGGGGCGCCAATATTTTACCACTTTGGGAGTCTATATATCACCCCCTTAAATATTACTATTTTATTATTTTTGTATAAGAATCGTAAAGCGGTTAACAGGATACATCTTCCTACTTTTCAACAATGTGATGCTTATAGTTACAGAATAAAGTTGCTGTGAAATACGGACGGACAGACAGACAGACTTGACGAAACTATAAGGGTTCCGTTTTTTGCCATTCGGCTACGGAACCCTAAAAAGGTAAAAGTATGTATTAGTTTGTCTCGACCTTTAGGTGGGCATTTACTTATGCTTTAATTATTTCACAATCTCTTTGGGTAGTAACGATATTTTCTTACATATAAAATAGTGTTGATCAAAAGCATTAAACTCTAAATCGCTCCATCGGAATCGTAACCATGGTTATTAAACACCAATAAAAAGACCTGTGACAAAAATTTTACCATTCCATAAATTATAAGCAACGCCAAAACACGGCCTAAAAGCAATGAATATTGCAATTAATAAATATTAACGGTACAGTCCCCACTGATTTGTGTCAGGAAATCCTTGTAAATTTATCAATCTGAAAACGGTAGGTATATGGGCGATTCAAATGTGTGACACTACGGCACTGGGGCACATTTCACTCATACGTATATATATTTTTACGACGACGGCTGCGCCAGAGGATCCGGGTTCGATCTCCGGGTTAGGCCAAAAATATACCTGGGTTTTTCTGTTCAGAAATTCTTAGGGTAGCCCGGAGTTTGGAAGTTGGCGGTGTACCACCCCGGTACCACGGTGAGCAGGTAAAACCGTTGGTTCTGCGCCTGATCTCTCTCCGACCGTGTCAGATTGCTGTCCCATTGCTATGAGATTGAAAGAAAAAGAGAGTGCACCTTTGTTTGCGCGCACACTTGTGCACTATAATATTATGTCCCGCGCTGTCGGTTAGTCGTTGTGACTGGCCACCGTGGTCAAATCGGCTAAGGAGACTATTATTATGATTATATCTTGAATTGGATTACTACCACATAATAGAAGCGGGGCGGGATGGGGCCGGGAGCGAGACGAAGTTCGCCGGGACCGTTAGTAAAACAAATCGGACCCCTTACACACTGCGACTTTTAGCATCGATGCAGTCTCGCGTTTTGAAAACGCGCTTCAGCATAGCGACACACGCAATGAACAGATTTATTTTGCAACGATGCAGTCGGACGTTAGCATCGATGCTAACGAGCGTTGGTATCGATGCAGTTGCTAAAATTAAGAACATGATTTGACAATTTACAGCTTCAGCATCGCGACTGTATCGGTCCTAAAAGTGGCGAAGTGTGTAAAGGTTTTTTTTTCGACTTTGCGATTGCATCGATTTGCAGATGGCGGGCCGGGCCGGGCCGGTTAATTTCACCGCAAACGATGGCGCAAAGGGAGTCCAATACTTCCAACGCACATGAAGGGCAAACGACCGCACCACAGGTGCCCGGCTGGAAGTGGTGGTGTTCTAGCAATCACCAGATTTGTGGGCATCAACGACGGGCAGAAGCGGGCAAAAAGACCGGCCCGCCCCGTCGTCTGCAAAACGCCTAACATTAATAAATACATGATTACCTCATTAGAAAAATGATGAGCTTACCCTACCTATTCATAAATCTATAACATTATGAATGCATTTTAATAACACTAAGTCGGATCTTCTATAATCTTTCAAAAACGATACAAAATGAGGAAATGAAAGCTTCAATACCAGGATGAGGAAAATCTCTGAAGCTGCAAATATCTGGTCACTATTTTAGCTCTATTATTGTGTGTTTATGTTTCTAAAGCTGGTTACTTTTTATAACGGAAAATGTTATAAGCATTTTATAGCACAATTGACGACTTACATACTGCGACTTTTAGCATCGATGCAGTCGCAGGCTTTTTTAGTTTCAGCATTGTGACTCACGCAATGAACATATTTAATGGTTTAGAATGTTTTGACACTCACAGAGTCATATTTTATATTCATAAAGATAAAATAAGAAACCAAATACTTGCGCACGGGTGGGACTCGAACCAGCAACTTCTTGGCTAATCGGGCCAAACGCTCTACAAATTGAGCTTCCGTGCTGTCGGTCCAACCTGGCGAAATTTGTGGCCTCTTATGTATCCATAAGACTCGCACCAGCAACTACTTAGCTAACCTAGTTGAATGCTCTACCAATTGAGCTACCGTGCTGTCGGTCCGACCGACGCACAGTGGATCGACGCCATACTAGCAAAGGGACATAGGCAACTTAAATATACATGTGTCAGTTTTTGACAAACAAATCATTCCATCGTATACGCCTAATTATAAGCTGTAAAAAACTTATGAAGCATTTTCTTATGGGAATCTTATATTGAGAGCTATGGCACCAAACGTGATTTCTTAGTATGGGAAATGGCATAAAAAATAGTGTATCTTCGGATTTTCTTCGTGTTTCGACTTGATTTTTTTATGTATAATCAAAATATATATTTGCTACATTTTCTCCAAACAAACATGGTGCGCCACACGCACCTCTTGCGAGGTACATGCGTTGGCCTATTTTTTACTTCTTATGGACAAATTGATTCATAACTTATTACTTCGACATATTTCATCTCCGAATTTCACTTCAATGGTGACTTACTAATAAATGGTCAGGCCATAAATTATCGGTACACTAATAACAGATTACCAGAAGACGTTAACGTTAACCACCTATCGATTCTTGTTAAGTTCTGTAAATCGATTGTTATTTGTAGAAATAATGATAAATTCGCTATTAATTATTATTATTATGTGATGTTACAAATTTAATTCCTGATAGTGATTTCGAAGAGTCTGAAATAGAATCTGAAGATGATATTTTCTGTGATTAAGAATTGTCTTTTTTTTAATTGATCTGATCGGTTAATTTATTTATTATATAGCTGCTTTTTGTTATTTTGTTGTATTGTGTTTTAAAACTGTTTAATTGATTTATGTTTATTGCCATTTGTGTATGGTTAGTTGATAGCAAGTTAAGTATATAGTTAGTTTTTATGATATCTTTTAAGGATTTTAATTTATTTCATTACAGTGACATGTTTTAGCAAAAGCATAATGTACTTTTTTTAAACCATTACAATACAACATATTTACGTAATTGATCAAATTAGCCTTTTTTTTTAAAAGTAATAGCTAAGTCATTAAAGAAACAAAGCACCATACGTGTGTAACGAAAACTTAGCTAATTAGCTTAACGGCTAATATATATTACGAATCGTTAATAAAAACAATCTTTTCCAGAGATACGGTTCAATAAAAAAAAACTGGGAATCGATTATCAGTGCACCGATGATCTATGGCCTGATCATTTATTAGTAAGTCGCCATTGAAGTGAAATTCAGAGATGAAATATGTCGAAATAATAACTTATGAATCAATTTGTCTATAAGAAGGAAAAAATAGGCCAACGCTTGTACCCCGCAAGAGGTGCGTGTGGCGCACCATGATTGTTTGGAGAAAATGTAGCAAATATATATTGTAATACCATATAAAAAAATCAAGTCGAAACACGAAGAAAATCCGAAGATACACTATTTTTTATGCCATTTCCCATACTAAGAAATCACGTTTGGCGCCATAGCTCTCAATATAAGATTCCCATAAGAAAATGCTTCAAAAGTTTTTTACAGCTTATAATTAGGCGTATACGATGGAATGATTTGTTTGTCAAAAACTGACACATGTATATTTAAGTTGCCTATGTCCCTTTGCTAGTATGGCGTCGATCCACTGTGCGACGGAAAGTTTTCTGCGGCTCGTTTGGCTTGGTTAGCCAAGAAGTTGCTGGTTTGAGTCCCGCCCGTACGCAAATATTTGGTTTCTTATTTCATTTTTATAAATAAATTAATTTAAATCTTTATAAATAAATAAATTTATTATTTATGTACATATTTGATTTGGCAAAATATGAAATCACACAAACATGACTTCAAAAAGCACTGATGGTAAGTACAGCACACAAACGAGCTTTCTAGATGAAACATGTATACTAAGCGCTTCAATTCTCATCTATATGGTACACTCACGCTCATTCCACAATTAAATAACTAAATCAAACCTCGAAACCTACCTGTAAGTATCGCGTTTTATGAGTTGAAAGGTACCGTAATGTGAAGTTATTATTAGTTTCGGACTGAAGTTTCATTGGGATGTTTACTAGTATGTCAATGGGTCGACAGCAAATGATGGACGGGATGAAACAGATTTTCCTTAGACAGTTCCTAAGTTCGGAGTGGAAATATCAATCGCGTTTGAGACTGGCAACAGAAACTTATTACTTACTCATCGTTTTAATTAATGCGAACAGTAAGTATAGAAAAAAAATAAAAAAATAATTTTAGTGAAGCTAAAAGTTAACGGCTACGTATTTAATAAAACCTAAGCCTCCGTTTCCTCTGTCAATTGTCACCTACAACTGTCAACTACAGTCAATTGAAAAATATCCTCAATCCTATGATGTCAAAACTTCTATGTTAAGACTCAAATTATTTTCAATATTATTATTATCAATGGCGTTATTGTGGAATTTGTAAATAAAGGTACCAAAGGTGAATTTGCAATTATAGTTTTTTTTTTATTGATTAAAGGTACACTTACAGATTACAGTCAGACATGCATAGGTAGCTAACATTGATAAAACAGTAAGAGACTAGACGGCAACCTAAAATTAGTGTTCACAACATGTTTTTTTTTTAACAAACAGATACATCTGAGGTAAAGTGACATAAAAGGTACCGACACAGAACATGTATTTCTCTACTTGAGACTACTACTGTGTGAGGCAGAGGATTCCTCGGCCCCCAAGATTTGTGAAATTTCTCTTTTAAATGTGGAGAACCTACTGTTGAACACATCTACATCCCAGCCACTGCGATTCAGCTCATTGTAAGTCCGATACATTCTAGTTATAGGATTATAAAAGGATATATTGTTTTTATACACATTTAACGCAAAGCCATTAGGTAAACGGGTTCGGTATTGTGTATTTATGCAAATAGAATGGAGAAGATCTGGCGACTCAATCGAATAATGGATTATTTTGTGTAAGCACACTAAATCATAACGCTTACGACGAGTATACAAAAGAGTAATTTTAAATTCAGTCAGCCTCTCGTAGTACCCCGTAGACAGCGATTCCGATTATGTTTGCGGGAAAGGAGCTTAGTAAACTTTTTTTGGACTTTTTCTATATTATTTATGTGAATATTATAAAAAGGGCTCCAGACTGGACAGCAATATTCCAATATACTTCTATACATTACAGAGCTATTTCCCATGGCAGTTCTGCGGAATCAGTATTACTGGATCCCGCAGAAAACTTAGGTGTGTTCACACAGCAGTTTTGTGCAGGTTCGGTTGTCCGTCAACTGAGTCCTGTCAACTTCTGTCAGTGTCATATCTATCTTGGATGCCGATAAGGCAGCGCGCTGTATATCCATATCTTTCACAGCGTTTCTATAAAAATTGTTGTGTTTATACAAAATGTCATTTTTGAAGTAGAACTGGTTCAGTTTAATTACTAAACTGGATCAGGAAAAAAAACAGGGATCGGGACGTCCGTGTGAATATTTGCATTAAAACGCGTATGCTGCATGACAGCATCCTTTCGCGACGACGCATTTGGTGTCTTGGTTAGAGCTTCTGACTATTACGCCGGACATCGCGGGTTCGAATCCCGCAAGGGACAGTGTTTGTGTGATGAGCACGAATATTTGTTACCGATTCATGGATGTTTAATATGTATTTAAGTATTTATGGGAGACGCCCCCATCATAATCGTTGTCTGGTATTCGTAACACAAGGAAGAAAATTCCTTACTTCGAAACCACGACAATTGATGTTTTATCTGGCGCATATTAATACATTATATATCCTATAGAAAACATTACCTGCAAAATACGGGATTTCTCCGTTAGGGGCGGCCCTTGCCAGACAAGTATTTACAAAAACCGTGAAATCCATTTTAAATTAATTCGTTTTTCAGGTTTCAAAGTTCATCAATTCATAAAATAAGGAAAGTTTCGTGACGAAATCTTTCCTCGGTACATATCAACTTTAATACAATTTAATGTTCCCGATTGTTCGAACAATACCAGGTTGTAATTAATATTAGAATATATTTTATTGTCCGACGTCTGTGAGATTGTGCCAACCGAAAATTGGTTGAACTTATACAGAATTGCCCGAGGCAACTTCAGCACTTCCTGCGAAGATTAATTTATATCAAACTATTTTGTTGGTAGACACGACCCATATGTTTTGGCTCAAAGTACTGAATAAATAATACGCACTCGAAAGGGATTTAGGAGGTAATAAGCTTATGGTTTACATATGACAAACATAAGGGTGTTATGAAACAGCGCAAACTTTTGTGTTGATGTTTTGAGCTATTGAAAAACGGAAATATAAGCGACTGTCAAAAAATACAGGCAATATACGTTCTGTAAAGACATCTTTATTAATTGATTGTCCATTTATAACATAGAAGTAATATCCCCTAATAATAATTTTATGGTTTATTATTATCGATGCGATAAACTTATTTGTATGAGACATGGGATATTTTTATTTAAAAGTTACATTTATGTCATGAGTAAAACATATAGATGCGAAAATTAACGACTTTAGCAACTGTTTAAAATTGACACCCTATCAAGCCACACATAAAGTGGTGCAAATATATATATATATATATATATATATATATATATATATATATATATATATATGGGAGACTGACTGATTAGAATCTTTTTCGAAAATATGATTATTTACAAGTAAAAATAGGTGTGTTCTTTTTTCAAAATTTCACTCCACATTTTTTGCAAGCCAATTCAAAGTATCGTGTCTGACTGAAAAATGAATCTGCACCGGGAACATTTTGAAGCTACGTATAATATTTTAAGATTTCAAGTGTCGCCTGAAACCGGAAGATTCGTTCGATAGACTCCAAATGGCATAGGCCATTGTTTATGGATGTAAGCATCTCAAAGGCCACAGTGTATAGTTGGTATAACGAATTCAAGCGCGGTCGACCAACCTTAGGGGATGAAGAACGAAGCGATCGCCCTTCGATGGCTATTACGGAAGAAAACGTGCTAGCAGTTAAAATTTAATCCAAGATAATAGGCGAATTACTTGTCAAGAGATTCAACATATATTCAAAATTGGATCTGGGAGCGTTCACGATCTTCTACACGGGCATTTTTGCATAAAGAGGATGGTATCACGCAAGCAGGCCCGGGTGGAATGGTGCCGTGATATGCTGAACAAGTTTGAAGCAGGCTCGTCTCGGCGCGTTTACGACAACGTTACAGGTGATGAATTCTAGATTTATCAATACGATCCAGGTTTCTGGATGCGCATGCACTGAAGCGCATGTCGACAGTTTGGGTGTTTCAAAATGAACCAACGCCTACCAAATTGAAGCGATCTCGGAACGGGGGAAGATTTTGATCGCCAGCTTTTTAATTTAACTGGCCACTTGGTGTCAATTCACGATACGAGATCAAAGAAGCATCAACGCCGAATGGTAGAATACCAAATGTTTACCAGAAGTTATCTTGGTTTTAAGCAACAAGCGACCAAACATTGAGCTCCGCGGACTACTGTTCCACGACAATGTGCCTGCACACTCCGCGCTCAAAACGAGGGACGTCCTAGACAGCATGCCAGACAAACTCCTGGGCTACTTCCTTACAGCCCTGATCCTAGTACCTTGTGACTCCTTTTTATTTTAAAAAATAAAAATCATTTTCGTCGCCGGAAGATGCGCTGGCTGCGTTCGAGCAGGCTGTAAACGAGGTGACTGCGGCAGACTGGAAAAAGTATTTTGAAAACTGGTTCAGACGCATGATTTTTTGTATAGAGGCTGGTGAAAAGATTTAGTAAAAATATATGTTTCTGTAGAACTATGTTTTTAGTGTTGCACAACTTTTTGAGTATCCCACGTATATGTGTACAAATCATGTTTGTGGTTGACAATGTTTAAAGATAATGTGATAAACCGTACCAATTCTATATAATGGCAGTAATGATCATGTTTAATACTGACGTTATTGTAAGTTTATCAATAGTAATATAATTAAATAGGTACTTTCCGTAGAATCAGGCCCATAGCAATGATACCAATTCTCTTAGAGACATTACAAAGATTGCGGTCGAGAACTAAACGCAAATACGATAGAATACTAGATATAAAGAAATATACATTTTAATCCTACTAATGTTCTGTGATGTAGGTTAATATTGCTACTTAAAATATGGAGCCTCTGTCAAATTGTTCCAATTATGTATTAATTTCGTATTCTTCAATGATATGTGTTTTTTTTTAAGTTTTTCATAAACAAGCATTATTTTTGGTAAGCATTGAGTTTCTTGCAAGAATGAAATGAAATATCGGAGAAGTCCTCATGGATCCCGGTTTTAAAACAAACACAATATTAATTGCTATAATATAATAAAATAATATTATATCTATTGTCTCAATTTACTAATGAAGTAAACTGTCATCTGAATGGAAAAAAACACGTACTTGTTGTCTTTATTGACTTCAGTAAAGCATTCGATTCCCTAAGATATAACATATTATTTAACAAACTTGAAGACGCTGGAATTCGTGGGCCTTTATTAGAATGGTTTAAAAATTACCACACTAATAGGAAAACAGCTGTTAAAATTGACGGCAAGTTAAGTGACATGATACCTACAAATGAAGGCACAGCTCAAGGATCCATAATTGGGCCTATTGAGTACCTTTTATATGTAAATGACATGTGTAATATAATTAAAGAAGGTTCAATTTATCAGTTCGCTGACGATACCTGCCTTGTAGTTGCTCACAGACACTTGCAAACCGCGCAACATATCATGCAAAGAAACTTTGATCTCTTATGCCAATGGTCGCATGATGCCGGATTAATAATAAATGCTCAAAAAACTAAATTATTGCATATTCACACACCTTATTTGAAATCGCCTATAGAACCAACAATAATTGCCCACGAACACCAATGCCTACATTCATCCAAAAATCAGTGTAAATGTAAAGACATAGAATTAGTAAATGAACATACTTATCTGGGACTTACAATTGATACTAACTTTTGCTGGAAACCCCACATAAATAACTTATGTAATAAACTTAGAGCAGTTTTATCTAAACTATCAATATTAAAATATAAGTTACCCTATCATACTTTACGCATGTTGTATATGTCGTTGGCGGATAGTTTAATTGACTATGGTATAAGTAGTTATGGCAGAACATACAAAACATATATTGAAAATATTTACAAATTACAACTAAGCTTACTAAAAACTATTACACCGAATAAAATAAAAAACAAATATATACTAAATGATGTAGACCTATATAAATATTGTAAAGTAATAAACGTATATGATAAAGTAAAAATTCAAATTGTGTGTGAAAACCTAGATCAAATTAAATCATTACAAGTAAAAACTAGAAGCACCGGATTGCGTAACTTATTATATCTACCCAGATATATAATACCTTCATGCAACAATGTTCATGGTAAAAGAATGTGGGAGTATTTCCTGCCATCTACTTTAAATGAATATCCTAGCAATATTATTGAACAAATAAGTAATTTAGAAAATAGTGCTAAATATATAAAAATACTTAAGAACTACATATTGTCTTAAAATTGTAACAAGTAGTGTAGTGACTCTCATTACCACATATAAATCTAAATAGGTTTTTGTTGGTTTTGAAATATGCTTTTTTAATGTAAATTGTTTAACATAAATAAAGAAATAAAGAAAGAAAGAAAGAATTGCATTTTCGGCTCCTACTGTATGTCGCAAGTGGTTTGAAGTTTTTTTATCCCCCGACGCAAATAAGTTTTTAACGTATCTGTATGAGTATCTATTATATATCTATCTGTGATGTCATAGCAGCCAAACTGATGAACCGATTTTCGTTTTTTGTCATAGATAATTTAATCCCGATTATTCCTAGCCATATTTCATGTAAATATGTTAAGCTTTTTTCTTATTTGTGATGAATATTTTTATGTAATTATTATGTGCAGAATAGTAAGTTTTTAAGAATCACCAAATCGTGAAGTTGAATGTAGTTCTTATACCGACATCTTTTATGTTTATAATGTATAGTAATAAATTATAGGTACGTAATATAAATAAACTCATTTTTTTATATTGGACAAAGAAACCTATTTTTTTATGAATTGACAGTAATAGTCCCTAAACATAGATGAGTTTTAAAAACGACACCCTATATGAAACTCATAGTAAGGTCCAAGGTTTGACTAACGACGCCCAGTTGAACGACTTAATGCCATCTAAGTACAACTTTAAGTTTCTCATTAGTCTTTATTATTTTCCTTTCAAGATATGGTCAGAGAAATTCTTATATCTCAACGACAGCGGTTACCCGCGTTCCCGAAACTTATGTGCTGATTTGAAAAAATATTAGTGTCAGATACATTGTTTATCGGGGAAGGCTTGAGGCTGCGACGGTAGAGGAGGGAGCATACTCAAAACGCGCGTACGTCGTCACGGGACCTTCTATACCTACATATAAACATGCATGACTTAAGTAGGTACTGTGTCTTATGTGGTGTGATTTTTATGTGGGTTTTCTCATGCTGAAGTTTGAACGATATTTCTATTTTCATTTTTCGTTCCTACTAGTTGCTAGTTGCAACCTTAAGAGACATTGCTGTGTTGTAAATGATATTCCCACATAGGTAGGTTTTATAAGTAATTGATAGGTAAATTTCACAGCTGTGCTTTGAAATTTTACCGACCGGGAGGTATGTAGAGGTTTCAAGCTACGCGTAAAACTTCTACGTCTCGTTCGTTCGACTCTTCGTATTTCAAATGTAGAAAAGTTTCTTTACAAGTAAATATTGATAGACCTTTGTCATATCGATAGTCAGTCAGATCTTTGTGTGTCAACGAGAAAATAATTTTATACGAACAATCTTATAAGAATAATTATGTTTAAAAGTGCAGTAACTATTCATAATTTAAATAATCAATATAGAAACTGAAAAACTGAAAGTTAAGTGGTGATTCATTTATATAACATAACACATATCGTAACGTATAAACTCGTATTCATATTATCTCCAAGATCACAGCGGCGCTACTAGAGACGTAGAGGTTTTACGAGTAGCTTGAAACCTCTACAGTACCTACAAATATAAGGGATATTTGTGCGTGCTCATCACACAAATATTCGCCCCCTTGCTAGATTCGAACCCGCGACGGTCGGCGTAATAGTCAGGACCGCGAACCACTACACCAATCGCGTCGTCGCGTTATAAAAATGTACTATACAAAGTATCGCGATTCAATAAACCAATATCTTGTAAGAAGGCAATAACTGTATTAACTTAACCATATCAAGTATGCCCCGGTCCAAGCTACGAAGTCCAATAAAAACAGTAAATTAATAATGCCACATAGAACGTATTACTTGGACATTACAAGAAGTTCCCCGAAATCTTATGTGCAAACTCAATATGTCAACTAAGTGTCCACCACGAAAGTTGTTAGCAGTTCTTTCGAGAAGTTATTCCGTCTGTCTGTTACCGCAAAGTCGGAAAATTGTTTGTTGTCATTATTTAGTTTTCTAATGAAAAAGTTACGCGAGTTAATGTAAGGTCGCGGATATCAGTTAGCCCTTAAGCAGGCCGCGGAAATAAGCGTCCCACATAGATTGTTCGATGATGTAGTCAGGTTTCAGAAGTAAAAGCCCATTAACTGTCTTATTATAATCTTGAATTATATACTCTATCGTTTCCCATTCGCCAACTCTGTGTATCCTAACGTGCGTGACACTGACAGCCATTTGACTTTCGACTGACAGGTGATTTTCGGTCGATGTGCGTGATTTTTATCGATCATGGCTTAACGACGAAAGACAAGTTTGCGATTTTGAGTTCTTGTAATTGGAATAACATAATTTTTTGGTGATTTCTGGTGGGATTTTGTAAAATAAGGATAATAAACATGTGGGGAACAAATGACCTTAGCCTGTTGGAGCGAAGCTTATTGTAGGAGCTAATGTCCTTTTCAAATTACCTTCTATTCAGTACTAGCTATTTCTCCCATTTATTTACAAACAATATATAGCGACAAGAAAAATTTAGTCCATAGTACCTTACGGGAAATATGTAGGAAACATTTAATTTTCCGGATTATCAGTATTTTGCAGGAATTTGTTAATTGGGAATCAAACAAGGGATTATCCAAAATCTAAATCCATACCAACTAATTTCTTCTAGAACTTCGCGGCCTGGTTAAGGGTTAGGATAAAGCTGTCGTGTTGCTAAAAGTTTAACGTTGAGAACGAAAACTTAAGTTTATGACACAGTGATAAGTAATTAATTTAGGTATTTCAATTGGGTTTCAGATAATCATCTAAGGTACTCGTACACAAAAGGACTTCCTGCATTTGTTATTTAAATTTAAAGTACAAGCTCACAACGAACATCATGATAATATCATGTACGTACGCAAAAATTTTGATTTTGTTATGAAAAGAAGTGATATTCACTCGTATAACACAAGAAATAAAAAAAAAAACATTCCAAACTTTACGTTAGCCAAAAGAATTAATTCATTCGTTGGAAAGTTTGACATTTTTTTCAATAGTATACCTAATAAGGTTATCGAACCGAATAATAAATTTAAGTAACATGTCAAAACTACCCTAATGTTGAAAGGGTATTATAAAATTCTAGACAATTTTAATTACGAGAATGTACCTGTTTATTTTGATTTGTGTCATTTTTGTGGCAGCTAGTGGTGACTGAGTTTGTTCCGGCGTTTCTTCTTAGCACTTGCCAGATTGTCTGTGGCTTGTCTCGAAGAGCTAGTAGGGTCCAAAAGATAAGGTGACATGTTCTTGCCCCAAATGGGCCATAATTGATTGATATTAACTAATTATTGACGTTCATAAGTGGGATTTTGTGTCATAAGTAGGATTTTGTGTCCTAAATTGAATAAATTATTTTTGACTTTGACTTTGAACATTAAGATCTTTAGGATCATAACTTTAAAGTTTACAACATGTGTTTTAAAGTCGTATTTACATACACACAATGTGAAGTTATTCCAAAATGTGTGTAAGGCAACATTATAATTAGGACTCAAGGAATCCTAAAAATATGACAATTCGTATTGATAACATAGAGAAGTTAACATTGCGACTTGATATATTTTTAGAGGTACGAGTAGTTTAGAAAGAAGTGTTTTTTCTAAAATGAGCTTGCATGCTATCTATTCGTTTTAAATTAAATCACTTAATTTTTTTTCGTCACCACATATTTAAAAAATAAACTCGATCTTTCTCTGGCTATATTTTAGTTTTCAGTTAATAGTATGTCAACAATTTCTAATAACCTTTGAAGCTTACTTTTTCATTTATAGGGGGTAGTAAATCAAAACATGCTTTACTAGAAGCACCTGGCTGCCACCCCCAAAGTTTATAGTGGGGAGGTTCATTTTATTGCCTCTTGCCTTTACGACACAGCTTTAATTATGCTTTCATAAATTTAATTTAGTTGTAAATATTCCCATTCTAAACATCATAAGCCGTATGTTTTATTATGAAGTCATAAATCTTTTATTTTCTCGGATTGCTTAGTTATTTTCATAATGGCAGTGTGTAAAATAAATGGGTGGAAAGTTTGCCATCGAATTGTGTCGCTAGATTCAAGCAACGATAAATGTTCTAAATCTTTTTTATAATTAACTTAACATTTTACTTTATAACAAACGATTGCTTTAAACAGACTAAAAGTGTGTTATCTAATTCTATTAGCTAACGATAAGTTAGCGTAAACAAATTAGTTAGGGCAAAAAATACAATTTTTCTTACAAATAGGCAAACTTTTTCGCCGCGCTTCTGGATTTGATCATTTAAATTCTTTCTCCTTCAGGTAAGGGTCGAGTGAATAAGATAGCATCAGCCTCACCCTTCCGACAGTGAGAACCAATTAATAAAGAAGAAGCTGGTGCTGCTCACAATCAATTTATCGATATTTATCTAAAAGTATAAATAAGTCAAAACAAAATAAGTTTGAAAAACTGTAACCCAACTACGAATTGCCATTTCTGTTACTCAGAATTTTTTATTATCTTTTATTTGATACAGCTTTTGCTATGACTGCAAACTCTTTTTTAAGATCCCCAAATATTATATTGATGCGGGTAAATTTCCCAATATATTGTTGTAATGCAAAGTATAAAGCAACAACATATTATTATGTTCTGGGGTCAATAATTAGCGTTTAATGAAATAAAACTACTGGCGTATAAAAATATGTTTTTACTTTTATACGTCAGTTTTTGGGGAAAAAATATATTATAAGTAAACAAGTTTTACCGTTGTGAATACCAAGTTCAGATTAAGCATGTTTGCCAGTTAAATTGTACCGTTGTACATCTATAACGTGTAATAAATTGAGTACCTTAATATTTTTAGTATTCATCGGATCCACATTAACATTCTCATCACATTATCTTTGTTTTTCCATGCTTTCATTTCCTTTTTGCTGGTTCGTTTGCTGTAAACACGAACATAAGAGTTAATCATAGATTCTATCTACCATAACGCAGTTCGTATTTTCTCCCTAAAAAGTCGTACTGTAGACATTAAACTATAGGCATTACCTGCCTTTCTACTCTTCTTATTACTATTACTCTGTATTTTTGGATTATTGATGTTTTCTAATCCTTTTTGAACAATATTTATTGTGAATCTAAAAATGTCAAACTTTCAAAGCTCTGTTATTCTACTTTTCTTTACATAATACTGTAAAAATAGCTGTGTTTTACCTTTGTTTGCAATTTTCCTTTAATTTGCATTGGGTGATGATTCGTTTTCCTGTATTTTCGTTATTTGCTTACTTTTTGACAGTATTTTTATCTTTATTGACATCGTTGTTATGACAATATCTTTCAAAGTCTGACAACTTCTATCAAAGTTTATTACTTTTTCGGGTTTAATCCTCTGTAAACCACCAGTATTCATGTTCTATTTTTGAACCTACCTTGATCTAAATTTGAACGGCCCCGGCCCCCTATATAAGCATTAATTTTTTTTATTCATTTCATTCGATTCCGAGTTCTAAGCTCGAACAGTTCTATTATACTTCAAAAATACTCTACATCTTCCCTCAAGAAGTCTTGAAGAACCGCCGGTGACTACTGAAACACCTCCTCACGCTAGGGGAGAGACCGGACACCGGAGGAGTATCCAAGCACATTGACTGCAGTAACACCTCCTCGCTCTAGGGGAGGGACCTGTCTCCTTCTCGGAAGAGGATCCGAGACCAAGTACTTCTGGCACTCCAACTGATCACAACATTTTCTATATAGTGCCCGTTACCCTCATTACTGCACATCGGCGTCTCTGCTCTTCACGGCACCTGTCACCGCTGCACATCGGCGTCACTGCTCTTCACAGCGCCTGTCACCGCTGCACATCGGCGTCGCTGCTACCTCCGCTGTGTCGGCCCTGCACTCCGACGCCGCCCTTTGCTGCCCCAGGACAATACTTATTGAAGATTTGAAGATACTTACTCACGCCCACTGCACTTTACTTACATTCATACAGACATCACCTCATCTCATTTTTCGGTACTGTATTCTTTTTGTTGTAATATAAATTCTATTCCCTCTTCTACCTCTTTCTTTTACCTTCTTCTACTTCTCCACATTTGTCGCTTCACGACAAAATAACTCTTATATTACTTACTTACTTCGCTGGCTCAGCGACCCGAAGTGGATCTTGGCCTCCGACATTAAAGTGCGCCATTTTTCCCTATTATGTGCCAATTCAATTCAAACGAATCACGGAAGTTCTACCAAGAGGTAAGAACAGTTAAAAAGGCATACCAACTTGTCACACAACTCCTCGAAGATGAAGAAGTGAATCTTGTCTCGGATCCCGAAAAGCAGAAGACGATGTGGCGCCAGTATTTCCAACAACTCCTTAATTGCCCTCCGGTCACCAACCAAACCCTAATAGACTCAAACAATTGCCAAGACCAGGATCACGACCATCATGAGGAACCACCAGACTTCCACGAAGTTTGCAAAGCAATAACTCTTATATTAGATAATAATAATAATAATAATAATAATAAGCTGGTGATTACAATTTAGATAACGAAATAAATATAATAGCAATGGACTCGAATGACACTTATAAATACTTAGGAATAAAGCAAAATAAATACATAAATCATACACAAATTAAACAAGATTTAAAAACAGAATATCTAAGGAGAGTAAATTTAATCTGCAAAAAACATTAACACTCAAAAAAAATTTTCAAAGCCCTAAATACTTTTGCGGTCCCTGTTCTTACCTTCTCATTTTGTGTAGTAAAATGGTCAAAAACTGACATACTAAATTTAGAAAAAAAATCTAGAACCAGTTTGACTAAGAATAAATATTTACATCCAAAATCAGCTACTGAAAGAATGACCATTAAAAGAGAGAAAGGAGGAAGAGGCTTTATTGATTTGAAAGCTTTATGAAAAAATCAAATAAATAATATGAGGGTGTTCTTTCTTAACAAAACCAATAGCATCATACACAAAACCATAGTTGAACTAGATCAGAACCTCACACCGTTAAACCTGAAAGAACTAAGTACAACACAAAATGAGCCCCTACAGAATATAGAAAAAGCAAAGATAGATACATGGCGAAGGAAACAGTTACACGGAAGACATATACAGGATTTAGGACAACCTCATATCGACCTGGAAGCTTCAAATAAATGGCTTAAACTGGGCTACCTTTTTCTTGAAACAGAAGGCTTCATAATTTCTATTCAAGATCAAGTAGTGAACACCAAAAACTATAGGAAATTTATTATCAAAGATCCCAATTCCTTGGATGACAGATGTAGGAAATATCATAAAAACTCAGAAACCATCCAACATAATAATTAACGCGTACCAACACAAAACTAGCAAACTACTACTAGTACCAGTACCAGTACCAGTACCAGTACCTACTACTAGTACCAGTACTAACACAAATCGATTATACATACCGACACAACCAGATAACACACTATGTCCATCAAAAACTTGCCATCCAACACAAATTGTTACCACCCAAAGTAGAGTCGTACTACCAATACACACCTAAAGCAGTTCTGGAGAGCCCCAGCCACAAAATGTACTTCGATAGAGCCATCTTAACCGATAAAACTATTCACTATAATAGACCAGATATAACTTTACTCGACAAAACACATAAAATAGCTTATCTAATAGACGTCGCCGTTCCCAATACTCATAACATTAAAAAATCTATATCCGATAAAATACACAAATATTCAGAGCTTAACGAAGAAATATTAAGGATCTGCAACCTAGAAAAAGTGTACATTGTGCCGTTGGTGCTCTCCAGCACTGGGATAATACCTAAACATCTTTACCAAAGTCTTAAACTCCTTGAACTGCCACAGAAAACGTACATAACTATGCAAAAAGCAGCCATCTTAAACACGTGCCGAATTGTGCGCCGATTTCTTCAAGATGAACCTGCCATATCAGCGGAAGAAATCTCAATGCCTACCCGTGCTTAGGACTTTGGATCATCTTACTTGGAATTGCCCGTAAATGATCTTTGTAATACCAGCCCTCAAGCTGAGAAAATAAAAAGAAATGAAAGATAATAATAATAAATATTTATTAAATTTACTTTCACAAACTTTCATTTTAAAGTTACAGTACAAAGAACTTGATTAGAATTTACTGTGGGAGACTGATGTCCAGTCTAAGCGCAGGTCTTGTATTTCAGAGCTTCAGGTCCCCTTTGTTTTTTTTATTTAAATCATCTAATCCTCAAACATTTATTTTAAAGAACTTAACCTAGGAACATAATATGTATATAAAACATAAATATGTTTATGGCCTGTTTTACAAAGTCCTAATAAGTTCTGGTTAGCGTTATTTGTCCAATGATTAACATAATTGTTTTGTCCAATGATTAACATAATTGTGATGTTATATCTCCGAAACTGTTTACAACGGCATTGGAAGACGCCTTCAAGCTCCTGGAATGGGAAGGATTCGGCATCTCCGTCAATGGCGAATACATAACACACCTTCGGTTTGCTGATGACATAGTCGTTGTGGCAAAGACGCTGGATGATCTAGGCACTATGCTCGAAGACCTCGACCGAGTATCCCAACAAGTGGGTCTTAAAATGAACATGGAGAAGACGAAAATTATGTCGAGTTCCCTTGTTGTACCCACTCCAGTCTCCATTGGGAACTCAACTCTCGAAGTTGTCGACGAGTACGTCTACCTGGGACAAGTGATCCAATTGGGTAGGTCCAACTTTAAGAAAGAGGTCAATCGACGAACCCAACTCGGCTGGGCAGCGTTCGGGAAACTGCGCAAGAGCGTCTTCTCGTCTCAATTACCTCAGTGTCTGAAGACGAAAGTCTTCAATCAGTGTGTGTTACCAGTGATGACATACGGATCTGAAACGTGGTCTCTAACTATGGGCCTCATAAAGAAGCTCAAAATTACACAACGAGCGATGGAGCGGGCTATGTTCGGTCAATCTCTACGAGATTGAATCAGAAACGAAGAGATACGTAGAAGAACCAAGGTAACGGACATAGCCTTGAGAATCAGTAAGCTTAAGTGGCAGTGGGCGGGGCACATAGCGCGAAGAACTGATGGCCGTTGGGGCAGGAAAGTTCTAGATTGGAGACCCTTCGACTAAAGACGCAGCGTAGGACGTCCACCAACAAGATGGACAGACGACCTTAAAAAGATCGCAGGATCAAACTGGATGCAGACCGCTAGTGATCGGTCGCTGTGGAAAGCCGTTGGGGAGGCCTATGTTCAGCAGTGGACGTCCTTTGGCTGATTATGATGATGATGATGATGATGATTAACATAAAATGACGTTTAATATTTGGAACATTTGTTGGCCAGTGCCCATTTGTCGAAGGTGAAACAGACCCTTTATGCTATTTTAATTGCTAAAAACTATGACTATAATGCTAGTGGTTACAATTCATAGTATTTTATTTGAATCTATACATTACTTATTTTTAGTCAAACAAGCACTCATTTCGTTTATGAAATGTTAAAGAAGCAATTGCCAGCAATTCATCAGACTATTTGTTATTAATGTTTTTCAACCATTGGAATTTGATAACCTTGAGTACGGCACTAGTCTATACTAATATTATAAAGCTGAAGAGTTTGTTTGTTTGTCTGTTTGTTTGTTTGTTTGAACGCGCTAATCTCAAAAACTACTGGCCCGATTTGAAAAAATATTTTTACGTTGGATAGTCCGTTTATCGAGGAAGGCTTTAGGCTATATAACATAAAGATACGACTCACAAGACCACAGCAGCAATGAAAAAAGTGGCGAAAACGGGAGAAAGATATTCCTTTTGAGAGCTTCCGCTGCGTACGCTGCGGAAACCGCTAAAGTTACACAAAAATCATATATAACAAGATTGTTCAGCATTAAGAGTTCTATAATAAAGTCCGCGACAGCATAAGTCTATCTTTTATGGTTGACTTACTACAACCTTTTTTATGTTAATAAATTTGTAAAAAAATAATGCATCATTTTTAGAGGTGTATTGTACACACAGGTATTTATTCTTATCAAAATTAATACATTCATCATCACGAACATTTCATTTAAAACAAAGTTGCCGTTTATATCATTTGATTCTAATAAATATCTTAGGAGCTATCACAGTTTTAACATAACTCCGCACCAAAATAATGTTCGCAGCTTAAGTACAACGTGCGCTTGCGCTAATTATATTATAAAGCTGAAAAGTTTGTTGGTTTGAACGCGCTTATCTCAGGAACTGCTGAACCGATTTGAAAAAATATTTCTGTGTTAGATAACTTATTTATTGAGAAAGGCTTTAGGATATAAAACATCACGCTGCGACGGGAGGGGAGGGAGCAAACTCAAAACGCGCGGACGAAGTCGCGGGGGACCGCTAGTTAAGGGATAAATATTTATTAGTCTATTAATTTTATTAAGATAGGTTTCACCTTGTAAATACTTACTGAATTATACGAAAACCTTGATAAAGTTTTGTAAAAGTTATGAGTATTCCGTTTGTGCTATGAATTCTTCTGAATAAAATATGGGAAAACACTGCGTACCTGGAGTCCAATACGTTCCAAGTCCACCTGTTGAATACACAATATTTTAAAACATTGCAAACCGAAATTCGCCAACAATTGCATGAACTTAATAAACGAAGAGGCAAATCCAGCGTAACGTATCTACTTTTTATCGCCTACTTATCTTCCCAAGTAACACACTAACAATATTCCTACCCACATTTTTCTTTATTATTTCCAACTAAATACGTTTCAAAACCCAACCGATTAGATTACCTTTGCTTCAGTTACATTAGGTTTAATATGACTTAAAACATTGTATAGGTCTAAAAACTTTCACTATTATAGCAAGACAGTTAATATTGAATTAAGGAAAATAATCCATTTTAGGTGAACAATTTATTTTCGGAGTCAGTGCCCTGATAGTTGATGCTTAAGATAAAAGTCATTTATTTTTGCAAATAGGTCCTCTGGGGGCACTTTTACACGTCCCAGTATAAACCCTACCACAGCTTCGGGACAATTGTGGGCTAGTGCTGAGAAGAAGCTGCGCAACAAAGTGATGGCACTGACTCCAAAAAGAAATAGTTCACCTGATATAGATTTATTTTCTTTAAATGGTCATGAGTTTATTTAAGACTTTTTAGTGTATTTTGGTTTTGAAGTCGTTTTTTTACATTATCAAAAGTTAATTTTACTTCTTCTTTTTTAGTGATTACAAGAGAGGGGAGTCTTAAAGTGCAACCCCTCCCGGGTTGTACTCCAACATCAGCTCAGCTCCACACAATGTTGACTATCTCACGTAACAACACGTCAACATTAAGATTCTAGTAAAACACTATATGTACCCTTTAAATTTGAGGGTTTCCCTCGATTCCACCAAGATTGGGAATCTTGGAACCATCTAGAAGGTATAAACTCTAGGTTACCGAAATATTTTTTCAAATCGGTCTACAAATGACTGTGATATGAGGTAACACAGACACAAAAAAAAAACTACAATCGAATTGAAAACTTCCTCCATTTTTTTAAGTCGGTTAAAAAATGTTACAAGGTATCTTGTACTATCAAAAACAATTAAATCACACTCAAAAAATACGGATGAAAATATTCAACAGTAGATCGCCAATTTTAGTGTTTTTTTTTTTTCTAATATCGACTGAAATATTTCAACATCCCTATACGGTATAAAATCGCAGAAGTTTTAATTGGTATCGTCATCTATTTGGATTATCACGCCTTTCCATCTTTGTTTACTGGGACAACCTTATAAACTTTTAAAAATGATTTAAAAACTATTAAGTGTCTGAATACTGAAACTTAGACTTTTTTTCATACAATTCAAAGGCTCAAGTGAGCACTGGCTTATTTACACATGCGTCATGTAGAAAAGATGTTAATTAAATTTTAATGCTTCAACACCCGAGCGGTTGCAGGCAACCGCATAACAATAGAATTTGCATTGTGTCTCGTTCACATACGCTTGAGGGATTAAATGCAAAAGAAAACTGTTTAGAATAACACTATATTGAACTTTTATAACCTGTTTGCAAATGCCTGTTTAAGTATTAAACGGTTTTCGATCAAAATCTTACGTACATTTGAGGTATCCCACGCCTAACCCCTTATCAACGAAAACGGGTTTCAATTCTATTTAATTCAATCAAATATTTTTAATAATTCCGCCTTCATAAAACTGCCTTTACTTAGGAGTTACCTCTACTCAAGAGAAATAGAGGGCAAATGCAACTATTTTAAGCTATTTAGTTCGTACTTGGAAGGCGGTTTGATTTTTGATAGTTATTTTTTTATTTTATGATTTTTAGTTATTTTCCCATATCTTAAAAACTACTGGACTGATTTTGATGAAACTCGCACTGTACACTTAGTTGAAATAAACTTAATTTGATAAGTATTATCACGTTCCACCAATATCACGTACATACACATAAAATTGATTACCTCCTTTTTAAAGTTAGTAAAAAGACGACGCGAGGTGCAAGGGATTTTGGCTCTAATGGTGGTTAGGCGCTAGGGAACTCGATCGTACCTTTTCTATCAGCATGTTACAGACTGTATTTAGTGTAATAACTCCAAATAATCTACGTAAAATGTATTTGCATGTATTCCAAGGATCTTTTGGTTGCCTTAAAGAAGTAAGAATACTTAGGTATCCGCTCAATACTTCACTTTCCTTACCGTGCTTCCAATTTATCTGTCGGTCGGTCGATGTTTTTCTCTCCATAAAAAAAGGTTTCCTTGAAAAAGGCAGTCGCTCTTGTTAAGTGTATCGAACAATACATAAAATAGCAAACTGGTTGTTAGCATGTTTATTTGGAAATGCTACAGTGGTACTGCAATCATCATATTGTTTCACTGAGCTCATTTTATTTAACTCCGATTGTATGGTTTAGTTCCACAGACAATACAATCAACGATAGATACTGAAATATTGCAATAGCGAATAAATGAAACAGACACGTTATTTCTATTTCTTAGTTAGTTTAAACCTTCTTTTGGTTTCTCTGCGGTAGTAATAAATACAAAACAAATTTATACCTTTATTAACGGCCTGTTTCACAATGTCGATCTAGGTTACGGTTAGCTCAAAAATGACATTGAATAATTGTTTTTTTTGTTGATAGTGAAATATTGTTGGTAAACATCTTTCGCTGAAAACAGTTTAGTCGGAAGCACTTACCTAGGTTGTTTTCCTTTCAGGTTGAACATCTGCACAAGCGTCTTCAAAACTGTACCTCATAAGCAAATGTTTTACTAATATTATAAAGCTGAAGAGTTTGTTCGTTTAAACGCGTTAATCTGAGGAATTCGAAGGCTAGTAACATCTACGCAGAAAAAATAAATAGGCTGTTACCAGAAAGTGCATAGAGCTTTGTGTTACTGCATTATAATTTTACTTTTTAAATTTTCACATGTTGTTTTTTTTTTGTTGACAAGTTCGCCTCATTTTGTCTCACGAGTCTCGATCGATTATGAAAGATCTCCCCTGTTCTTTATATGATGCGGTAGATACGCAATGTATTGCTTTAAACCGAGTATATTCGGCATTAAAACCGAGTTACTTGGCCGAGTACAAGTATCAAAAAACCGAGTACACCGAGTACCGAGTATTAACTGGTTCCATGCAACAGCACGCACCGGTGCGTTATAACAATTAAATTTCTATTGTGTCTCAAGTGTGGCAGCAAATGGGTTAACCGATTACTCGGCCCATCTCTAGTTATTATCCAGTGAAAACAGTGATGCGGGTAAAAGTTCGACATTTGTGCGCAGTTTCTTATGGTGCTTTTGTCATAGACAAACTTGGTATTAAAATATTGTTCTATACAAGTACAATTCAAATAATAATTTACTGTGTCCATTCCTGAATTTGAGAAAATTTGAAAATATTCGTTGTGTTTTCTTAAACGAATAAAATATCACGTAAGCAACTTTTCTAGACAAAAGAGATTCAAGCGACATTTTCGGGAATGTTTCCTTTTTATTATTCTTGAGTGTATCGCCGAATCATCCAGCCTTATCTATACTTACTCCAGCCAGTTACAGTGTCAGGTTCCTTTTTTACTCCTTTTTTTAAAACGAAATCTCAGTAACACTGTCTTATTTAATTTTTGTTGAAGTTTTGACAAAACTACTAGAAAGCTGGATCTTGAACTAGCTTATCAACAAAAAATAAATACCTGACTAATCTACATTGTGACTAAAAGAAAGAAAAAAAGGAAAAATAAAGAGACTTATTTATTAAAAACATTTATTTATTCCGTTTCGATTCTGACACAATCATTGCTAATTCACGCTTTACCAAGTGTAAAGCTTAATTAAAATTAACATAACAAATATCATAAATTACAAACGACATAAACTAACATACTTTTAAGCCATTTACTGCAATAAAAACCTCAAAAAAAGTTGCAAGGGTAGAAGTAAAAAGTAAGAAAGAATAACAGAAAAAATATTGACACAGAAAATGCTATGAAAATTTTACTGGCGAGTAAATAGAGAACTTTATAAAATTACATAGTTTATTTTTATACAAATTTTGTCTCTTATTAATGCATCTTATACTTTAGAAATTGAGACGCATAAGGCACGGCGAAATTACATCTATCTTCATTACATTACTCCTAATATAGACACTCTTGGTAACAATGTTTTATAAACTATCTTGCAAATCGTGGTATGTACAAAAATACTTATTCTTTTTACTATCTAACTTAGTAATCATACAAACTTTGTACTTAAAACCAACGTAACGGAACGAACACGCGTAAAACTTCATTAAATGCTGTATTGTGATGATATTAAAAGTTAAAATTCTGCACTTGAAATTAGAAAAAAATAATAACGTGCAAATTAGTATTTTTATCTCAGCAAAATACACGAAACTTAAGTAACAACACTTCACAGTGTCCTTGTGATAATTAGAATCGGTCCTAGAACCGATACTCTTCGAATCAGGCACGCGAGTTTTCTCTCCTTTGCTTTTCAAGCTGTTTCCTATGGTTGTGTCTTTTTCTTGCGATTATTGCTATTAATATCACAACAATAGCAAGAGCGACCGCAATACCTATCCACCAATACATACTGTAATTTGACTCTTTTTTGTCTTCTTTCGATTTCTCGCTACCAGTATTTGTATCGACATTTTGCTTTACACTTAACTCAACGTATCTCCTCTCTGTTGTTGATTCAACACCGTTTTCATATTCTATGTTGTCAGTATTCTCATTTCCTGGATTTTTAGCAATATTTTCAGTAACGGCGTTGTCTTCATCAAAGTTAGCATCAAAATCGTAAGTAAGGTCACGTTCCTTATTTAACTCAGCGGGGTCCATATAGTCGTCTATGGGTTCGATAGAATTGAAAAGAGGATCGAATTGGTTATCTAAGTATTCTTCTAGTAAAAGGTAGTAGTCTGTCAAGCCTGTGAATTCGAGACCGTTTTCTTTCTTCGCTAACAGATCACTGACAAGCTCTGGCCATTTAACGCTGTAGCCTTGTATCATGACTTCTCTGGAAAAGAAGATTTCGGGTTACAATTAATTATCTTAAATACTCTCTTGACCCTTTAAAGGAAAAGAATCTATTTTAGACGAACAAATTTTTTTTTGGAGTCGGCGCCATCACTATGAACATCTCAAGCATCAACTATCAGAGCACCGACATTATTATTTCTATACTTTTAGTAATGATAGGAGGGGACTCTGTACCTGTCATAAGTTTTGTCTTAAAATCACTGAAATCCTAAGCGTAAAGGAGTTCCACAAACAGCTCAGCTTCACACAATGTTGACTATCTCACGTAACAACACGTCAACATTAAGATTCTAGTGCAAAACACTATACGTGCCTTTAAAATTTAAGGGTTTCCCTCGATTGCACCAAGATCCCATCATCAGATCCCAACTTAGCATTAATGGGACCAACTAGAAGGTATAACCTCTAGGTAGGCGAAAAAAAATTCAAAACGTTTACCAAATTACTATGATATGAGGTAACATGGCCACAAAAAAAACATACAGTCGAATTGATAACCTCCTCCTTTTTAAAAGTCGGTTATAAATACGAATAGGTGCTCGTAGCGCAGTGGTAACAGCACTTTGGTAGTGATACCAAAGTTAAGTAACTTATGGCGCGGTCGTGTTTGGACGGGTGATCATTTCGACCATATAAGTGACGTATATAACGAGCAGCTCCGTGCTTCAGAAAGCACGTTAAGTAAATGGTCCAAGCTAACATCTGTTGTTAACAGTCGTCAAGCCTAGTCAAAGGCGTCTTGACAAAATCTGACAGCAAGGTTTGCCTTACAAACAGCACTCCGCCTACTTATACTTGATACTACAAACTTAATAATACTACTTTATACTTGAGAAAAGGCCGTTTCCTAGCAGTGGGATGCTTCCAGGCTAACTTTACTTCAAAAATACATATAAATTAACCTTTACTACTAAGCACAAAAGCTGGCCTATGATTCTTAAGATCAAGAAAAAAATATTCTTCTAATAATATAAAAATTACTTCAGAAATCTAGGATTCAACCTCTATAAACTTTTTTTTAAAAAACTCTATTAAATATAAAATATGTACCTGAGTCGGTCGCTGTTTTCGGCAACATGTTTGATCAAGTCGGACTCATCAGACATTAGTTCTTCTGCAAATGACTGATATATCTGGTATTTGAGAATCAGACCCATGAATTTTCTGAAAAATAAGCATATCATTAATGGTATCGTGTAAGTATCAACTGGATTAATGATTTTTTAATGACAGTTGTTTCGCATTAATAAAGCTAGATGTGTTAGTTGCATTCTTGTAGGTATCGTTTAATCGCATCGGCAGCGATATTCGCAGCATGCGAATGAGTTGGTGTTGGTGCTGGTACTAACAGCGTAAATGATAATTTTCATTTCAAGGAAATCCATCCATCCACCCGTTACGGGAACAACTATAGTTTCTGTATTCTTTGTATGAAACACCATACACATTAACGCACATCTATCAACTTCGTGGCGTCGCCCAGACCCATTCTCGACGCGTTTATGGCGAGTCGCTCAATGATTATCAACTACGCTGAACTGTCACAAGTTATAGCAAACGCAATCCACGAGGCGTTTGCTATCCGGTACCGATCCTATGCCGAGGTGATGCTGATCTCTTGAAGCTACGTGCTTTCGTATGGTTGACGCCTGACTGGTACTGTTTTCACTACGGGTGGATGAAAGGGCCTTCACTTGACGATGATTTAGAATATTTTTGACACTCATAGTGTAATTTTGTATTCTTATGAAATGAAATAAATAAATTTCCTTTGGACATTCCCACACATCGCCATCTAGTCCCAAAGTAAGCTACTCAAAGCTTGTGTTATGGGAGCCAGACAACGGATATAATACTTAAATATATATTTTTTGTAAATACATACATGATATACATAGAAAACACCAAGACCAATACAAACAGACATGTTCATGCACACAAATGTTTGTATTGTGCGGGGATCGAACCCGCAACCCGCTGCGTAGTAGGCGATTGCTCGACCAATACACCAGACGGGTCCTCAAAATAAGAAATAAAATTTGCGCACGGACGGGATTCAAACTTGCAACCTCTGGCAATACGGGCCAACCCTCTTTCCATTTGAGCTAACATCGCAGCCACGGCAAGTAATTTCTGGTCTCTTATGAATACGTCGTCACGCATGATGTCAGCGTCATCTACGCGACTGTATTGCAACAGTGGGCTAAGCAGTTATTCATAACTTAGGAAATTACTTTTCTTGTAAACTTAAGAAACATAAGACTTACCCAATAAAAGGTTTATTGAATAAGACATACGGGTCTCCCAATAGGTCTACATTGGATGTTTCTAACTGAGAGAATTCTTTTCGGAACTCGCTCCAGCTCGATGCTACGTCCGAAGGAGGAATGCTTCCTGATAGTACTTTTAACCTCCATTTATCTGCTGCCAGGTAGAAATTTAACCTAAAATCGAAGAAAGATTGAAAAAAAACACGACAAGCATACGTTCAATTTTAACATAAACCAATGGTGGTTAATCGAAAGAGCTAATAACCTTGAAACATTGATGTTAATAAATGTTTAGTATAAACATGTTCTTGCACGCAAAAAGAACTTAATTCAAGTGAAATGGATTTTAGTGATGGTGAAATTGTTTCTTTGTTTTCTTTAAAAGTTAAAATTGAGCATTAGAAGTGTGAAGGGTGTGAATGTTTGTTTCAAACATCATTTTTAAAACTTACCTAGCTAAATCCCTTAACGCCAGTATCATTTGCAATATCATTCGATGATGGTTTTCGTTTAGATTAAAAACTTGTAAATTAAACAATTCGTTTCTCTCTAAGGCATGCGGGCTCAAAGCAAGCAAGGAAACAAATCCAGGTATGGCTTCGTATATTGCTGAAACAAAAGGGAGATAGTTAATAGAATACGTTATCTAAAACAGCTCAAAACATCACAAACAACAACTTTTGTATCTGATTAAAATTGTTAATTATTTTTTTTACAGAGAAAAAGTCCCATCATTATTTTTATGCACGCCGCTGGAGCGTAATCGGCACGTTGACGTAACATCAACTGCATCTCAGGCTGTGTGCGAAGTAGGTGGTGGGGATCCCTAATCGATGACAGCGCTCCCAGTGGCCAAAAAAGACATCGTTGGCGGACTTCTGACGTCTTTCACCAATGCAGTACAATAAATGCGTCTTCGTGAATTATATTTTATTAATAAATAAAAACTGACACTATAGAATAACGTAATTGTTTACGAGCCAATTATTCAATGGTCAGATAAAACTTATCAGACTGATAAATTATAAAGCGGCAGATTTAAAAAAATACGGCTACCTATGATTGCTGACGTGACGTTATATTTTGTTCGACTAATATTTCTTATCTGACTATTGTAAAATCAGCCCTAAATAAATTATTACAATATTTCATCGAAATAACTTCGGTTTAAATATTTTTCTTAATGACAGCCAGCTTTTTGACATTCCAACGTCCGCCAATAGTTCGTGACACTGTCGTTGCGCACGGACCCAATACAGTGATATTTATATCATTTCAATAATTTTGAACTTAGATACAAGTAAGCATCGATTATACATCATTCATAACTTGAATTATTTCCTCAAACCCCTTTGCACAAGTTAAACCAAACACTAAGAGGATTTGTACGAGTATTCTCACCTGAGTACCGCGGGGCTTCCCTCAGGATATACGAGTTATTACTATACGTAGCCATCGCCTGTTTGTAGGCTATCTTCATCGCCGTCTCGTGTGCATCCAAATAGTTTCCTTTACTGACGTCTTTGCACGTAGCAACCTTAACTTTGTTGGGCTTACAACTGTCCACAATGACTGGAGGGCATGAGGTGTTAAAAAGTGATTGCTTCCATAAATCTGATTTGATTTCGCCCAGATTTAGTTCCTTGATGAGTTCGGATGCTGCTTTGAAAGCTGATTCCCCGCCTAGATTCTAGAATAAACAGAAAAAACGCATAAGTAGTATTAAAATTTTAATTTTTCAAAAAACAATTAAAATCATGCGAAAAATAGAATTTAGTACCTAATCAAAACATTCAGCTATCTTTTTCTGAATCACTACTGTGAGTTATTAAATTACTTTTCATTGGAAAATCGCACATTAAACAATGAATATCACACGTCATCTTGACGCGATTGATTAAAAAATAGGAGCCCTGAACGGTTTCATTAAAATGAAACAACTTAAAAAACAAGAATAAAATAAATTAACTTCTCTTTTGCAATAACATGAAAAATAATTTTATAAATATATATAACCTGAATAGTTAAAAGCAGGATTGCTAGGTTTTATGAAGCTTACAAAGGTGTCAAAATATCGGAAGCTCAGAAATAATAAGGAACTTGGTAGCAATCCCGTATCTATCTATTCTAATATCAGAGGCCATGAAAGTTTAAAACAAAATTTACCTTAATTTGCAGATTCGCAGATACTTTCTGATACACAGCTGGATGTTTTGGTAACAAACTGTCTATTACATTAGACCAATCGTCTCCATTTAACGATCCTGTAACAGAGTACGTAATAAGTACCTATTTTAGTGCCGTCAAAGAGTTAAGTATAAATAATAATGTCAGCATTTACGACTAAGATCAACTAATAAACAAATAAATATGCGCTAGACAATACAGCAATTGACGTGGTTTCGTACTATGTTTTTTTTACTTTTGTTATAAATGCCGGACAACTATTATGAGGAGGCGTCTCCCATAATAATTAAATATTAACATCCATGACGGATTCTTATACTCAGCACACAAATATTTGCCCCTAGCTGGATTCAAACCCGCAAATCAATCTAGATTAAAGCTCATTTTTAATATTAATCTATATAGTTGGAGCTTGCATAACCCTTGAAATGATTGGTATTTTGTGATAGCTTGGAACTATAGCGATATAAAATTACTTCTGAAAAACTCAAATAAAATGAAATAAAATTCGTTTATTTGGTCAAAACTTGGTAATTTGCAGATGGTGTTAACAACATTGAAAAACATAGCTCTCACATTATTCCTTTTCACATGGAACCTAAAGATATATAAATATTATTAATTGTGAACCTGTTTGTTTGTATTTTAAATCAATTCAGTTATAATATAGTATTAATTAAAAATGTATTTAACTTCCTGAATTATCTCTATCATCCCAAAAAGGCTTTTAGCCATTCTGAATTTGCTGAATTGTTCTAGTACTGTTTAAACAAATACACACAAAAAATAGTTACATAATATTATGTAATGAGCCAAGAGTTCTTTACCAACAAGAAAATTAGGGGTCAGCTTTTGTTGGGTAACCATTGAGGTATACAAAAAACGACGCAACCTCCCAGGGGTGGGTAGTTGCGAATATTTTATTACTTTGTCTGGCTTCAACGGATTGCTTACTTTAGTTTCTGAAATAAGTAGTGTCTGCGAATAATAAAAGAGACTTAGTACTAAGATCTTAAGGCGTCGTTAATACTTTGATACTCGAGATTTTTTATAGCAAAGTTAATTCGTTCTGTTCGCAGTTAAATTTATGTAAAATTTGTTATAGCTAATTTGATTAGCAATTTGGGTTTTGTATTAGTTTTAAGCTAGCAATTTAAACTTTTTCTCTTTGAAGAATATGGTTGACACTAAATATTAAATACTCAGAAAAATTAAAGCCGATGTCATTTAGTTTCTAATATAAATTTAATTGAAAATTAGGCGAGGGCTTGCCTAGTATACATTAAAGGTGTTCATCCTTTGTATATTAGAAGAATGCCTTTAATTGAAGTAGAGGTATATTATTTCTCAAACTAGGTGACAATTAAGCAACGCAACGATACTAATGCTAATAAACAAGGTTTCTCTTATTGTGATTTGGGTTTCTTAAGGAAAGTTGTTATCTCATTTGTTCACCTCCATCGCAAACCGATTTCATTCACACCCTGTATTACTATACAGGGTGTGAATGAAATCGGTTTGCGAACAAACAATTGAAATATATTAAGTATATAAAATGCATTTTTCTTTGCTAGTCGAATTTTGTAAACAATCTTGACATTCCTTTTTGACAAAATGATAATTTTTAAAATAAGATAAACACAAATCTCACAACGTTTATAGGTAATTCATCGTTGAATACTGAGATATTTTTAAATCATATCGGTTGGGCGTGGTATGTCCCAACACCCTAACTTCACCCTATATCTTTCATGATTTTCTTTCTTTAATAATCTCTTGCTATTATAGTAAATTTATTTATACCCTTCAAAATAATTTCTTATAAATATTACTGGAAATTTCTCGGTCCATGCTCCTTGACGATCGGCGAAGGTTTCGTCTGATCCTGCAAGGCTAGCATAATGCCACCTCTTTAGTCGGCATATACAAGCTCATAAACATTAACTTGTGTCAGATAAAAAATAAATTTAGTTATATATTTTTTTTTTCGGTTCTGTGTCTACTTACTAAAGAATAAATTGCAGTTCGATAATTACTACCGTGTCTGTAAAATAAATATTATTTTAAAAGATTAAAGTGCTTGTGAAGAGGGAACTTTAATAAGTGCGCGGCATCATATACAGCTTCGTGGTGCTATTACAGCATAGCAAAGGTGCGGCCAAGGGACGATGGGACTGGAGCTGATTTTTAAGGTAAGTGGGCCATTCAGTTTCCTGTAATATAAGGAATTATTTCTATACATAGTCTTCCTCTCTTTTATCTCGTTCATCTTACTTCATCTCTTTTTCTTTACGTATTTAAGTTCCCGCATGGAGTCGGCTATTTACACGCCGCTTCATTTCCCCAAATATATACTTGTCAAAACAAAATAAGGGCCGAGGTACTTTTTTATTTCGGTGTAAATTATTAAACATCTACATATTGAAAGAAGTAAAATATTTAGTATACAAACTCTTTGATACCTAAACTTTTTAATATTATAGTATTCATCTAATACTGGCAACAATTTGAAATAAAATTTGATTTAATTATTTTTTTTTGAAAAATTTGATTCCATTTTCTTGGCGTTTTGCTTTCCTTAGTTTCTTGGTTTATTAGAAATTATCAGAGTTCATTGATATCAAAATCGCCTGAAAACACGTGTAAATTCAATCGCCTGAAAACACATGTAAATTCAATTATTTAGTGCGATGGCCAAGTCTCAATATATTTATATAAAACATTAAAGAATTTTAATATTGATATGCGTCACTATAAGATGCTGTTAATTATTACGTAACAACTTAATGCATCGAGTACGGAGATTCCAGACACAATTGATTTTCAATTGTTATGGACCACGATCGTGGTCTTAGAGACTGGACTGAATAAATTAATAACCGACTTGGTATTATATGGATCTCACAACTTTTTACCGCAGAACAACTGAGTTGCGACTTTGCGAGACTTGTTTTTTTTGGACAAGTATTGTTTTTGATGGGATTTCATTTTGTTTTCAGTAACTTTACATTGTTTTTATTTTTAACCTTAAATGTGTTTTTTCTTTCAAAAACAAATAAACTTTTTAATCATTACAACTTTAATCATGACAAAATACCTCGTGGCCCTTATTTTGTTTTGAGTAGTATATTTAATTAATTGAACTGAACGATATTTTTTAAAAGTTAGATAAAGATTGTTTACATTATTGGACTAGCAAATAAAAACGGAGTTTATATTAAACAGTATATTGTTACACAATGATACTCGATCCTAGTCCGTCCCACATTTTTTCTTAGTTCTGTAATAGTATACTTCAGCACTAAAATACATACTCACTGTGTGTGACTTATGTAACCCCATGTATGTCATTGAATTACGCATTCTTGTTATGGAAAAGCTGGATGTTTGTTATGGATGTGTCCACGATGTTGAATGCAGTTCGGCTATGATATTGAAATTACTTAATATTAATTTTCAGATGATTGAATTATTAAAAGAATATGTTATTATTTAATGTTACCTAATTATTTAAAGATTCTTGGGACACAGGAAGATTTTTTTCATTTTGGTAATAGGAAGTTGACTCTGATTGGATGGTTGTGGTTAGATTTATTTCAAATATTGTAACTATTAAAATAACAATCTAAGAGGCTACCTTATTTCGGGACGATCAAAAACTAAATATTTAATGAAAATACATATTGAATTAGCAAATTCATACAAGTAAATATTTTTGTAAATGTTCAGATACGGAAACGGATGTCGTCCCCGCTGTAATTTTACAGCTTGTTAGGGTTTTGATTTATATAAAATGAACCTGCATATCAGAATATGTCCCCTTCCTATTTGCGTGTTATCTTTTTACCTTATTTGTATGCTATTTTGTTGCAATAAATCTCTTTGAGAAGAAACTGAGGATGGATACTGCGTGTTTATTGTTCAAGCATCCCACACGGGGTGACAATATTTTTTATACTTACTTAATAAATAAATCGGTAAATTATCTCCAACCGCTTTGTCACCCAGTAGTCGTAACGCAACATACTTGTGTAGCTTCGTGTACAAAGGCTTAACCCCCTCCCAAAGTTCCTGGGCCTTGAGTATCGCTCCTTCGTATTCCACTAGGGAGTTCCAATATTCTTCCAGGCTGTTGTTGTAATCTGCGAAATAAATTGTACGTTTTACTTACTATAATTATGTGAAGGACCACCTGAACATAGACCTCGCTCACAGTTTTCCACAGAGACCGGTTGTGAGCGGTCTGGATCCAGTGTGATCTTCACAAGGTCACCTGTCCATCCTGTCGGTGGACGTCCTACGCTGAGTTGTTTTTGATTCTACTCTATCTACTGTATTGAAAAATCAGAACTCTTCATAAAAGTCTCATCACGATTTCATCAAAGTCAGTTAACCGAAAAAATAACTCAAAATTGTGACTGAAGACCGGTCGACCACAAGCGCTATTATAGCAATTAATTTTACTGTATTTCAAAATAATCTACTGTGGTAGCATCAAACATCATTTATTACTCTCTGCTTTTTGAAATAATGAAAATGCGTCTGCAATAAAATTGTTGCAGCTCAAGAGCTTTTTGAAAAACCGGTTAAGTGACCATTATTAAAAGTGGCTGTTGAACTTTAAGTTGTTAGGATTTTTGTTAAATATTTTTGAAAACCGTGGATGAGACCTATGTTCAGCAGTGGACGTCCTTTGGCTGATAATGATGACGATGATGTGGCTTTTAGCTCAGCATTGTGAATAATTTCTCTAATATCAAATAATTCAATGTTGTAGTGATTTAATTATTACCTTTCGATGCATTTCTTAGCAGCGGCAGAATTTGTTCAACGTATTCCTTAAAATCCGGTAGATTTTTCTCCCACGACTGTTTCATTCTTTTCAACGTTGCTACGTCTTGCTGCGTCGCTAAACTATTGTGGAATTCTGTTAAACAAACCTTTCAATTATGAGTGAAATTTTAAATTATGTAACTTAAAAAAATATTTTGTCTTGTATGGGGTTCCGTAGCCGAATGGCAAAAAACGGACCCTTAAAGTTTCGTCAAGTCTGTCCGTCTGTATGTCACAACCACTTTATTCTGAAACTAATAGTATTACACAGTTGAGACTTAGTAGGTAGAAATATCCTGTTAACGGCTACACAATTCTTGTACAAAAATGCTCCCCTACATGAAACTCTACACGCATAGGTTTATTTAGTCAAACCTATGGGTGTAGGGTGTGTATGAATAGGTCTTTTAAAATGACATTGATGTCCCCATAACCATTTTCTCTAAAATTCTAACGTATGAGAGATAGACGCTTTTAAAGTGGTAAAATGGGCGTACCCCCTTATCTAACTTTTAAACTAAGCGAGTGTAAATTTTGAAAAAAAATACATGATGTAGATTATGACAAAGAATTTTAACGAGATCAAATTAGTAGTTTTTGAGATACAGCATATTTTCAATAACCGCAAACATAGCTTTGTTATTCATAGAAATACTAAGAAAAACAAAGTTATATTTGCTGTCAACCAAAGATTGTGGTATTTTGGCTAAGTGAAAGTAAGTGAGTGGAAGACTAGTTGCTACTAAACTATTTATACATAAATGAACTGTCGTCTTACCTCGTAACGAGCAAGGCGTCGTTCCACAGTCATAATCGGATGCGAACCTTATTTTATGTTGTGCTGCAAGTGCGAATGTTACCAGCTGCAAGAAATTATAACAAAAAAATTAATCGTATATTAACAGCTTATAATAAGTGGTCCTTCATACGTACGTAATATTAATATTCATAAATCAAAAATTGCGCCCGGGTGGGACTCGAACCTGTAACCATCCGGGTAAAACGCTCTTCCAATAAAGTTACCGTTCTGTCGGTCCGACCGTGCGAAATTTCAGGTCTCATGCATGCGTCGTTACGCGAGACGTCAGCGCAATCTACCCGTCTATTTATACAACAGTGACAGAACTGTAGCTCAATTGCAGTATTTGGTTCGGTTAGCTAGAAGTTGCAGATTCGAGTCCCGCCCATGCGCTATTTTTGGTTTCTTATTTCATCTTTAAGAATATAAAATATGACACTGTGAGTGTTGGAAACATTCTAAACCATTGTATTCCAATAGGTGTTTCTGTGTAAGCGAATCGTGGCTGGTGATCAATATTAGAGGTAGCTCGAAATCTATGCGAGGGTAATTTTTGAAGAAGTCGGTTGTACTGTATAACTCAATTTTCATATTAGGCATAGACAAAGATGTTAATGCAAAAATAATCTTTGTGGTACATTCTTGTAAACTAATCAGCCGGTAAGACGTAACGTATATTCAGGGAAGAGCCGGAGTTTACTATCAAACTATGACGCCACGTTAGACTTTAGTAAGCGGTCATAGCGGAGTACTACCACTGTGCTATCATATTAGTGTTTCAATAGCTTGAAAGACACTAAATAGGGCAATTAGTCCCTAATCCCAAAGATTAGATAAGTAACATAGTTAAAGTGGAAACATACACGGCGCATGCCATACATGAGGAAAACCAATTAGTAGCCGCGAGTCAACAGACAACTAGCGCCATCTAGGGGCGGGTCGCAACGACATGGTTCGTGTTTAAGTTATTATCTTACACCTTTATAAAAGAGCAAAATGAGATTTAGGTATTTATTTTATAGGCACTATCTACCAAGCTTGACCTACGCGAAAATTAATCAAACAATTCATTTTGGTTTCAAAATACTTAACTGAATATGAGCGAAATACATCAACTACTATTAAATATTAGTACTAATGTCGCAGCATCAACTATCAAAGCACCGACCTAAAATGGCTTCCTTTCCTTTTAACGGTTAAAAGTTTATTTAAGACTTTTAGTTTTTTCCGAAAACTAAATTACCATAATCCATAAATACTAGGTAATGTTCCTATTCGCCCACAAATACAATCGTTTCAGTATCTATGCGATGTATGTTTAAATAATATCAAGGCATTTTAAAATCATATCCAGTTGAGTATTCGAACCGCTGAAACGATGTTTAGCGGTTAAACCGTAAATATATACATTCTGACAATTATAATATGCATATAATGCACAATCACACTCGCATTTAAATATAATGTATGTTTGTATAAATATTTATATTACCGTATAGCACGTATACACTTTTATGATCCGAATGAAGAAATGGAACCGGATGAAACGGACTAGGCCGACCGAAAATGAGATGGATGGACTGTGTGAAACAAGATAATGAGTGTGAAAGGAGTGAATGATTCAGTGTAGAGTGATAGAATAGTGTGGAAGAGAATCACATACGCCCCAGATAAAGTGGGAACAGGGCATGAGAATAATGACACTTACTTTTATCCACTGACCAGTACCAAGCTGAACATTTTCTGGCTGCAGTAAAAGTTGAATTTTCCGCTTTAGTATATCATCGTTATTAACTAGAGAGTCTTTGTGTGGTAGCTTGATATCTTTCATAGTTCTCGGCACGTTTGTTATAATCTTCTTGTCTTCATCCAACTGCAAAGAAATATTAATTTACAGTTCGAATATAAATAAATAAAATGTATCCAAAGGATGATTTTGCACTGATTCGAATCCGATAGGTCATTGATGCACAATCGTATTTAGATAGGTTTGGCTATTTAAGAAATTGTTTTTTCTGCTTCCATAATGTCTTGTTTATTATTTTTTGAATCGGATACGGATGAGTTGCAAAGCTTCTTAAACAACATAATTAGATCAAAAAAAATATATTTAGGTTTTGCTATAGTATTGGGTAAAAACAAATTTCGGTGCACTCTGTTTTCAAAAAGATTCTCTATGAGCAATTCAGTACCAAATAAAATGATTGTGTCAAGGCATCGAATGTTAAAGTCATAAAACGATATTTGCGATGGATTGCTAGTTTAAAATAACTCGACAAAACATGCCAGATAATTGGAGTCGAAGCGAAAAAAACTCTACTCATTGTCATAAAAATGAAACTGTAACATTGAGATGTTTGTAAACATTTTCTTTGTGTTTCCCGACAAATTCCTTTGTTTTCGTGCCCTTGATATTTTTATAGCAAGTCAACTTTTTACGAAACGCTCTGGCTCTGTAGCCTATTTTTACTCAAGGTCTTTTACAATATAAGTTCAAGTACTTTTATAAACACGCGAGTAAAAATGAGTATAACAAAACACAGTGATTATGCCACAGTTACAAGTAAAAGCGCCTTTCAATTCAAGAAGTGAAGTGCTGATACAGCACTGCATTCGCCATCGACCATCATTTTAAGAAATTCTAAGGTTAAATTGATAAACATTTTATAATATTGAGCTTTAGCCATCAAATAAGAAAGATGAAATATTTTGAAAAGTTTCAACTCCGCCGACCACAGCTAATTCATACCTATATATAAGCTAAAAAAATGATAGTATGCAATTATTACAACCCTATCATAATACAACTCGATCAATGTAGCGAATACCTTGCTGGTTTATTTTGATCACGTTTTGCTCCAAAAGCAAGGCATTTTTTTTTATCTCCCCGTCATATCTCCCATGGGATTGTACGGAATAAAATATGCCCGTAAAACGGTGTGTACGTTTACGCGTTAAACGATTTGAAAAAGGAAAGTGTGACCAATTACGTGGCCCATTTGCATCAAATGTTTCAAGTCTTTAGAACTGTAATGTACAATGTACTTGACACAATTTGGTAATTTGTTCATAACAACCTTATTTATAAGTGTTTTGACAATCTTAACAAGTTTCAATTCAAGTGGCAGGTCCGAAATAGTTTTGATAAAAACTCAATAGTATATGCTTACTAGTTCTAATCATTTTCTTTTACAGATCGAGGATTAGATTGTCGAGAAAATATTTAGTCTTAGAAATTTTGATGCCTTACGGCCGATCCCTATAAGAAAACTATAGTCGGTAGGTAGGCAGTATCCTTGTCTAATGGCAGGATTTCCTACTGCCAGAAGTTTTATAGGATACAAAATCTAAATATCTCTTCTCCTTTAATCTCTGGATAACCATTTTTATCTCTAGTAGAGCAAAGCACAGATAAAATATAGGGAACGGTCGTTAGTCTGCAGCTTCATACCCTTATCTCCAGCCCTTTCGGGTTTCCTATAAGCTCTTCCCATGTCGCCGCTGCTCGCACAATACAATCGTCGGCATATTCTTCCTCGACAAACGTGATCAATGACTCCAGGAATTGTCTGTCTTGCTCTTGCTTATCACCGCCCGAGGAGGTGGCACTGAGAAGGAAAACGTAGAAGAAGATGCATCGCACTGTTGTAGGCCTCATATTTGATCTGTGGACAAAGAACATGGAATTTGAACATCATGATAATAAACACTTTTTTGTAGCGACTGTCCTAGAGACTTGACACTGGAGACCTGTGGTTTTAATACTCATGAGGGAAAACATAGTAGAAATTTTAATTTCCCATTTTTTTCAGAATAATTGATATTTTCAGTCGTCCTATCGTTTAAAGGTAACTCTTTGACCCCTTACACACATTGAACGCGCGCGCTGAAAACGCGCTTTAGCGCTAGCTTCGATGTAGTCGTCAAAATTCAGTACATAATTTAACAATTACCAGCTTTTGCATCGCTACTGTGTCGATGCTAACGCTCGTTAGCATCGCGACTGCATTGCTGCTAAAAGGCGCAGTGTGTAAAGGGTCTTTATTGCGCTACCTTTTATTGAAATGTACAATTTAGGTGCTCTTATAGTATCTTATCTTCTCGCTATAAGCGATCTTTACTTGTAGCATAAGGGGTTTTATGTCTATGTTTAGACCTTATTTTTTACAGCAGGTAGATGATATTCGTTATTTTACGCAGGATTTTAGTGTTAATCTCTAGCCGATTGGCGCTATCTTTCTGACTCATTAGAGTCTTTGCTGAGTAACAATTATGCCGGCCGTAGCCAGACTTCAAAGGTCAGATTAATGGCGAAAACGTTACCTATAAAAAGCCTTTACAAGGGTTGGCAGCTTATAACTATTCATTAAGAATACTCTTGGTACCTTAGACGGTTTCGAGTAACCAACATCTATTAATGTAAAGAATTTGATCAACGGGTTAATTTGTGAGCGCAAAGTTGCCGCATGCGCCTTTATCTTTATCTATTTTTTATCATAGATAGGTATTTGTAGAGCTATTTTGTAATTGAATATAAGCTATAAGGCTTGGATATTTTTTTTATTAATTTGTTTTACAGTTTTTTAAGTACAATTATATAGTGAACTTATTGAATAAAATAAAATGAACAATTTTGGACACCAATCACATAAATTGCTATAATCCTAAAGTACAATGCATTTGTGTTATGGAAATAAGACACAATTGTGGTACCACAACACTCAGACCCGAGACAATAAAGAAAATTATGATTTCTACAGTGACCCGACCGGGAATCGCACCCGAAACCTCGGAACAGCGACGCCTTGAAACCCAGCGTGCTTAGCCACTACACCACGGAGGGCGACGAACATTCACACGAAGTAACTTTAATAATACTACCAATAAAAGTTGAGTTGAATAGATAAAATGTGTTTGACAGTACAAAACAAGTAGTTAAATTATACCCACACTTTTTTCAAGCAGAGGAAAAATACTGAAAAGATTGAACTAAAAAGTTTCGATGCCGGACTTTTCGAGGCAACTGACTTCGCTCCACAGAAGAGTTCTTAAAAGAGAAAAAAGTGAATGAAGTCGGCAACCCTGCCCACAACGGCCCATTCATACCCTGAAAGGGTCACAGTGATGAAAAGAAAATTAAAGACCAAGCATTCATAAACGATTGTTGCTTCCATCTTTTGAACGCATCCGAGAGAAGTGTTACACGACGATTCCCGATCCTAGTCTGCCCCACATATTAACTTAGTTCTGTAATAGTATACTTCAGCACTAAACCACATACTCACTACGTGTGACTTATGTTACCCCATTGTAATCACTTAATTACACATTCTCTTCGTCATAATACGTTCAATACATTACAATTCTTATGACTATCTAGATTTGAAATATTATGATTATCGTAAACGTCGGAAGTGTCCACCAAATTGAATGTCATTCGGCTATGATATTAGAATAACTTGGATTAATATTTAAGTGATTTAATTATTAGAATTGTATTTTATTAATTGTATATTAATTATTTAAAGATTATTGGGACACTTTATATCTGCCGTATAACAAATGTTCATTTTGCCGCCAAAAGGAAGTTGACTCTGATTAGTTGGTGGAGGTTAGATTTATTTCAAATATTGTAACCATTTAAATAATAATCTTAAAGGCTTACTAAATTCAGTACGATGAATAACTAAATAATTAATGAATTTATATATTTAATTAGCAGATTGCTTATCCCTAGAAATAAATATTGCAGTTAATATTCATATATGGAAACGGATGTCGTCCCCACTGTTTTCTACAGTTGTTCAGGGTTTTGATTTGTATAAAAGCGAGCTTCATACCAGAATATGGTCTCTGTTTGTACTTACTCTCACTTTGTGCCCCATCTTTGTGCTATTTTGTTGAAATAAAACTATTGGAGAAGAACCTGGAGATTTGAACTACGTGTTTATTATTCAAGCACCCCACACGCGGTCACAGAAGATATTAAAACTACGTCAAGTGAAAAAGGCAGGGGATTTTTTATGTAAATTTCACAATCTGAATTGTACCGGGGAACGTAGACAATGGAGATTTGCGGAGAATAATCAAACAATGGGTTTATAGGTAATTTTAAACATCCTTACCGATTGTATTTATAATTTGAAACAGAAAAAATCTTTTAGGTATTTATCGTGTAGAAGTCTAATAAAAGACATGCCTAAGATCCCTCGAGACTATCAAATTGATGTTCGTTAGGTTAGTCCCTAATTTTAGATGTTACAAAATTGCAAAAAAATGTACATATTCAATAGCACTATCCCTTAATGACAAATATTTTTATCGATCTATCCGAGTTATATTATGCGATTTGTGGTCGGTTGTCAACTGTTAAGCCTGATTTGCCAGGATCTTCATTAAGCGGCTGTCAGTTCAATCCAATACGGATAGGAAACGGCAGGGCGATTATGTATCTTGATAGCTGTCGTGTAATTCATTATCAGCAAGGGACCATTGAAAACCAGCGCCAGGAGGCCGATTCTCGCGGCGATCGAACTTTTTTTTGTGTGGTAATTCGATTGCGAGTATAAACATTTTACCTAAAAATCAAGTAAAATATCTAAACGTAAAAAACATATCGAATAAACAAAATCTAAATACATATAAAGTTACCCTGAGACATCAAAAACAATTTTTTCTTCGACAAAGAAAATTTGATCGGTGAACTTTTTTTCGTATACGAATTGCACGAGAATTGCCGCCCAGGGCTTCTCTACAACTTGGCTTAATGCTGAGTGAGGTCTTCTTGATTTGGAAATTATCGACATACGGCACACCGTAGCACGCAATGGCACTGGTTGGCAAAATTTCTTCTTTGTTTTTTTTCTTTTTGTTTGTTATTTTACTTTTTTGTGTATCCCTGTGAGTGTCTTTGTTATTATTTTGTGAGATTCTTAAAATGTTGTTCCAATAACAGTAAGTAACGCAGTTAGTATACCAAAGCATTCGTTTACGGCAGCGATGAGGCTGAATGATACCGATAAGAATGCAACTAATACATCTAGCAATGTTTTCTAGATTTGCGAATTTGCAGGCCGCTTAAGAATGCGTTGGTGGTACTAACGGCGTAATATAGGGTAGTGTTAAAAAAACGCGGGCGCGGCTGCCACTCTATTGCCCGTGGAGATACGCATCTAGTGTCGTAGCCATAAGTCTGGCTATCCAATTAAAAAACAAAAAAGTAAGCACTCGCTAGTGTTTGACGGCGCTGAAAAATTGTGTAAGCAGACACTCCTAAAAGTTAATTAAATGTATTTATTTTATGGCAATGTTACATATGGATTACAATAGTGCCATGTTCGCTCGTAAGATATTTAAATCCACCTTGCTATCTGTTTCTAAGGACGGCTGATCAGGTGATGCAGTTGATTGTGAATTTGTGACAGACAATTACCTAGCCTATGGGATTATCAAAAATGACACTGTGGTAACTGAAAAAAATTAAAAGCAACCTCTTCAACGATTGAAAATATTGCTTAGCTATATGTAAAGTAAAAAGTAAAGTAAGTCTACACACATCCCACTGCTGGGCATCCTCAACGTTGAGGTAGTTTGAGTTTGAGTCCATTACGCGGGCTCAGTGCGGATTGGTGGAGGGGTGTTTGCAAGGCAAGTGGCTAACACTGCTGTCAGATGTTATCAAGCCGACCATAAGGCCTCTAACTAGGCTTGAGACTAATATCAACTGATATTAGCCGGGACCATCGGTCTTACGTGCCTTCCGGTTTCGGATTTATATGATTATATTTTTACGAAGATCGCGTATATTTTCATTAAGTTACATTGTAGTTAAAAATACTCATTGATAAAATAGAGCAAGTTAAACCACTCTTCTGAAAACAAAATGCAAAGTGGATACAATTACTTTTATCATCTTAGACACACATACGAGTATAAACCAGGAAAGCCCCTAAAAATAACACGAAAAATGTATACTGAAGAAAAGCCGTGATTTGTATAATAAGATATGAATATTGCATTTCCCTATACTTGGGTTAGTGTAAGTAATATTTATTTTTTATTTTCATTTGCATGGCATAAAAAGTTAAGCATTAGCAATTTAAAGTTTAGACATCAATGAAATACCATGTTTAATGCAGATAAATGATTACGATTAAGATTATGTTTCGTTTTAAGTCTAAGTAAGTACATACCTTAATCTTAATATGTTTAAAAAATATATAAATAAAGCCACTCTGTTTTTTTTGGTATTCATCAAATGATTTAAAATCCCTATGTATAAAAATAAATCCATACTATCATTTCCCTTGGTCAAAGCATCACGCGTGAAAGGCGGTACCGATTTGGCTAATTCTTTTTTTGTTGTGTTTGTATTATCGGGAGAAGGTTCTTATGAAAGGAAAAAAATTGCGGCTGAACTGATTTTCATGATTTCATTTTGTCAGGTTCGTCACTAAAATGATAATGATTAAAAATAGGGGATCGAGGCCGGATGGGGCCAAAGGTTAAACAAACTTCACTGGGTCTGCTAGTTTTAAATACTTTTAACTCAGGCATGAAGAAAATTAATCTTCAGACAATCAAGCCAGGCCCATAATGACTTTGAAGTTTGAGCTTCTAACAAATGATTCATTTTAGCCTAGATGTGATGCGATGCATTTTGATTTTTAAAATAAAATACTTACCAGTAAATCACGAATTGACATGATGATAACCATAGACTTATACAAGGTGGAACTTAAGAAAGTTCATAAAGATGAAATAAGAAACCAAAAATTATTCGCACGGGCGGGACTTGAACCAGCAACCTTTTGGCAAACCGGGCCAAACGCTCTTACCAATTGAGCTACCGTGCTGTTAGTCCGACCCTGCGAAATTTGTGGTTTCTAATGAAAACGTCCATTGCGTGACGCTTAGCGCCATCTAGCCGTCTGTTTATGAAACAGATGGCCCAAGCAGTTATTCTTTACAGAATAAATTCAACTTGGAAATTGATGTCGCTTCGCTATCTAATGCTTTAGAATGTTTTTAACACTCACAGTGTCATATTTTATATTCATAAAGATGAAATAAGAAACCAAAAAATGCGAAATTTGTGGTTTCTTATGAAAACGTCAATTGCGTGACGCTTAGCGCCATCTAGCCGTCTGTTTATGAAACAGATGGCCCAAGCAGTTATTCTTTACAGAATAAATTCAACTTGGAAATTGATGTCGCGTCTTGGCCCGGTTTGCCAAATGGTTGCTGGTTCAAGTCCCGCCCGTGCGAATAATTTTTGGTTTCTTATTTCATCTTTATGAATATAAAATATGACACTGTGAGTGTTAAAAACATTCTAAAGCACTTTAGAAAGTTGCCAAAATTTTGGAGATGAATGAGACCATCAATATGAACAACTTGACTTATGAAGTACAATTAAAAATGAAATGCTATAAATATTTTTGTTTTTATAGTGTTTTGTCACCATACAAACTTAATAATATAAATTTCACTTGTAAAAAGCAACCCCGCAAGGAATCGAACCCCGTGTCTTACGCTATACGGGCGTATGCCTATACCACTCGACCACCGTCACATTAGCAAGCCTGTTAATTGCAAGCGCTTACTCAAACGCGTAGGCTGCTTGACATTATGAATGTTGCGAGATTTAAAATAATGCTATGTCATACCAGTGTTAAATAATGTTCCAACACTAATTTCCACGGATAATAAACTCACAGGTTATCTGTATACGTTATTACTCGATGTCTTTAGGATCTACTACAGGTATATGATGCAGACACAGTAAGTCTACTTTGATACGATATGTAGGAGATCAATTGTATGTTATTTCGGATATCCAATGACTAATGTTCTTTGATAAATTTAAAAAGACGCGGATCCCAACACATAAATGTGATGAAATGAAGTTTGCCAGGACCGTTTTGTCGGATAAAAAAAATAACTTGGATGAAGCGTTTCACTGCGGCCAAAGCTAAAACGAAATATCAAATTTTTGACAATTCGCGTTGATAATTTCAATTTTCTGCTGCACCAAATATCCCGTTAAAAATATTCTTATTAATATTCTTAAATATTCTATTTTTTATATAACTTACGTTAAAAATATTCGTATTTTTAAGCTATATTAAAAAAAAAAACTTCGTAATCAATGAAATAATCAACACGAAAACACCAATTTTGTTTCAGTGTTTTTTGAGTGCCACCTGGTTGTTCAACAGAGAAACTATTTCGAGACGTCCGCACCTCCAAGCCTTCTGACTGAAATAATGTTGTAAAATGTACAACGTTGTCTCAACGAGACGAGCGAAAGCTTATTAAGTCTAACCTGTCTCGCAGCCCGTAACGTCTATGTGGAAACATTTTCTATAAGCAGGTAAAGAGAAAATATACCATATTGCTTCGCAGACCTTATTCTTAGAATTAAGATATGTTTTTTGATATAAAATATTTTCTTCATATTGGAAATACTACGAATGATTTTAGAATAGCTATCATCAATTTGATTTACAACAAACTTCTGATACAGAGAGTGAACAATTCTTGAAAAGTCAAGTAACTTTTATTTGAGATCATATTTTAAACCCTTGGGAAATCTTTCTTTAAAAACCTTTAAAAATAAAAGCAGAGCTATATCTACTACTGAGGATTCTGAAAATAATCTGAAAGACAAACTGTAAAAAGCTCTCTCAATTCGATAAGTATTAATTATCAAGGGAGCAAGAGAATTTAAGAGATAATCAAGTAATTTATTTTTTCTAAGAGCTCCTGTCTATCTTCGTTCGCTAATTATCGGTTCTACGAACTAATTAAGGGCAGTTTTTTGGTTCCGGTATTTGCACGAAAACATCCCTAAAGGCTCCTTAATATTATAAGGTCAAATCGTTTAAGTGTAAATATTTTAACAGTGTTCTTAAATACATCATGGAAACAGGGCATTAACGTTATTGTTTGAAACATTGAGTTTTTATTTATTTATTTACCTTTACGCAAAAGAAACATTTTTTAAAACAGCACCTGTAAATGTTAAAAGATTTCTACGTCATCGGCTTCGCCTCTTTCATTTCATGTTCGATTCTTTTTTCTGAAAACTTAATCAAAATAAATAAAAAAAAGTAATACAAAAAGATCACCTTTATCTCTAATTTTCTTTAAAACTAGCGTATAGATCCTAAAATATTTTGTACAAATAATGTTTTATTTATTTTGCTTAACCGCCCCTTTAAATTATTTCATATAAAACGAGGTAAATATTTTTTTTTACTTCATTCGATTCGCCCCGGCCCCGTTTCGTACAAAACTATATATAACAATAATATACCTACCCGTTCTCGAGTTAATTGGTAACATGACTTTCTTTTATACGTAAGTATGTTTTATTTAGTCTATTTTTTATAACACAGACAAAAGAAAGTACAATTGGCTCACTAAATGCTCAAAGCATTATCTACCAGTTACCCATTGGTTGAAGCAGAAACAACTGAGGCGGCGTAACACACAAAAGTAACAAATTAATGCTAAAATAATAATCCTACGTAAACATACTTTATTGAATACATTTATCCATACATAAGGTAACAGAGGTAATAGGGGAAACAGAGAAAAGACTACTCTTGATTTTCAAGTACTACTTGAGTGTCAAGTATACTGAGAAAAAGATCACAAATTGTCATTTTAAAAAAAAAACATGTCATGTGAAGGTCAAAATTTATGTTTAATACAATCTGAGCGTCAGACCTGATATATTGTCAAAGTAAGGGCCTTCCCACACGTACCACAACCACACCACTACCACAACCACAACACCTGGTTGGCCATATATTTAATATTGAAAATGAATAAGAACATTCACACGTACCACATTTTACAGTCGCTATCGACTTCTTTGTGATGCCGATGACATTTCAACAACATCGCAATCACAACGCAACCACCAGCGATACCAAGAACAAGTGGCCAAAAAAGAACCATAAAATTAATATTCAACAAGTAAAAACTGTCAAACGAAACCGATTTTCTGTGTCAGTAAATAACTTAAGTAAGTAACATTTGTAGCTCATAATGAGATTACCTTTCGTTCAGGTGATTTATACTCTTCCTGAGTTAAACATATTAGTTAACCGCGTGATAAACAGTCGACACAAAATATCGAACATACAGCTCTAGTGTGAACTAAATATTATTTCTTTATACAAAATATTCGTAAATATGCATTACCTGTGTTATTTTGTCTTAACTTTTTACGGAATTAACTTTTATAGAATATAATAATCTGCATACAACGTACTTTAAATTTGAAGCGCATTGGTAAATATAAGTCTAATATTAAGTGGCTTCGATTTGGACTAATTTACCTTTTGAATGATTATTTGCTGGGATTATTTCGCTGTAATGAACAACAATTAATCACCAATCAAGTCACCGTGTTTCAGGAGAATAATAAAGAGATAATGTTTTATTTGAAATATACAGTTTCACATATTTTTTAAAAATCAAATGAAAGAAATTTTCAGCGGACCTTCATGGGCTTCCAAACTGACTGTCAGCCGCCAAAACTTGCTACATCGCATCTCCCATCTCTTTTTATGACACAGTTTGCTGCTAGTGACATCTCGCTCTTGTCGTTCTATTCCATGATAATAATTTTATGAAAAGAACCGAGGACAACATTGACATGGTTGTAAAAATAAACGCAACTGCAAAAAGCTGCAGCGACACTATTCCCACGTAGGTACCACTGCTCGACCACATTTTGACGCTGCGATGTGGCGTGGTTGTGGTACGAGTGGGAAGGCCCTTAACCTCTAACCATATTTAGAGAAGCGGTAGGATTGAGCTAGTATATAAGGTAATGTTATAAAATTATGAAGCACAATTACATTACGTGTCAGGATGCTCAAAAATTGGGCGTCATTTGTGATGTAACGCATGTAAAATCATTTTCATCAATCTTGAAAACCCAGCACCACACTAATAGTTTTTTCTACTTGCTGAATCAAAGTAACAGACGTTTTGGATTAATTTGTAAATTGTAAAAACATACGAATCTCTTTATACTGCTAAAGGCCTATTTCACCTTTGCCAAATAAGCATCAACAAATGAACAATTCAAATATGTCATTTCGTTCGAAATATTGGATAGGTACGAGTACTTAACGCTAATGGCAACTTAATCAAATATTGTGGAACACGCCGTGAGTCTTCACAAGAGTCCGTCTTATTTCCATTTGGCCAATCTTCAAAACGTCGAGAGCAGGTAAGCCGGCTTTCATCGATTCATGTTGTTTCAACATTTCGGTCAACCGCCTTGGGACGGGTAGTTTGCCAAGCCATATTGATCCATAAATAACTTGAATGATACAGGTAGTAAAGGCTGAAATGGGTCGCAATTTGGACGTTGATTCAGACTGGACCTTAGGAAAACAGACAGGTATTAAATAAGGTATTGAACTTCATACACAAATTAAAACGCTAACACTCGGTCACTTGGGAAATCAATGGAAAAGGCCTACTTATCAGTGTACATCTTACGGCTGATTGTCATGGTCTTTGAGAAATAATACACTTGAGGTCATCCTGTAAAAGTGAGGTATATAAGTGTAATGAGCACGAGTACTTCTAATTTTAAGGTTCCGTACCAAAAGGTTAAAAACGAGACCCTATATTTAAGACTTCGCTGTCTGTCCGTCCGTCCGTCTATCCGACTGTCCGTCCATCCATCTGTCTGTCCGTCGGCTACCAGGCTGTATCTCAAGAACCACGATAGTTAGACAGTTGAAATATTTGCAAATTATGTATGCTTATTGCCGCTATAACAACAAAAACTAAAAATAAAATAAAATTATACTTAAGGGGGCTCCTATACAACAAACACGTTTTTTGCTCAATACCAATAGGGGCAACAGGTAAAAATAAAAATTGGTACATAGCCCTTCGAGAACGAGTCCGACTTGCAATTGGCTAGGTTTTTATATTTATTTGAAGAGCCAATCCAGTCACGATAACAATAAATGATCAATTCAAAACAATGTTGACGAAACATTCTTAAGTATCCTCGTTAAATACTACTCGTAATAATTAAAAACTATATTATTTACGCAAAATCTCTAACTCCAGTAAAATTTGAATTTGTATTTCGTAATTAATTAAGTTCAATCTATGAGAACCGTTATTCCTTTGCAGGGAATAAGGGATTACATCAGGGATAAGCCTGATTTCAAGTTATTAAAACTTACTCAGTGTTCCCCACTGACACCTGAATAAGTTTGCTTGAAACAATCAGAATTCTTAGAAGTTCAAATGAAGTTTTACAATGTTGAGCAAACTAAAATAGCGATAGTTTCTTGATAAATTAGTACAAAAATCAGTTTGTATTTAATCGCACTACAAAAAAATACACTTTGATTATATTTGCTTTCGTATCGTATTTTCACGTTGATATTATCAGATCTTTGACGAAAGACTTTGTGAAGATTGCAGGATCACAATGGATGTAGACCGCTTGTCATCGGTCGATGTGGAGAATCGTGGAGTAGGCCTATGTTCAGCAGTGGACGTCCTTGGGATGATAATGTTGATGATGATTATCTGATCAACATTTATTTTTAAAAGTATTAGTAATAATACAAAAAAATAATATATATCACCTATGTAAGTTTGTAACACCTAGTTTGCATGCATGAATAGATGAAATGAAATGAATACGAAAGATGATGCATACTTGAAAATTAAATTTACTGCAGGCCCCTTAAACACTGTAACTTTTAGCAGTGTGTATGGGGTCTAAAATGCTTTAGTTTTCGCATGAATTACCAAAGGAGAAGTAATACTCTTAACATGCATAATACTGAGTTAATATCTACAATCGAGGTAGTGAGCACGAATCTGCAATAAGTTCGTGATTTATTGAAATTCAAAATAGGAGTTCATAATTTATACATTGCAACATGTAAGGTGTAAAAAGATTAAACATTGAATATTTACCATGGTTGTAAAATGAACCAGCAGTTGGCGATAATAATATCGCTTACATTAAATAATTTTAATCCCTGTAGTAATGAAAACTAATAGAGAGGTTATATGGTGAACGATCCCTATGTTATCTATCTAACCCAAAGCAAGCGAATGGACAATCGTTACTGAAAGTACCTATTCAGAGAGCATGGACGGTGCATAAAAAGTAGGTCAGTATTAAAACTTATGGAAAACTCAAAAAGTGGTCGAAATTATCAAGAATGAAAAAGGTACCTTAAAACACGTTTGTATTGGACACAGATAAATCATGGGACTCTGATGTGCTTTTACAAGATTTGTTCAAGATTTTCCATATCGACCGAATAGGAACACATCCAATCCTATATTTTCTGGCTCACCATTCAGACCGGAGAATTTTTGATACTCGACCGTTTTATGACCACGGAATTTTTAGGCTACGTGAATTGTGGTTCCGCGCTGAACTGTAAGACGGGAGATATTATATAAAATTTACTAGCCCAGTCGTGTTCCGTGGTATATCTGATGCACCAATCGCGAATGGAAATGACGGCGCGCGGTAAACGTTCACTATGCATATTTCATAGCCTCGGTGACCTGATCAAAAAGGATTGTGTCTGACTTACCTATAACTGAGCGGAATATTTTGTTTGCGAACCCGAATGGCTACGGATAAAAGTTTCGTGGATAACTAAGTAGAGTTTTGAAGTGACAGGAACAGAATACGTAACGATAATATATGGTTGACGCTTAGCGGAACGTAACAAATATTTCTAGCAAGAAGAGTTTTCCAACCGTAGGGACTTATTAATATTTTTTTAACAATATTATCGGCCTGTTTCACATGGTAATGTCCACTATTTTTTACGAAATGGCGTTCCTTAGTTGAATTATTTGTTGGTTTATGCTTATTTTTCGATGGTAAAACAGGTCTAGCAAAACTTATAAAAAGATCATCGTTGATACTACATAGTGATTCTTAGCTTTGGTTATTACATGGTTATATTAGTTATATTCCTAAATTTTAAACATGTTTTGAAATACGCAGTCAATTTTTAGGGTTGCGTAGCCAAATGGCAAAAAACAGAACCCTTGTAGTTTCGTCAAGTCTGTCTGTCTGTCTGTCCGTCCGTATGTCACAGCCACTTTAATCTGTAACTATAAGCATCACACTTTTGAAATTTGGTAGGAAGATGTATCTTGTTAACCGCTTTACAATTCTTACTTAAAAATAAAAATAAAAATATTTAAGACTAGCGGTCCCCCGCGACTTCGTCCGCGCGTTTTGAGTTTGCTCCCTCCCCTCCCGTCGCAGCGTCATGTAATATATCCTAAAGCCTTTCCCGATAAATAAGCTATTCTAATCGGTCCAGCAGTTTCTGAGATAAGCGCGTTCAAACCAACAAACTCTTCAGCTTTATAATATATTAGCGCAAGCGCACGTTGTACTTAAGCTGCGAACATTATTTTGGTGCGGAGTTATGTTAAAACTGTGATAGCTCCTAAGTTATTTATTGAAATCAAATGATATAAAGGGCAAATTGGTTCTAAATGAAATGCTCGTGATGATGAATGTATTTATTTTGATAAGAATAAATACCTGTGTGTATAATACACCTCTAAAAATAATGCATTATTTTTTTTACAAATTTATTAACATAAAAAAGGTTGTAGTAAGTCAACCATAAAAGATAGACATATGCTGTCGCGGACTTTATTATAGAATTTCTTATGTTGAACAATCCTGTCATACATGATTTTTGTGTAACTTAAGCGGTTTCCGCAGCGTATGCAGCGGAAGCTCTCAAAAGGAATATCTTTCTCCCGTTTTCGCAACATTTTTCGTTTCTGCTGTGGTCTTATGAGTAATATCTTTATGTTATATAGCCTAAAGCCTTCCTCGATAAATGGACTATCCAACGTAAAAAGAATTTTTCAAATCGGGCCAGTAGTTTTTGAGATTAGCGCGTTCAAACAAACAAACAAACAAACAAACAAACAAACAAACAAACAGACAAACAAACAAACAAACTCTTCAGCTTTATAATATTAGTATAGATGGGGCTCCCATACATGAAACTAAAGCCATTTTTTTTGTCAAACCTATGCGTGTGGGGTGTCTATGGATAGGTCTTTTAAATTACATAGAGGTTCCTAAAACTATTTTCTTTTAAAGTGTAAAAAAAATGTAATAATGTGTGTCAAAAAAATATATAATGTAGATCTAAAGTAACACCTTCAACGAAAATTGGTTTGAACAGGATTGAACACAATGTTTTTAAGATATAGCAACTTTTCAACAACCGCAAACATAACTTTGTTCTTCATACAAACACTATGAAAAACAAAGTTATATTTGCTGTTAACAAAATATGGTGGTATTTCACTACGTGGAAGTAAGTGGATTCCCTAATTCAGTGAAAGTTGGCACGGAACCCTCAGTGCGTGAGTCCGACTCGCACTTGGCCGGTTTTTTTCCGACATTTTAACTGTAATGTTATGATTTAAGTAGATAATGTGATGAGATTAAGATATTAAGTGTCAAGTTGAATCCACGTTTATTTCTTACAAAGTAGTTGCTTCTAGATATTCCTTTCAAAGCTTAATCATCTAATAAATAAAACTACCGACACAGCAACCCGATGGTCGTGTTTTTCCTGCTCAGAATGGTGGTCACACAAGTGAAAATTATTGCTCTTCCGAACGGCAGGACTCTAAATTGAATTTTGTAGTGTAACGTGGAACGGGATTATTTGATTTGTAGCTGCCTTGTTACGGTTGCCGATGGCATTTCTAACCATGACGTATTGGGTTTTACTGGTGTAACATATAAAAAATGTCGTCGAGAAAAAATACTCAATGTGATGCCACGAAATGTTCAAGTTTAAAATTTATGATTTTTTATAAAGAAGGTTCGTGCTTGACATAAGTATCATTATTTTTAAGAAATTAGATCTTCAGTAAGTGATATAATAACTGAAGCCTGAAAAAAATAAATTACTATTTCTTAAATTTAGGGCTGATTTTCTTCTGGTTGTGATAACAATAAAGAATGTTATCTGAAAAATAGACACTTCCTTTCTATATTTGTAATGAATTCCACCCTTTCTATTTATGCGCATTTCAAACAAGGATTTTGGATGCACGATTTCACAGCACCATTTAGTTTCTATTCATCGTTCGTTCCGATCACATGTACTTTCGTTCAAAAAACTTTAGTTCTGACATTGCGTTTTGCATTTACACTAGTTAAGCGAGTTCTGACACGGTTTAGAACTTGTCTGTTACAAAAGTTTTTGTATTTATACTCCTACCTACTAGTTGAATCGGACAGATTTGAATGTGAATTTAAATTATCTTATAAGTACCGAATATGTATTACAAATTTTAAAACCATTTACTTATAATTACAAAGTGTATAGTTTTTCAAACGACTTTTTATGCTTTTATATATGTTAGAACATTATACAAAACCTTTTGCACAACAAACTGAAACTTAATATAAAATAATAATTATTAACACTGTCCTGTTAGTATATATGTGTATATATTAAGCTACCTCTAAAAAATTAATTACACCATACAATTTTAATTTTGTTCTCAGGAAAAACACATTACTTGTATCATTTAATTCATGTGGTGTGCAATAAAGTGTTTCTATCTATCTGACTCTCTATTCTGGCTTACGAACTGCGAGAAAGATTAAAGTACCGACTAATTACTGTCATTTCGGACGCTTTGCCGGAGCAAAGACTTGATTAACTTATAGTAAAGTTATTCAGGTTCCAGGATAGATTCACTGCACATCTAAATAAGTTATTACAAATTAGGATATTATTGAAGTGCTCATTTTTGTAAGGAAGAATAAGGGTCTTTTTGAAACTAAATGTCAGACATTATCAACCCGATATCCAGGGCAACTCGTTAGACCCCAGTCCTCCACAACATGTTTTTCGCGAAATTGTTACGTAATGTCAATTAAATTATTTAACATGTTGCCGCACAAAATGAGAGACCTGCCCTTGAGGTCTTTTAGGAACGTACTGCGCAAAATACTTTCAGAAAACTCCTTTTATTCTATAGAGGAGTTTACGAAATTTTGTTCTGATGGACACATTAAACGCCTATTTCCAAGCTAGACCACACAGCATTATTTATTAGGTTTAGGTATTATCTGTGACATATTTTTTTTGTATAATGCATGTTAAAATTGTATTCATTTGACGTCTAATTATTAATGTTTTTTATATCAAAATTAATTATTGTAATAATCTTTTTTGACACTTATAAATGACATTGTTAATTTAAGACGACGACAGCAAATATTTGCCTACCGAAACATCGGTAAAACACGCTGAACCCATTATTATTGTTTCTATCAATCTGTACCGTGTTTTAGGCAAATAAATTTCATTTCATTTCATTTATTCAAGAAGAGACGACTTCTTCTATCATCTATCGGCTAAATTAATATCTCGCTACCGAGAAAACTCCGAGCATGAAAAATCTGTTTTAAATCAGTGTATCAATTCTGAAGTGTATGTGTTCGCGCAAAATGTTGTTTTGTAACCCTTGAGAAGTTTATAGTAATAAATACACCTGTTAATAAAGAATATTTTAATATCTAAAAAGATAGCTTATTAATTTCAGCCGCCATCGGCTATCGTATTTATATCCCAGCTTTAGGCTATTTTTAAACATGAATAATTTACACATCATCAATGACGTTTTTGCCGTGATCACAACGATGGCGGGCTGCAGGTAGACCGCACCCAGATACATGTTTCGTTATTGATGTTAACGTTGTTCTTGAGAAGAATGTATATATATATTTATTTCTTGGATGAATTTTGTTTACTCCAACAAATTACGCTTTAATACTTTTGAATGTCCAAGAGAATACAATACATCAAACAAAAAGTAGGACACCAACTACCTAATTCGAGCTTCCTCACACAAGAACTAATGTTGCAGTAACAAAATTAAACAATTAGCTGGAAGTTAAAACTTTTACACACAGTAATTAGCCTGGTTGACTAACTGAAACTCATATTAGAGCAGTTTCAGTTCCAGACACAGTAATTACAGTGGTAAAGGCAAACAATTGTTTAGAAATTCTAGAATGTTTTAACTTAATGAAACTTAAGTTTTAATCGTACATACTTTTTGTATGTCACTATCAATTGTTAGTATTATCATTAAACTAATTATATTTGTTCCAAGAATCTTATGTATTTTTGTTTGTCTTTTGTTTCACTTAGCTTTTTACCGATGTTAAATAACGGAGATAATCAATGAATTGTGTATGTATGTATATCACATAAATACATTTGGATACACGTTAGAATTTGATAATGTTTGAGTATGTTGATCTATGAAGGCTTCTAAACTCGTTTATAAATGTACGTACCTACGTCCAGGATTTCTTGAAAACGAGGATGGTTCTTTTTTATTCAATCAGGTATATTTTAACTAAGGGTACAGTGTAAGTTTCATTAAAATCAGTACAGTGTTTTTTAAGATACGGTTAAATAACTATATATCATTAAAAAAAAAGAATTGATTTGGAGTCGGCGCACGTGTGTAGACTGTTGATATGCAAGCTTGAAATCATTCATCGATTCCAAATGTATTCGTTGCGCTTTACTATAAGGCAAATGCGTTATTTTATTTATACGTTATTAATAGTCAGTTTTTTGAAGGCGGTTTTATTTTTATAAATTTGATATGAAACTTTTGAAGAAGGTGAATGAAATCTATGCAGCTGTTAGCCCACAAAGTAAGGTAGTTTTTAAGATACGTATTTTTTTCTAGTATATTATTTTGAAAAAGAGCGTGATAAAGATTTTTGAAACATTCTAACCATCAGAAGAAGCTTATTTAAACCTCTTTAAAAATCCTATCACTTCATAATCAAATCAATTATCATAGGCTAGGCGTGAAAAATTTGATAGTAGGTGTTATTCCTGTCCTGTCACCACCCAACCAAAGCGAATAAATAAGAAATATTCTAGTATCTCTTAATCCTTAAGGCAATGCTTTTACCAAATTCAAACATATTCATTTACGATAGCCAATTCCGCTGGCAAAACCGCAGTTATATTTGGCTGCTTGTATTATACAGACGGTAAAGTGAACGTATGTGTAAGCTCAAGCTATACATTTCTACTGTAAGCTTAACTCTTGTTGAATTGATAAGCTCTTCGGTGGGAGTTCAAGACAAAGTGGTAATGTTAGCTATAGCTTGACTTGTAGTAGAGTGTACATTAGTACGTGTTATAACTGGGCTGGAATGGATGTGCGTTTGCCGAGTGCGGTACAAGATATAAGCAACTAGTAGGCTTATTTTTAGTACTAAAACCTTCTGCTAAATTACTGTTTAGAAAAAACTAAATTCTGATACAGCCCATAATAAAACCGGCTGGTTCCTAGTCAGAGAATCAGCATGAATCCAACGCGGTTACGCAGCCAGCATCATAACCTCCTTGCCGCAATGAAATGGTTTTGTTTTTGGACCATCATCATCATCATTATAATCAGCCGAAGGACGTCCACTGCTGATCATAGGCCTCCCCCACGGCTTTCCACAGCGACCGATCACTAGCGGTCTGCATCCAGTTTGATCCTGCGATCTTTTTAACGTCGTCTGTCCATCTTGTTGGTGGACGTCCTACGCTGCGTCTTTGGTCGAATGGTCTCCAATCTAGAACTTTCCTGCCCCAACGGCCATCAGTTCTTCGCGCTATGTGCCCTGCCCACTGCCACTTAAGCTTACTGATTCTCAAGGCTATGTCCGTTACCTTGGTTCTTCTACGTATCTCTTCGTTTCTGATTCGATCTCGTAGAGAAACACCGAGCATAGCTCGCTCCACCGCTCGTTGTGTGACTTTGAGCTTCTTTATAAGGCCCATAGTTAGAGACCACGTTTCGGATCCATATGTCATCACTGGTAAGACACACTGATTGAAGACTTTCGTCTTTAGACACTGAGGTAATTGAGATGAGAAGACGCTCTTGCGCAGTTTCCCGAACGCTGCCCAGCCGAGTTGGATTCGTCGATTGACCTCTTTCTCGAAGTTGGACCTACCCAATTGGATCACTTGTCCCAGGTAGACGTAATCGTCGACAACTTCGAGAGTTGAGTTCCCAATGGATACTGAAGTGGGTACAACAAGGGAAGTCGACATAATTTTCGTCTTCTCCATGTTCTTGTCTTTGCCACAACGACTATGTCATCGGCAAACCGGAGGTGTGTTATGTATTCGCCACTGACGGAGATGCCGAATCCTTCCCATTCCAGGAGCTTGAAGGCGTCTTCCAATGCCGCTGTAAACAGTTTCGGAGATATAACATCGCCCTGTCTTACACCTCTTCGCAATGGAATCGCCCTCGTATTCGTGTTTTTGGATAGGTGGATGTTATTTTATTATATATGTTGCACGTCATCCTTTAAATGTTTCTTGTTTGTTATTAATAAAGTAGAAAATATATTTTAAAATAATACTTGCAAAACGCGAAAAGAGCAGCTGCATATAGTAAATATTACATAAATGTGTTAAATGTAGGCTTTTTAGCAGTGTTCTGGTTTTGCCATTGTCAGGGAAAGGCTGACTGACTGTATAAAATGGTTTTGAATGGAGTTAAGTGTAGATAGATACATATTACTTTATATATTTTTTAAGTTACGATGAGGGTGGCATTAAAATGTTTTAAGAAAACCCTCTATTAATATTTTATATATTTTTTTCGTGTACTTGTGTGCTACGTTACGTGTGGAAATAAAAATCGTATGATCTGCTTTTTTACGTATTATAAGCTTTTTTTATAACACAATTTGCATAATAACTTTTTATGCAAGTTGTATCATTTAATTTTTAATTAAAAAGTTATAAAGTGCAAATAAATATTGACATAAGGTGCAATAACATTATCGAACTATTTTGTTTACTTGTTTTGTTACCTACGGCTTTACTGCGCTCATGTGTATTATGAGACAGTAACATTAGTTGGAGATCGGTTGCTTTCATATTGGGGCTTATACAAACACAGCCGGCTTCATCCAGTAAGACAAATTTGTGATAACCGACCACAAATGGTGAAATATTAACAACAGCAGTATCACTATACTGCTGTTGTTATTCTGCCCCCGGGGTATTCCGATCAATAATAAGATCAAGTTTAAAAAAAAACCGATTGAAGGTTCCATAGCAAAAGTTTCTCATATTCATAATTAGTATTTCTAACCTATTCGGATACTGACAGAAAAATCACCTTCTCATAGACATAGAGGGTGACTTTGTTTTAAAACTAAGACCAGCATTTAGCATCGATGCAGTCGCGCCTTAGTATCAATGCAGAAGCACGACTGCATCGATGCTTAAGCGCATTAGTATCAATGCAGTCGCCAAAATTCAGTACATAATTTGTCAATTTTCAGCTTATGTCACACGACTGTATCGATGCTAAAAGTAACGTAGTGTGTAAAGGGTCTATGTTTTAAGCAAATAACTTCACAAGATATATAACCTGGAAGTTTTTAGAAAATCTGCCATTTTATCACGTGAAAGAATTCTCACAAATTCAGCCGAAAGTTTAGTAAAGTTTCTCCTTTGAAAGAATGAAATGGGGTACCTGGTGGTTGGGTTTGCCCGCAGAATGACAAATAGTCGACAGCTAAGGAGAAATAGGGATTTTACAGCTTATTACCGACTATTATTCAGGAAGGCAGCCGTAAGTATACCAATCATTATTATGTGTTTTCGATTAAGGCTTTCGTTCAACTGAAAGCCTTAATCGCAGACATGTTGAACATTTATAAGAAACATGATCTCACTACTTGCTTTTAATATAAATAAGTATTTAGCACGTGACCGTTTAAGAGACTTTCCAGAGACAAAAACTAATATGCACTAAAAAGCCTTAAATAAATTCTTGACTATCGAAGGAAAGGAATCCATTTTAGGCGAAAAATTTCTTTTTGAAGTTAGTGCTCTTATAGATGATACTTGAGACGGTCAAAGTGATGGCGATGAGTCGCTTTTACGTTTTAGTAAAAAAATATTTTATGTATTAATTTGAAGTGATTATAGAAGAGGGTGAGGGTGGAGGTGCACTGGACTCTGTTCTTTAAGAAGCTACAAATTATCTCACATTAATTCTGTCATATCACTGAACTCCTAAGCGTTAACGAGTTCCACCATCAGCACAGCTCCACAGTGTTGACTATTAGACGTAAGATTGAATCTTAATAGAAAAACAGTATACGTCTCTTGAATTTTGCACCATCATTAGATCCCGACTTCTCAGCACTTGCCAAATTGTCTGTGTTTTGTCTCGAAGCGCTAGTAGGGCCCAAAAGATAAGGAGACATGTTCTTGCCCCATACGGGCCAAAATTGATTGATATTACACTAATTATTGACGTTCATAAGTGGCATTTTGTGTCCTTAATTGAATAAATTATTTTTTGATTTGATTTTGATTTTGGTAACAATAGGACCAACTAAAAGGTTATTTAAGCCTCTAGAAAGGCGTTTTTTTTTTGTATATCGGTCCACAAATTACTGTGATACTATGAGGTATGGTTCATTTATGCAAAAACATACAGTCGACTTGATAACCTCCTCCTTTTTTAAGTCGGTTAATTTTTTTTTTCTTCTTTTGAAACGAAATGTTGCAGGCAATTAAGCTTTGAATTTAAGCCAGTATTACGGATTTAAAACCGTGTTTATAGTCTAAAAGCCAAATATTAGAAAAAGACATATTTATTTTGCGTTCAGTATATTTTCATACACAATTCGTGTAACTTTTGTAAATCGTTTTTATTTTACCAATGCAAACAATACTCAAAATAATATTGTATTTTTTTGCATTTGAATAAAAATATACTATCTTTTGAGCACAAAATAAAAAAAGACAGTTAGTGGTATGATCAAAAGTCATCTATGATCCGATTTAAAACTCTGCCATGATCTATTTAAAGCCACCACAAAAAATCTACGCCGATGATATTCTAAGACCCCGAAAATTTTCCACACGTATCGTATTCCGTAACGAAGTTTCTGCTAACATGCGTAGGATGTCAGCATGATCGATAGACCGCGTGAAAAACAATAATAAGGAAATAACATCATTACCCCGTCGTTTTAGAGGGCCAGCGAAATAGGTCCGGTTATTGCAGCCGATATTTTCTCGTCAGACTGTGATGAATTAGGCCACCTTAAGATAGATATTGTGCCTACGGCTATAAAAAAAGCACTGTTACTGAATAGTTTTCTATGCATGGCACCAAAAGTCTTTATAACGATCCCCAATCAAAACAAATGTTTACCAATGACTCAATTTGAAAATTACATTAAGAGTTTCCTAGTAGATAAATGTTATAACACTATACATGACTTCTTAAATGATAGATAAATGTTGAATAATTTTATTTCTAAGTTTATTTTAATAATTTTTTGAGACGTAACTCTCCTATTAAATTTTTTTTTATTTAATTTGAAATGTGATTGTGTTTGTTGTCAGTTTTATATTTATACGGCTAACGGTATTACATGTTGATACTTCTGGGCGCGTATTACGATACAATTTTGATAGGTAAGCGGCTCAGCTTTACCGTCAAATTAATAATAATAATAATAATAAAAATACTTTATTGCACACCATAAACATAATTACACAGGATAGTATCTTTGATATTCGCTATAAGTACAATTTAGGCGGTCTCATTGCTTGTAGCAATTTCTTCCAGACAACCTTCAGGTAAGGAAAAGCATAAAGAATGAAAGAAGAGGCATGGTGATGAAATTATTTTAAACAAATTTGAAGTGGACAGGTTTTTATAAAGAAACATAAAAGAAGATGATAAGTGCACATTATATAAAAATTAAATGTCAATAAATGATCATAAAATACACACCATAATACAAAATACATAAACTAATACATATTTAAACACATTTACATAAAAATATATATAAATAAATAGGTAAAAATAAATGCATAATCAGTTGCAACCAGCAGATCCGAGAGCCAATGAAGAATAAAAATGAGTAGTAAGTAAGTAAGTAGATATTGTTAAGACTATAGAAATTATAAACGAGAAAGGAAAAAGGCTTTTACTTTACGTTTAAAAGTAGGCAGCGTTTTGGACTTCCTGATTGAAAGGGGCAGAGAGTTCCATAAACGGATTGCCTGTATAGTAAAAGATTGTGAGTACGTACGAGAAGCATGAGGAGGAATAAACTTTAACCTTTAACTGGTGACATGGTTTTCGTGTAACTTAACTGGTGACGAGCGGTCTGAGAGACCGCTGTCGTATCTGGTCTTAAGCATTGAAATTAAGTATGGTGGCATACCACAGTGCTTAAAGACAGATTATTAGTATATTAAATGATCAAATTAAACATAGTAGTATACTCTTAATATATATTTTTATTAGGAACTTTCCATCACAACGTATTTAGTCTCTACAATTAAAAAAAATATGTAAGTTTAACAATTAGTGCCAATAAAAACTAAATCAACATATTATAACAAAAATACTTTTTTTCCATAAAGATAAGATAATAATCATCTAAAAAATTATAATGAACTAATCATACGTATCATTTCAAAAAATTGACAGTGATCAAACTTTGGTATTTTCACTGGCAGTCAGGGCATAGCTGTTTCGCATAGTGCAAGCACACGTATTCTCCACACGAATAACATTGATAGGTAATTTGATTTGCGATATAACTAAGGAGGACAAGTAGCACAGGTTTTGCGTATTTTTGGCATGTTCTCGGGGAGAACCCAAAATACGCGCCAAGTTGATTCGTATTTCGCGCGGAATATAAGTATTATGAACTCTACGCTTCATGTGTTTTAAAACCGCGTCTCCGGCCAATATTTTGGGCACCATCAGCTTGATACAAAACATGTGTACTTGTTACTGTCACTTTCTGAAGATTGATTTTCCTGAATTGACTCCTGCCTCGTAGCTTGGGGCATTACCGGTACTTCGTCTTCAGATGCACTTTCTTCTGTTTCAGAGTTATGATCTCTATGCTCCGGGATATAATTTTCGGGAATATCTTCGGCTTCTGAACCACTTGAGTCTTCCTGTTTCAGCCATTCTTCAATTTGACGATCAAATTTAGAATTTGCGGACAATGGAATCTGTTTACTAGAGCTTGACACTACATTCCTAGCCCCCGACCCCATACGCTTATTTTTGAAGGTTCAGAATTATTCATTGCAAATAGCAGCTGTTAAAAACGAAAAAATCAAAACAGTAAAAATATGTTAAAAAGTTACGCAAGTGGTGACATAAGGTCTGAGAGGCCGCTGCCGAACTTTACATCTATGTTACTTACCGATCTTGGTCTGTCCGGGGTAAATATCCCCCGCAACGATGTGGATGCAACTAAAATCGAAGCTACTCAGGCGCTTAAGAAAAGGAAGCGCAGGGAAGAGGGTGAAATGAAGTTTCTGAAGGCGCTCAAGCTTACTTAGGAAGATCTCGTTGAGGTCTAAATAGCAGCAATCTGCATAATTCAAAATGGGCAGGAGTAAGGCCTGAACAAGCGCAATCTTAGTAGGTATTGGGAGAAAATCACGAAGTCTATTCAATGACGCTGCAGCAGCATACACTTTCCTGGTCACCTCAGCCACTTGCTTAGTCCAAGTGAGTGCACTATCAATGTGGATGCCTAAGTTTTTAACAGTTTTGCTAAATGGTATTTGGACACCATCAAATGAAACGAGTGGTAGGTTACACCAGTCAATTCTAGAAATCTGCCATAAGCTACCCAAAACGATTACCTGCGTTTTCGTTGGGTTCACCTTGAGTCCGAAACATCTACTCCACTCCAGTATCCGGTTGAGGTCAGTGTTAACCACGTCCATAACACTGGCAAGTTTTTCAAGGCTCCCACGGGAATATATTTGGAGATCGTCTGCATACAGATGAAAGGAAGAGGAGATTTTTAAAGTAATTGAATTGATGAAAATTCAAACAGGAGAAGAGACAGAACACCACCACCACCTTGAGGAACACCTGCATTGACGTCGCACCACGCTGAAAAGCTGCCTTCAGCACAAATTCGTTGCCGGCGCCCATGCAGGTAACTACGAAACCAGTCGAGCACTGCTGGATATATGTTGAGAGAACGCAATATACCAAGCAATATGTCAAAATCGACAGTGTTGAAGGCATTACTAAAGTCTAGTAATGCCAGTACTGTGAGTTGCTTATCGTCGATGCCTCGACGGATGTCGTCTGTGATTTTGACCAAGGCAGTGACAGTACTGTAACTGTAAATTAGCTATTCGTATTGCGATTTCCCATGATATTTATAATATTATTATAATAAAACAACATAAATAGTAATATTCGTAACATTGTAGTATTATATTGACAAAATTCGTTTACACTGAGTCGGAATTGAGCCGCCTGGAAGTTGAACGGCCAAGTTGAAGCTAAACGGGATCGCAAAACGCACCACATTACAACATATGTTTTGAGTTAATAAATGTATCTTATCTTATCTTATTAATACCTATAGATTTAAAAGATTTATGAATCCGACACTCTTATTACAAAGCAAACTGAATAAAATAGACACACTTAAAAAACACATTGCTATTTGCTTTGCTATCCTTATAAATTGCACGTAAAGCCAATAAAATCATAGCAATACTTGGCCAAAAAAGGCTAGTTTCATTGGGCTTTATTTTAATTTTTCATTCAAACATAAGAAAACCACGATGAATTGTCACAAGCTCTCATTATAAAATGATACACTTTCTTACTTAAAACGTACAGAATTTCTTTTGAAACAGTTTCGAAATCGGAATGCAATTCACAATTGTCGTTTGGTTTCCCAAACGCTTGTAACCGACGTGACCACTGTGTATGGCGTAAAAAGGAAAAAAGCTTCATACTGTTTCACTCATTCGCTTTCATTTAGTTTGTCAGGGCACGATAGGGTGTCTGGTACAAGTTCGCATGTGTAAAACAACATAAAAAGGTAAAACCGTGCCGCAGTACTCCTAAACTATTGCTTATAGCACTGGTACATGCTAGGGAGCTTTATTTTCCAAAAAAACTTTTTTAGAAGCGCCACCAAAGGTAATTACGGGATCACGTTAAATTAGAGCCTCAGAATAATGACTGTTGGATCCTGAAAAGATTTAGGTCCGTGGAACCGTGATATGATTTGAATGCAACCCGAATATAAGGAATACTGCCGACAGATCTGTCGACATTATTCAGGAAATTCTAGCAAATCAGAAACACTTCCTTAATTTTTGTCGTGCTCAGACCTATTTTTCAATTTCTCGATTACCGTATGATTTTGAAAGGAAAACAACATAAAATCTACAAAAAGTATATTAATAAAACTATATTTGGATTTTTTAAGTACTCGTGTCAATATTTTACGTGCTTTTCGTTGATTTTTAATTGATTTTCGAACGGTAATTACTCGTTATATTGACGCGAGTGATTCAATAATATCCTATTATTTCAAGAACCGAGCGGCACGATTCAGCACTTTGAATCTGAATGCGATTTCATTCACCTGTTGTGAGACTGTTGCAGAGCTTGTGCAATGAGACCTTAGCTTTACGAACACTACATATTATAAAAGTAATTTACAAAAATCCATACTTACCCCTTTATTCATAATAACTCAAACAGTCTCATAAACCTATTTTAGCTATTACACACTTATGTCACTTAGTGTCAAATGATGACAGCACAAAGAAAGAACGAGACAAAACAGTATAATAGGTAAAACCATAAAATTATTATCCCTTTGGAATAGAACGACAAAAGCGAGATGTCACTAGCAGCAAACTGTGTGATAAAAAGAGATGGGTAGCAGAACCATTTTTGTCAGATGTCAAACAGTTGACCGCCCTGCAGAAGCTCGCTGAAAATTACGTGCATTTGATTTTTTATATTTAAAAGTGAAATTGTGTATATTTTGGAGAAATAATACGTCTGAAACATGGTGACTTGATCTGTGATTGATTGTTATGCATTACGGCGGCATAACCCCAACAAATAATCATATAACAGGTAGATTAGTCCAAATCGAAGCCTATTAATATAAGACTTATATTTACCAATGCGCTTCAAATTTAAAGTACGCAGTTTGATTATTCTATTTTACAAACGTTAATTTACGTAAAAAATAAAGACAGAATAACACAGGGAATGTATATCGATGAATATTTTGTATAATGAAATAACATTTAGTTTCACACTAGAGCTGCATGTTCAATATTTTGTGTTGACTGTTTATCATGCAGTAAACTACTATATTTAACTTAGGAACATGGTTATAAATCACCTGATCGAAAGGTTATCTCATTTAAAGCTACAAATATTACTTACTTATGTAAGTTACTGACATCTTAAATCGGTTTCGTTTGACAGCTTTTACTTGTCCTTCTATTCCGATAGGAATATTAATTTTATGGGTAAAACATGTTGAATAACGATAGACGGTAAGACGTTGTCAAATGGCAGATCAATGGCAGAGCTAACTATCTATACTTACGTCACGCGTTAAAGATACAACTTGCAAAATTCAACAGGCTTGCCAATGTGATCGTGGCCGAGTGGCATAGGCATTCGCCCAGATAGCGTAAGACACGGGGTTCATAAAAATCTATTCAGTAGTTTTTTATATTAAAAGATTTATAACTATTTGGATTTTAATAACCGCAAAGGTTTTAAACATCGAGTTGTGCTTTGTGTTTAAGTCTTAAGTCTGTTAATAAAACAACCAAGCACCTACTAAAGCATCAAAATGAAATGAAATACCTAATAAATCTCAAAACTGCTTTGATCTCAATATAATTGAAATCGAAATCTCACCAAAATCAGATGGACAATAGGCCGATTGTCCAAACCCGAGTTAAGGAAAGCACTTCTGTGGAGAAGGCTCTACCTCATCCACATTTCATTGTGTGGTGATTCATGAATTGTCCTCAAATCATTTGGGTTCTTTTGTCAATCTATCATAATGACCTATGAATTTTCTGCTTATCAAGAGAAATATTGAAAAAGTATTTGTTTGGGGAACCTTTTTAAAAAGCAATAGTCCACTAGTGCTATTTTTTTTTAAAATATGAAAAAAGACTACTATAATAATTGAGTACAGGCTGGCAAAACCATTCCCAATTTCGTATTTAAATTTACACTTATTGAAAAAATAGATTCTAACACTTTTTGTCCCTGGTTACCTTATTTTTCTTCCCTGCGCTTGACGTCTGAAGCAAAATTATTGACATTTTGCGTCGACAATAACAATTTTATTTTTTTCTGTTTTATCAAATATCATTTTTACTTACGTAGCTTTATCTTTAAAACATCTTAAAAAAGTATCGTAATTTTTTAAACTTTTTTGAAATATTTTGTTAGGGAGGTGAGGTAGCTAAATGGCGCAATTCAACGGCGTCGTCGAGACCTATCAAAATCGAAAGATAAAATAATTTCGAAAAGAAAAGCTCGTATGGTAAAAACCATTTTAGCGGTGGGTTTGGCGTGTACGGTTTTTCAAAAATGTAAAAAAAAAACAGTTACTTGGGCATTCTCAAGCGCGTCAGATATTCATACTACGTATGCCCCAAGTGCTTCTGGTAACAACGGTATACTAATATGCCGGTTTGCGTGGTGGGGTAGGCATATAAAGTAGTCAAAAATTCACCAAAAAAAAAACTCGAGCGCGTCAGAATTTCGGAAGGGGTGTTAAGTAGGCCCCAAGGAAGCTCCTAGCTTTAAAAAAACTGACGATTTCGGCGTGACCATAAGTTACGATGAATTTTTGAAAATGCAAAAAAAAGTATTTTTGAAATACTCGAGCGCGTCAGATTTTCATAGGGGAGGTTTATCTCGGTATCCTGAAAGCATATTTCCTTAATCTGACAAAAATGTTGGTGGGTTCTCTTAATTTGACCGGAAAGGTTTTTTGGTTTCTATTTTTTCCTTTCGCTCAGTCTGTATTACATGTTTATGGCAAATTCCTCTTTTTTGCTTGAATTCTTTACTTCGTTTTGCTTACGGTACGTCCAAAAAACAATTTGAGGATCAACAGGCTATTGAATAATATACATACATGAAACTGTACATGTTTATAATTCTTTTGTATACAGATACGCGTAACTTTTTCCGAGTCCACGAAAATTGTCGAGAAGCTTTAGGGAAAAAAAAATGAGATGTAATAAAAGTAACATAATTTAATCATCGTTATTTCATATCAATTTTTTTTAACACCCTCAGTTTTCAAGATATAATCAAAAAACCGGAAGTTTGAGTTTTTATGATGCTTCAAGTCAAAAAGTTTTAACTTTGGACAAAAATGTAAAGAGACCTTTTTTGTGTAAAATAAAATTACCTTTTTTGTTTATTTAAACTTTTTTTTCTTAAAATCTTACTTATATGCCACAACGCGTTTTCCGGAAGACGAAATGGCTCCTCCACACTCCCGGTCATGCGGAAACCGGCAGATTTTGTATTTTAGTACGTTTTAGATTATATTCTTCAAAACAAAAAAAAAAACGTGCTCGAAAATGCCGGATTAACGTTTTTTTTTCACAAGTGCGCGACCCTATAACTCGGCGGCGTCAAGGTCTTATCGTCAGATTAGTTAAATTTAGTCTTAAAACACTAAAATCATCCCCCAATATCTTAATCTGACGCGCTCCAGTATTTCAGACTATCGATTTTTTTTTACTTATCTGATCGTCTATCCTAGGCGCGCGTCACTACATATAAAGCTAAATACTTTACAAGGTTGTTCTATTAGGTCCAAGGTATCTCTCATATCTTAAACTGCCACGCTCCAGTATTACCGAAAATTCCCCTATTCGCCTCCCTAACCAACATGAAAACACCAATTTTGTCTACGCGAAAAGTCAAAAATTTTGCTTCAGACTACACCCAGCAGGTAAAGATTGTTTTATATGATAGGTCGTTGTTATTTTGTATAACCACACATTTATAAAAAATCTTGCTCTATGTGTGTGCAAAAAGCAATTAAAACGGACAAAAAAACACAATCAAACTGGTCCATCACTAGCAACAAAAAGCTGCGATTAGTCGGTATAAGCCCAGATAATATAATAGGTATAAGTGATAGTTCTTAGAAGGTGTTCCGTTAAGAGGATTACCTACCCATAGCCCAAAAAGCAATTTCCGATATGTCTTCACATAATCCCTTGTAACAGCATGATATGACAACAAACGGTTACACGGACATAGTTAGGTGCAGTCTGATCGACTTACTATAAAGAACTACAGAATTTCATACTTAAGGATTTCATATAAACGCTTCTATTTACCCGGGTCATATAATAGTGATGGGACGATTTTCATAAGAATCAAATACCGTTGGTAGTATTTTTTGCTATTGGAGTGTCTGTAAAATCCGTGTTCAACCCCTCTTCGCCTTCTTATTTTAAAGATATGTTCCAGTTTTTATGCCAAACTCACGATTGGTTGCTTCGTTCCTCCGACAATCTCCGTCTAGGCGCACTGGCACACCGCTCCACGTACGTCCCCTAGTCGTTTTCGGTGACGGCATTACGACTGTGGAACTCTCTTCGAGAGCCGAGTCGAAGGTATCATTCAAGAGTAAAGTCCGTCAATTTCTCAAAGAATAGATAATTGCAAATTATTATTTAGTTATTTCTTTTGTTCATTATTTATGTAAAATATTATCTATTTTATTTATTATTCTGTGTTTAAGTATATTTATAGAATATAAAATATGTTGTTGCAGTTATTTAAGCAGGTTTATTTGTTACTATAAATATGAATTAATTGCAACTTTTTGATGTTTTTGTCTGTTTCTCTTTTTGGTGCACCCATTGCCATCCCTCTTCATGACCTGGGGGCCAATTCTCGTGCAATTCGTATACGAAAAAAGTTCACCAATCGAATTTTCTTTGACGAAGAAAGAATGGTTTTAGATATCTCAGGGTCACAATTTCTATGTATCTAGATTTTGTTCGTCCGCTAGTTTTTGTACGTGTAGATATTTTACTATATTTATTAGGTAAAACGGTTAAACTCGCAATCGAATTAACACATGTAAAAAGTTCGATTGCCGCGAGAATCGTCCCCCTGAAGGTTTGTCTGGCAGAGAATGCTTTTAGCATGAAGTCTACCGTTGTGCAATAAAGTCTATAAATAAGTAAATTGTTAGTATTTTTATAAAGACACTTTTACCTTAGTATAGTAGAATACAAGTAAACAACAAATGCTTGTTCGCAAACCCACTTAAAGTTGCTTGTTTGAACGCAAGATTACCCAACCCTTCCTCTGTGGGCTTAGGATTAAGCCTGAGACAATAATTTGATTAATATTTCTCTGGAGTTACCTAAATACTGACGTTGCAAAAACTGAGTATATGTATGCTTTGAAAAACCGTCTTTGTTTACTGTAATATTTTTTTGGTGATTCAACGTTTGAATGACAAATTATTTACATGAAATATAAAAGCGTATACTCAGGGATTTAAATTAAATACAAAATTTTAATATTATTATCAAGAGTTAGTCAACTGTAACGTACGAATAAAACTTTACTGTCAATACTAAGATAAAGTTATGCTATTTATTTAAGAAGTATTTAAGCTATTTCAAAACCGCTCTTAAACTTAACTCCCAAGTATTTTAAAGAAGTCTATCTCCTAAAACTTTATTTACATTTACAAGGTCGATTAGCCCGCACCCATTGCGCAGAAACATTGTATGAATGATTTACAAGAGATCCCTCTTAGCCGGCACCTTTGAATAAATGATTCATGAGACCAAAAGCCGTACTAAAATGACGTTCAGCTTGTTGTGAAAAGGCTTACGCGTTATTTTAACAATTTCTTTTACATGTGTTAGTGTTCGAATCAGGATTTAAAAACAACGTTAAAATGCTTTTATTGGCATCTCAGAGACTGCATCACAATCCATGTTTTAATCATGAATCTTTCGAGTTCAATAACGGTTAAACTGATATGAGTTATTTTAATCGTACATATTCTACTAATTTATTACACGTGAAAGTATAAAATAAAATACATGTGATTGTATTGTTAAGTCAATGTTGAATTTGATTCTACAGTCTTTTTAAAGCCTAAAACAGACAAAGAAATACAATAACATTCTTGAAACTTTTCAACAAAGGTAGGTAGGTGTAACATTGTAGAAAATTAATTAAACAGAATGGCAATGAAATATGATACAGAATTGTCGGGTTAAACACAAATATACTGGAGTTCCTTTATTCCATTGTCACAAAGATGAAAATTAATATTGACAGAAGATACAATCTGTTGTAATAACCATTACCTTAATCACAGATGGACACAATTATTACTTCTCGGTGTTGAATAAATTGCTGTACCCTTGCACTTGCAATTAAGAGGAATGCAACATTGTATTCAGCGTAACCAGTTATCAATCCTAAAGAGTTTTAATGAATTATATTGAAAAAAAGTTATTTTCAATTAATTGACAGCAAATGTCTCAAGAAATAGAACTTAAAATTGTCATTTACAACGACGAGTTGGCGATTTTGATATACATTGGTTAGGGATTATACCTTTGAATTAAGCCACATTCTGGGTATCACACTGTAAATAAACCTGTGTTTTTTTAAGTATTTAGTGATGTTCAATTTTACTATTTCGAACTCTGATAACAGAATTTCAAAAAGACACTAGTTTTTCTTGTAACGTGTTTTTTTATTTGAAAATGTTTGGTTGAACAAAATACATCAAATTCATAGACAAAATATCTCTCGATTTTATTTGGAAATCTAATCATATTTCATTGAATCTAATAGAATTCATAAACGTATAAATTAAATTTGGAACAACGAAAGCTCTCTCGATATTCATAGTAACTTACTGAAGATTCTTCTTCCTTAAAATATTTCTTTCATAAAGACCTCCAGTATAATTACATTGGGTTCGGGTCGAATTTAAATAAAATTAATTCATTCTGTATTCAATATGTATCCTGGTTACGTCATATTGCGGTGTATTACAAAGTTAATAAGAATCCGATTACAATATTTTTCATAAAAACAGATTTGTAAAACTGTCAGTTGCAAAAAAAGAGAATAAATAATACTTACAACAGTCAGGTGACCTTTTTTTTATTAATTGACTATTTTTGCTTTCGGATCCTTATCAATAGTGTTTAAGACCCGCATGAATGTTTAATTACTTTCAGAATGTGAGTCATTTAAGCTGTAAAAGAAAGCACCAATATTTCTACCCGCAAAAAATGGCTTGAACACTCTTAACGAAATTCAAAGCTAGGCCAATCTTTGATACGCTCCTTCAGGCTTATGCTGACATAACCGATAAAAAGTTTTTCCTCTGAGAAAATTTCGCGAATAAGTCGAGATATCTCTTCACTTGACTGTCAGGAAGTTACCCTCATTCCTAGTGGGTCTTCGTCGTACATTGACCTTTGGTTTTATTCTCTTGTTCGAAGAGAAAGGGCATTGTGTGTACATTTGCTTATTTTGTAGGGCTATTGTAAAGAGCGTATCTGACTAAAAGTTGCGTCGCAGCTTAATGGAGTCGTTAAGAAAATGAAAACTCTATTCACTAATCTAACAGATTTTAGGTCGTTTTTAGGATTCCGTAGCTGAATGGCAAAAAACAGAACCCTTATATTTCGTTAAGTCTGTCTGTCTGTCCGTCCGTATGTCACAGACACTTTATTGAGAAACTATTAGTATCACATTGCTGAAACTTAATAGGTAGGTGTATCTTGCTAACCGTTTTCCGATTCAGTTGCAAAAAATAAAAAAATAAAACATTTAAGGGCATACATGAAACTAAAACCAAAAATTTGATTTACTCAAACCTATGCGTATGAGGTGTTTGTAAATAGGTCTTTTAAAATGAAGTTGAGGTTCTCAAAACCATTTTCTCTTGAAGTCTAATATTAAAGAGATAGACGCTTCCAAAGTGGATATTTTCATTAACTGCAAATATCAGTTTATCTTTCATGCATTTACAATGAAATAGAAACTTATTTTGGCTGCAAAAAAATATTGACATTCATAAAGATAAAATAAGAAACCAAAAATTTGCGCACGGGCGGGACTTGAACCAGCAACCTTTTGGCTAACCAGGCCAAAACCATCTTTATGAATATAAAATATGACACTGTAAGTGTTAAAAACATTCTAAAGCATTAAATATTGACATATTTTTCGCTATGTGGAAGTTAGTGGACCCCAAACTCAGTTTAAGGGTGGCACGGAACCCTCAGTGCGCGGGTACGAGACGCATTTGGCCGGTTTTTTCTAGATGTGATAAAAAAAATCTGAGACAATTTCAAATACGTTCTTATTCATTGCTTGTGATACAAAATATCCTGTCAATTAAAATGTTACCACCATATTTTTCAAAGAAAACTCTCTACAAGGCAATTCCGCACAAGACTTGTAGCTCGTTAGGGGGTATCCACACCGACACTATTGAGAAAGCGGCCGCGGAGAAAATGTTTTTCGGTAGGAATCCTTTCTGCTCCCTCGGGAAATGGACAGGAATTGGAGAAGACCTAAGTTAAGACCTCAAAGTGTTGCATTGACATAGCCAGCTCGGAACGAAAGTAGAGTTATCGATAACATTTTGTATGATACGCCATAATTTCTAACACCGAGTTTCGGACGTCTTCTTTTCTTTGAAAGTGACGCCCGTTTTTGGGTCGAGTGTTTAAGCGATTTTCATTGGTTAGGAGCAAATTTCAAAGGCATATAGTGATTATGCGCTAGAGACCGCAACCGTACACCGATATCACACATTCCTCTGATCCCAAAGTACTACTGTCATGGAAATCAGACACAGCGGTGGTATCACAACACCCAGACCCGAGAATTGACCCAACTGGTAATTAATCCCAGGACCTCAGAGCGACGACACCTTGAAACCGAGCGTGCTCAGCCACTACACCACGGAGGTCGTCATACAATCAAATACATAAATAGTCGACATATCAAATAGACAGACTTCATTTGTGGTTTCTAATAAGCAAGTGATTAAAAAACCTGCTAAAAATACTAATGAGTTTTTATTGGCATGACTTATGTAATGAAAGTAAGCAATTAAGGACTATTTATTTAAGGGATTAAATTTTTTACATACACGTCATCTGATAAAATTGTTCATATGCACGTCACGTTGTAATAACGTAGATAGTCAAAATGATATTTAACCGTGACTTTCCTAAACTTTTACACGTTATACCATAGTTAAATATCTAATAGATGTTATTATACTCTATACTTGTCCGAGATGGGTTTACTTGTAGTAACGGTGAAGGTACTAGCGCTGAGTCACAATTTTTAAAGCTAAAAAAAACACAACATATACTGTGGCAACACTATCTAATGTCATTACGGTTTTTTGTGCGAGCGCGGTCACGTAACATTTTCGTCAAAATTATATATAGATATAACTATAATTATATTATAGTTATATCTTTATAAATCATGTGAATTATACCCTAAAACGTTATAATTATATTATAAAATAAAGGTGGTTTTTTGTTCAAAGTGTTAACAATACGCCGAAAAGTATATTTGTGTAAATAATACAAGAGGAAAAGCGGATCAACACAAGGTCAAGGTTTGTTATGTAAACAAAAACGATGCACACCTTTATCACAGGTATGATTTAATTTAGTTTTACTCCTACGCGATTTGTCGCGTTTACTAAGGTTTCGAGCTGTTTATGTGTTGTCGCAAAAGAACCAAGTTATAGCCATTCAGCCTGTCGGTTCTGCATCTAACCTTCAATGCCACTTCCGATAACTTAGTACCTAATGCTATAATTCTATAGCATTAGGTACTAAGTTATCGGAAGTGAGTGAGTGAGTGAGTGAGTGAACTATGATTTTTTTTCCTCATTCTGTCTTACCGGATGTTATGACAACATAAAAATAAATAAAGTTTCTGATTTCTTTTCGAAAGTGTGGACCGTTTTTTATTTTCACTTGTTTGAAAATTTTCACAACGGTAACCGAAAAATTACTCTCGCGTTCTAAGTATTGTATCGAAGCAAAAGGAAATTTCAAGGAGCAAAAATGGGGAAAAAAAACGAGATGAAGATTATTATAGAAGAAAGATTCGAAAAATGGAAACCAGACTAAGGAAACTTCAATATTGTCAGAGCAGCGACGAGGAAACAACTCGGCCTCCGCAACCGCCTCAAACACCGCCACTTTCATCACAACCCCTTCTTAAAGACCCTCCTGAATGTGTTATCATCGAAGATGACACCAATATACCAATAGGTGAGCGCTCAATATCAACTATTATCACTTGAGGATAGACAGGCTTATGTTAAGGGCAAGCGCTAGCACTTTGCGGCTAGACAAGGCCTACATATTTTGATCATTTACAAAAAGTGTAGTGCTACCACATAGCGGGTAGACAATGTACTTCCTTGTACTGAACAGAAAAAAATGCATTTTCAGATGAAGACCAAATCCCAGATGAACTTCTTTTAGCTCTTGGTAAAGAGGGTGAAGAAAAAGAAGAAATTGGGAGCCTATCAGACCAGAATTAGCCCTGCGTTGGACAAAGATCATGGCAGAAGGCCTTGGTAAAGAAGCACGCTCCAATATTTTGGGGAAATACAAAACTCCATCTAATTTCCCGAATGAGTTGGCCCCCATTTTGAATCCAGAGATAATGGCTTCACTATCTGAGCCCTCAATAAAAAGGGACAGACGAATTTCAACCCGACAGAACCTCACAGGGAAATTATTGACTTGCTTGGGTCGATCCCTAACCAACATTATAAAAGGTAATATCAACTCAAAGCTTCTTGTGGAGGAAATTAACGATGCAGCGAAGATTGCTGCTGAAATATATCACCAAGATTCCAGTTCCAGAAAATTCTTTGCCTTATCTGGAGCTGAGAAAAACATTCAAGAGGCAGTGAGAAACTCCAAAACCGACAAGTTTTTATTTGGTTTAGACTGTGCTGACAAGATAAAAATGGCACAATCCATCCAGCGGACAGGAGCACAAATATCTAATACAAAGAAGAACAAGCAGCCAACATCAAATAAGAGACAGTTAAACTGGAAAGGCCCACCGCAGAACCAGCAGCCTCAACATCGGCAAGCCCGCGGTGGGCAGCAACCCCGACAGCAGAACAGGAGACAGCTGCAGACTCGACCTCGTCAGACAGATCAGAGACGACCCCCGGCCAGATGGAAGTCGAAACACAACAGATAGAAGGCCAGGTACATGCAGGACGACTTAAATATTTTATACATAATTGGCTTGAGATTACAAATGATCCAGTAGTGTTACAATGGGTACAGGGTTATGAAATCCCTTTCAGTACTTTACCATCCCCTAATTCCATAGAATCACAGCATTGGCCTAATAAGGAGAAAAATATAATTGCCTCTGAGATAGAAAAACTTTTACTCCTAGGAGCAATATCTGAGTGTTCATATTTGGCAGAACAATTTACTTCTCCCATATTCTTAGTTCCAAAACCAAATGGTGCTTTTAGATTTATTTAAAACTTGAAAAAACTTAATCAATATATTGACACAGAACATTTTAAACTAGAGGATATAAGAACTGCTTGCAAACTTATATCTAAAGACTGTTATATGGCCTCAAAAGATTTGAAAGAAGCGTACTTTTCTGTTGCTATAGCTGAAAGTAGTAAAAAGTTTTTAAGATTCACTTTTGACGGTTCCTTATATGAGTTTAATGTCTTGCCCTATGGCCTTTGCACTGCCCCATATGTTTTCACTAAACTTCTAAAACCAGTGAGTACTTACCTAAGAAATAGGAATATAATATTAACATGTTACTTAGACGACAGTTTGTATTTTAATAAATTTCCAAATGAATGCAAAGATAACATTGATGTGGCATGTAAACTCTTGCAAAATTTGGGTTTTACCATTAACTTTCAGAAAAGTTCACTAGTACCTCAACAACATTGTAAATATTTAGGTTTTATTTTAAATTCAATTGACCAAACCTTATCCGTCCCACATGAGAAGCAGATGAACATATTAGAAAAAAATGAAACCTTTTGTAGTATTGATACTTGTACCATTAGAGAATTTGCTCAATTATTGGGATCACTTAACTCAATTTGTCCGGCTGTCCCTTATGGATGGCTTTACACAAAACTGATGGAAAGACAAAGATATTTAGATTTACTCAAATCACAAAAAAACTTTGATTCAGTTATGCCTATATCTCAGAAAGTAAAGACAGAACTGATTTGGTGGAAAAACAATATAAGGATTAGCAATCCAATTAAACAATTTAATTTTTTCATGGAAATACACACCGATGCCTCAACCACAGGCTGGGGTGCTGTATGTGGTCACAAGAAGGCTTCTGGGTCTTGGTCCCGTGCTGAACAAACACATCATATTAACTTTTTAGAATTAAAAGCTGCACTATTAGGCTTGCAATGTTTTACGAAAGACACATATAACTGTGAAATTCTAATGAGAATCGATAACACCACTGCAATAGCTTATATCAATAAAATGGGTGGAATACAGTTCCCTCATCTTAACAGCATCACTAGAGACATATGGCAATGGTGTGAAAGTAGGAACATTTGGATCTTCGCTTCTTACATAAATACCAAAGAAAATTTTGAGGCTGATAGAGAATCAAGAAAAGTTAATATTGAATGGGAACTTTCTTCAAAAGTTTTTAATCAAATAATAAAATGTTTTGGTGTCCCAGAAATAGACCTGTTTGCCTCCAGGACTAACAGAAAGTGTATGAAATTTGTTTCTTGGAAATGTGACCCAGAAGCATTCGCAGTGGATGCTTTCACACACAATTGGAAAGATAAATTCTTTTATGCTTTTCCACCATTCTCACTCCTTCTAAAGTGCTTAAATAAGATTAAAAAAGATAAAGCCACTGGAATATTAGTCTTCCCCTATTGGCCATCACAACCTTGGTTCCCACTAGTTAAGGCCACCGCCATCAAGGAAATCATAATTTTTGAGCCTAATAGAAAATTATTATCATCTCCTTTCAGAGACTGCCATCCCTTATATCAGCAGCTTACCCTGGCTGCAGAGCTGCTATCAGGCAAGGATTTATAAGGCGGGGCACTCCAAACTCAGCTCTTGACATAATGGTCAATTATCTTTCCAAAAATACCTTAAAACAATATGACTCACAGTTAAAATTATGGTGGAAATTTTGCAGTAAACACAATATTGATACCTATGAGGCTTCCATTCCTTACATTATGAGTTTTTTAACACACACCTATGAAAATGGAGCATCTTATGGAACTATTAACACTACTCGATCAGCAATATCTCTACTGATTGGTCCCAAAATTGGGTCAGATGACAGAATCAAGAGATTCACAAAAGGTGTATTCCGATCACGACCACCAAAGCCAAAATATGATTTGACATGGGACCCAGGATTAGTCCTTAATCACTTAGCAGGATACTATCCAAATGAGGAGGTATCGTTGGAAGAGTTGTCAAAAAATTGGTCACTTTACTTGCCTTGACAACTAGACACCGTGTGCAAACTTTATCAATGATAAAGATATCAAATATCAAATTCACACATAATGGGGTGCTCATATTTATACCTGACTTAATAAAAACCTCAAGGAAAGGAAATGCTCAGCCGTCGTTTCACTTGGAAACCTTTACTCACCGAATAGAAATTTGTCCTGTCTCTACAACTAAATCTTATATAGAGAAGACCACTGCATTAAGGAAAAATGAAGACTCCTTGATTATTACCACAAAGAAACCATACAGAAGTGCATCATCAGAGGTGGATCAAGCTCACCCTGAGAGAAGCTGGTATTGATGACACAATCTTCTTAGCTCACAGCACTAGAAATGCATCAACATCTGCTGCACAGAGATCAGGTGTTAGCATTGATGTTATCAGAAAAACTGCGGGATAGTCTCAGAATTCTTCTGTCTTTGCTTGGCATTATAATAGGCCAGATTCCCAAAATCTGTCAGCATTCAGTAATGCGGTGTGTAATACTATTTCCCAATAACGTTTTTAATATGTTAATGTTGATTCTTACAAAGTTTATGATTTTTAATGTAAAAGTTATGCCTTAATTACAATTTTGTTTTTCATTGTAAAAAATAGTCTCATTTATTCACAACCCACCTTTAAACATCTACAAGTAAACCCATCTCGGACAAGTATAGAGTATAATTATAAGATTAAACGAACTTACCTTAAGTGAAGTTCTATCATAATTATACGAAGATACTTTTCCGAGATGGCAGTCCCATAAACCCGCCCACTAATACTGAATAGTATTATCTTAAATGTTTGGGTTGTTCATAAGCTTATATCTTCAAACGAAATGACATTAGATGGTGTTGCCACAGTATATGTTGTGTTTTTTTTTCAGCTTTAAAAATTGTGACTCAGCGCTAGTACCTTCACCGTTACTACAAGTAAACCCATCTCGGACAAGTATCTTCGTATAATTTTGATAGAACTTCACTTAAGGTAAGTTCGTTTAATCTTATAATTATCACGACAAAGCTACACTATATAGCAATGAAATTAACACTGAATCACAATAATGATATGTTTTATGACCACTACAATAAAATAAACAATTTGGAAGACAAAAAGAAAAAAATATTGACATAAAAAAGTCGATAAATCTACATCACTATTTCAAGTGAAGCTCCTTTAAGTGCGGAGCCGTTGTCGGTGCATGTGTCGCGAACTTTTAATGCATCTTTTTATATCTCTTCTTCAAATAATCGTACGTAAAAGAACTCCGATTCTCTAACATTGGGGAACAGTAAACTCGACTTGTTTTACGACTGCTCGGGTCAGTTTCATTGAAGTTTTATTCTTCCGGAAGTTATCGCTATAACCAATGGTTTTAAGTGTCTCTACAAATGTTACCGTGTACCTATAAAAAGTAATATATTCTTTCAACTGTTAGCAAGTTTAAATTTTTAAGCACCGAAGTTTATGTTTTATGTGAATGTGAACACACTGTTTTCTGGTTTGAGAAAACAATGGTTTTGAGTTTATAAAAATAACAATTTAATGACTACTTGATTTAAGCCCGTTACCAGTCACAAAGTAACATTAGCTAGCGATAAAATCAAACTTTGTAGCCGTAGTGCGAAGGCTTTTGGCAATCCGTTATCGAAATCGAACTTGTCTAAACTGAAATGACGCGCCCCACTGTCGCATTAATGTACACAATCAAATTTAAAACATGGGAACAATATATATACAAATGCCAATGTAATTGGTCTTTCAGTTGCCGGTGAGACTCAAACGGTTTGTTGTAGTAGTGGGTCGTTGTCAAATACTTTAACGACGGAACGCAGCCGTTTATTTAAGAACGAAAACTAGTCCTCAAAACGGTTCTCGTTCGCAACGGATTTGATTGACGGGGGACGGGCGACGGATGGCGACGAACGAACAAGCGCGAATCGTCAACTTCAAAGCACACTTATGAAACTTCGACGTTCGTCTCGACGAGTGAATGGTTGCGCGGTTGTGTTTAATAAAATTTTAATGTTTTTCTTTTTGTAATAAATGTTATTTTATTGTATCAATAAATCAGAACGAACGGAACGAACGTTGACATCGCAATGCTCTCATTACAGACTATATTTCAGTAGACCTTAAGTACAAATTCGCGTAATACCATCCAAGGACTAGTTGTGCGACGAAGACTGTTTTGGAACAAAACGTAAAACAGTTCCATCGTTGCGAAACATAAAATGGTCTTTTGAAACGGTTTGTTTTTGCAACGCCCACTCCTGTTGTTGTCCAACTTGTCATAGGAAATGAACGCGCGAGAGAGCGGACGTTTTGTTTCATACAATGTGCCAGTAGTGATGCTCCTTAGGGGAGCGTTGTCGGATTTTAACCGTGTCGTGTCGTAGTCGAACGTAACGTAGGCAAACAATACCGTTACTATGAGTTTACGGCGGTTTTACTCGCTAGCGACGACGTGAAAAAAGTCTATGGAAAATTGCACAGCGCCTCTAGCGGTCACAACGATATTGTATTTAGAAGTAGATGACGCCTCTCGCACTAAAACAGTAAACGAAAATGGCACCGTCTGATGAATAGATTGATATCCATCACATCCGACATCAGTTTCGGAACAGAGTCATAGAGTAGCTTTCTTAATATTTAATTAAAGTATGTAGGAAAACAATAAGACTCGTTGCCTTAATTTGAAAAACGAGTTAAGACTTTAGATTGATAGTATATAAAACTTTTTTTTAATAACTTTTATAATATTAAATATTGATATAAAAATGCAATTTGTTTGGGTCTCGAATGCTTGAAATATCATGGGGCTAACATTAGAGTCACGTTCACTGCTAGGCATTCCGGGTCACGTGATCTCATGTAATTTTTTACAAATTAAATTAATTAAAATATTTATGTTACTTATTTTAATAAATAAAAATATCAATACACAAAAGTCATGTGAAATCATGTAAATGCAATAAATCCTTCAAATAACATACTTATAGTTTGTGTACCTATTTTTTCTTAAATGATCTTATGATGAGTATCTGTCGACTACGCTTTTGCTTTACAGCAATTAAAGATGAACTTTATATTTATATAACACAGAGACGAATAATAACATACATGTCCATAGATATGTTAGGATCGTGCGTGTGGGATTCGAACCCGCGACTGCTTATCTTTGTTATCCGGAACGTAAAACACCACACTAAAACGGTCGTTAAATTATTGTTAAAAATAATAGTAACACACTACTCCATGTATGGCACTGTCTTAAAATATATCGGCCCTGTTGGTACGTGAATTCGCTCAGAAACAAGCCTTGCTAATTTTATTGAAAATACTTCAATAATGAATGATAGGCATCCTATAATTAAATTTATTTAACGACGACTACGACAACGATTTAGATAGTTGTTTCTGCAGTTTTTAAAGGCGCTCTGAGGCATTGAGACACGTATGAACGCTGACGCCATCTATAACAGACTAGGACAAAGTCAAGATACCACTTTGAAGTGAGATGTTGTTTGCTTGACAATATTTTAGCGTCTCATCTGTGATCTAGTTCTAAATACAATTACATAATTGAGCGATCACTTCCATAACTAAAATTTTTCATACACTTTTTTACGTCGTTGCTCGCAAGTTACGGCACTGTACCGTTACCATGAGTTTTCGGTAGTTTTACTCGCTAGCGACGACGTAAAAAAGTCTATGGAAAATTGCACAGCGCCTCTAGTGGTCAATGAAATAACTAAAATTTTCCATGCAATAAGTTACGTTGTTGGTAGCGAGTAAAACCGTCGTCGCTAGCGAGTAAACTCATGGTAACGGTACTAATCCAAATTCGCGGAGCTGTCGACGCTCCCACACACATGAAGTGTGGATAATAATATTTGCACTCACACATCCAAATCATCTAATTAAGTAGTGGGACGCGTTATTTTAGCTTAGACAGCTTTACCTAGGTATGGCTAGGACTAATTATTGATGTCCCATTGCTATTCTTGAGACGTCGTGACAGCTCCGAACTAACTGCTAGCGTTAGAAAGCACTGAAAAGTAATCAAGTGGGAGATTCGCCATTTTTTAGCAATTATATTTTATTTAATGATTTATTCACACATTAAAAAAGTTATATTCACACAACTTTAAAAAACACTAAAGTTTTAACTTAAGCCAACGCAATCATAAATCAAGTTTTAGAATAATAATTTTGAGTAGATTTTACCAATGTCAAATACGAATTATCCGATCAAATATGTATAAAACGATCGATTTTATAATATCATTTCCGTAAATGATTGCTGACAAATAGGTGACGTTTTCGAATTAGGCGTTTTTTATTGTACTCAACGAAAATTCCTTATTTAACGTTGGTAAAATCGACTCCGCAAGTAATAATGAAACCTATGACGTCACTAGAAATATTATTTCCACAAAAGATTACCTTTTGATTCTAATATTGTCATGAAAATATTAGCTTTAGAAATCATACTAGTAGCGGTTCCTCGAAAATATCGGCTATCCCATTTCCCGTATAATATGTATTCTTTAAAATATTTAAATATTAAATAAAATTCTAAAAACATGTTCAATATGTATTCTTTAAGAGAAATAAAGTTCTTCTTAAAACCGTATTTAAACTTTCATCTCTAGCCTTGTTTCAGCACCTTAAGGATAAATTTTCGGAACTATCGTATGCCCGTTTTCATTGTTGTTCATACTCCTGTATTTGTCAGAATTAATCAAAATAAGCCAATTTACTGCGAAATCTGTATCTCCTACGAACATACACACTTTAGTTTTATAAAGGCAATTATTTAACATCAATTTACATCTCTTAAGACTAAGAAAATAATATTTTTTTTTAAATAACCTACAATAAAGGATTGTCATTTTACAAATTGCTCATTTAAATTAATAACATCGAATATTTGGGAAAGATAAGGATATATTAAGACATATATTACCTACAAACTAACGCACTGGTTATCATAAAAAACAAACAACACAAAACAAATTGCTTAAAATACACAATAGTAACTATAAAGCATTCTGTAATTGTATTCAAGCGCTCAAGAAATAATGACGCGTATTCATTACATGATACCGGATCGTTTGTGGTCGGAACTTGGAAGTTTCCCTTTGACTAGAAAGGCGTTGGGTTACTAGTGATTTTTGCTTTCCATAACTCGGTTTGTCTTTACTTTGTAATAATAAATTATGCAAGAATGAAGAAGTACTAGACTTAAGCAATAGTGAAAAAGTCGACAGGAAAACAGTGTTTTAGTGCGAAGACAAAAAACGAAACTTAATTTGTTTTTTCTACCTACTACACTTTCCTACGTAAAAAGTAATTAAATATTAACAAAAAAAGTATGAAACATTCTAAGGTTACAATTACGTACGTATCTGTGAAATTCAGCATTTCGCCATCTCATTTATGCGTTATCTTTGAATTTTTAAGTTAAATTGATAGATAAAGATAATGCGGTAGCTTTAAACAGCTCAATCAGTGTAATGTTTCACAAGCACATAAGAGCCGAAATCACTTCCTAAATTGCCATACCACCGTTGAATAGCCACACTGATTTACTGATTTAGGAACTGGCCAACCCTGGGAATGGTTCTATAAAAGCAACTATATGCGCACATTCTAGTTGAAAGCATTGAACGTAGTAAATCTAATGTTTTATAGCGTTCAGTATCAATGTATAACCATCCAACTCAAGGCACTTAAAGAGTCACTGTAAAACTTTTTACTTTGTAGCATCACATCAACTGCGGTACATGAATTTAGTGCGCTTTCACATTGAAGGGCAGCAGCGCGTCTCTCTAATGTGAAGGTGTAACTGTTATCACTTTATGCATGAAATCGACAGCAGCGCGACTGCTGCGCGACCGTCAGGCTGCTAAAATCTCCTAAGTGTGAAAGCGCTTTTATTCTTCTATTTCGAAATCAAAATTAAACTACATTTAAAAACCTGAAAAAAGTCTAAGACCCCTTACACGCGGCAACTTTTAGCATCGATGCAGTCCTGCGTTAGCATCGATGCAGAAGCGTGACTCATTGACGCTAACGCGCGTTATTATCGATGCAGTTGCCAAAATTTTGTACATAATTTGAAAATTTCCAGCTACTGTATCGCGACTGTATAAAAGTAGCGTAGTGTGTAAAGGTTGACATGACATTTTGCGACTGCATCGATGCTAACGCGCGTCAGCATCGCGACTGCACCGCTGTTAAAAGTCGCAGTGTGTAAAGAGTCTTAAAATTATATATGAGACTGTTTTTAACCTACCTGTATAACTGCAATACTCGTAGAAGCGTGTCTTATCACACGCGTTGTGCACCCATGATTAATACCAAGAGCATTTTGTTTTTTTTAAGACACGTTCAGTAAGTAAGATTACAGTCTAAGTCAGTTCTTTTAAAGGGTCGAGAGTTTATTTAAGACTTTTTAGTGCATTTTGCTTTTGAACTCTTTTTTTAAGTTAATTTTATTTCTTAATATTTAGCGATTACAAGAGGTGGTTGTTTCTTATGACTCCGTTCTTTAAGAAGCTAAAAATTACCTATCATAAGTTCTGTCATCACCCTAAAATCACTAAACTCCTAAGTATTAAGGAGTTCCACCATCAGCTCAGCTCCACACAACGTTGACTATCGGTCGTAACAATACGTCAATATTAAGTTATTGTAAAAAAACTCTATACTTGCCTTTAATCCGATCCCGACTTAATAACAATGGGACCAACCGTAAGGTATAACCTCTAGAAAAATTTTCAAATCGGCGTACAAATGACTGTGATATGAGTAACACAGCCACGATAAAAAAAACAACATACAGTCGAATTGATAATATCCTCCTTTTTGAAGTCGATTAAAAAACTTGGTAATCATACACCAATTTTATTTAATTATCCTGTTAAACAGCATCCCTGTAGTCATATAAATCAGATCTTTTACACGAAAGTACTGACAATCTGCTTATTAAATACAATGGGCTTAGCATGTATCTGTTAAACAACGGCTTTCCAAAAACAACCTATCAGAATCCAGGTAGTATTCTCACACACCTACGTGACTGCCGTTTAAACTGTGACTGGAATACGTGAACGGAGTACACTGTACAATACCCGAATCACGAAGCGTTCAAAGGATTAGGGGTAGTATGACGAAAACATACACGCTTTCCAACTTTTCACTCTGCACAGTTTTAAGAGATCCGCACCTCAGAAGGGAAAACCGTAACTCCGTATTATCTATAAATTTCAAATACTCAAATCCGCAGTGTTTTTAACTGTGAAAAAATATTAACTTAAAATCAAAACATTTGTACATAAGTGATTTATGTGTGCCTATTTTTGGGAGGCGTCTCTTGATAAGCGTTGTCTCGTACGTTACAAAGAAGAAAATTCTTTACTTCGAAACCAATTAATTGGTGCGTTGTCAAGCGCTTATTTATTATTTAAACGATTTGGTCGTATATACCGTTCGCATATCTCAACCTACATTTTCCCGTTTGTCAACATGAAATGAAACACATAAAGGAAAAAAATCGGAGTATGTAGATCTCCGATCTCTGGCGCCTGACCACTTTAAACGCAAATCGCTTCCACACCCGAGTGTGACGACAAAGTGACGCCCGATTTCGTGTCACAAAATCGGGCGTCACTTTGATCAAAAGTCGACGCGAGATCTCTAAAGGTGGTTAGGTGGCGGTGACCCGGAGAGGGAGTGCCTATTTTTAAAGCACCGTAAGACTAGTATAGTTATGTTCAAATTTTTTCGGAACCCTCGACGGGTCGAGTTCAACTCGAAATTTGCCAGTTTTGTTTCGCATATGAAATCCGGCGAACAGTATTAGTACGTTTAAATCACCGCACACTAACGTTGTTTCTTTTATCGATAGCGAATTCAAAGTCATTTTAGTCATTTAAAACTGAACAATAACAACACTGTATTATCTAGTTTTAATGTTTTCAGATGAAATAACAACTTTGACAAGAATTTCACGCCCATATAAACATTTAGGAGTTACAATATTTCATAGAAAGCGCTGTTTTTTTATGAAATAAATCAGTTATTAATTATAATAAATAAATTATAATGAATTAAACAAAGCAGAAAGAAAAATTAACGTTACCTTATTAAAGGGTACTCATTAATCATTTTCGTGTATTCGATGACATCAGGAAAAAATATCGCGACTAATTCTTAGTATCACCTTTTATTAAATCACTGGAACTTTACTCAAAAGAAGCGATAAATAGTGAAAATAGCTTAATGACACTTTTGAAAGAGCAACGACGGAGTTAATTCATGCAACGTTACAAACTTAGCATATATGCAAAGAACATTTTTGACACTTTACTCGTATCACTCACTTTCAGGTCATCAGGTGAGATTGATGTCATACCCAGGCATTAATAAAACAAGGCCGGTTTACACCAAGGAATATGGGCGGGATTTACACTGGCTGATCGCCAAAACCTACTCAGATCCAGAGCCAGGAAAGAGTGCTGAGTTGGTTTTGCTTTTTGACAGCTCACTCGTTGTACAAATCAAGGGCGTTCAACTCTTTTATTCTTGGGCAAATTTGGCAACTTTGATCGTGAAAGATGGAGAGTATAGAGAAGGAGTTTCCTTCTCTATACTCTACATGAAAAAGAAAAGACTCGTCGACACGTCTTTGTTAGACCCTTACGGTATTATTTATTATATCATTTCACAGATATGTGTTTAAATGTTCAAATCCTATTTTTTTAAAAACTGTACAAAAATATACAACAAATTGGAAGAGCTGCAAACTGATATTGTAAAAAATACAGAATTATCAGTTCAACATCAATTAAAGACAGTAACGATGATACAAATCGTATTACAAAATCTTCATGAAATGAACTAGATTAATTACCTTTTTTGCCATGCGCAGTGATCGATCACAGATAGTATTGTTCCTGAAACAAAAACAAAGTGGCATGTTAGATTTCATGAATTATAATTAGTGGATAAATTTGACTTTACCTTAACACTTTGACACCCATAAAAATCTTTAATAACCCAGAAAACCGCAATTTACATCGCGATTTAATTAAAAAAATATTTAACAAATATTGACGGCATTTTTTTAAAAAAAAACATGCACACTTGGGCCTGATTAGTCGGCGCTCAGCGTGTTGGTGACCAAGTACTTGGGTCCGTATGCTATTTTTTTTGTCAAACCTATGCGTGTTATTATATTTATATATATATATATAAAAGCCTATCCAAAGACTAGTCTTTGGATAGCTATTTTTAAAATGACATCGACCTCGATTAACCTTTCTAGCAACCTTCCCAAAACCATTTTCTCAAAATGGACAAAGTGGTAAAATGTACGTCCCCCTCCCCCCATTATAACTTTTTAACTAAGCTAGTGTAAATTTTGAAAAACTACATGATGTAGATCTTGACAATAACTTCAACGAAAATAGGTTTGAATGAGATCACTTTGTTACTCATACAAATAGTATGAAAAACAAAGTTATACTTGCTGTCAAAAAAATATTGTGGTATTTTGGCTAAGTGAAAGTAAGTGGATCACTACTTCAGTTAAAGTTGGCACGGAACCCCCAGTGCGCGAGTCCGATTCGCACTTAGCCGGTTTTATTGTAATGTTTGACAGAGCAAGTAGCAAAAAAGATATTCTCTACATTTTCTCTGCATGTTTTATTGTGCATTAAAAGTTAGTCTTTCAAACAATAGCCATTTATGTTCACCTTTGTCCATTGTATTCAAAACAATGCATTTAATTTTTCACTTTCCTATATTACTGCAATTCTTATGCATCTATCTCCTTAAAAAGCTGTAGAAAAGAAAACCATACAATTGTTTTTCATGTATGCCATGCATGTTTTCTTTTACTGGCTACACAAAAAAATTCCAATAAATACAAAAGTGACTCATAAAGTCGCAGGGTTGAATCCTTTTTTTTATTCGTAAACCTTTTGTGAAACAAGCTTGAAGTTTTATCATAATATTAACGTAATTATATCGCGTGTATTTTTATACCTAAAAGATTAGTAGATTCGAATACAGTTACCTCCTCTACTTTTGCAAGTTCAGTTTTCTTGCAATAGGTACAAATCTGCGGACCTAAGATGCGTGCATATTTATCATTTATCACAGCAATCAATAAATTTCAAACGTCGTTTTAATCATAATTTTAGAATAGAATAGAAACTCTTTATTCAAGTCATGTACACTTACAAAAAATAAAACACAGTTTAAAAGATTGATGCGTAGGTAGGTTAGTGGTACATGAATGAAAAGGTAAATCTACTCAGCGTATGCAGCACAATCAAATATTATGAGGCGCTAGTCTTCCGTAGACGCCAGAAAAAGAAAAAGCGAGCACTGCTACTCACAATAATTATTTTGAAATAAAGATAAACAATTATATGAAACATTTTAAAATATTGAAACAACGGTTAAAAGTAGGGAAACATATTTCAAATTTTTGAATCTATTTTTAACTAACAACACATTATGCTTGGAGATACCATATGCCAAAACAACCAAGAAATGAATGAAAGCAAAATAAAACATAAGTAATTGCAAACGTATGCATAACATATGAGCACAGCAATTAACATGTCACAAACAGCGGATTTTCCTTTTGTAAATCTAGTAGATACTGTTTATAGTTACACTTAAAAGTACGCAACACTGTTAGCTTTTTTTTAAATGTATTAATTTGTTTTAAAAAACGTATTGGTTATGAAATACAATTATTTTATCGACGTGATAAATGATATCGAGGCCGACTGAGGGTTATGGAATGAAACATTATGCATTTCGCGAACCAATTAGTAATGATCAATAAACACTGTTTATTGTGTTATTTGTAACTTCTTATATATAAATTATCCACTTTAAATATGAGTACGGCAATTACGAGCAATCAATTGCAAAGATTTTTAAGCTATGCCGCATCTTTATCCAAGATTATCGAGGCGTTATAAAAAACAAACAGCAACACCAAACGAGTCTTTAAAAAAATATTAATTATTCATTTATACCAGTTGGAGTTGATCGTCACCTTTTCTGAGGATAAATAATTCATGAAACAAAACCGTTATTTGCGGAACCTTTTGAAAATGAAATGGAAATGCGACCAGACCTTTGGTTAGATGAGGTTTTATCAGACTTTATTACTGTTGTCCGAAATGTAATATAACTACGACTGGTCATTTGGAGACCAAATAATAACAACTTTAATACTTATATAAACTTCAATAAAAGCATCAAACATTCTGCTTTGGAATAAGTGTTTTAAAAGTGTATGAGTAAAGTGATTTTCTCACATGTGTACCATTAGTATTATTATTATGTGTATGTACTATGTGTATGTTTATTATTTCATAACTATGTATTAATGTATACAGTATTTATGTAATAAGTAGTATGTATGTTTATTTTTTGTCTAAATACCTATCGTAGTTTCAATCAAGCTCTCACTTTTGCCCTTCTATCACTTCCTTCGCGCCGCCAGCAATTTCTCTGTATAGACCTATGGTTGACTGGTAGAGAATGTTTTTAGCATTAAGTCCGCCATATGTACCTTGTGTTTGTGCATGAAGTGTTTTAAATAAATAAATAAATAAATAAGCGATACGTTTCTGAGACACTTGATCCAAAAAAGGATGGATTATGATTTATTTCTTGATTGATATTTATCTCTTTATGGATCATCTTTTGTTCTCGGGATTAAACAATGTGACATGCTGGTTTAACCAGTCCACATATTTCTTACGTACGGACAACAGCACGTCAAGGTAAACACTGCGGTATCTTAATCAGTTGTAATAAGGGCTAGTTTTCAACACAAGTGGGTAACCTGATGTGCTGGCTACTGTACCTACAATGGAGTAGAATTCGCTGCCGGCAGAAGTGTTCCCTGTACCGTTACCATGAGTTCACGGCTGTTTTACTCGCTAGCAACGACATAAAAAGGTAAATGGAAAATTTTTGTTTTGCAAGTGACCGCTAGAGGCGCTGTGCAATTTTCCATAGACTTTTTTACATTGTCCCTAGCGAGTAAAACCGCCGTAAACTCATGGTAGCGCTACTGGCAACTACAATTTGGACGTTTTCAAGAAGAGAGTGAATAGGCTGTTACTAGGCAAACAGGCTCCATCTTAGGATGAATTATCACTTAACACCAGGTGCAATCGTGATCAAAAGTCTTACTATCATTTTTTAAACAAGACCTTGTTTAGATATCCAAAAGAATATTTTGGCATAAAATACTAATAATAAGCTTATAGCTTAGGTATTCAAGAGTAGCCACGATCTCACAATATTTGTCTTACAAATTGCCCTGATGTATATAGTCTTTAAAGCTCACTGAAGAAAAAATCTTATCAGATTATGCAAATATTTTAATAATTGTGTGCAAACAAAGTGTAAGTTTAACATTAAAATTTTAAGCTCAGATCCTTAAAATTACAAAGAAGAAAGACTCTCTATATTACTTTTTAAAAGAAGAAGTCAGTTTAATGGTTCTCGATTTTTTTAAATTAAATATTCCCATACTCCTTCTAATGACGACCTCCGTGGTCTAGTGGCTAAGCACGCTGGTTTCAAGGCGTCGCCGCTCCGAGGTCCCGGGTTCGATTCCCGGTCGGGTCAATATGGAAATCAAGATTTCCTATATTGTCACGGGTCTGGGTGTTGTGGTACCACCTTTGTGATTTTTATAACACAAGTGCATTAGCAACTTATTTTGGGATCAGAGCAATGTATGTGATTGCTTCCAAGCAGATTTACACACACAAAATCACATGCAAACCGTGCATATTTTTTTTGGTGAGTTTATTACAAAAATACAGACAGACGAGGCGAAAGACTTTGTTTCATAAAAGGTGATGATTGCTAGTACACACATAAATGTATGCCATATTAATTGCAATCTTAACATCGTCAATGCCATGTATTACATACATACAAACATCGATGTGTTCAATCCCTTTATATCCATGAATGGCGATCCCATAGCTAGTAATTTGAACCCATTAAGCTAAGTGATTGATTTACAAACATAAGGTGTGTTAGTATGCGTTCATATACGTTTATTGATGAGTAAGAGCATGGCACTTGTGGGATATCGAACTAGTTTAGTACTACGTCTCCTCTCATTATAATAAGCAAATTCTTTGCAAATAGATATGATTTCGAAATAATCAGTAGCCCCGATTACTTACACCGTTTATTAGATGTCGTTGAATCCAATTTTGAAAACAAACCGTAAATTGATGTACGGACAACAGCACATCAAGGTAAACACTGCGGTGTCTTATGCCGTTGTAATAAGGTCTAAATTGCAATAAAAGTGGTGTATGATGGCGACTGTACAGTATAACGTTGGGTACACAAATACTAGCGTTCAAAATTCAATTTTTGACCCAAAGTACCAAAAATAAAATCTTCGTTTGGATAATAAAAAAATATTCTTCAGAAACCTATCGTGTTTGATATCTTTTGCAAGGGTTTTTTTCAAGGCGTTCCCGAAAATATACCACATTAATGGCTGATGTTTTGTTTGTAAATTATACCACAAATGATACGTAATGTCTTCATTTCTAACCTCAAAAAGGAATTTGAATATAATTTTATTTCTTAGACAGTTTTATTTGAGTACTAATTTAACGAGAATTATGGATAGGTATATCGAGTTGCGTTTTTTTGCGTACAGTTTTTCGTTTCGGAAAGTGATACTCGAAAGAAAATTTTTTCCACACTAGGATTGTTGATGTTAACTTTAGCATCTTTTGAAAAGCATTAAATATCCTTAAATATAAATATCCTATGGACATTCCCACACATCGCCATCTCGTCCCAAAGTAAGCTACTCAAAGCTTGTGTTATGGGTGCCAGACAACGGATATAATACTTAGATAGGTACCTTTTGTTTGTAAATACATACATGATATACATAGAAAACACCCAGACCAATAGAAACAGACATTATACTCGTATTATCAATTGATTTTACGAAAGAAAACCTCGCAGCAAAAACTGTATCATGTTTAAGTAGTTCCAATTTCACCGAAAACCATGCCATATTAATATTATATCATGTATTTTACTTCTTTGACCAAACATTTGCTATAAGCTGGTAGCTTTATATTTTGCTTCTTTTTTTAGCTAATTAAGCATAATTAATGACAAATTTACCCGAAAAATGCGTTTGTAATGCTAAAATGGCAATTATCATAATTTAACTGACGAAAGAAGACCGAATTTGCGTAGTGAATTGTAAATTTTGATGGTACAATGAAACTTAAATCAACTGTGCAGGATTTTTCTTTGGTGATGTTTATTTTATAGCGTTTTTTTTCCAAATAGAGACGTTTAATAAATTTGAATTGTTACTTGTAGTATTAATTTGCTTTGGTCCCATAATATGACATTAAAAAGCAACGACATTTTATTTAGAATACGAAAGACGTTCTCGTCCGTTTGCTGTGCATAATATAATAAGGGTTAATATTTTAAAGTTGTTGCGAGTTCCATACCAAAATCGATTATACAGAATGCGGTGACAAGGTTTGTAGTAATTACTAATACCACAAGCCATATTTGGCTGTGACGTCATGGACCCGAATTGTCCCGAAGGCGCCATCTGGTCTTTATTGGCCCCGTTATGCCACAGGCTCTAAGGAAATTAGTGTGAACTTGTCTTGTGGGATCCTTGCTTGTACCAATTTAGGTTTGAGACCAAGAAATAATTTTATATTATTCGTTATTCGGCAGTAAAGTGCATTGCTTTAATTAAAACATACGGATACCAATCAACCGTACTGCCAATGACTTTTTTGCTATTTATAAAATAAAGTAAAATGAATATTGGACACCAATTAGATACTCTGATCCCTAAGTAAATAGTCAAGGCACTTGTGTTATGGAAATCAGAGACAACGGTGGTACCATAACACATTTACCCGACCGGGAATCGAACCTGGGGCCTCGAAGCGGCGCCGCCAAGAGAAATGGTGGTGTTTTCGTCATAATACTTATACAATTAATATTTTCACTTTTGATTATTCAAATATTCTATCACGATTCTTGATGTTCAGTAAACGCCACATTTTAATCTCGTACTACTTTCAAGACGCAAGTAAATATCTTTACAAGCTGAACAAAAACAAGGTAAACGCTCTCATTAACCGGACTTTGTTTAAGGACTACATAGAGCTACTTTCTAAGCTAAAAACTTTTTGTAAATAAGCCTCTAAGAATTAAATATGTCAAAAGGTGCTCAATATATTTTTTATGTAGTTGTAAGACAGAGGAACCATTTGCAAGAGTCGAGCGCGTTAGGAACTGAGTCTTGATTGAGGCCCTAATGTCTAAAGAGATAGAAATATACAGCGCGTCACTTTGTCGGTAAGTGCTAACGAGAGATAGTCATCATGACACTTAGAGGACTTAGTTGAAAACACGCAATATAAAAACCAGTCAAATGCGAGTCGGACTCGCACACTAGAGGCATTTTACCACTTTGGAAGCGTCTATCTTTCAAACGTTGTCATTTCAAAAGACCTATCCCCAGACACTAAACTTATTGGTTTGACAAAAAAAAATAGGTTTTAGTTTCATGTATTGGAGCCCTCCCTTAAAGATCATTAATTTTTTGTAGGGGAATCATAAAGCGGTTAACAGGATACATCAACCTATTTAATTTTAATTGTGTAATACCAATAGTTTCAGAATAAAGTGTCTGTAACCTGCGGACGGACAGACAGACAGACAGGCTTGACGAAACTATACGGGTTCCGTTTTTTGCCACGGTAACATTGAAAATTATTATTTTTTTAAAACAAATAATTTGTAAGTCAACAAAACACACCAGAGGTGCGATTTTGTAAAGCAATCGTATTCATTTGACATTTTAAAACATACAGTATTATCAGTCAAACGGCAGAACGGCATACGTTTGATAGATCCTACCGTACGTTTAACTCTGTCAAATGAATACGATTGCTTTACACAATTCTACCTACAGACCGTAAAAGACTACATTGCAAAACGTATAAAGCCACTATGTTATTCTCATTGTAGCGAAAATTATAAACACCATTTCAAACTTTGCAGTAAAATGTCGAAACAAACCCCATAATTGGTGCTACTGTCGCTTAACCACAAAACACGGACAATTAAATCAGTTTTGAAAATGTGGTTTTTAAATCGACTCTAGCTGGTGTAACGATAATTTGTGTTCACAGAACATATGCGTAAGCTGAAAAAGTTATTGCATTATTAAAGTATGTGTGTGTAAGTTTTAAGTGCCGGTGTAATTAAAATAAAAAATAATAATCCTATCGGAAGAGAAGTACAAGTAAAAGCTGTCAAACGAAACCGATTTGATGTCAGTAACTAATTTAAATCACATTTGAAGCTTAAAATGAGATAACCTTTCGTTCAGGTGATTTATACCAATCTTCCTGAGTTAAACATATTAGTTTACCGCATGTTAAACAGTCGACACAAAATATCAGACATGCAGCTCTGGTGTAAATCTAAATATTCTTTTTTTATACAAAATATTCGTAGATATACATTACCTATGTTATTCTGTCCTTACTTTTTACTTAAATTTACGTATATAGAAAATAATTATCAAACTGAACATCGTTAAATATAAGTCGTATATTGAGAGGCTTCTATTTGAACTAATTTACCTGTTGAGTGATTATTTGTTGGGGTTATTTTGTTGTAATGAACAACAATCAATCACCGATCAAGTCACCATGTTTCAGGAGAACTATTTCTTAAAAATATAAACAATTTCACTTAAATTTTTAAAAATCAAATGAAAGAAATTTTCAGCGAGCCTTCATGGGCTTCCAAACTGACTGACAGCCGCCAAAAACAGTTCTGCTACATCGCATCTCCCATTTCTCTTCTTATCACACAGTTTGCTGCTAGTGACATCTCGCTCTGGTCGTTCTATTCTAAACGATAATCATTTTATGGTACATACCTACTTTGTTGTAGATAGTATAATACATACATACATAAATACATACACAAGACAATTTAAACACATGTATGCACATAAGACCCTTGATGTCTACCTTATTTTTAACCGACTTCAAAAAAGTAGGAGGTTATCAATTCGACTGTATGTTTTTTTTTGTATCTATGTTACCTCATATCTCAGTCGTTTGTCGACCGATTCGAAAAAAAATTTTATGTACATACTAAGAGCATATACCTTCTAGTTGGTTCAATTTTTTTTCAATTTGGCATCTGATGATGGGATCTTGGTGTAATTGAGGAAAATCCTCAAAATTTGAAGGCACGTATAGTGTTTCTTTACTAGAATCTTAATGTTGATATGTTGTTACGTCTGATAGTCAACATCTTGTGGGGCTGAGCTGATGGTGGAACTCCTTAACGCTTAGGAGTTCAGTAATTACAATGAAAGAACTTGTAATAGGTAGTTTGTAGCTTCCTAAAGAACAGTGTTAGAAGGTGCAACCTACCCCCTCCCCCCCCCCCCTCTCCTGTAATCTCTAAAAATGAAGAATTAAAATTAATATTAAATTTTTGTTTTTATAGTGTTTTGTCACTATACAAACTTAATAATATAAATAGCAAATTGCACTTGTAAAAAGCAACTATGGCTGTTGTGACAGACGAGGAATCGATATTGTGAGAGCAAACTCGCAACATTGATGACGTCACGCAGCCTACGCGTTAAAGAAAGCGCTTGCAAAATTCAACAGGCTTGCTAATGTGACGGTGGCCGAGTGGTATAGGCATACGCCCGGATTGCGTAAGACACGGGGTTCGATTCCTCGTCTGTCACAACAGCCATAGTTGCTTTTTACAAGTGCAATTTGCTATTTATAAAATAAAATTAACTTAAAAAAAAAAGAAAAAACCGACTTCAAAACCAAAATGCACTAAAAAGTCTTAAATAAACTCTTAAAATAATGTTTGGTGCATTTTGGTTTTGAAGTCGGTTTTTTGTGTATTATTTCTATGTGTATGTTATTGAATTAAAAAGATTTGGTCCCTCTTAGTATCTACTTTTGAACAATCTACTATACAAGCGGTTGACTGATAGAGAACGCCACAAGTCATTCAGTCCGCCAATTGTACAACTCACAGTGCAATAAAGTTTAAATAAATAAATAAACAAATATATGCAATAGAGAACATGAAAGAGCGAAATGACTAACGGAATTTTGAAAATCGACCGACACAAAATGAAGCTAAGACGTAGCCTGTCGGGAATCAGGGTTATTTTGTGCCATATGCTTTTTATTGAAACCTCCTGTTATTAAGCGGGCAATGAGAAAGGACAACAAAAGCATGTAACACCTAGCTTATTCACTCGTACGCGTCCAAATGGTTCATTCTGCTCAATCCAAATTCAACTATATTGTGTTATCCGGGAAGGAAAAAATTGTCTGAGAAAATTTCATAATAATGGGTAAGTTGTATTACTGTTGTGACCGTGTGTGGGGTGCTTGAATAATAAACACGTAGTATAAATCTTCAGGTTCTTCTCCAATAGATTTATTTAAACAAAATAGCTCAGAGATAAGGCACAAAGTCAGAGAAAGTACAAATATAGAGAGGCCATATTCTGGCATGCAGCTCGCTTTTATACAAATCAAAACCCTGAACAACGGTAGGAAAACAGTGGGTACGACATCCGTTTCCATATTATATGAACATTTACTATAATATTTATTTGTAGGGATAAACAATCTGTCAATTAAATATATAAATTCATTAATTATTTATTTATTCATCGTACCGAATTTAGTAAGCCTTTTAGATTATTATTTTAATAGTTACAATATTTGAAATAAATCTAACCTTCACAATCAGAGTCACCTTCCTTTGGCGCCAAAATTAACATTTGTTATACGGCAAACATAAAAGTCTAATAAGTGTCCTAATAATCTTTAAATATTCAATTTACAATAAATAAAATATAATTATAATAATTAAATCATCTCAAGATTAATCTAAGTAATTCTTATATCATATCCGAATTACATTCAACATGGAGTACACTTCCGGCATTTCCACAATAAACGTTATTATTATGACAAATCTAGATAGGTGTATAAATTATGATGTATTGAACATATGACGAAGAGAATGTGTAATTTAGTGAATACAGTGGTGTTACATAAGTCACACACAGTGAGTATGTGGTTTAGTGCATTACAGTACGAAGTAAGTATGTGGAGCAGACTAGGATCGGGAATCATCTTGTAACACTGTACAAAAACGTACCGCGTAAAAGCTACGTGTTATTAGAAGATATTTTCGTAGCATCCGTGTGGTAAGGTGGTTTATATTTTGGAATAACAATGGCAACTTTCGAATTCGTCTGATTTATGGTTCCAATAATATGGTGTTATTTTAGAAGCTAGGCTTAACTGGTATAGCCGACTAAGATATTGCATTCTTCTATTGTTGCCTCGGATCTGTTGTCGACAGTTATCATCAACACAGCTGATAGGACACGCTGCCCTAGCACCTTTTCAATGCATGTGTTTAAAAATAATATCTCATATTATAATCCTGTGGTCAGAATGTGTAGGGCCTTAACCTAGTTAAATAAAAACTAACAATGATGTGGACGTGTTTGGCAGGTTTTCTCTGTACAAAAAAAAACATCTCAGATATCATAAAAGCCAAGTATCCTCAATCACCCTCGAATATTTAATAACAGCTGATTTGTTAAATTATTCATTACTTATTGTTTTGTTTCTAATATTATTTCATTTTAACTTCCAACCTTTAAATTTCACACTACGCTTCGAATGTTAAAATCATGTTATATACACTATTGTTGGACTACAGTTTCGTCTGTAATTTAGATCTTTTAGTTACACGCAAGTTAAGACTGTAATCTGTTTGTGTACTTGATAAATAAATAAATAAGAGCAGCTACCTATATTTTTTAACGTATTTTTAGTAATAATGTTAGCTGAGCTGCAAATCAGTAAACTCAAGTTGCAATGAAACTTAGAGCAAAGAACTGATGGCTGTTGAGGCAGAACAGTTCTAAATTTGAGACCCATCGAATAAAGGCGCAGCGTAGGCCGTCCACTGACAAGATTTTATTTATTAATTAATTAAAGACTTTATTGCACAAATCATAGTGTACAAAGGTAGACTTAATGCTAAAAGCATTTTTTGCCTGTCAAACCTTTAGGTCATGCAGAGAGATGGCAATGGGTGCAGCGAAAAGAAATTTAGAGAAAATCAACAAAAAAGTAACAATTAACTAATATTTATAGTAACAAATAAACCTACTTAAATTACTGCAACGACATATGATGGTCAGACGATCATGTAAAGATCTCAGGATCACACTGGATGCAGACCGCTCACACCCGGTCGCTGTGGAAAACTTTAAGACTATTTTCCGAAGTGGATGAACTTCAGCTGATAATGATGATTAATGATAAAGTTTTCATGGTATCAGTTAGACAAGGTACAGCCGCTCATCGTTGGTTATACTTCTGTGAGATGGGAGCTCACATTACATAGACACTTGCTAAATTTTATATTATCAAATCATCTCTCTACCTTTATATATATAAACGCGCCAGACAACACACCAATCGTCGTGGTTTCGAAGTAAGAATTTTCTTCCTTGTGTTACGAATACCAGACAAAGATTATGACGGAGGCGTCTCCCATTAATGCTTAAATACATTTTAAACATTCATGACTTAAGTACAAATATTCGTGCTCTTTATAATACACCAAACGCGTCGTCAAAGTATTAAACTCTCTGCATTCTTAGGCGGTTGACTGATAGATAGAGCCACAAAGCATTAAGTCCGCCAATTGTACAACCAAGACCCCTTACACACTGCGAGTTTTAGCATGGATGCAGTCTATATGCAAAATCTGGTAATTGTCATGTGCTGTCCATTGGTGACTGTAGCAATACTAACGCGCGTTCTAAACGCGTAACTAAGTATCAATGCAGTCACGCTTCGGCATTGATGCTAACGTATGCATTGATGCAAAATTAAATCTGTTTATTGCGTCTGTCGCAAAGTAGCGCAGTATGTAAAGGATCGGGATGATGCATCGGGACTGCATCGCGCCTGCATTGTTGCTAAATTAAAAGTGTGTAAAGGGTCTAATTTGTCAATTTTCAGCTTCTGCATCGCGACTGCATCGATGCTAACGCACGTTAGCATCGCGACTGTATGCGAAAAGTAGCGCAAGTATGAGAAGGTTGACATTATGCGACTGCATCCATCGCTGCTAATGTAGCAGTGTACAAAGGGTCTAACAGTGCAATGAAGTTTAAATAATTAAAAACTCCTATCATACAGTCGATGCCCAAGTCGATCGAAGGATCAGAATGATATTGAATACCGTGACGATTTTTACATGAAAATGTATAAAGCCATTTTAGTTTCTACGAAGCTCTAGCAGATCCATAATTTACATATCAAAGACTCAATATTTACATGAAATGGGTACAAACGTTCGCATATATCACTTTAAACCCACACGTTTAGTACATTTCTCTATTAACTTTGAGAATGCCGGAATCACGGCTCATTCGTGCGACATCAATAATTGTTCCGTATATTTTATGGTCACCATAAATGGTATGAATCGTGACTTTATGTTTGCAGTTACCACGAAATATGAAAAGATTGTGGTACAAGAATGGGATGAAGTATCGTAAGTTTAAATTTCGCATAAAAGTCAAAATAAACGATAAAGCGTTCCGTTCTTTTGTTGCTGGAAAAAGAAAAAGAAGAATCATGTGAGACGATTTAACATAGTTCAATCAACACTAGAAAACCTAAATCAAATACAAATTAATATTTGAAACAGTAAGGAATACCCTAGACCCTAGTCCGTGCTATTATAAATGTAACTGGGCCAAAGATATCATCATAATGGAGAAATAAAAACGAAAACAATAAATGAATGAAAACCATCGTTGAAAAAGTTTTGCTTCTAAAATCAAAACATCTCTCGTCTTTTGAAAATAAAATCTAGGTTTTACCGCCTAGTAAGACGCCTTTCATAACTTTTAAATGTATTCTTATTTTTCAATAGCACTCAAATCTTATTAAAATCTGTCCCAAAAGGCTCAAAACTTTATTGTACTTTTATTGCAAGTAAAGAGATTTGGAACAACTTTAATACCATCGAGGCACTGAAAAGAATGAGGCTTTATATCTAAAATGTACAAAGAGCTGTAAATCTAATAGCTTTGCCAAAACAAAATTGTATTATCATTCAATATACATGAAATCACAGAACCGAATGCTTGCTCTTTTTGTCATTTAAAAAGTCTCCGTATTGATCAAAAGTAAGAGCTTTCATTTTTGGTTTCAAATCAAAAGGACATAAAATCAAATCAGAAATAAATACTGCAGCAGTTCGGGGATTTTCTAACGGTATCGATGGGAAAATATCCACAAAAATCTCGTTCTGTAAAATTGTCACTGCGGTAATTATGGAACTAACACCCCGACGCGCTGTTGAAACATCAAACGGACCAACATCGCAGTGCGAACATTACTGGATTTAAATCTGACGGGTAAAGTTTGGTTCACATAGTAAATACCAATTTTTTTACTCAATTTATTTGAAAAAAAAAATATTATGAAACTCTAAGCTAAGACCGAACGCGAAGGCTGTTATGAAAACCCTCTGCCCCATCTAGGAGATCTTTTTTAAGTCAAGTAAGACAAAGGACGGCTTTTTTAACTAGAAAAGAGCTCAATAAGTAGGTATTAAATATTGCCTTGTACATTAAAGTAGCCATTTTCAAGTTACATTACCAAAGTGCTTTCTTTTTGTTGATATCCGAATAAACTCCTCATTATTTAGGTACACCTTTTGTTCCTGACTCAATCTCCAAGACATTTTACTTGGTTTTACATTATATACATTTTTCGTCGATGTAAGACTTACTACACTATTCCTTCCTCTACTATTACGAAGGATAGTAGAGTAAGGAACAGAAAAAGCACTAAAAGAATTGCTAATACACCTATATTCTATTTTAAGACATTCCCACCATGTTTGGCTAATCTCTGCCTATTCGTTCAACCGTGAAGACCGAATTCGAATTTGGAATCATTCCTACCCATAAGAACTCTGCCTTAATTCCACTTCAGATCAATCTAAAATCGAACCAACTGCCAGTGGCGTAACGAAAAAAGATTTTTTCTAACTGGGACACGCATAGCGGATCATTGTAACAGTGCCAAATAGGTCAATGACATAGTTTACAAACAAGAAATACGGGCCAATGTCTAAGCGATTTAGAACTTGACCAAAAATGTTCATGTGTTTCAATTCAAAGCTCCTTTGTCTTTGTAATAGGAATAAACGATTACAGCACTTCTGTTTGTGCTTTTGTACTGCGCAATAGTAATGTGAGTGCGATAGATTTTATGAGTTCAAGCTTCGAGTAGAGAAAATACAAGGAAATTCACATAAAGAGTGTGGATTTGATTTCATTTTGTACCTTATAGTTAGGGAGGCGAGGTAGCTAAATGGCGTAACTCAACGGCGCCGTCGAAACCTATCAAAATCGAAAGATAAAATAATTTCGAAAAGAAAAGCTCGTATGGTAAAAACCATTTTAGCGGTGGGTTTGGCGTGTACGGTTTTTCAAAAATGTAAAAAAAAAACAGTTACTTGGGCATTCTCGAGCGCGTCAGATATTCATACTACGTATGCCCCAAGTGCTTCTGATAACAGCGGTATACTAATCTGCCGGTTTGCGTGGTGGGGGTAGGCATATAAAGTAGTCAAAAATGCAAAAAAAAAAAAAAACTCGAGCGCGTCAGATTTTTGGAAGGGGTGTTAAGTAGGCCCCAAGGAAGCTCCCTTAAAAAAAACTGACGATTTTGGCGTGACCATAAGTTACGATGAATTTTTGAAAATGCAAAAAAAAATAGTTTTTTTGAAATACTCGAGCGCGTCAGATTTTCATAGGGGAGGTTCATCTCGGTATCCTGAAAGCATATTTTCTTAATCTGACAAAAATGTTGGTGGGTTCTCTTAATCTGACCGGAAAGGTTTTTTGGTTTCTTGTTTTTTCATTTCTTCTTTCTTTTTAATAATTCTTCACTTCGTTTTGCTGACGGTACGTCCAAAAAACAATTTGAGGATCAACAGGCTATTGAATAATATACATACATGAAACTGTACATGTTAATAATACTTTTGTATACAGATACGCGTAACCTTTTCCAAGTCCACGAAAATTGTCGAGAAGCTTTAGAAAAAAAAAATTTTTGAGATTAAAGTAACATAATTTAATCATCGTTATTTCATATCTTTTTTTTAACACTCTCAGTTTTCAAGATATACTCAAAAAACCGGGAGTTTGAGTTTTTATGAAGCTTCAAGTCAAAAAGTTTTAACTTTGGACAAAAATGTAAAGAGACCTTTTTTGTGTAAAATAAAATTAGCTTTTTTGTTTATTTAAACTTTTTTTTTGTAAAATGTATCGTTCGCGACTTCTATGCCGCAACGCGTTTTTCGGAAGACGAAATGGCTCCTCCACACTCGTGGTCATGCGGAAACCGGCAGATTTTGTATTTTTAGTACGTTTTAGATTATATTCATCAAAATAAAAATAAAAAAAATCGCGCTCGAGAATGCCGGATTAACGTTTTTTTTTTACAAGTTCGCGACCCTATAACTCGGCGGCGTCAAGGACTTATCGTCAGATTAGTTAAATTTAATCTTAAAACACTAAAATCAACCCCCAATATCTTAATCTGACGCGCTCCAGTATTACAGACTATCGATTTTTTTTTACTAATCTGATCGTCTATCCTAGGCGCGCGTCACTACATATAGAGCTAAATACTTTACAAGGTTGTTCTATTAGGTCCAAGGTATCTCTCATATCTTAAACTGCCACGCTCGAGTATTACCGAAAATTCCCCTATTCGCCTCCCTAACTATTAAGAGAACAATATGTCTCCAGTTAAAACTTTGATATTGTTTTACTATTGCTTATGCTCAGTATGTTACGTTGTATTTTATCGGGAATAATGGCTTCCATTCTTTTTTACTAGTACGCATTTGTGAAGAATTTATTTTTGCCTTCTCTATATTTAACTACACGTGGAATTTGGCCGTCCGTACTTCAAGTGTTTTTTCCGTCTCTATACAAACAAGATACAAATGCTTAATGAATAAAAGCCGCCTTGCCTTAACACACAACATGAATAAATATATACAGTAAATGTAATATTTATTTATTACAGTGTATGCAAATTCAATAACTTATGCGGTTGGTTAAAAATTTATTTTTGGGCTGTACGTTATTGCTATCAAAAATTGCTAAAAAACCGGCCAAGTGCGAGTCGGACTCGCGCACTGAGGGTTCCGTGCCAACTTTAACCGAATTAGGGAATCCACTTACTTCTACTTCGTAAAATACCACAATATTTTGTTGACTGCAAATATAACTTTGTTTTTCATAGTGTTTGTATGAAGAACAAAGTTATGTTTGCGGTTGTTGAAAATGTGCTATATCCCAAAAACTACTACATAGTTCGATCCCGTTCGAACCAATTTTAGTTGAAAGTATTTGTTAAGACCTACATTCTTAATTTTTTTCAAAATTTATACTTGCTTGGTTAAGAAGTTACGCCCATTTTACCACTTCGGAAGCGTCTAGCTATGAAACGTTAGACTTTAAAAGAAAATGGTTTAAGAAACCTCAATATCATTTTGAAAGACCTATCCATAGACACCACACGCATAGGTTTGACTAAAAAAAAATTTTTTGGTTTTAGTTTCATGTATGGGAGCCTCCCCTTAAATGTCATTATTTTTTATTTTATGTATGAGAATCGGTAAGCGATTAATAAAATACATCTTCCTACAAAATTTCAATTGTGTAATTCTTATAGTTACAGAATAAAATGGCTGTGACATACGGACGGACAGACAGACAGACAGACTTGACGAAACTGTAAGGGTTCCGTTTTTTGCCATTCGGCTATGGGACCCTAAAAAGGGCTTTTAAGAAACTATAGTTAATAATCTGTGCTGGTGGTTATTTTCATTTTTGCTTTTTTGTCGATGATTCTAATGTAATGAGATATAATACCAATTCACACAGCGATGCTAACGCACGTTAGTATCGATGCAGTCGCCAAAATACAGTACATAATTTGTCATTTTATAGCTTCTGCATGCTAAAAGTGGCGCAGTGTGTAAAGGTTGACACATTGCGACTGCATAGATACAGAATCGCGACTACATCAATGCTAAAAGTTGCAGTGTGTAAGAGGTCTTATAGCCTTTAACCTTCCTCGATATAAAAGCTATCCAAGACAAAACATCTAAAACATCGCGCTGCAACGAAAGGGGAGGGCAAACTCAAAACGCGCGGACGATGTCGCGGGGACCGCTAGTTCCTAGATATATAAAAAAATGACGGCCAAGTGCGAGTCGGACTCGCGCACTGAGGGTTCCGTGCCAACTTTAACAGAATTAGGAATCCACCTAATTCCACGTAGTAAAATACCACAATATTTTATTGACAGCAAATATAACTTTGTTTTTCATAGTGTTTGTATGAAGAACAAAGTTATGTTTGCGGTTGTTGAAAATGTGCTATATCTCAAAAACTGCTCGTTCGATCCCGTCCAAACCAATTTTCGTTGAAAGTGTTTGTTGAGATCTACATTATATATATTTTTTAAAATTTACACTCGCTTAGTTTAGAAGTTAGATGGAAGGGGGGGGGGGGAGGACGACCATTTTATCACTTTGAAAGCGTCAAGCTATAAAATGTAAGACTTTAAAAGAAAATGGTTTTAGGAACCTCTAAGTCATTTTAAAAGACCTATCCATAGACACCCCACACACACGTATAGGTTTAACTAAACAAAAACTGTTTTAGTTTCATGTTAGCGAGCCCCCCTTCCCCCCCCCCCCCCCCCTTAAATATCATTATTTTTATTTTTTGTATAAAAATCGTAAAGTGGTTAACAGGATACATCTTCCTACTAAATTTCAACAGTGTGATGCTTATAGTTAGTAGTACAGAATAAAGTGGCTGCGACAGATGGACGGACAGACAAGACAGATAGACAGACAAACAGACAGACTTGACGAAACTATAAGGGTTCCGTTTTTTTGTCATTCAGTTACGGAACCCTAACAAGGATTTTAATACATAAATAAATAAATATCAGACACCTATTTATTTGGACTAAAAAACTAAAATCTTAGCCACAAAAGATCTAAGTTGCATTGTCGTTGCATTGCGTCGACGCTGCGACGCCGAAGCGGTGCAGCTCCGTCGTTTTTGGTACAAAGCAATACTAATCGAACTGTATGCTGCTGTACAGTGCGTTGCATTGAGACTTTGGAACGCACGTACATCGCAACGTTAGAAGTGTTATGGATTAACGTAACGCAACGAAGATGCAAAGCAACACAAATATTAATATAAATAAATATTAGACACAATTCACATACATTCGCATTGATTCCAAAGTAAGTAGCTAATGCACTTGTGTTACGGAAATCAGACACAACGGTGGTATCACAACACACAGACTCGAGACATAATTTAAATAATTAATTCTATATTGACCTAATCGGGAATCGAACCCGGGACTTCAGGGCGGCGACGCCTTGAAACCCAGCGTGCTTAGCCACTACACCACGGAGGTAGTCAGATATGGCTTCACGCAAAATACCTTGTAACGTAAACCTACTTTATTGGACCCAGGTTGTGGAGAGCCAGGGGAATAGGATATCTTAATCCCATTAAGGAGTTCCTGATGGGAATCCAGTGACTTTCAGCCACCCTTTTTTTTTTTTTTTTTTTTTTTTCAATCAATCAAATAATCTTTATTTCTCATCACATACAATCTTAAGTATAAATAGTGGCAACTTAGATACTTAGTTATTTTAATTTAGTTACAAGACTTAGTTAGGAACAAGACGTACGTATGAGACTGGTGCCTATGCTAGGTATAGTACTCGTACCTGTGTTACAGGTCACCAGAAAGGATGTTATTTTAAGGAGAAAATTCATTAGGAAGCATTGTTTTGCACTTACAGCTTCCTTCTGATGGATTGCACTATTGATACGGAAGTAACAATACATACTAATTCGTCAATACTGGTTTTATTTCCTTGTCAATGACACAGAGTTTAAAATTATTGTCAGGCTAAGTCAACTACGAAGAAAAAAAACTGAGACATAAATAATCTGAAATGGTAAGGGCGTGTGGACTGAATGGCGCACTTATTTATACCGTTTTTAAAGTCTTACTACGAATACCAGTAAAATATTAAGGTTTGATAGCTATTTTTTCCTCATCTGTATGCCTACGTAGTTGAGGAAAACTTTTAATAAGCAACATCGAATATTAACAAAAACTTCAACACTTATTAGAATATTTCTTTAACATTTAACTTCTGATTGTAATATGTATGTTGTTAGACCCTCTTATCAAATACAGGGACATTATACTATTTCACTGACAAGCGATCAACAAATAAAACGCTACTTTATCGACTATGAGATCCTTTCACTTTTATTTATCAAAAGGGAAAATCTGTTATCTACCACACTGAGTTTGAGAGCCATTTGAACCCTTGACGTAGCTCATAAAATACAGCTAAGTCACTTTTTTACACTTCACCACAAATACATACATTTAAAAAGAGACGAGGTAATAATGTCCGAGTACGTTGGAGGTATTTGCAGCATTTCCACTTGACACACAAATGAAAATCACTTGTACTCAAGACACATAAAGATTCGCGCAATCTGCTTTGGGCTGTTATGGTGAACAGGCGATTGTTATCTCGATCGTTTTCGTCTCGTGTTTTCTTCGTCTTATCAAAAAATTGCAATCAAGCTAAGTCTTATTTTCTTTTAGTTTGTTAGAGCGTAAATAAAAACTTTCAGAGATGTACAACTTAAAAGTAAAGTAAAGTTGGCCTGCATCGTCCCACTGCTGAGCAAAGGCCTTACCTCAGGTTAGAGGGCTCAGTGCGGATTGGTGGAGGGGCGTTAGCAACGCCCAGTGACTTACCTTAATTTCAAATATTATAAAGCCGCCCATACGTCAAGACAAAACAAGGCTTTACGACTAAGACCCCTTTCACACTGCGACTTTTAGCCTCGATGCAATCGCAAAATGAACATTAACTAATAATGTACTTTATTTTGGCAATTTTATCGTGCAAGCTACACTAACGCACGCTAGCATGGATGCAGAAGCTAGCATCGATGGAGTCGCGCTTCTGCATCGATGTTAATGTGCGTCTGCATCGATGCTTAATTAATTCTGTTCATTACAGGTGTCGCGATGCTGAAGTGCATTTTTGAAAACGCGCGACTGCATCGATGCTAAAAGTCGCAGTGTGTAAGGGGTCTAATATCAATCAAAATTAGCTTAACATGCCTTCCGAAGCACAGAGATGCTGGTGATATAAGACATTTATATAGTGGAAACGATCACCCGTCCAAACACGACCGCACCGTAGGTTGCCAAACTTCGGTACCTCTCCCAAGCGCTACTACCACTGCACTAAGATCACCTCAAAAGAAACGTACTAAAAAAACATTTATTACTAACCAAGTCTGTCGGATCTGTATTTGCTACGAGGAATGACGCCGCATCCGCACGTATTGACGATAGCCAGATAAAAACGATCACGTACCGCCGCAATCGCGCGAATGTACCACAACGTACCACAGCGAAACGGGAGATATTAGTATTAGCCATAGACCAGTACTGTACATAATATAGTATTTGATGCAGCGGGGTGCAACGCTACTGATTGGTTATTTACTATCGCGTCGTTTTAATGATTCACGGAAGTAGTCGGAACTGAACGTGACGTCGTTAGTACCTAAACGCATTCGCATGGTGAGGATGAAGCTGAATATACCGACAAGGATGCAATATAACATGAAGCTATGTTAGAGCGAGCAATAGCCTGTGCCAATGTTACCACCGTAATTAAATGTCACATTCCGCATGTGAATCCGGTGGACTAACGGCGTTCACAAAAAGTGCAGTGGGATGCAAAGTTTCTGCTTGATTATTTGATATCGCAGTCGTGTTTATGGTTCACGCAGCGTGCTATCTGAATTATTAGTCAAATAAGAATCTTTACCACTCTCAACTTTATAAATTTTAACAAGTTATTCACCAAATAAGCTTTAAAACCTCCAATGAACCAAAATATGCACTCCTATTATTTCTATTTTTGAAATATTTTTATGAATAGATCATGACCATGTATATAATTTAAATATCTTATCATTTTATTTACTGTCTTATGATTCATAGAAATAAAAACCACGTATCCTTTAGTCCAGTTTTTATTGTTGACTGTACCAAAAATTGTGATGACCTGTGTCGGAAGTCTCGACATAGTTCCGTGTAAAACCACCAGGTGGCGCTCGAAAAATGCTGAGACAAAATTGGTGTTTTCGTGTATTTATTGATTAAGAAGAATTTTTGAATGATGCTTAAAAAACTACAAATATTTTTTAAGATATAGGTACGTTAGTTAAAATGGTATTTAATGAATTAGAAAATCATAAAATTGAAATTGTCGACGCGAAATGTCAAAAATGATGCATCAGACTTCGCCCGCTGGTGGGAACTACAATTTTTCCAAATTTGAAATTTTATGGACCCTTTGGGAACTTAAGTAAAAATCAATTTTCTTGAGAACAATAGACTCATAAACCTTCGGAAATGAACCGTTTCCGGGCTGGCTGGCTCGCTGTGGGGGCTATTCTTTTTCATCACAGTTTTAGGTATGAGACATCAGATAAACAATAATTAGGATGACGAAGTAGGTAAATAATTATCAAATCAAATTTCCTGAACGCTATTTATTAAGTAGGTACACTAATATGTGCATCACCACTCTAATCATTAAACATCGCACGCTTTATTTCAAGTAAAGTTTTAATCTGAATTGAATTATTCATAAAGATGAAATAAGAAACCAAAAATTTGGCGGCTAGATGGCGCTAAGCGTCACGCAATTGACGTTTTCATAAGAAACCACAAATTTCACCGGGTTGGACTAACAGCACGGTAGCTCAATTGGTAAGAGCGTTTGGCCCGGTTTGCCAAAAGGTTGCTGGTTCAAGTCCCGCCCGTGCGCAAATTTTTGGTTTCTTATTTCATCTTTATGAATATAAAATATGACACTGTGAGTGTTAAAAACATTCTAAAGCATTAGATAGCGAAGCGACATCAATTTCCAAGTTGAATTTATTCTGTAAAGAATAACTGCTTGGGCCATCTGTTTCATAAACAGACGGCTAGATGGCGCTAAGCGTCACGCAATTGACGTTTTCATAGGAAACCACAAATTTCACCGGGTCGGACTAACAGCACGGTAGCTCAATTGGTAAGAGCGTTTGGCCCGGTTTGCCAAAAGGTTGCTGGTTCAAGTCCCGCCCGTGCGCAAATTTTTGGTTTCTTATTTCATCTTTATGAATATAAAATATGACACTGTGAGTGTTAAAAACATTCTAAAGCATTAGATAGGGAAGCGACATCAATTTCCAAGTTGAATTTATTCTGTAAAGAATAACTGCTTGGGCCATCTGTTTCATAAACAGACGGCTAGATGGCGCTAAGCGTCACGCAATTGACGTTTTCATAAGAAACCACAAATTTCACCGGGTCGGACTAACAGCACGGTAGCTCAATTGGTAAGAGCGTTTGGCCCGGTTTGCCAAAAGGTTGCTGGTTCAAGTCCCGCCCGTGCGCAAAAAATTTTTGGTTTCTTATTTCATCTTTATGAATATAAAATATGACACTGTGAGTGTTAAAAACATTCTAAAGCATTAGATAGCGAAGCGACATCAATTTCCAAGTTGAATTTATTCTGTAAAGAATAACTGCTTGGGCCATCTGTTTCATAAACAGACGGCTAGATGGCGCTAAGCGTCACGCAATTAACGTTTTCATAAGCGCTCCGTCTGACACGAATCGACTGCGAAAATTACTTTGTGGGATGGAATTGAAATAATAATATTTGGAGTAAAAGTGTACACAGAGTGTACTGGTGTGATTTTTTTAATACAATTTTTTAATAAGACCATTCGATATTTTTTCCAGTATGTACTCAAAATATTATCACTCGTATTAGTGATATGATTTAAATAAGGACAAAAATATCGTATTATAATAGACTATTATTAACCTTAATTAAATCAGTTCGAATACATATTTAGGAAAAATACGCTGGAAAATCACACTTAAGTTATAGATTTAGAAATATTAGTATGTAACAAAACATTGCATTGTGTATGTTGACTGGATTGGATATTTGGGTATTGTTAGTCGGATAATCTGAATGGTAGACAACACTAGCACTCATGGACAGCACTAGACCTGTCAGATAGATTGTGTTTTGACATTAGATTGATTGTTGTGGAATTGTACCGCGTAATTTACTTACTGCATTAATTATTGTTTAATTATTACTTACGTTATGGAATGTTCTTTAGCACACTGAGTTATCCCTTTTAGTATAAATCCCAAGAGCAAAACATCATTTGGAAAGGTTTCATAAACAACAGATTGAAATAAGAAAATATGCATTTTAGCTAATGATATAGATCACATCATGTTGGAAACATTTATTTTCATCTCACTGTAAAAACCAAATAACTTACTAAACTATTCATAGTTTAATAAATTTTGGCAGTAATAGTTAGAAATTCAAGCTCACTACGAAGAATTCAGAAGATATTTTTTGGTTTTCCATGAAGTCCAAGTATTTACAACAATAAAGCTATTGCTATTAGCTATAGCTGCGTCGTTAAAGTAAAAACATCAAGCTTTATCAGAAAACATTGAAGAAACACAATACCCAGTACCGTCGATTTAAGACCGCGGCGTTTGATCGGAAAAGCCTTAGAAATACAGGTTACTGGTAAAAGCAACACTTCGAACTAATCCTAGCAGTAATCTTCAGCCACAGCTGATCCCGGAAGCCTTGTCTTAAAAACTATTATGGGAATAAATAACTCCCTCCGTGCAAGTTCTGATAACGTCGGGGAAATGTTGGTGCACGCTGAAAGAGAATTGTTAAGGCATCCATAATCTAGTGGTGTTATATGATGATAAGAGGTATTGTAAGTCAATGGAAAACTATAATATCATACATAGCCCGTATACTGCATAATATAAAAAGATTATAATTAAATTTTTTTTGTACCACAAAATTCCTGGGTAACCTTTTACAGCGAAGATCTGTGGTTATTGAAACATAGACTTACATGAATTCTACTAGACACGCTGTTCAGAACAAATTTTGTGTCACGTTCTCTAAAATGACAAAAGTATGAGTTGTTGATATTTAATATTTTTCATTTCTCCTGTTTGATGCAGATTATTTTCGTGTTTCTTAGGATAATCAATCTTAAGCTGCTATAGAAAAGATATTTAAACATTGCGATATTTTAAAATGTTTTCAAGCATTAGAGAAAAATGATCACTTCAAAAACAAAAAGATATCACATCGATAATTTTTCCCAATTTCTTCCAAACATGACAATCACCATTACAACTACAACACTGAGCTATTAAAGGTAGCAAAGAGTAATCGAAGAGATATGACACGGTGATGGTGTTTAGTTTTCTGCCTATGAGTCGATATTAGTGCTGGTATTAGTACTTACGTCTTTTTTTGTTTTGATTTTAGCGATAATGTTTAATATATGAAAAAAATGTGATGTTGTATCCACAAAAAACGGTTATTGTTAATGCTAATTTGTACCAATCATCTTACAATACTACAACTGTTAGTACAGACAGATATTTACTTAAAGTCCTTTTTTTCTAGTCGAATATTGTAAACAATCTTACTTGACATTCCTTTTTAACCAAATGATTAATTTTAAAATAAGACAAAACAAATCTCACACAGGCAATAATCGTTAAAGACTGAGATCATTTTATTTATTTTTATATAGTAGATTTGTTTTATTCACTGACATTATTATAAAAGTTATAAAAATAGGTACTGTTTACAATTTTGTACTAGCTAAGAAAATCGGACGTTAATGATATAGTCAATTGAAATAAAACTAATACTTCATACACAACTTGGTCCTAGATCGACAGTAAAGGTACACATAATTCATATTCTACCTATAAGACTTTTGGCATGTCTGTTTTTGGTTGATCTTTGGTTTTTATGGAAATTGTGAGAGAACTAAAATTTATACTTTTACTTCCAATGGATCTTTGAATCATTTAAATTTACTACATACAATCAAACAAAAACATTACCTTCAAACTGGGTTAAAATACGGGCGCTATAACACATATTTAAGTTATTTATTTATTTCGTCTTTTGACGTAAGGGACGTTTTGACATGGTAGGTTCTTGCAAAAGACTAAACGCAGATGCTCCATTTGGCCTTAACTTACTGTAGTGCAAAGTTTGTTCTAAACAGCGTGTCTAGTGTAACATAGAGGTTGTTGTATTGAAAGGACTTCTATCTGAAAAATTGTACGGCACGATGATTTTTTCCGAGAGTGTTGTTCTATTTGCTTGTTTTGTCAGCATTATGGCTAGAATGTGCACCTATTTGATAATAAAAATCCCACAAAAACATTTTCATGTAAAATGTCGCCAAAAGTCAAGATCGTATTGTTTTAGTGTCAAAAAGTTTGTCAAAAAGTGCCCAATTTTACAAGACCTATGAACGAAACGCCAAACAAATTGTATACCATTGAGATTGAGGTTCATTAAGAAAAACAAATTTTGATTGACCCCGAATCGCCGTGGTACTAGTCTGCCCTATACTAGAGTGTAATTCAAAAGCTGGAGGCGCGGAGGGAGAGCAGCCCTCGCCCGCTGTAGCAAATCTCAGGCTCCTTAGATTCGCGTGGGTGCGCGTGGGTGCCTTAGATTCGCTACGCTAGGGCGAAAGGGCTGCACTTCCCGCAGCGCCGGAGAATAGCAAAACCTATGCATGCTGCTACATTCATGCCTGTTTGATTGCTTGCATGCTGCATGCCTGCTTGCATCATGCATGCATGCCTGCCTGCTTGATTGCTTGCATGCTGCATGCCTGCTTGATTGCTTGCATGCTGCATGCCTGCTTGCTACATGCATGCCTGTTTGATTGCTTGCATGCTGCATGTTGCATGCCTACCGCAAAGTTAATCTTACTTTCAGGATTTTGAACTTCGGTATACTAACTGTAGGCATATTAATCTTCGGGATATGAACCTTCAGTATTTCAAACTTTCGGGATTTCGAACTTTCGGGATTTTGAACTTTCGGTTAATTGAAATTCGGCATATTGAGCTTCGGCATATTGAGCTTCGGTATATCGTGTATAGGTATTTCATTCGTTCGGTATTTTGATTTTCGACGTTTCAAGCGTAGGTATTTCATTTGTAGGTATTATTAACTTTCGGTATTATAATACGTACCGATTAAACTAATAAATTATCATCTTGCTATGATTTTTCGTTTTCTAGAAATCTTGAGATAAACAAACAACTATAAAAACATACTTACACTTACGAAAATTTTCACACGTGTTACTATGCCACACTAGATCAACATACTAAAATTGTATCCAATTCTGACGATAACACATACATACAGTTCGAATTGATTACCTCCTGTTTTAAGTCTGTAAAAATAGTTTTTTTTTTTATATTAATAAGTGCATTATCTTTCCTTATACCTTGCATATTGCAAAATGTAGTCACTTCCATATCTCTCATTGTTTCGAATTGTTCTTTTAGATTGCTGAATAAATCAAATTACTTGTCGTGTTTCCGAGTTGAAAATACGTGGAGTGTATGGAAAACTCATTACAAAACATGTGGGATTCACAAAATTAACTAAACTTCGCCGAGAATTCCGACAACTCCGTTTAACGAGTATAGGGAACTTGCCGCAACTGTTTATTGACTGGCTTGATTGTTTTGACAGATTTAAAAAGGAGTCGCACAACGTGTTTTGAGTTGCTTGTTTTTCTGTTCGATATTCAAAACTGTCCTATGCGGTTACGATTTGATAACGTTCACATATTGGTAAAATGATAATAAAGTGAATTTATCCGATGCTGATATACTAGTATTATTTTATTTTGTTCTTTTATTATAATTGTTACTGAACTGACCTATTGACGTCCGATCAAACTGCGACATTTATTTACAAAGTAATAGAAAATTTAGCCGAATTATCGAAGCCGGCTTATCGAACGTTCCTTATCGCCCTGCTGGTGTGATATGAGTAAACATATTGTTTTAATAAGGAAAAGATATAAAGCATATAACATAGATCTTACCTCTAGTTAAAGTGTTAAGATCAGTGTGGGTAAATACTTAAGTAATTTAAAGTTAAAATGAGTTGAAGATTTCAAAATCGTAACACTTTGAACTTAATCGTGAACCTCCTACATAAAAGCTAATAGCCAATCAAAACTATTGCAAACTTAGATATTTTTCTTACCTAGTGTTTAAGCCCGATTATGCGAGCAAAACATCAAGATAACTGTATGTTACCTGAAACAACAAAACATCAAATTAGTAATACTATAAAAAACGATTGGATTTGTTATCTAAATGATGTACCTACATGTTTCATTACAAAATATAGTCGAAAGCGTGTGACTCCTTAATAAGGTCTGTGAAAGAAAAAAGAGCTAGATAGCACTCGAGAGCTGTGACCAGTGCTTAACGCTACTTAAGCGTTTCCAAGCTGAATGAATGCGCTTTTAGTCGTCCCTCTCCTTTTGTCATCACTGTTTGACAAAACCACCATCAATTTCTAAGCTCTTACGGAATGGTTTGAACGTTCGCTATTATGCTTTTAAGCGCTTCTTTCGGCTGCCCACACCCAATAACGTTCAATTAAGACGGGAAAAGTTTCCAGTCACCACTCCGATGCATTATTGACCTTATTGAATGAAACCCACGTACCGCTCATTCATACGCCGTTCAATCGCGCTAGTACTAGAGATGATCTGGTATCGATATCGATAATGGCACTAATTAAAAATAATTAAAACATTTAAATAATGCAACAAGACTTACGACCTCTTTCACAGTATCTGAATAAGGTCCTATTAGCGTTTATATTCACTACTTCATGCGGAACGACGTTTCATATTTTAATCATTCGTTGGTTAGATGGTAAAACATACCCTTAATAAATAATATTTTGCTTGTAGTCTACATTAATATTAACAGACTTAATATTAGTTTTATCCTGATAAACCTCAATGTATGTTTCGGTTAAGTACTAATACAGAATGTCCCCCAACAAATTCACTTTAAAAGTCTCTCCGCACCCACTATCTTAACCTTGGCTCTCTTCAGAATTGAAAACCATTTTCTTTTATTTGTGTTTTTAGATGTCGTCAATATCATCACTTTTATCATTCATATTTTTGTATTTATTAAGTATATGTTTTCTATGAACCTATGTTTATTATTATTTTGCTTATGTATGTTTATGTTAGTGCATTTTACTTCTTTTTTGTACCACTCCTCTCTATTATTATAAAATGCCGCCACTGATTAAACTCTCTGCATTACCTAGTGGTTGACTGGTAGAGAATGCCATTAGGCATTAAGTCCGCCAATTGTACATTTTACAGTGCAAAAAAGTTTAAATAATAATGATAATAATGATAATGAAATACCATTCCCATCCGGTTTCTTTGAATGTCAGGATAGGAGATCAACTGTGGGAGCGCAAGCACTTCCGAGTTGTTGGGTCAATTGACTAACGGTTGACTGGTAGAGAATTCTTTAGACATTAAGTCCTCCATAATTTTGCTGTTTTCAAAACTTATCAACATATGAGATTTAATGTAACTATAAACTTATTTCAAAGGTACACATCATATTGAACATCCGGACGCGACGTTTCGACTCAACTCACAAAGTTTCATATACTGTTTGCATCTGCATGAATAAATACAGAAGTAAAATAAAGAAACTTAGGTTATTATTTTTCCGACCTAAACTTTTTTTTATCTGATCAGCATTAATGAATTTAAAAAAGTCCACGATATTCAAACAAAAACATCCAATCCCATCACTAACCGTGGGCAGTAAAGGCGAAGCTGAGCATGTAAGTGATTGCGGCTACAAAACGCATGGTTCATTATCGTCGGCACATGTGAAGCTGTGGCTAGTGATGAAAGTCACTTGTTTGTTGCATCTCGTTCTTAATTTATATTTTTGGTGCAAATTATTATCTGTATCTAAGGCTCTGCTTCACCACCGACAAATAAGAACAAACCAACGAAATGATTTAAATATTGAACGTCATGTTGTATGAAGTATTGGACAGACAAATCTTTTCTGCAATTGGCCCGCGTGGTGGAGTATTAGTCAAACCACCTCATAGTTTAGGAAAGGCCCAAAGAACCTTTATCTATGCTATCCTAATATTGTGCTTTGACTAAGTGCGCTTTCAGATTAGAGCGACAGCAGCGCAGTCTCTCTTATGCGAAGGGCTTACTGCTGTCATTTTATGTATAATATTGACAGCAGCGCGACTGCCGCGCAACCGTCGCGCTGCTAACAACGCCTAAGTGTAAGAACGCACTAAAACTAGTACAATATTTCATTTAAAAAGATCTCAGCGTTCAACGGCGAATAACCTAGTAGGTTGTGTGTTTTCTTTTTATCTTATTTTAGAATGGAGCATTTTGTTAAAAAGGAATGTCAAGATTAATGACATTATTCGACAAGCAAAGAAAACTGACTTCAGCTGAGAACAGCAGAACTGAGCTCAGCAGCAATAACTAGCTCAATTTTATTAATTATGAAACATGCTACAAGTTTGACAATTACTCTGTTGTTTTTTCATTAAAATAAATAGTTAATTAGTGTGTTGAATTAAAATCCACCACACTATTTTCGTGCAGGTTGCGTGCAATCCAATATCAAATGTAATATTTCAGAACTGCGCTTAACATTTTGGCACAAATTAGTTTCACTGAATGTGTTCTTCTGATACAATATTCACTTAAAATTATCGCTCTAAACAATTGAATCGCATAATGCATAATCATAAACAAGCGATAGCTACTTATATTATAGAAGAGCACTATACATTGCGAGTGCATAGCGATCAGACGCGATTGCGTGTCAGACATAGCCCTGCAAACCTGTAAGCTCAAGTGGTAGTAGGCAAGGCATTAAGCGCGAATAACTGATGGCCGCTGGGGAAAAAAGTTTAAGATTGGAGACCTTTCGACCAAAGGCGCAGTGTAGGACGTCCACCGACAGACGACAGATGGACAGACGATCTTGTAAAGATCACAGGATCTCACTGGGTGCAGACCACTCGTGATCGGTTGCTGTGGAAAACCGCAGGGGAAGCCTAGGTTCAGCTGGCTTTGGATGATTAAATGATGAGCGATGAAAAAAGAGCAGAGTAACCACTGAAGCGCAAATAATATTTTATCTAATCTTCACATATTTTGACGACACGAGACTACGAAATCGAAATAGTGATCTCACGCCTATCCAAACTGAATCAGCAGATTTATTTTAGTAATTTCACATCAATCCAAAGTTTTAGGAAAAAATTAAGACAAAACAATGTTTGTTATTACTTATTGCCAATAATTACAGAGTGACTTTTCAAGGTACAGCCAAAATTTGAGAGGTAATGAGAAAACAATTTTAGTATGGGACCTTCATTCGATTCTTATAGTTTTTTGTGACAATATTAGTTTTCGTTATTGTAGCTGACTGGTTTGTAAGGGGCATCTATAGTCTTATTTTACCTTATGACCGTGTTAAAATTGTATCTATTGATACTCGTATAACATTCCATGCATTATATTATAAAACTAACATATATTGTGAAAACCATAATAAACTCTTCCAAAAGACGTCCCACTTTGAATGTTTCTTACGATTATAAGAATTTCTGACACTAACGGTGTTTGCTTAGGTCCTTAGGTTTAAAGGCTAATTAATTCCAAACAGTCCTGTTCAAACTGTACCCGTTATCGCTAAAGGCATTGTGGACACATATTTGCTTCTTATTTTAGACTTTCAGGGTTCTTAGGATAACATGCGAGCTTTTAGTTTGTGGCAGGAGTCTTTTTGTTTCTGTAAGAAATACAGCTTGTTTGTTAGAATTTATAGTGTGCTCAGGCATGTAGTAATAAAACATTAAGGGCAATGTCTACAATGAATTTCATCAAATAAAATGCGCCATATGCCATCAATTGTTAACACCCACTATACTGCAGTGACTTTTGTTTCAACTTTCACAAAAAATACTTAACTTGTGAAATCGACGGCGGTTTGAGTCTCCTGTTGTGTACGGGCTCGCTTTTGGTGTTATTTTAAACAAAAATGTGTAATGTATGTTTGTAATTAAATGTCAATGCAGATGCAAATGCAGTAAGGGTGAGTATCAAATATAATGTACTTTGTACAATGTAACTAATACATAAAACAAAAAAATTCAAAATTATACAGCCTTCAAAAATACTGACTAAAGAGCTTAAAGAAAACCCATTCGTTTCTTCATTCAAATAATTGTTTCTCGTTATAAGAAGTCGAATGCGGTATTTTAAGCTTAGATTTTTTTAAAACAGTACTGGTTAATAAAACTCTATTTAAGTGATCGAAACGTCGAGATAAAAATTAATAACTATTCGCGAAAAGCATCCGTAAAATAATGTTTTATTCCATGGAGAACATAAAGCTTTGCAGTTTTAGTAGGTATTTAATACCAATACACGGCTAAGTTTGTTGTTAGTAAGTTTGATAAAGGTGTTAGAAACATTTTAAGTCAACAGAGGCGATGAATCGCGATAGAAAACTAAGAGCAAGTTTTATAAAACAAATTGAAGGTGCTCCCAATCAAAACAAGGCCCCAACGAAGCTATTATAACTTTAATAATTAATAACCATTTTATCTGCAGATTATTTTTTTAAACGGACTTCAAGTAAAGTTTTCAGAACTACACCCGAAGCTATATCACAAAATTACTTCGCCCCATTCCAATAGATTCCAGTTATTTTAATTACTCACTACAAATGCAGAGTGAAAACTAATTGCTGCTAAAACTTAAACTATTATTCTGCAAATAAAACAGACTTCGAAAAAATGTAAAGCCTTATTACATATATACATATAAAAATAGATTGTCAAATGTACCAAGATTAAAAAAATACAATTTATTCATCTTAATAGCGAATTAGACACAACTATTGAGCTTAAAAAGCGTAGATAACTAGTCACGATGGTATCGCTATTCGCTGTTGTGGACGCCCTCTACCCAATAAGGGACATAGGACCATAAAAGTCAAGGCAAGTCATGGTACCGATATTAGTGTCAAATAGAATAACCCCAATGTCTCATACGCTGATTTCACAATAGTTTACGAAAGATTTAACCTGTCAGTCTTATGACATGAGGAAAGCATTGCTAAATAATTTAGAATCATTCAACATAAGCATGTCGAATTATATAGGTAAGCATAATTGTAATATTTTGAGCTAAAAGTTTTCTATTTAAGGGCAATTTTCTCAATAGGTTGTCCAGGGTCATGATAAATAGCGAATCATAAATTTTCAAAATATGGGTCCAATAATCAGCATAGATATTAAACTATGAGATCGGAAATTCCAAGGCGTGGGTGATTACGGGAAGGTATAATGGTGGATGTGTCTTGAATTCACAAAGGTATAGGATTAATCCTATGACACGAATCAAGAGTCTGTGTCTCAGCGAACAGGGATTAATATGCTTATCCTGTATTCAAAACTACTACACCATTTGACGGTATCTCTGTTTCTACGTGTTAATTAAACTAGAATATTATTGCAAACCTAAAATTATTGAAATTTAAATGAGTAACTATCAATTTAGATGACATAACTACTCAAAGTAGTAAATCAGTATTTTATGGTCGTGTTATGAAGCAAATTTAGATGGAAATAAGAAAAAGCTTGACCCAATTTTTTCATGTTCCTAGTTTTACAAGAACGTTATTTTCTTTACGATCCGTTTTGTGCTAGCTATGTTACTTCAAATCCTACAAGTATTAAAAATGGTTAGGTTAACCTTATTTGAATATTAATCAAGCACATTTAATTAGTAAACAGACACACCAATAGCACTTAGGTACCTATCATACAATAGTATGCTGTATATAACATGAGGTTTGCCAATGGTCGCAAAACTTGGACAAAAGCAGTGTGTTTCTACGTAAAAGCACCGCTTGAATTTATTACCCTATATGATACATTAGCCTTACCTAGGAAATGTGATAAGTTCGCCATACAGATAAACTTAATCCAAACAATAATAAATACTACACATAAACTATAATACGAGCGCACAAAATCCACTAAAACATTAATATCAGGGTTATAAAATCCAGGAAGAATTTTTATTAGACACCATCTTGATAAAACAAAAGTTATGATTTTATTGGATACTATTCGGTATAATTTTATGATATGACTACAGTTAATAGCTTTTCATTTTAAAAAATATTACCTGCTTTAATAACTTTAGTTATAGCTCCAATAGGAATTATTGTTATTGGTTTGCTTGCAACCATTTCTTGTGTCATGAAATACTCGCTATGAGTTGGTAGGAAGGCTTGGAACTATACAAGGTGTTGTTTTGGTCAGTGACATCCAACTCAGGGATGATAATATGAATAATGCTTATTCTTAAAAAAAATGTTTTCTTTCAATTCTGAGCAAGTTTTATACAAGAAGACCTCTTCACAACATTAAAAAAATTACAAAACGAATGGGAAAACTTGCATCCTATCGCGTTGCTAGCGCTTATCTACGAAATACTACGCCGTAGCTAGTAAGCAACGATAAGGCTACCTGGTGTTGGTAGTTTTGACTCGATCGCTGTACCGCATAAAAAAATGTTTTTTTTGGGTTTTTTACATTAGAAAAAAAAACTGGCATCGTATCGTTTGTACAGCCACCCCTAAGTCGCTCGTCGCTGATCAAAACGACACCCTGTATAAAACATCGTCTTTGTATAGTCGCTAGCACAACAGGTTACCCACTTTTGTTGCAAACTAGCCCTTATTACAACTCTATAAGATACCGCAGTGTTTACCTTGACGCGCTGCCGTCCGATAATCATTATCACACGTATAAAGGCGAAAGTTTTTGAGTGTATGTATATGTTTTTTACATTTTAACGCAAAAATTATGCGATGGATTGTGATGAAATTTTACAGTAATATAAACATTGGTATAATCCGAGAACATTATAATAATATTATCACCAGATGAGAAAAATATTCGCATTCGCCAACAATGCTCTGCCAACGCCAACTATCATGTTCTCAGATAGACAGATATGTTATTGGAAATGCAATCGAGATACTCGGAGAGAATTGAATTATGTCAATATTATGGAAATACAAACCATCGTATCATAGGGTCGTTGATCGTGTAATAACGTTATGTTCTTTAGTTGCTTAGTTTGTGTTCAGCTTTACTCTCATAAGGTTCAAGGAGAAAATCTAATGTATCTTTCAAGAAGACGCTTGGTTTCGCGCGTTGCTTGTGGCGTGGCTTCCCGCGGCGCGTCGGGCGTTTCTACTGAAGGCAGCGCGTGAAGCGACCTGCGTCGTCCCTCGCGCTAACTCAAACTATATGTAAACTATGTAAACAAAACCTGTCCAACCCGAAAGGGCCTTATGGTTGCTTTAAAACCAAAACAAGTATTAAAATTACGAAATTCATTGAAACTTCTTTTTATCTATTTTCAAAGTCAACAAGTTTAGCACCTATTTACCCTAAAATGAGGAAATTTTCAAAATGCGTTATCACTCCTGTCGCGCTACCTGCGAGTGCCGGCACAACTGCGCGCCTCCCGCGCGCCCCGTCAACCCTTCGGGTTGCCATGTATGCTTTTTGAATGTAGTGAATTTTGTATGTTTTTTTTTCTTGAATATTTTTTTTCTAAAATTTTAATTAAAATTATTACACAAATAGAACCTAATCTCGATACCTAATAACCCCTTAATGGGTCGGACATTTTTTTTTACACATTGTAGAAATGTACGCGGCGTCGCCAGCCGTTTCATCCGCCGCGTCGTTCTGAGCGACACCCGCTGCGACTCTCGTCGTTTATTGGCATCCTTCCAGCCAGTCGTTGTTGACTACTTACAAAGAGCAAACGTGTGGTATTTGTAACAATTGACGACTTCTCTGAAATATTATTCGAAAATAGTTATTATTCAAAAAGTAAATTATTTACCGCGCATGTCGTGTCTTTCGAGGCGTTGCCCTCCGCTTCATTTGCTGTGTTCGACGCATCGACGCTCGCGGCATTCGACGCTATAGCTCAAATAAACGCTTGCGAAAATGCTTGTCCTTGAACGAGGCGAACCTCATCGTATGTTTGTGTTTCAGGCGGCCCGCATCGCGCAACGCGACGCGCGAAGCCACGCGCCTCCTTAAAAGAGGCCTGTCTTCAAAAAAATGTCAGCCGTTTATGTTTCCACATAGAAATGGATTATTTCGGTATTTTGATTGCTGGTATGGCAAAAAAAGCAATAAAATCTTGACGGAATTCCACCAAGAAAATTGGTTTTCTTGCCCAATCTAATGATTCTAGCGACGTCAAACAATGTTTAATTTTGTGAAGCCTTAGACGAGAAAATCGGTAGACGCCTTTAAAAACTAAATTGTGTCAAGGTCTGTCTACAACTATTAGATAATTTGACTATGTTTTAGTGTATATTTATTTAATCTTAAGGAATAAACTAATTTTCTTTATACAACTTGGTATAAGGAATAAATAGCCTTTTAAAAGGTATGCAAATTGAGCTACCAAAGAGCGTGGCCGGGCCCGATTTATTTGCATGTCATAGACTCATAGACAATGTAGAAGGAAGCCTATGTCAATTTGATTTCCAATTTCACCAGTCATCCTTGCAGCAAAGTTCCTTTGAGAACCCATAGACATACAAATTGTTGTTTTATAATTTTTCATCTCTCCTGTTCGGAAAATTGAACTTTCATGTGTAGATAGCCGGGTGGAAAATATTTTTTTATACAATTATAATAAAACCTAATATAATGCTATGTTGGAACAAATTATTCTTATTCCAAACACATATTAACCACAGTGAACGTTCAAAGATAACAACCGTATTGCTTAATTTACAAAAACTCATCAAGTCACCTCTGAAACATGAGAACGGGGTTTGAATCCAGAACGTTGGATTTAATAAATGGGGTCAAACGAGATACCCTCATTTTGATACAGACAACAACAATCTAAGGTAATGAGGTCGTCTTAACATTTGCATAAGTAGGTACTTCAGTCAGGTGCATAATTTTTAGGGTTCTGCATTTGGTTACGTGCTTTAAATGTTATTGTAAAAATATTGTACATACACACGCCCTATAAAAAATAATTAAGGTTAAAATATAAAATGTCGCTTTTCTACCAGCACTTCAGTGACCGAGTTAAGTGATTAAAACGAAAGCATCGCTCATTAAAAAACTCAGTGAAGCATAAATCGAACCACATCAACTCTATTTCAATATTCGTGGCCGCACGCGTCAATACATTGACCTAAATAAATATCTTCATTTCTTTATTATCACATCATAATTTTTATTTGAACTATTTTTAGGTACAGATTAAGAAACCACTTCGTATTTCAAAACGTTTTTAGATGCGCCCTACAAACCTTTTATACTCGGTAGATGTAAATCATATGATAGATCGTAAAACGAATGATTCTTCGATTTAGCACGCACTAGTAAGGATCGAGATACTGGTGCCACAGTGTAAATAATATTGGTGGGCTCAGTTTACTTTGCATAGAGTTTAAAAAAATATAAATAACTGCACTTGAACAGTAACTTTCCAATCGTACCCAGCCACATAACAAATGATATAAAAATAATAATCATCCTTAATCAGAAGGACATCAACGCCTGAACCTATGGTTATCTGCATGATTTTCCAAGACACACAATGAATGTTTTTTTTAAACATTCAATTCTTGATATTGATGAAAATGTACGTTAAATATTTTTGTAAGCGAATAACCTGAGACATTCCGCGGAGAGCAAACCTACTGTACCTTTTGAGTTTCTTTATCAGCATGGTTTATCGTGACTAATGGCGGTTGTTTTTACTATTGTAACTGGCTATGTTAACTAGTATTTAAGTTGTTAGTTACGCTGTTATAAGCGTAGACTGAAACATATATATCCATAATAAAATTCTTGGATGTTAGAGCACCCAAGTCTATAGACATAATTATCGATGAAGTTCAACATTCTCATATTACCATTCCAATTCACGAGCAGAAAATCTTCTATCTAACTTGTCAATCGGTGATTTAGTTTGTTGAAGGCTTGTTTTTTTACTGACTTAAAAACAAGAAGGTTATCAATTCGAATGCATGTTATTTTTTTGTATGTATGTGTTACCTCATATCTCAGTCATTTGAAAACCGTTTTTTTTCACCTTTTCGTACCTTCTCGTTGGTCTGTTGCCAAGTTGGGATCTGATGAATGATGGGAGTTTGGTGTAATCGAGGGAAGTTCTCAAATTTCAAAGGCACGTTTCTTGTTTTTGTTCTAGTATCTTCTATGACATGTCTTTACGTTTGATAGTCCTTATTTTCTGGAGCTGAGTCAATGGTGGAACTGCTTATTGCTTAGGACTTCAGTAATTATGACGCCAGAACTGATGTTAAGTGTTTCTAGCTTATTAACACTTTTCGTGACAGTGAACGGCTATAGCCGTGAAACAATAAAAGTTATATTGTGTCTGAAATACAGCCTGTAAAGTGTTAGAGCACAAAGTCAAAGGGTCAGCTCACATTTCTATAAATCACAAAAAAAACTTAAAAACAAAACTAAATTTTACAAGCGAAAGTAAAAAAAGTCTTGAAAAACAAAATTAACTTAAATGAAGTCTTGAAGTCTTTTAAAGAAAGGACTCTATTTCAGCGAACTTATTAACTTCTTTTGGTCATCTTAATCATTATCAATCTGGGCACCGACTTAAAAATAAATTGTTCACCTTGAATGGAGTCTTTTTTTTAAAGTTAAGGGTTAATTAAAGAATTTTAAGTGCATCTTGTTTCTGAAGTCGGTGATTACTTTATTTGTAAATGTACGTTTTTCAATAATCAGATAAGAAATATCAATGATAATAATAAATGATCTATTTTTCAGGAGTCATTCATATAAATGCCATTTTGAAATCAGACGTTTTATCAGCCAGTTATGTTTTATCTGACGTTTGAAAAATCGGCCCTGAATTAAATAATGTATAAAGGCCGTTTCATAATGTCCGAATAAGTTCCCATTAGCGTTATCGGTCCACTACCAGATATGAAATAGCGAACCATATTTGTATTATTCGTTGGTTAGTGTTAATAAATTGTTAATGGTAATACATGTCCTTAATTTTACTTATAGGAAATTAACACATACAGTTTATTTTGTGAGCTTGCGAATCTGTTTTGAAAAAGGCTAAGTAATTTTTGCGTAACATATTTGAGCTGTATTGTCACAACATTATTCACTATTTCGTCTCTTGACAAGGTTTCAAATACCTAACGCTGATGAGTTGTCACAGTTTCTGTCAACACCGTATCAACTTGAGCCGTTCAGTATTCTCAGTATAAAACTCCATAGATCAACGCACATCTATCAACTTCGTAACGTCACCAGCTCGGATCGAGACTAACTCGGGACCCACTCTCGACCAGCTGCGCATGCGTTGTAACGCGCTTGCGGCGCGTCGCCCGCTGGTTGACGACTATCCGTTCATCCTGTCAAACGGGCTGTCATTCACAAGAAGAACTGTCATAATTTGTAGCAAACACGATCAGGCGAGGCATTCGCTATCAGATGCCGATTCCATCCGAGGCGTTGCTGTTTCCTTTACGTAACGTGCTTTCGTATGGTTGACGCCTGGTTGGTGCTGTTACCGTGCCGGGTGGGTAGATTTGCTTTAATCTTAAAGGTCAAGTTGGTAGCGGACGACGTGTTGCCGCTTCATGTCGCCACAACACGTCGTGACGACCTGTCGCTGCAGTCATGATTTCAAACCCGACTGCAGACGGCAATAGCAGATGGAATCCAGTTGGTTCCGAGTTTTCCGTGAAACGAGATTTCTAACGTGTTTGAGAATAGTGATCGCAATTTTATATTTTTTTATTATTAAGATGATGACTTGTTCTTGTTAAAGAAAAAGACGAGAAGCCATTCCTGCTATGTTCATCAAAAACCATTAATTTTTCAAATCGGTACAGTAGTTCCTCATATAAGCGCGTTCAAACAATCAAAAAAACAAACTTCAGCTTTAAAATATTAGTTTAGATCACAGTTGTTAACAGGGAGTTTAAAAGTAAATGTACATAGGCACGTTTCTTTTTGTTTCCGAACAATTATGATGCGACTTTCTTACGTTATCTAAAGTGAAATATATTTAAGATATTATGATTTTAAAGGTATAAGATTTTGTTTATTCGATTGCTAACGTTTACCGTTATTAAATGACACAAAAAACAATTTACAGCCACAAGCAGGGCCCATACGCTTTCGCGAGTTTAAAAGCCTTATTCATACATATTTGTATCATGAAGCAGTACGTTTCTATTTACATTTCCAAAATAATAAGGGTTTAATAAAACCAGAGACCATGAATTTAGGTAAAATATCTAATATCACATTTTATATCACGTCAGATCAAGCCTTTGAACCGTCATCTTTCTCGTTTCACGGAATTTAATATACAATTTCTGTTGAAACAATTTGAGAAGGGAAATTACTTAAAATAATTGCGTGCCCCATAAAGAACATAATAATTATGATTGCGCTTGCGATTAATTATCTTTCCTCAATGGGTTAGAATCAAGTACACACACACACATACGTACAGTAACACATGTACAGAACAGTTTAAAGATAACAATGTATGTGATTGATTGGTGTCCAATATATTTTAAGGTACAGCATGCGGTGGTGACATCATACACTCGTTAAGGTCATGGCACACTAAACCGGCACCGCCTCAACCCAGAAATTGACTTGCCATTTAAATACGAGCATTAAGGTGTGAGTCGTACAATATATTTTGGAATATCATTATGAAAAACAGTCAGCGCGCTTCCCGCAACTCAACTGGCAGCTCGCGTCCTTACAGCAACGCGCTAACGGTGTGCTTACAGCGAGCCGACTCCGAGTTGCCAACAAAAGAACAACGTGACGTGGCCCGCGCACCTCCCTCGCCTCTTACACATCGCTGCATTTTCCCTTCAGTCAGTCTCGAATCAGACATAAGATAGGGAGTACGGTTTTTTAAGCCTGAATAAAGAAAAGTGCAAGTCCTAGGCGTGATCAATCACAAATGCCAGATAACAGGAAACATGGACCTTGCTGCCGACGCGTAGACTACGGGCTTCCACCTCGGGGCCGGCGCGTGGTCTATGAACTTGTACCTTGCGGACGACACGTAGCTAGCTAAATTCGAGGCGACGCCGCGCTGCAGCCGTGCTGTTGCGAAACCGGTATAGTGTGCCATGATTCACTCGAGGCGTTCAGTATTGTTTGTAAGGAACTTCATACTTCAATCTCGTAAAGTCACCACCTCGGATCAAGATCAAATAGAGACCCACTCTCGACCAGTGGCGCATGCGTTGTAAAGCAACTATCCGCCCACCCTGTCAAACAGGCTGTCATTTCTCGTACAAGAAGTTATAAGTTGTAGCAAACACGATCCGAGTTGAGGCGTTCGCTATCCGGTGCCGCTTCCATGCCGAGGGGTTGCTGTTCCCTTTACGTAACTATATGCAGTATGGTTGACGCCTGCGGTTAAAGTCTGAAGTAAAAACATTTTATGATTTTCTGTTTCATCAAATATCGTTTTTACTTACATCTTTAATGATTTAAAAAAAAAATTTTAAGCTCCACTGAAAAATTATTCTCATATTATTAAACAATAAATAGGTACATGAACACAATCATTTGGTCTCATAGATATATCGTTGTCTACGCGAAATGTCAAAAATTTTGCTTCAGATTACACCCGCTGGTTGGCGCTGTTCCCGTGCCGGGTATGCTTCAACTTTAAATGTACTTCACGTCGCGTAGTTCACAAAACTTTGTATTATTTTAATACTTTAATCCTAAATCTAACATTCATACCATTATCTTTTATTTCAAGGATAATGGGCCACGTTAACCCTCAAAAATATTCATTATCTGTTACTACCTCTCTAATTCATTAAGAAGAGTATTAACACGAAATAGTCACGAAATATCAGTAATAACAATTAATTATTGCAGATACCATTACGGGAATGGGCTCGAGAGATTATCAGCTCTATCCAAAGAGGGTTAGAGTAAAAAATTCAAAGTGGTAACATTATCTACTGACTACAGTGGAACCTCTTGGGAAAAGTGGTATTTAAAATATGCACTTTGTAACGGGGTAAGTTTGCAATTTCGACGGGAAATGTTGAGCGTGAAATTTGATTACATTTGTAAGTTACATATCACCAATACTTAGCATTTGATTAATACTACAACTTTTTGTTCCATCATCTCCTATAACGATTGAGTTTGTGATGATACAATCGCATTCAACATAAGACAAAGTCACCATCTACGTTACATTAAAAAGGTTATTAATAGATATGAAACTTTATAAGCACCCAATCAAGTGTTCCTTAGCAACTGGTTAGTTTAAAAAAAGTTTCGCAAAAATTTAATTGCTCCTAAAATCTTATGGGAATGGCAGGGATATTAGGTAATCTCAGTCGAGATGCAATTTAGCGCTTCTTTCTGGAATATTATAATGTTGTCATTAACCATTGCAATCCGAAAGCGATCGATTTGGGAAATATCTCTGTGGGCCCTTAAGTTGATATTGGATTTCGACGAGTGTCAATCAAGTTGAAAGAGCACAATCAAAGGATCTTCGGCGTTATCGGGATAGGATTAGGGTCGTAGTTGGGCCATTATTTGAGCACCGTTTTTTGATGGTCACACGTTTGTAATTCCAAACATATTCAATGTTTAGTTTAAGAATTAATTTTGTATGTTTTATCATGTATCAATCTATATGAATTCTTTTTAAAATGTGTAATAATATTTATAGTTATGTAGGAAAAAATATTTTACCATCGGAATCGGGAGTAAAACTGCTGTTCTTCGCACGTCACACCGAGTTGACGCTCAGTTTAAACACTTATGTCTTGCTGAGCTTTTACATTATAATAACATTATATATGTCAAAAAATTGGACATATAGTCAGGATAAGTTATATTGAAGTGCAAAAATCCGTCATTAGATTTAAATTTAATATAATTAATTTTGTGTCGGTCACACGATTTTAGCATTTCCGAAAATGTGACACATAAATGCTCATAACTTCAAAAAGGTTCAACCTATCGACACTAACCAAAGGTCCGCAGAAACTTCAGACGCGTTAAAACACAAATAGAAGACAAATAAATATCTCACAGCAATGATATAGCTTATTACAGCCCCTTGCTTTTTTTTTTCTTCAGACCCTAGTTCATGTGACCCTTCATGGGTGATGTTTTAAGATTATAAGTCAGCGTTACGAATAAATGTCTACTATTGAATCATAAAACTCATAGTCAAAATTCATTTGAGCTGATTAGATTACATAAGCGTTAGTTACTTAATTTAATATTTCTGAAAATGTAAAATTTTCGTCACTTGCGTGGCACAACTTTCGTGGTCAATTACCCACGAAAGTTACAAATCATACCACAAAAAAGTGTACTGATCTCATTAGAAATTATATTTTATGGTTTGTAAATGCAGTTTAAATAACCGCCTTAACGTTTTATACTTGATTTTTTCTACTAAGACAGTTTCTAGAGGCACAGTTATGATTTATAGAAATAATGTAGCTTACTAGAAAAATATGTAGAACATGACGTCTTAAATATTGATTTTCATTCGGCTTTGAATCACCTGATCAATCTATTCACTAATTATATAACAGCGTAAAGTAATCATAATTAGTTACTCTAAAAAAGCATACTCATTAATTAATTAATTTTCGTGCATTATTCGTAATTACCCCAATTTGTGTTGTTTACATGAGAAAATAATGAATATCACAAAAGCAAACCTTGAAAATAATTATTTGCCACTAATAAGAATGATGGCAGTTTATGCCAGTTGTCTTTATTTAATCAACCAAGCGGCATGGCTAAATTTTGAGACTGGTCTAAACCTGGAAATTGTCGACTAGACCGTTAAAAGAGTCTTCTTTGAGGCTACTAGATAAAGACTGTAAATCATGAGTTTGTTTCACGGGATAAATACAATAAAAACTGATACTATACATCCAAGGTTTGACAATAAGTGCGTGTCGTCTGGTGTTTATTTCCAAAGATGCTAAAGAAATAGTTTAATTCTTAATTGGATAAGAAAAGGTCGTATTTTGAACGCTCTTACAGCTATGATCCCGCAGCTAGTAAATATTCTCACTCCAGGTAAGAAAAATATCTGGAAGACTAATTTGTTGCTTGTAAAGTTTATGAGGGGAATAATTTTTGCATTTGACTTTGAAAATAAGTTCTGACTCTTCTCATAATAGCCGGAAAATATAACTACTAAAATGCAAGGTTTCCTTTATGTAATTTGAGGCACTACTTTGGAGGATAAAGAGTTGATTGCTATAGATTTGCTACCATGTACCTTAGCTTAACTTTATAACCCCAGATAATTTCGACAGAGTGCGAATACTTACCAATATTTGTCAAGGAAGTGATTAGGTTACAAAACACTAAAAATTCCATCGTGCATATGGGTTTTAATTGTTGAATGTCAAAATACCATTGATTTAAAAGTGTGAAACCGTAAAATTTAATAATTTATCCTATCGCTGGCAGATACTGTCAGTGTTATGTGTCGAGAACAAATGCGAGTAAACAGTGAATTTGAGGTAAGTAATACCGCAAATGAGTGCAATAAATGAAGAAGGAGGGTAGACCATTAAGTCTGCAAATAACAGCACACTCCCAACAGTTTTAGGTACCCTGTGATTATGGCACTTGCGACAGTGTTGTTATATCAGATACTCGTAAATAATTTGGTATCAGATACTCGTAAATAACTTGGTAGATGGTAGCAATATCGAAAGTAATATAAGCTATTCTTATGTTAGTGTTCATCATGAATTAAAAAAAAATCTCATCTTCATTTAAATTAATGATTATACTCATGGCTGTAAAATAACCAGTCACATTTAAGGATATGTACTTAGATTTTTATTATTATGATGTTTGTAAGTTTGTAAAGGCTAATGAACCGATAATAATATTCAATTTATGTTATGACAAATTATCTATTTAGCAGCAAGTATAATAAATGCAGTATTTAGTTATGTAAAAAGTTCAATATGAGGTAATAATTTAAGTAATTGATACTTTTATTACCGAATTATCTATCCAAAAAGACGCTGCGTAACTTTCGTGTCTCAGTGAGTAACTTTCGTGGCTGACGAAATTTCAATATTAAATATCTACATGAATAATTAACCGATTTTCATGAACTAACAGATTTTGTTACAAATTGATAGCTTCTTTAAAGCAGTATTTTTTTCATTTGAATAATATCAGTATAAATTTTCGCCACGAAGGTGACACGAAGAACACTTTCTGAAGAAATGCCCAGTTATTGCTATGGTTTTTTTCTTGACGGATGGACGAAACCGTTTTCGCGTAACCACCAAGATTTAAAACAGGAATGACTTCTTAAAAAAATATTAAACGAAAATAATCTTTGGTCGAGATCGGCAGTGGATTCAACGTGGTGGGGCAAAAACATAAGGGAGGATTAACCAGTCAGGACTCACCTATTATCCAATAGCTGGTTTTCAGGGTTGCAGGTGATCACCGAGGACACAAATGTCAAAGGAACAAAGTCTCGAAAGCGACTATTTTAAGGGGTTCTCTAACAAGCAAAAATAGGTTAGTATTCAAAATGATGTGCGTAGGAGCGCGCGCCGCAAGACAAGGATGGCAACACAGGCAACGATCAAATTATTGTAGTAAGCAATCATAATGAGTCAGTCTCTGTTAATAATTCACGAAAGCGTATTTATATTTTTGATTGATCTTGTTTATCTCACTAGAAAGAGTATTAAACTGAAGTATTAAAAGCACAAAAGTTTCTTCTTACACTTAATTGTATTATCTTCTAAATAACTTAGCCTAAAGGCTTTTAAAGTCTTTTAATTATCAACATAAATAATTACTTTTGAATTAGTTTTAAAGATGGCTTAACCCTTATTGGCCGTATTTTTAACGAGACACTTGTATTAATAGTTTTTATATCTAACACCAGAACTCATGAAAGTTTAAAAAGTACGATTATTATAATACAAGAAATTAAGTTCCAAGAAAAAAAAACATAAGTAAGCTATTCTACTTAAATCATACAAAACACATTTTATTGGACTAAAAACTTAGTTAATCTTTCCTAAATTTGATCCTTAATCGAAATTGGTGACGAAAAATGGCACTAAATACAAAGACAAAAAGTAAATTAAACTTTTGCCTAAGATTTTGGCAAAAAAGAATTTCCTTTGAGCTCCGAAAAAGAGGAAAGTTTAATTTTGCCTCAAGTAGAAAACTCGGCGAGCTGATTTTGTTTGCAGAAAAATAAAAGTTATGGAGTTGTAATATAATGACGTGGTATCTATTAGACCACAATAAACAATGTGTATGATTATTGGTTGACAGTAGCGCATCTAAGACCCTTTACACACTCCTACTTTTAGCAGCGATGCAGTCGCGATGCAGCATCGATGCAGTCGCAAAACAACCACACGCAGTGTGTCAACCTTTACACACTGCGCTACTTTTAGCATCGATACAGTCGCGATACTAACGCGCGTTATTATCAATGTAGACACGCATCTGCAACGATGCTAACGCGCGACTGTATGATGCTGTATGCTAAATTAAATCTGTTCATCGCGTGAGTCGCGATGCTAAAAGTCGCAGTGTGTAAGGAGTCTAGAGTGTTGAGAACAACATACACAGCATAGCCTTGTGCCAAGGCCGTAATTTTAATTTAAAAAGTTATCTTTTTGCATTGTCTATGCCTCTTTTCCCTCTCTCTGTTCAATTCAATTCACGATGCGAGCGGGTCGGCCTCGGTCAATATTTATTAAATTACTTATATTTGTGCGGAACAGACATTGTAACTTATATTTTACACGTTATTCACGTCATGAGCTGTCATAAAAGTGTGAATTCGTATTGCTAGTGTAATGAAATTATAACACTGAGACTTTTTTAATACTTTTATTCTTCGAACAGGGTACAACTTTAGATACAACCTCTTCAACTTGATGCCGCAAACCAACTGCCCTGCCGGACTCCGCGCTCTCCCCGAATACAAAACTCCCCTCCAAAATATATCGGTGTTGCCAGGAAATAAATTTAAATGTATCTGTTATAAATACCAGTTCGAATAAACGATAGCAGCTATTTATTTGAAAATTACGACATTCGGCCGTCCTACATCGAGCAGCCTCCTGGCGCTCGAATGGCTTGCAGTTCAGTTGGGTTGAAACGAGTACATAAATAACCAAACATTACCTTATGATTTTGAATAGTAAAAATAGCATCTAAGTGCAATCTAAAGTTTTCAAACGGAATTTAATTAATTTAACATGTGCATGAATAATTATTAATGCCAAGAAAATTATAGTGTAATAAATAAAACATGAAATTTTCATTTTACACTCCTAATAATGAAATAAATGAAAATGAAATAATAATAAAAAATTTGGTTGCAAAATGCTAAGAAAGTATTTATAAAATTTGTTTCAGATAATTAATAATTTCCTTGAGTCATTACGACATTCGCGCAGTAATAGCAAATATTCTACATTATATTTCAACAGTTTGTATATACCAGACCGTCTAGTACTAAAGTTAAATCTAAATACAAATATATCTTCTTATTGATCTACTTAACCATTCGAAACAGCATATAAATAATTTGAATACAATTTTGGTAAGATTTATCAAGATTAAGTAATAATTAAAACTGTAAATCAATATTAATTTAGTTTTCTTTGGGTCTTATTTTATTTTATATAAAATAATAAATAAATAAATAAAATAAATAAATATCCTTTGGACATTCCCACACATCGCCATCTAGTCCCAAAGTAAGCTACTCAAAGCTTGTGTTATGGGTGCCAGACAACGGATATAATACTTAAATACTTTTTGTTTGTAAATACATACATAATATACATAGAAAACACCCAGACCAATACAAACAGACATGTTCATGCACACAAATGTTTGCATTGTGCGAGGATCGAACCCGCAACCCGCTGCGTAGTAGGCGATTTCTCGACCACTACACCAAACGGGTCGTCAAAATAAAGCAAATAATTCAAACATTGTACAACATTAAACATGGCAGATAAAATATTTGTGCCAGCAAACATTGTTAAATATTGTTCTTACAGCGTCGCCAACACCATCACTAGATGGCGATAATTTATGATAAATGTCATTCATGGATATGGTGATAAAATGCTATGAATTCGTAAAATTATAAAAAAAATGCCCATTGATTTGATTATACAGCAACAATGTCTACATTGAGTAATTATAAGCTGTAGAACTAATATTTTAAAAAATATTTTAAAATCTTGCAGATTTTGTGTACTACTTCGACTCAAGCTTACAACCGTCTTAGTGTTTTTATTTAAGGTTGTCAATTGATCTAATCATTCATCAAAAGCGGCGATTTCAACCATAGTAAGTTTACTTTTGCGTACTCTGAATATTCATAAAAAAAAAAATTTAAAGTGCAATTTGTTAATTAAGTTATAGTTTATGTAACGCTAAGTGCACATTATAAAGAATTAAATTGAATAAAATACGCTTTAGAATGTTTTGAGAGTTTAAGTCGTAATGTTATTCGTTTGTAAATAGTGATCTTACATTTACTAACCTTCAAACATAGCTAATAAAGTTTTGTAATGTAACCTAAATATTTTATTTATAAAAAGTGCAGTGTATTGCTTTTACATTATCAAGGTGTAATGTACCAAACATTTGCCAGACAGCTTAAAAACTAAATCATATTCAGTTTATCTGTTAAAAGAAGCATGATACAACATTTCCTAAAAGATCTTGATATTTAATAGTGTAAAAATTATTTCAAATCCAATAAATCATCAAATTAGATTAAAAGTTTATAACACTTATTATTTATAAAATTATAATAAAAAAACAATTACAATTACTTACAGTTACGTAATGCGTTTCTCAAATGCGAACGGAGAACCGGTTAGGACGAAACTTTTATCAATACCACCCGCAACATTATTGATACTTAATGAATGACTCGATTCTTGTTAAAGTTTAGCCAAAAGTAAAAATAAAAATAATTCGTGTAACATGTCACCTGTTTGCAATTCCTAATACCATTTGTGTTTTGTATATCTTTGGTCAAGTGAATTGTATTCTTTGGGAGCAATAAATAATTAAGGTTTATCAAGCAAAAAGCTGTGGTGTACTTTTACTTAATTTAAAAAAGAAATCACAATCATACCCTTTTTGTGAACAAAAAATTCAGCAAAAACAACCCATACGATAGGGAATGGTTGGTTGTGCGCACAGGAAATTGCAAGTTAAGATGAATACACACAAAATAAGCATTATTTTCCCAAATTTATTAACCTTATTCTGAATCAAGTAATAGTTTTTTAGCATGATGGGGAAATTATATTAAATGGTTCTAGTGTTACTAATTTAATCCACTGAGACCTAGGTAAGATACGGTACTTGTTTTCATAGTATGAAAACAAAGACGGTTTAGTAACAGAAACACTATGATATGTTTATAAAACTCATCGAAAGAAAAATAAACAATGATATAAGTTGTAAGAATTAAAAATGAAAGCTTGCTATTATGTATTATTTTTGTTGTTTTGAATGTAATCATATAATGCAGTATTTGATGAAAATATGTCAAATATCGTGTTCTGATAACTACAACAGTAAAATAGAGCCTAAGGCAGTATATATAATAATTACTTGCTTTACGATTTACTTAAATTAAATTTCAAATAATATTTCGTCTAAATTTTTAAAAGCTTAGGCAAACAGCCTATTCATAAGAATGTCTTTAGAAAAATTAAACTCCAGCTATACTAGCTGCTTAATATTGCTCTTTGGGATTATTTGATTGATTATTTCATGGGGAAATGATTTTTTTTTTATGAATCATCAGAATGTTTTATAGACTTACCAATACTACACTTAAAACAATTGTTACAAAGAGGAAACCCTCAAGAGGGTAGGTCATTACAAAAGTGTATTATAACGCAGAAAATTATTTCAAGGCTAATAAAATGTACCGACTTAAATTGAATACCTACTACAACATAGTCAACTCCTTGAAAAGAGGCATTGAAAACAGTGACAGTTTCTTGTGCTGCTCAGCATTAGGTACCCCCAAAATTGCCCCAAAGCTGTATTAGGGTATAATTTGGAGCTTTGAGTGGGTCCAGCCAGCTACACGTCTTCCTTCTCGGCTCTGCCTCTTAGTGACATCCTCCATCGTTCACCGTGGGGTCTTTGCATCTTTCGAGCTCATGCGCGACATCGCGTGTGATGCAGACTCATCAGATCGCACGAGACAAAATCATTAGGATTCATCAGATGCCTTTATTGTATAATCATTAGTCTTCATAACTTAGTAGAAATTAATAATAATACACTTATAATTTATAATAATAAAATATGAAAAACTTTGTCATGTATTGATAAATTAGATTTCGCTACGGGACAAAATATTGTATGACATTTAAATAAAGTTTTCACGCCTTGCATTGCTTTTTGTAAAAACCTGTGAACCTGTGCTTTTAACTAGCATTTTATATTTTAATAAAGTATTTATAAGTAATTTTTTTAGTAAATGATTTGAATTTAATCAAGTAGGCAGAAAACATTTATTCTTTAATAGAATCTTAATTTTGAACCAAAAAATTTCAATTGTGAATTCGAAGTTATGAGTAAATATTTTTCTCAAGGGTTTTTAAGAAGTAAAATAAAAGCAATTATGAAAAAATTAGCACAAGGGCATAAGGTAATATTTATGAAAAATTGCATATTTTATTAAACTTTTACATATAAAAATATCTTTCATTTATGGTAGGTAATTAATATAGCACTCAAAATTTCATCACCATTATAACTTTGCCTAGCATCAAGATTATTTTCTGGCTATGTTAGCCACTTGTAAGTTTACCATTAACTTATATCACTGTATCAAAAAAAACTATGTCATTAAGAGAATAACCGCGTGGCAAACTCAGTTCATACTAGAGTACAAACGGACATATAATCAGCCACAGTTGCCTCCGTCAGAAAAATATCACACTTAACTATCATCTGACAAGGAACCTGTCAATTTGCACACTTAGCTACAAAATCAGTCCATATAAAAGTAATAAACTTAACAATTCCCCGACGAAAAAAAAAACAACCACTCGGCATATTTAGTTACAAAACCAATCCATATAAAAGTTGTCGGTGACTATCAGTCTGACAGTGACATTTAATCACTCTAAAGCAAATAAATCCTATTAGGGTCATAGCCCACTTAACTATTTCTCGGTATGGAAAAAAATGAAGTAGCGTACTTAGTTACAAAATTAATTCATATCGAAGTACATCTTAATCAGTCTGACATTGACACACTTATCAGTATGAAGGCAAATTATTCTCGATAGGGATAAAACTATCCAGTGAGGAAGAAAATAACCAGTTGGGATACTTAGTGACGAAATCAATTCATATGAAAGTAGAAACTGACAATTTATCAGTCTAGGGCAAACTATTCTTGTCAGGGTCATAGCACACTTAACTATTCCCCGACAAATAAAACAACTAGGTAGCATACTTAGCTACAAAATCAATTCATATTAAAGTACAAACTGACAAACTTAATCAGTCTTAGGCAAATTATTATCGTCAGGGTCATAGCACACTTAACTATTCCCTAACAAAGAAAACAGTAAAGTAGCATAATTAGCTACGAAATCATTTTATATTAAAGTGCAAACTGGCACACTTAATCAGTCTAAGGGAAATTATTCGCGTCAGGGTCATAGCACACTTAACTAATCCCAGACAAAGAAAGCAACCAGGTATCACACTTAGCTACAAAAGCAACTTATATTAAAGTACAAACTGACACTTAGTCAGTCTAAGGCAAATTATTCTCGTCAAGGTCATAGCACAAAACAAAACCTTTAAACTTATCTAGCAATGAAACTAAAACTGAGTTCACTTATACATTATATTACTTTTTATGCTAATAGCATACATTTACGACTATAAGTTACATTAATTTGGCACAGCTATCATTATCAATTCGGATGACTATATTTTTACAGCTCACCTACATGGCTACTTCTTTTGCACACAGCACACCTACATGGCTACTTCTTTTGCACACAGCACACCTACATGGCTACACGGCCTTCAGATTCACTTCAAATAAAAACCAAGATCACTTCACATGGTTATATTTTAATAGCACACCTTCATGGCTATTATTTTTCTACGCAGCACACATACATGGCTACATGGCTTCATGGCCTTCAAATAATTTCATTTTAAACAAATACTTATATCACATGACAACAGAACTTCTCATAACTTTATTGAAGGTCATATAACCTGTAAATAAAATGAATCTGTTGAAATTCTGATGGCAATTAACTTTTCAATATCCAAGCAATTGCAGGTATAACAATAAAATATCTATCGTGTCTCGTTCACACACGCTTGAGAGGTGAATGAGAATAATGTAAGGTTATTTCAAGTTCTTCTAAACCTAATATTTAAATACAATGTTCAAAATGAAACAGTCTAATCTGATGGTTATGGATGAGCCAAATGCTGCACCTATTTTATCGGAGAGTAGCCCCGACCAAAAACAGCGGAAGCACTAGCCCACTCAATAAGTAAGTGTAAAATAAAGTAAAGTGCCCACAAGGGGTGCCTGTGACTCCGGAGAGCAATGGGTGTGAAATCAGTGTATGTAGTGTGGTTTGTATATAGAATTCGTTTATTAATATCTGAGAAGCGTTATAATCACTTTCAGAATAATAAAAACTACTTACAGTTTCTCTCGGACATAGCTCGTGGGACAGCACCACTTCTGACTTGTTATGAAATTATAAGACTGAGACTTTTTCAATACTTTTATTCTTCGAACAGGGTATAACTTTAGATACAACCTCTTCAACTTGATGCCGCAAACCAACTGAACTGCCGGACTCCGCGCTCTCCCCGAATACAAAACTCCCCTCCAAAATATATCGGTGTTGCCAGGAAATAAATTTAAATGTAACTGTTATAAATACCAGTTCGAATAAACGATAGCAGCTATTTATTTGAAAATTACGACACTAGCAAAGTTTAAAATAAAAAGCAGTGTTGGTGTTGTGCAAAAGAACAGCATTTTATTTCATCTGACTGCAGCCTTACACGCCCCCTGGCATTCATCACACACATTTACATGGACATACCGAAGAGTGTATCCTCTCATAGCATTTACAGCGTCACGCGAAAAGCGCTTCACTCGCGCAAATAGTGTACAATTAGTACGAAAATGAATTCTCAATTCACTTTTCTCACCGACTTAAACCCTTAATTCAGTTCTTTTCAGAGTCAGTCGACCATTATAGAGCTAACACTTGAGCTGTAAACAGTGTGGATGGCTTACATTGCGAGCTAAGCGAAGCTCAAAATAGTTGCAAGTAAAGTCCGGTCCATACACAGGTGATTATAATTCGATTTTACCCATCTTAGTATCACTACCAGCATGATTGTGATAGTGATGAGTGATACCAAAATAAAGTTAATAATAAGTATTTCCATTTTTCTTTACTTTTTAAGTCTTACAGATTAGGGACATATATGTACTTACAGCAACGATTAGCAATGTCTATAACTAAACCCTTGCACGTTTTTCTATTGCGTCTTTAAAGTGGCAGTGTACCTTCGAATGGAAGTCTTTCGTTCGTGCCTAACCATTTTTCAACGAAAATAGCTGGCCTTTATTCATTAATTTTATTTAATTATTACAACAAAATCCACAGCTCTTAAAAAAAACAGTTTTACGTGTTTCTTAAATATTAATCATACAGCCAACATGAATTCACATTTCATAAAACAAATAACATATTATAGTAAGACACTAACACACTGCGACTTTTAGCATCGATGCAGTCGGGCGTTTTGTAATCGCGCTTCAGCATAGCGACTCACGCAATGAACAAATTTTAGTTAGCATCGATGCAGTCGCGCTTCTGCATCGATGCTCACACGCGATAGTATATTTCTTAATTTATTCCATTTCTTCTTGTTATTATTGATAACTGAATGCATACTTTTTTAAATTGACTATCATTATTGTATTGTACTGAAATATTGTATGTTTGATAGAAATAAGACAGGTCACGGTAAGACAACATTTTTATTTAGAACTTATGTACCTGTGTTCCACAATAAATGAATTTAATTTGATTTAAAAGACAAGTCTTAAACATAAACATTCAAGGATTTTATGACTTAATAGATTAATATATTAGTGGACTACAGGCTTGGGAAATTGCTGCATACTTATACAGCAACTTTTGAAATTTTATTGCTTGAGGAAAACTTATTTCATTCTATTGGAAGTGCAGCAACACTTTTACGTTGAAATATTTTTATATGATTTTCAGTGGCTCAAAACCTAGTTCACTGGTTAAAATGATAACAAACCAATGTTCTTGCCTAGATTAAAATTGCTTTAAACCAATTATTTTACCAGTTTGTATTTGAAATGTGTCCAAGTTACATTCATGAGCTAAATCTACAACGAGGGTATATGATTCAAAATATAATAAAATTGAATTAATATATATATAATTATGTAGGTATTGAGGAAAATTGGTTCAGTTTCGCGTTTAATAATGACGAGGTCTCAATTTAGGTATTTTTGAAAGCACTATATTATTCACTAATACAAGTCATGAAACCTAAAGTACTCGGCTCAATTGTGTGATTGAAATTGTACCCGAATCCGCTCTAGTCGTCTTTATTCCTCACACTGGATTTAAGTCAAGTAAGGGAGAAAATAATAATCGAAATTTCAAATCGTCGGGCAGAGTAGGATCCTTCTAGTCTTTTGCAAAGACCCATTGTCATAGCGGAATGTATTGTGAATCAGCTGACTGTTGGGGTGGACCGAACGAGAATTCAAAGCATGCCGATATGCGACCAATCTACTGGTCCGAGTCCATGCGAAATAGTTAGGTTCAACCGGTAGGTATTTAGTCTTGAAACTAAAATTATTTGCAAGGAATGGCTATTGTTATATCAATATCAATATGTAAGCCACTTATAATAGGCCTTTTGAAATGAATAAGGTGAAGAAGTTAAATAAGAAATATTAAGCCGCGGATGTCATGTCCCTGTCGCAGTCACTCCCGGCTAGTATGGACAAAGGGTGTTTAAAAGGTACTAATATTCGAATGAAATAAAGAAATCCGGGTATAGCATTTGGCAACAAAAGTTTATTTAAATTTTCTATTTCACAATTACCTTTTAACACCTTTAAATACAAAACTTAATATCTCAGAATTCAGTAGAGACTAGGTTAGGTTCTAATTTAGTTATTTATATCGATACTATTACAAATCTTTATGTTCACAAATTTCTAATTAAATAAAGATAAACCACCAATTTAAGTTTTGAATTTCCTAATTGATTCAAAAATTCCTAAGTTATGCTTAAATTAAAAGCTAAATTATCCCACTTTTCACTAAAGTTAAAGTAAATACAAGGAAAACCAACCTTGGATTTCAACGGAGGTTACTACATATTCCCAATCTTTGTTGCATCAAACTACAAACAACTCTGCAACGTTACCACAAATTTCACTGATACCGATCCATCCTCAAAACAAAACAGCTCAATCCATCAAGAAAATCTGACTTCAAAATTAATCCAAATGAGGTCTAAGTAAGGTCTAAGTAAGGTCACTGAAAAGAATTTACAAAATGTTAGTTCAACGCACAAACTAAAGTAAAAGTTAAAAAAAAAACACTGACTTTTCATAATTAATATTTACCTGAGGTTACAACATGATCACCAAATTGTGACTGTACAACTTACAGACACATATCAAAAGCGAAACCTAGAAATAAAAGAAAGTTCTAGTTAACAACCAATTTTATTTTCAGTGAGGGTGGGTATACTTTTCATCACCCTATTTATGAAATCTTTAATAAACCAATTTAATACCTGCAACAGCTGGCTCGCCATATAATTCTGAATTAATTACTAAACATTTATGCTAATTTTTCTATTTGAGACCTGAAATGATAAAAATTACAACTCTCAATACAATATGCCCAGATGTAGGTAGGCTACATTTTCTTTAAAAGGATTTCCAAAGGAGTTTCCCAAAGTACTTACCATTTTCCAGTCATTTATATCAAATCATTTTCGAAATTAATTCATCCAAATTGACATGTTGGCGGCGGGTATCTATCATAACACAGAATTTTTTGATATCGAATTTCATTTCAAAGAAAACTATTCAATGAATGTTAATATCTTTTTTTCTTGTTAAATCGAATAGTTATTTATCGTCGTTTCATAACATCGAATAACAGTTCACCAAAAAATAACCATATACAAAATTAATGTTTCATAGAATTATTAAGTTATCGATATTACCTTTCATAAAAACTTGTTTCAATGTGTAACGGTTCCCATATATTTTTGCATACGCATGCATGTAAGAAGGCATGCGCATGCATACACATGCAAGTAAGAATGTATGCATGCATGCATTAATGTAAGCAAGTAAGCAAACAGGCATGCATGCAAGCAAACAGGCATGCATGCAGCAAGCAAGCAGGCATGCAAACAAGCAGCATGCATTTAAATACAATGTTCAAAATGAAACAGTCTAATCTGATGGTTATGGATGAGCCAAATGCTGCACCTATTTTATCGGAGAGTAGCCCCGACCAAAAACAGCGGAAGCACTAGCCCACTCAATAAGTAAGTGTAAAATAAAGTAAAGTGCCCACAAGGGGTGCCTGTGACTCCGGAGAGCAATGGGTGTGAAATCAGTGTATGTAGTGTGGTTTGTATATAGAATTCGTTTATTAATATCTGAGAAGCGTTATAATCACTTTCAGAATAATAAAAACTACTTACAGTTTCTCTCGGACATAGCTCGTGGGACAGCACCACTTCTGACTTGTTATGAAATTATAAGACTGAGACTTTTTCAATACTTTTATTCTTCGAACAGGGTATAACTTTAGATACAACCTCTTCAACTTGATGCCGCAAACCAACTGAACTGCCGGACTCCGCGCTCTCCCCGAATACAAAACTCCCCTCCAAAATATATCGGTGTTGCCAGGAAATAAATTTAAATGTAACTGTTATAAATACCAGTTCGAATAAACGATAGCAGCTATTTATTTGAAAATTACGACACTAGCAAAGTTTAAAATAAAAAGCAGTGTTGGTGTTGTGCAAAAGAACAGCATTTTATTTCATCTGACTGCAGCCTTACACGCCCCCTGGCATTCATCACACACATTTACATGGACATACCGAAGAGTGTATCCTCTCATAGCATTTACAGCGTCTCGCGAAAAGCGCTTCACTCGCGCAAATAGTGTACAATTAGTACGAAAATGAATTCTCAATTCACTTTTCTCACCGACTTAAACCCTTAATTCAGTTCTTTTCAGAGTCAGTCGACCATTATAGAGCTAACACTTGAGCTGTAAACAGTGTGGATGGCTTACATTGCGAGCTAAGCGAAGCTCAAAATAGTTGCAAGTAAAGTCCGGTCCATACACAGGTGATTATAATTCGATTTTACCCATCTTAGTATCACTACCAGCATGATTGTGATAGTGATGAGTGATACCAAAATAAAGTTAATAATAAGTATTTCCATTTTTCTTTACTTTTTAAGTCTTACAGATTAGGGACATATATGTACTTACAGCAACGATTAGCAATGTCTATAACTAAACCCTTGCACGTTTTTCTATTGCGTCTTTAAAGTGGCAGTGTACCTTCGAATGGAAGTCTTTCGTTCGTGCCTAACCATTTTTCAACGAAAATAGCTGGCCTTTATTCATTAATTTTATTTAATTATTACAACAAAATCCACAGCTCTTAAAAAAAACAGTTTTACGTGTTTCTTAAATATTAATCATACAGCCAACATGAATTCACATTTCATAAAACAAATAACATATTATAGTAAGACACTAACACACTGCGACTTTTAGCATCGATGCAGTCGGGCGTTTTGTAATCGCGCTTCAGCATAGCGACTCACGCAATGAACAAATTTTAGTTAGCATCGATGCAGTCGCGCTTCTGCATCGATGCTCACACGCGATAGTATATTTCTTAATTTATTCCATTTCTTCTTGTTATTATTGATAACTGAATGCATACTTTTTTAAATTGACTATCATTATTGTATTGTACTGAAATATTGTATGTTTGATAGAAATAAGACAGGTCACGGTAAGACAACATTTTTATTTAGAACTTATGTACCTGTGTTCCACAATAAATGAATTTAATTTGATTTAAAAGACAAGTCTTAAACATAAACATTCAAGGATTTTATGACTTAATAGATTAATATATTAGTGGACTACAGGCTTGGGAAATTGCTGCATACTTATACAGCAACTTTTGAAATTTTATTGCTTGAGGAAAACTTATTTCATTCTATTGGAAGTGCAGCAACACTTTTACGTTGAAATATTTTTATATGATTTTCAGTGGCTCAAAACCTAGTTCACTGGTTAAAATGATAACAAACCAATGTTCTTGCCTAGATTAAAATTGCTTTAAACCAATTATTTTACCAGTTTGTATTTGAAATGTGTCCAAGTTACATTCATGAGCTAAATCTACAACGAGGGTATATGATTCAAAATATAATAAAATTGAATTAATATATATATAATTATGTAGGTATTGAGGAAAATTGGTTCAGTTTCGCGTTTAATAATGACGAGGTCTCAATTTAGGTATTTTTGAAAGCACTATATTATTCACTAATACAAGTCATGAAACCTAAAGTACTCGGCTCAATTGTGTGATTGAAATTGTACCCGAATCCGCTCTAGTCGTCTTTATTCCTCACACTGGATTTAAGTCAAGTAAGGGAGAAAATAATAATCGAAATTTCAAATCGTCGGGCAGAGTAGGATCCTTCTAGTCTTTTGCAAAGACCCATTGTCATAGCGGAATGTATTGTGAATCAGCTGACTGTTGGGGTGGACCGAACGAGAATTCAAAGCATGCCGATATGCGACCAATCTACTGGTCCGAGTCCATGCGAAATAGTTAGGTTCAACCGGTAGGTATTTAGTCTTGAAACTAAAATTATTTGCAAGGAATGGCTATTGTTATATCAATATCAATATGTAAGCCACTTATAATAGGCCTTTTGAAATGAATAAGGTGAAGAAGTTAAATAAGAAATATTAAGCCGCGGATGTCATGTCCCTGTCGCAGTCACTCCCGGCTAGTATGGACAAAGGGTGTTTAAAAGGTACTAATATTCGAATGAAATAAAGAAATCCGGGTATAGCATTTGGCAACAAAAGTTTATTTAAATTTTCTATTTCACAATTACCTTTTAACACCTTTAAATACAAAACTTAATATCTCAGAATTCAGTAGAGACTAGGTTAGGTTCTAATTTAGTTATTTATATCGATACTATTACAAATCTTTATGTTCACAAATTTCTAATTAAATAAAGATAAACCACCAATTTAAGTTTTGAATTTCCTAATTGATTCAAAAATTCCTAAGTTATGCTTAAATTAAAAGCTAAATTATCCCACTTTTCACTAAAGTTAAAGTAAATACAAGGAAAACCAACCTTGGATTTCAACGGAGGTTACTACATATTCCCAATCTTTGTTGCATCAAACTACAAACAACTCTGCAACGTTACCACAAATTTCACTGATACCGATCCATCCTCAAAACAAAACAGCTCAATCCATCAAGAAAATCTGACTTCAAAATTAATCCAAATGAGGTCTAAGTAAGGTCTAAGTAAGGTCACTGAAAAGAATTTACAAAATGTTAGTTCAACGCACAAACTAAAGTAAAAGTTAAAAAAAAAACACTGACTTTTCATAATTAATATTTACCTGAGGTTACAACATGATCACCAAATTGTGACTGTACAACTTACAGACACATATCAAAAGCGAAACCTAGAAATAAAAGAAAGTTCTAGTTAACAACCAATTTTATTTTCAGTGAGGGTGGGTATACTTTTCATCACCCTATTTATGAAATCTTTAATAAACCAATTTAATACCTGCAACAGCTGGCTCGCCATATAATTCTGAATTAATTACTAAACATTTATGCTAATTTTTCTATTTGAGACCTGAAATGATAAAAATTACAACTCTCAATACAATATGCCCAGATGTAGGTAGGCTACATTTTCTTTAAAAGGATTTCCAAAGGAGTTTCCCAAAGTACTTACCATTTTCCAGTCATTTATATCAAATCATTTTCGAAATTAATTCATCCAAATTGACATGTTGGCGGCGGGTATCTATCATAACACAGAATTTTTTGATATCGAATTTCATTTCAAAGAAAACTATTCAATGAATGTTAATATCTTTTTTTCTTGTTAAATCGAATAGTTATTTATCGTCGTTTCATAACATCGAATAACAGTTCACCAAAAAATAACCATATACAAAATTAATGTTTCATAGAATTATTAAGTTATCGATATTACCTTTCATAAAAACTTGTTTCAATGTGTAACGGTTCCCATATATTTTTGCATACGCATGCATGTAAGAAGGCATGCGCATGCATACACATGCAAGTAAGAATGTATGCATGCATGCATTAATGTAAGCAAGTAAGCAAACAGGCATGCATGCAAGCAAACAGGCATGCATGCAGCAAGCAAGCAGGCATGCAAACAAGCAGCATGCATTAGGATTTCCTCGTCTCCGGCGCTGCAGGAATAGCAGCCTCGTCGCCCTTGCGTAGGCGTAGGCTGCTCTCCCTCCGCGCGTCCGGCTTTTAAATTACACTCTAGTATCGGGCAGACTAGTCCCACGGCGAGTCGGGATTAACGCAGTTTATTTATTAGATCAATATTTATTACATATTTATATCAGTTATGCTTTAAATTGTCTATTAATAAAGTATGCAATATAAGATTAGTAACAAATTCGTTTGGAAATACGGACTTTAGTGAAGTAAAATTCGATGTTTCAAGAAATCTGCATATTGAAACTTACGTGGAAATAAAATTATGGGTAACAAAATAGAAAGCTAACGTTACGTTCATAAAATACGTAATTTATGAAAAGAAGTAACGATGAAGTAAGTTTGTAGATAATAAGCATTCGAGTAAATGAAATTGTGATGTAACAAGATTCTAGAATTTGTTGAATATTATTTTGAAACATCTGCGAATCGTTTTATGGGAAATGAAAATCGATGAAGAAAATTGCGATTAAGTGATGGGTTCCCGTTGGCGGCGTCTGAAACGATAAAAAGAACCATGTGCTCAGACTCTAAGAAATGTCTCGCAACAAACAAAAATCAACGCCAACCTTTCTGCAGATACTTACCAGGAATAACTATCAAACTACAAAATAATTTGGGGCGTGCCCCGTTATTAAAATTATTAGTATTTTACATTTTAATAAACGTTCCACTCCGACGCACGTCCAAGTGGCGGAACCGGAAAAAACAGCAGCTGTCACACTTGACAAATGTCAGTGTCAGCATCCATTATATCTATGCCAAAATATGGACTGGAGTCCTACATCCATTTAGCTTTTCGTTTCACGCGAACTTAGACAAAAATATACAACGTTACATCGCTTACTATGATATCGGCTTGTATGAACTAACTATAGTATTTTTTGATAAATTTGTCTACGGTAAGAGTAAATATACGCTACCTCTTTCGAAAATATACAGCTACCATCTTCATGAAACGATTAGGAGTCTGATCTGATCCTAAACACACACTACTCTGCGTCATTTAGATGTAATTTGTTAGAATATGAATTTCTAAGGCATGATGGACGAGATTAAACAAAGAACAAGAGAGAGCACATTTGCTAAACGATTACCTGCTTCATGAAACTAAATTATATGTAATTAGCTTACCGATTTCATCACGCTTTGCTTGCTCATGTTATCAAAACACACCGAGTAATCCTTCCTTTCGAAATATGACCCAACTTTTTATAGGTCACTAAGTTACACGTTGCATTTTGTTTACCACAGAGTTCTGGTATTTTTATGATCCTTATCAAATTGTGTTATTGCTGTGTTCGCTCTTAACTTGCGTAAATGTTCGTTCTGTAATGATGGAGGAAATAACGCCACTGTAAAGCTGATGTTTTTATTCGTTATGACGTTTAGATACTCGTAGTATTATAATGGTTATGGGGGATAATGATGATGATGACGCACTACAAGATTCGAGTATAAGGTGTTTTAAAGAAAAAAAAAACAGACGCGACGTGGAAACATTGCCATTGAACATGAAATTTTCGATGTAGAAACAATTTTATATCGTGTATTTGCTTGACGCTGTTATAAATAAATATGTGAGGATTTATAAATATTATTTACAAAATGTAACTTGGGATATTGAACTTTCAAATTGAGTATTTATGCTTACACATAAAACTAAGCTATTTTTTTAAAGGATGCTATTGTACCTAATGTGATAGCAACAACATTTATGCTTTTCCCAAAACCCAACTCCATTTTCAATATTTACTACATTAAAATGCTACAAAATCGTAACAAAACCCACACATTGTGATAACGCAGACAGTATTTATTTGATAAAAACACACAAAGAGAAACTAATTAAAACCACACGCTGGCAAAAGTGAAAACTTGGAAAACGACCGCAGCAGTTGAAGAAATGTCAGCAATCCTCTAATAATTAAGTTTTCTTTGTCTATGGTCTTGACTACCAGTCTGCGTATAATGTATATCAATTACAAAGGTACATCCTTGCAAGAAACTAAGACGAAAGTCTACGTAACCAAAAGATTTATCGCAAGTATGCGATACAAAACATAATAACGTCTGTTAAAAACCGTCAATAACTCAATATCCACTTGTTAATATTTTTTTACGGATACCTTGATGAGTGAATCTGAATGTCAAATAATAAGTTTAGGTTTTAAAAGTTTGCACGCCGAAAGATGACTCTTAAGTCAGTTAGTATTATTCTTTACTTACTGATCAGTCAACCAGAACATGATAAAAAAACATCATCATCATCATTTTCAGCCAAAGGATGTCAACTGCTGAACATAGGGCGTGCCCACAGTTTTACCACAGCGACCGATCACAAGCGGTCTGCATCCAGTTTGTTCCCTTGCGATCTTTACAAAACAAAAAATACAAATTAAAATTTTCACCTAAAAACCGGAGTTGGCCGTTTGTTTACCTTCCAATCTTCTTGTTTATTTCCTTTTAGATAGCTTATGTCAGCTCACGACTTTCACGACAACCCGAGAAAAATCGGATGAATTTGAAAATGGCACTGTTAATTACGGTTTGAAATGTTTTGTATTTCGTATTTACGAGGAGATTAAAGGCTCATAAGGGTTTAAGAGTCTGTTATGTTTTCTGTCTGACTGACTTTGATTGCGAATTAAGCCCCATATGACTTCTGAAACCGCGTATAAATATCATTTTCTCTCAAACCAGTAAACGAAACGAATTATTATCTGTACATAATGATTTTTAGATTTTGATATTCATGATCGTTTTAAAAAGTATAGTATTTTAGAATTATCTGCTTTAAAAATGCATAGTGTATGCGATGATGATGATAATGATGATGAGAGCGATGATTTACTATATGACGATTTTGATTTACCACTCAAATATATTTCAGTCACAAAAACAGAGTACAAGCATCCACCTTCAAATTCTCTTGTAAGAAAGCCTTCCGGGCCCTTTACAAAGAAGTGATATCGAACTTGTCTCACTGACCTCTGTTTCTCTCATGTGTGTCATTATTATCTGTATGTTTATTATTCCATAATTATGTTTAAGTTTATGCGGTATTTATGTATTAAGTAGTATGTTTTTTTAAAAAAAATACCTGCTGTAGTTTTAATCGTCAAGCTCTTACTTTTGCCCCTCTATCACTTCCTTCGCGCCGCCAGCATTATCTCCGTATAGACCTATGGTTGACTGGTAGAGAATGATTTAAGCATTAAGTCCGCCATATGTACCTTTTGTTCGTGCATGAAGTGTTTTAAATAAATCAATAAAATAAAAACGATCTACGACTAATGAGAGTCAGTGAGGCAAGCATACAATATCAAAATCAAATCATCACATTTCTATCTCATTAAAAGTCACGAATGCATCAATTGAAATACGTTCTGAAAATCCTTTGAGCACACATAAATAATTGCACAGGTATCGCATCATATTTTATAACAAAGCACTCATTAGTTTTATCAACAGTTGCAAATAAACAGCTTTGGGATTGCAACAATAACTAAGTTGCATAGTTAGTTATTTGGTACCTAGTTTTCACAGCATAGGGCTAAATTGACTAATGTACGGATAACAGCACGTCAAGGTAAACACTGCGGTGTCTTATGCCGTTGTAATAAGGGCTAGTTTGCAACAAAAGTGGGTAACCTGATGTACTGGCGACTGTACGAGTACATAATGCCTTTCGCAATAACTTAACTATTGAATTTTGACACTATTTTTTACAACTACGGCTACCTTTAATTAGAATGTTAAAATACTATTTTTTTCATTTTGTTATACAAGATTTGAAAGTGCAGATAATAATTAAAATAAAAAAATATCAGACACTGTTGTGATTATACAAATCATGCGATCAAAACAAATGAAATAAACCTTTTTTCCCCAAACCATAGGCATTGAAACGGTAGAAGAATATTCTAATATAATGCATAATATTATTGTTCAAGCGCGGGAGTTATTTAATAGGGTTTCCCGACTTCCCCTACAGTTATTCTGAACATTTGCTGACATAACACGCAATACGAACAGTCATAAATTCAGGTTTTGTCGACGAGACATATTCTTGTATTGAATTTAGAAATACGAAATATTGTACCACGTGGCTTTTATTACCCTAAGAGCGGTGCGGCCGAGACCCTGACCAAACATTTAAAGATTTGAAGAATAAATAGTATTTACGCAAAAAAAAATAAACCACATAAAAACTGACCAAAAAGCTCAAAAAAACACATCCGCCATCTGTTTAGGAGAAAATAAAATCATTTGGAGTCAGTGCCTGATGTGCATATTTATGAACGTAAGCTTGAGATCATGCACCGAGTTCAAACAAATTTGTTTCTCCTAAACAAAGGGGAAATTTGTTTTCAGTCCTTTTTTAAGGCGTTTTTTTCATTAATTTCAGTTATTACCCATATCTCAAAAGCTTATTTATTTATATTTTACTGCACAACCAAAAACTTGTACAACAGGTGAACTTAACGCCATATGGCATTCTTTACCAGTCATACCTTTGGGCTGAGCAAAAATGATTGTGGACGGTGCGTCAGACAAATAGATAATGAGTACTATTTAAAGAAAAAAAAGGTAAATTTCACACAAAAAAATAACATGAAAAACATATATTATAAAACAAAAAAAACAAAACGAATACAATTTAGAATAAATACAATATTATCTAATAAATTATTACATATACATCACACAACCGATAAAATAAATACATATACTTGTACATACTATAATAATTATATATTATGACGATGTAGTAAAAGTTTATGGATAACGATTTGATGATGCTTCCGATATACATATGTAGACAGTGTACACGGACGAGTCTGTTAAATGAAAATTTACTGGAGCCTGTTGAATTTTTGCCGGAAGGGCATTCCAGAGACGAACGGCCTGGGCAATAAAAGAGTTTGAAAGCAAACCTGTGCGGTGACAATGAGTAGCGAGAGAAAGTTTATTAGAAGAGCGCAGCGGACGCGATTGTGTGGCACTAAGATAGGTGAACTAGGATTTTAAGTTACAAGGAGAATTAGGGTCGCTTAATACCGAGAAAAGTGTGCAAAGGATTCTGATTTTACGTCGAGAGTGTAGAGGTACACATAAAAGCTGTGTCCGGAAAGAAGAAATATGATCGAATTAAACTACCTCGTTTGATGGAACTTACACTGTGTACCTAAGTTGAAATATACCAAATATACAAACATACAACAAATTTGCACACGTGTTTGGAAGATGCCTTAATAGATCAACATACTCAAATATTATCAAATTCTAACGATCTCACATACATACACGAATTTATTACCACCTTTTTTAATGACGGTACAAGTACTCAATAACAAAAGCATAATACAATCGACCTATAACTCTCTCTAGAAATATAACAAACCTCTCCACATCTAAACATAACCCTAATTGCCCGTATTTTTAACGAGACACTTGTATTAATGGTTTTTATATCTAACACCAGAACTCATTAAAGTTTAAAAAGTACGATTATTATAATACAAGAAATTAAGTTGCAAAAAAAAATTTATAAGTAAGCTATTTTACCTAAATCATCCAAAAACATTTTATTGGACTAAAAACTTAGTTAATCTTTCCTAAATTTGATCTTAAATCGAAATCGGTGACGAAAAATGGCACTAAATACAAAGACAAAAAGTAAATTAAACTTTTGCCGAAGATTTTGGCACCAAAGAATTTCCTTTGAGCTCCGAAAAAGAGGAAAGTTTAATTTTGCCTCAAGTAGAAAAGTCTGAGCGCCGATTTTGTTTGCAGAAAAATAAAAGTTATGGAGTTGTAATATAATGACTTTCTACCTATTAGATCACAATAAACAATGTGTATGGTTATTGGTTGGCAGTAGCGCATTTAAGACCCTTTACACACACAATAAATCAAAATACTCAAATATTATCAAATTCTAACGATATCACATACATACACGAATTGTATGATATATTTTATCCTTATAATGTATACACCTAGTACGCAAATGTGAATAAATAATAAATAAATAAATAATTTATTACCTCCATTTTTAATGACGGTAAAAGTATTCAATAACAAAAGCATAACACAATCGATCCATTACTCTTAACTCCATAAATACTAAGTGCTTGCACCTTTGTGTAGAGGTGGTATGTAAAATAAGTAATGTATCCACTACTGTAAAATAACTAAGAAGTTAACAAGTACAAGTAGTTTAAACCAACCCTGTTTCTGCAATAAACGTACAAGCACATAAATAGAAGTAGATATTCCGAGAATTGACGGTTTACTCATAATACTCATTAGCTACGCCCTGTCAGATATAAAAAGAAAAAACTCTTTTTATTCCTCTCAATAAAAGGAAGATTCTAATCCGTGTATACCTGTAACTCCTATATTGGGTAGGGGGGGCCTCAGTGCCATTCCGTTCGATCTTGAGCTTCGCGCTTTATTTATCTTCACGTCATTCCTATGTTCTTCGCTTCGGCAATGATTGTCCTCTGCCGGAAAACCGTATATTTGGGTCATGAATATACAGGGTTAATTTAAATTAGCTGATCACCTCTTGCAGGCAGCTTCTCCACAACAATCCCAACAACATTTGTTCTACGACTTTTCAAAATTAATAGTTTTTAAAATTTACGTTTTCCCATACAAAAATTATTTGTTGACTCTCAACTTGCGTTACTCTATTTACGCACCTTGCGTAGACAAAATAATCACCACGTGCAGCGGGGCGCGGGGTGGCGAGCGGGGTAACGCAGCGGCGGCGATGCCCATTTGAACTTGACCTCAGTCGTACGTCACGGTCGATATCAAACGCGTGCGCCGCCGCTGCGTGCGCCGCCGCTGCGCGCGTCTCCTCACTTGCCGCGTAACCGAAGTTCAATTAATTAGTGAGTGCCTACGGAAAACAGTACTGCGATGCCGTACCGTTACACAAATGTTGAGTACACTGAGATGGTACGAGTGCTGCCTAGGTGTGGTAACAATGTTCGCGAAGCCTGCAGCGAGTCTGAACGGTAGGTATCGCGACATGCTTGGGTTTTAACAAACTTACTTCTTTAAAGAAGCTGAATACGTAAATTCAACGTGAAAATTTAAGCCCCCAGATAGTCTGAATAACTTAGGTACAAACGTAGTAAATTAACCGGCTTAGAAAAAAGCGCGGGAAATAGTAGGTAGTTAGTACCGAAACGTTGAATGAATACAGGCGGGGCGAGGTAGGGGCGCCTCGGCGTACATCATACAGAGTAGTGAATAACAGAGGAAACAAAATTATTTTTCTTTTTCTTTTTTTGTGTTATTTATCAAGATTTGTAAAAAGTCGTAGAACAAATGTTGTTGGAATTGATGTTGAGAGGCTGCCTGCAAGAGGTGATCAGTTAATTTAAATTAACCCTGTATAACAACAATAAATACGAATTGACGTGTTAAGAGGGAAATTATCATTTGAAATATTACTAATTATTATTATTCAAATATTTACCATAACTTAAGAGTTGTATTAGTTTTGCAAATATATCCGAGGATAAGACACAGGTCATACTAATGTAGTACGTAATTTGATTTCGTGAGTATTACATGGGTAGTTAAGTTATAACAAAATACACACCTGCATAATAGTTCAAAGTCGAGCTACACCTTAAAATGTAGATTATTAGGAACAATGCATAATAATCGAGATAAAGCTTAGAGCTATTAACAACCAATGCTTGGCCTAACCATTCAGCCATTCATTGTCTTAATGATTGTTTTGTTTGGAACTCAAGCGAGGAAACTCGACGCAACTGCATCTTCAAGCCAAAGACCCTTTACATACTGCGAGTTTTAGCAGCGATGCTGTCGCGATGCAATTGCGCGTTAGCATCGATGCAGTCGCAAAATGTCAACCTTTACACACTGCGCTACTTTTAGCATCGATACAGTCGCGATGTAGAAGCTGGAAATTGACAAATTATGTACTAAACTTTGGCAACTGCATCGATACTAACGCGCGACTGCATCGATCGATGCTAAATTTTAGACACCAATCACATACATTGCTCTGATCCCAAAGTAAGTAGCCAATGCACTTGTGTTATGGAAATCAGACACAACGGTGGTACCACAACACCCAGACCCGAGACAATATAGAAAATATCGTTTTCTACATTGACCCGACCGGGAATCGAACCCGGAACCTCACGAGATGGCGACGCTTGAAACCAGCGTGCTAGCCACTCGACCACAGAGGTCGTCAAATTAAATCTGTTCATTGCGTGAGTTGCGTGAAGCATGTTTTCAAAACACGCGACTGCATCGATGCTCAAAGTCGTTGTGTGTAAGGGATCAAAGCTGTTTTGTATACGAATTCAATTGAACGTAAACTGCGGCCACAGTCTGAAGTAAAAGAATTGTCCAATTTTGTCATTTCGCCACGACAAGTTAAATTTTATGATTTTCTGCTTCTTTTAACAATAAATACACGTAAACACGAATTTTGACTCGGCTTCATTTGAGCGCCTCCAGGTTATTAAACAGATAAAACTGTATCGAGAATAGATTTGAATCAGAGATTATTGGCAGAATATCATATTGACCGTATTTTTTTTATCGTTTCGCTAAAAAGTTATTTATTTTAACAGACTGCGAAAAAAACTTGACTGGTTTTAAAAGTAAACACGCCATGATATCTGTAAGGTACTTCAATTGATTTGTTAATAAAACATCTCAGTAATCATATCATACATTTAATAATTATCTTGTCCAGAATATAGATTTCAGACATGTTTGTAAAGATAACATTAAAATGTTATCTATGTTAGGCATATTAAAAGTAAAAACGTCAATGTCAATCGAAAGGCGATATAATATGTGTACAGGTACTTGCGTCAGCAGTATATATACTAAAATTGGAACGATACAGAGAAAATTAGCATGGCCCCTGCGCAAGGATGACACGCAAAATCGTGAAGCGTTCCACATTTTTGCATATTACAATACGCTGACGACATTGCCCTATATGTTTCTTCCAACTCTATACCTGATGCCTCTTCACGTTTAAACTCTGCACTCAAATACCTTGGTGATTGGTCATTGAATCATGGACTAGCTATTTCAGCCTCAAAGTGCACTTGCGTAACCTTCACTCATAAACGCGAAATTCCCGATGTACAGATTATGTAAGATACAGAACCGATCCCTTGTGATTACAAGGTTAAATTCTTAGGTCTGGTTTTGGACTCCAGACTGTCAGGGACTGCCCACTTTAATTATATTGCTGAAAAAGCCGAGAGGGGGGTTAATGTCCTTCGATCGCTATCCGGCGTTCGATGGGGCGCTCACCCATACTCTCAAAAACTTTTATATAACGCCATCGTTCGTAGCCATTTTGATTATGCCTCTTTTTTTTGGATTGATGCAACAAATCCGCTCTTGTAAAATTAGATAAAATCCAATCTAAGTGTCTACGCATTATTATAGGAGCTATGAAGACCTCTCCCATCAATGCTCTCAAGGTTGAGTGCGTAGACGGGTCACAATACCTCAGTGACTGGTTTTACCCTAAGGTTGCTCAAGACTCATTTCATCCCCTATTAACCAAACTGGACTATCTTTGTTCATTAAGTAACCCCTCAGATCATTCTAGCAAAATTCCTTGTAGTCTTTTAAGTCACCAAAAAGTCAAACGCCTTCCTTTTTCTATTGAAAAAAATCCCCCTCAACCCACTTTTCTCTAATAGTTTTGAATCTCTTATCTTCGATCCCCTTATCAACTTTAACTTTGGTATATCAAAGCACTCTATTTCTGCTCCTCAAGAATTTCACAATATATGGTATGAACACTGGCAAGGCTGGTTCCCGATCTATACTGACGCATCCAAGCTCTCGGAGGGTGGCTGTGTCGGTATTGCAGTCTGGATTCCTGCATACCAAATTAACCAAAGTGTTAAATGCCCTCCAGTTTCATCCGTTTTTACTGGCGAATTGATTGCTATATTGGAAGCAATCCGCTTCGCAATGTCCCACTCAATAAATAACTGCATCATTTTCACCGAGTCTTTAAGCTGTCCACAAGCCATTTGCGGTGTTCCCTTCAAATCCAAATCAAAGTTTCTAACCATACTTATGATCAGAGAGGCTCTGGTTGAGTCCAAGAAAAAAAATATCAACATTATACTTACCTGGATCCCCAGTCACTCGGGAATCCCTGGTAATGAAACTGCTGATTCATGCGCAGAAGAAGAAGCTGAAGACCGCTATCTTGACTGGAACACGGAAGCATTTTAAATTATTCTCTCATGACGCCACTATGCTATCTCGCGAACATCTGTAAAAGTCATGGAAAGTAAATTGGGATAATTCGAAAAGGACAATTGGAAAATATTATACTGACATCCAACATAGCACGACCACGGTTTTTCAAAAATACTAACATCCCTAAAAATGTTGTTTCTACTATATTTCGTATTGGGATTGGTCATGCATGTACTCCGGTTCATTTAGCGAACCTTCATATTAAGGATAGTTCCATCTGCGATTGTAACCTTGACGAAGGCAACACCAACCACATTTTCTTTAACTGCTCAATTGTCGGCGCCTCTCTCTTTGATTACCTTCCTAAAAATTTCCTCTTCCGTGTAATATAAAATCTATTTTGCATTGTTTATGTCCTCCAATTATAAAATCTCTTAGTAAATTTATTATTTCAAAAAATATTAAATTGTAATGTTTTGATAATCCATCTCTCGACCCTCTCTTCCCTCTTTACTAATATCCTCTCTCGAAGTGTAAATACCTATCTAGTATATAATATTGTACATAATGTTATGTATGTAATATGTGTTGTGTTGTTGCATATATGTCGTCTTATGTGTTATCTAGCTTTTTTATAGATGTAATTAAGTTTGTAAATATCCTAAATTACGCTTTGTTCGTGTCCCTTGGTCGTGTAAAAGCTACGCACGTGTCATTGGCGGAACAGTGAGCCATCGCTGGCAAGCTTACGTTCGCTCGCCATTCAAACGAAGAAGAAGAAGAAGAATATGTGTACAGAAGAAAATTATAATTGTTTGTACAATAACTGTAAAAATGTAAAGAATATAATGATTGTTTAATATAATGCTGTAATGAAGACTGTCGTTAAATTTGGAGCCAACATTTCAGAAGAGGGATCAAAATAACGCCAGACTTGGTGAGTTATCGCAACTGCAGTTGTGATTGTGTTTTCCTGACATTTTTTTTGATGAACATTGATCATGGAATTAGCTCTGTTGTGTTGCATTGGACTCACGATTAATCGTCATATAAAATCAGATTGAATGACTATATAAAACACGTATTTTTTTTCAAGAGTATCATAGTACAGTAACAGTTAGTAGTAAAGTTGGTTACAAAAGATCGTCTGCCTATATTTTTAACCGACTTCAAAAAAGGAGGAGGTTATCAATTCGACTGTATGTTTTTTTTTATCATTATTTTTTTTTTGTATGTATGTTACCTCATATCTCAGTCGTTTGTCGACCGAATCGAAAAATTTTTTCGCCTACTTAGAGGGTGTACTTTCTGGTTGGTCCCATTTTTTCCATTTTGGGATCTGATGATGGGATCTTAGTGTAATCGAGGGAAACCCTCAAATTTTAAAGGCACGTATAGTATTTCTTTACTAGAATCTTAATGTTGACGTGTTGTTACGTCTGATAGTCAACATCTTGTGGGGCTGAGCTGATGGTGGAACTCCTTAATGCTTAGGAGTTCAGTTATTTTAATGACGAAACTTATGATAGGTAATTTGTAGCTTCTTAAAAAATTGAATCATAAGGTGCAACTCCCCCCCCCCCCCTCTTATGTAATCACTAAAAATGAAGAAATAAAATAAACTTAAAAAAAAAGTAAAAACCGACTTCAAAACCAAAATGCACTAAAAAGTCTTAAATAAACTCTTCACCATTGAAAGGAAAGGAATCCGTTTTAGGCAAACAACTTCTTTTTGGAGTCGGTGCCATCACTTTGACCATCAAGCATCAACTATCACAGCACCGACTCCAAAAAGAAATTGTTTGCCTAAAACGGATTCCTTTCCTTTCAATGGTGAAGAGTTTATTTAAGACTTTTTAGTGCATTTTGGTTTTGAAGTCGGTTTTTACTTTTTTTTATGCGTTGACAAAACAAACACAAAATGTGTAAACCGTGAATAGTTACTGTCCGAGTTCTATTTTATTTGCAGAAAGATGATTGCTATACTTAGGTGCACACAGTAATGAGACGCACCGGTTAGTGTATGTTGCTGTGGAACTTGTACAACAAGATACATCTTGCAACACAACTGGCCCTTCGTGCAAAGCGCCTGCAGAATTGAATATGAAGGGAGTGCTTATAATGCGTACCGCGAATGAGATGAAGAGGATCAGTAAAAAAATAAGATAATAGTTCTGATTCTGTGCTACGGCTACTCACTTGTATATATGTTTTTTAGATGAAATACTTGACTTAATTAAGATAAAAAAAAGTATGTTCCACACTGCACTACATTTTATAAAAGGATCATGACTAAGGTGTGAAAATTAACTCATTATACTGAATGCATAAAATTATGTAGTTATAATTTGATATCCGTGCATTTATATTGTGTAATTAAATTAGTTAAATATAGTGCAAACTAAGTCCTGATTTGTTCATGCAAAGTTGCTTTTTATGTGTTAATGGCACCATTGTATAGTTGCAGTATAAATGATGTGAAATATTCTAGTTTGTATATACCAGGGCCAAAGGAGCAACATAGTAGGAATGCATGGTAGCTGGATTAGATCATGATTATTTTAAAATTTTATTGGGTAACTATAAACCAGGACAGCTCAATTACAATATCAATTGTTATAATTTTGTAACCTGAAATCCTGAAATCAACTCCGTGGTTCCTAACAGTTTGTGTTACTGTTAACTAAAGAAATGTTATTGACTGATGATAGTGAACAAAGTAATTGTTTACTTAGCTACTTGTGAGTTTTGATTAAGGAATAAAATGCCACCTTGAAAAATTGCCTACCATATTTAGCCTGACATTGGTTATATTATGTTGACATAATTTAGTCTGTAGTGTAGTAGCATATTACAAGCTTTTAATAATGTGTGATAACATTGTATGGTTATTACTTCGTATGTATGAATTGGTCAGTTCTCTTGTACCCTGCTTAAAACTGAAAAGGAGTATATACAATAAATGTGAGGTAGTAAGTTTAGTGCTAGATTTTAATGCTAGAAAAAGGTTCTAATACTGGAAAATAACATATTAATCCCTCAAGCGTATGTAAACAAGACAAAAAGCAATTCCATTGTTATGCGGTTGCAGGAAACCGCTTGGGTTTTGAGGCGTATTTCATATTAATTTTAATCTGACTACAAGGCAGTGTGCTCATATGATGTGAAACCTACGTATCATGTTGATCTCGCCGATTAGTAAGAATGATACAAATGAAGTCCAGTTTGCTAATATGAAAGGGGACAAAGTACTTTTGATTACTATACGGTTAATCACCTTAGTAAGTACTAAGAATGATATAGAGGGATACAGACACTAATCAAAAATAGATGATTTAGGTTGGAGGTGGCAACCGCAAGCAAAAGTTAATTTAAAGTTATGTCACCATAATATTATGTTTTAATCCAAACTAACAGTGGAGGATCTAGTGTTAATAAAGTAAACTAAATTTATAAAAAATAATTTAGGCAAGTTTCAAAGTTATTCAGAAGAAATGTACATAAAGTTGTCTTATCGCTGAAGCAAATTACTTCCAGACAACTTTTTATATACAGAAATAATTGAAAATTTTATAATTATTATTACAAGATTCTTGAGTAGAGACTAGATTTGTTAATTTTAATACACATTTTCATTCATTTACACAGTTCATTGTGAGTATCATGGCTGTACTAACAGTAACTTGTATGTGACGTCCTGTTATACTATTTTTATGAATAGTAAATGATTGATTGATTGATTGGTGATAGTATTATGATGGTCAAATGAAATGACCAAAATGTTATACACCATTGTAAGCCCTTAGCCCATGTAGGCCTACAGTATTTTTTGTCTTTGCTCAGTCAATGTTCGATTATTATTAGCAAGATTGATGAGTATTGAGTCGATTTATTTATATGATCAACTGTGAAGAAGTACGTTGCTGCATGTAATAAGGAGAATATATGCTAGCCGATTCTAGATTGGTTATAATGATAAAGGTAATACTGATGATTTATGCAACTATGAATTGTACCTATTGAACAAACTCTTTCATTGTACAGCTTAGCTAGAGGCAGGACACAGTCAGTACTGTAACCTTTTCAATGAGACTCTTACTGGTACGCTACATTATACGATTTATAGTTATAATAAGTATTTAGTCTTAGAATAATCATTAAGTGCATACTTAAAGTCATCTTAACTCTCTGTTATAGATATATCTTCAGTGATGTCAAACAAATTATTTAATGCTATTTAGTAGCTACAGTATATTGTAAGCGAATAGTAGATTCACTGTTGATTTTTGCGTAAGTAACTTAGTTTTACCCTAAGAGCCATAAAGTTGACTGTAGTAAACTGAGATCAAGTGTCGAAGGGAATGTTTCGAAATATTACAATAATTATATATAAATAATTCTTCTGTGAGTGTGTATGTCACTGAACTTCTCTCAAACGACTGGACCGATTTTGATGAATTTTTTTGTGTGTGTTCAAGGGGATCTGGGAATGGTTTAGATTCTCATTTTTTTTTAATTTTCAAATTAAAGACGTGAAGACAGGACAACGTCTGTCGGGTCCGCTAGTAGTTCTATAAAATCTATGTTTGAAGATGAGACGAGAAAAGAAGTAGGCATTCTTAAAATGTGTTTATAAAAAACGATCCTCCGATTGTTATATGCTTATTGTGCTGGTATTGATACATATTTAAATTAAATTGCAATTCTAATACTATAAACGTAACTTTAAACAACCATTTAGTTAACGACAGTTGTGTTGAAAAGCTATATTGGCTACATTATATAGCTCGTGATGGGATAACAAGTATTATTTAATTCGATTTAACGAATGAAAAAAAAAACATATTCCGACTTATAAGTTGTAGTAAAAAAAACACGCTGATTGTAGTGAACTGAATTCGTTGTTGCAGTGGTTTCATGTTACTGTATGAAGACCTGAACTTCATACATTGCTGAGAATATCTGTGTCTAAAAATAGATTAAAAAAAAACGATTTATGGCAAATCAGATACCTACAATGAAAAATATGTGCGGTAATGGTTGTAGAACTAATATAGAATATACAGCGATTGGATATCAGGTATAAAGTAAAAATTGTCTTGTTATCACTGACTGAAATTTTACGTTAATGCGGAAATGTTATTTGACAATGTATAGTTTGATGTCTAGTTAACTGTTGTCTATTCACATTTTGAGTTAAGGTTGACTATAGTATTCTATCTGATATGTGATTGAGGCAGTGTTGAGCAAAAACCGATGATTGAATAAGTAAATCATGAGTGGTGACAATGATTGCCCAGCACTGCGGAGTATTACGGTTCCAATGTAGTAATTACTTGTGCCGTATTTATTATATTTCACTTGGTTTCAAGGTAGAGGTGACTTGAACCACATACATGGTTGCAAGGTAGAGGTGACTTGATCCACAAACATGGTTACAAGGTAGAGGTGACTTGAACCACAAAAATACAAACCCAGGGTAGAAGCGACCTGGTATATTTCACTTAGTTTCAAGGTAGAAGCGACTTGAACCACATAATTGAGTACTTGACACCATGCACCAATAGTTCAACGACAAATTAGTAAAAGTTTAATAGTTTGTGAATTAGAAGTTATTCAGTTGAACATAGATTAAACTATCCATGAGCTCGTAGATCGTAGAAGACAAGTGTTTTGATAGTTAATAAAGTATTTCAACGATTGGTAGTGTCAAGTAGGCAGTTGCAGATTGCACATGTGCTCAGTTTAAGAGCGAATGTTGATATCACATTTCACGAGTTTTAAAAGGCAGGCGCCACATTAACTTAACTAAGTTTGTAAGGCTGTAGTTGTTGTAATTAACTTGAGTTCCAGGTGAAGTGACTTGAATTATAATTAGTGCCTGTATTACAATGTAATACAGGCACAACTCCTTTTTACAAAAGATGAATAACTTATACTACCTATATATGGTTTGAAGTAGTAAACATTCATAATCTTCAAATGAAGTAAAAGGATCACCTAGATATAATTGTTGAAAACGATATTATAAAGGGTATGAACATGTTCGAATGAGTTATTGCAGGTGCAATGAAATGTTATATCTATCAGTTACCTTCACGTTATAAACATGTATTTAAGTCGGTTTTTATTAGTAGTATAAGAAACAACTAAGTAGAGATGATCGAAAATGGATAAGTTCTAAATTAGAAAGATAGTAGCGATTGAATAATCCGCGAAAAAAAAATCATTTTACTCTACTGGCAACGGTTTAAATTAGAACAGCTTTAACTGTACGTCTTTTGCTAGTTAAAGCAACATATACGATAATCTTTACATAGTTCTATCATTTCACAAAAAGAAATAAAGATGTATTTAGAAGATTTTGCTTTAGAAGAGAGTTTTTTTTTTAAAATGATATGTAGCATCGATTAAGATTGTACCCACTGGTGAAAACCAATGCTTGTACAAGAGAGAAGGGCACTTTTGATTAAAGAATGAATGCACACAGTGTTTATCGTCGTTAGGTATGTTATTTGTTTGTTTGGCTGAACCGATTTTGATGCGGGTTTCAGTATAGTATTTGTTACATTCAGGAAAAGGTTGTAGTAACTACTTTGACTGACTAAACAAAAAAGGTTCTCACTGTTTGGAATTATGTATGTGTATATTTGGCCATGATTGTCTGGTACCACAAGCCCTGAAGCTTCTGGACTTAACCACAGATTAGAGAATAGTTACTTAACAATATAACCGGAACACAACAGTACCGGAAAATAGCTTATGTTGTTTCGTGTCGTCGTTAAAATTAAGAATATTATGCTCAAACGTACTAACTCTAAGTACCTTAAGTTCTCTAAATACGTTGTAGTATCTAGTATTGTGCTGTCTTGATTTGCACTTATTGTCTGAGTAATGTTAAATTGCATTAACCTTATTGTTATATCAACGTTGCGATACTCAGTATCAAACGTAACTCAGTATTACATCAAAGTAGTAGAGATCCGATTCATAGCATTATTTAAGCTTAATGTTATAGAGTAATAATGTTTTAAGATTCCTATATTGTAAAGATTGATTTTATTTTTAGTAAATTAAATTGCAAATATTTTTAGTTGTTAAAATAACGTTGTCTTCGTCTAAATACGTCCAATTCGGTAATCCTTATGATTTCTTTTACTTTTAGTTAAAACAGTCCAAAAATTATACGGAGTGTGTACGAAGATCAAACGAATGCAATCAGTGGATGTTGTGTTAAAATATGTTACTTTAATACCATTTTATGTTGTAAGCGTAATTGTTTCAAAATATATTCGTTAATGATAGATTTCACTGTAATGGAGGTTTCTGAATTTAAGAATACAGCAAAGTGGCTGTGGTTAACTTTATATACATAAGGATGTTATGTAACTAAGTTTTGAGAATCAATGCTGAAACTGATGCAGCTAGTATGTACCACATGCACACGAAAACTATTTGAATAGGAACGTTTTCTGCTCGAAGCCTAATAATGTTACTCGGTGGAATTGTTTTGTAGATAATATTTTAAGTGTCAATGCAGAATCGTTAATATTTGCTTCCATTAAGTGTTAATGGAAGCAAATATTAACGATACTACTAACGACTTATATATGTTTGAAACATTGTACCACATGCCACGAATGTTCCAAAAATTTCTTGTTACTCAGTTTTATCATGTAAGCAAGGAAATTAATTCCGCAGATAAAATAGGTGTAAAGTGAGTAAATTTTAAAAGGCGTTAACTTGCTAATATTAAAAAGTACTAAGGTCTTGTTTCATATTTAATTGTGTGCAAACTAAACTCAACCCTGTTACACGGGGTCGTGTAATATTGCGGATGGCCGAATGTAGCAATCTGTAAGATATTAGGTAGATATCTGTAAGGTACTTCAATTGATTTGTAAATAAAACATCTTGGGAATCATTACCTATCTTATACAGAAAATAGATTTCAGTCATATTTGTAAAGATAACATTAAAATGCTATCTATGTTAGGAATATTAAAAGTAAAAACGTCACTGTCAGTTTGTCAGATGTCAAGTTCGGGATGTCAATCGAAAGGCGGCATAATATGTCAATCAATCAATCCCCTGGCTCTTTCCCTATTTGGGGTCAGCCCTCCTGATACTTTTACGCCACTCCTGGCGATTTTGTGTCATTTCTGGCGTCAAATTCCACGTCAACATGTCCTTTTGGACGGTTCGCGCCCAGGTAGTCGGTGGGCGTCCTCTGCCTCTCTTACCCTCCTCTATGGCCAAAACTTGCCGGGTCATGTGTTCTTCGGCTCTGCGCATTACATGCCCGAACCAGCGCAGCCCGCTTTCCCGCATTTTTTCGTGAACTTCGGCTACTTTGAAGGTTGAAGGTCCCACGGATGTACCTGTTCGGGACTTTATCGAGTCTTGTAACGCCGCCTGCCTATCGTAGCATTTTCATTTCCGCGACATGCATTTTTTGTTCTTCACTTTTCCTCATCCCCCAGCACTCGGATCCATAAAGCATAGCCGGTCTGACAGCTCGTTTGTACACGTTGCCTTTGGTTTTAATAGGCATATATCTTTGCATCACAAAGGACCCCAGAAAGCTGTCTCCACTCCAGCCAGCCAGTCCCGAATTTGTTTGCCAAATCTCTTTCCATGTCCGCTCTGATTTTGACTATGGATCCGAGGTACTTAAATTCCTGTACTTGATTCAGAGGGTTTCCTTTGATGGTAGGTTCTGCCTGTGCGTTGCTGTTGACGCCAGAGAAAGGGCAATGCATGTACTCGGTCTTTTTACGATTAACCCGCAGGCCACTACTTTCTAATGCCCTAAGCCACCTGTTGAGATTGTCTTGGATTTCGGGCAATGATTCCTCCACAAGGACTACGTCGTCTGCGTACAAGAGTGTCCATGGGGCTGGTTTCTGGAGATCCCTTGTGATGTAGTCCATGACAATATTAAAAAGTGAGGGGCTCAGAGCTGATCCCTGGTGGACTCCGACCCTCACCTCAAAATATTCGCTGGTACCCGCTGGCGAAACCACTTGTGTAGTGACATTATTATACATATCTTGTATAATGTGAATGTATTGCTCTGGTATCTGTTGGGCTCTGAGTGCTTGCCATATGAGCTTACGTGGGACTCGGTCGAAGGCTTTTTCCAAATCTATAAATATGAGGTGAAGATCTTTCTTCAGAGCCTTAAACTTGTCCATCAGTATTCTCACACAGTGTATGGCGTCCGTGGTTCCAACTCCGGCAGAGAATCCGCACTGGTTAGAGTTTATGTTGAAGAGCTTGTTTAGCCTGCTCACAATTATCTTTTCCCAGATCTTAAGGGTATGCGAGGTTAATTTGATGGCTCTGTAGTTTTCGCATTCCGCGACATCTCCCTTATTTTTGTAGAAAGGTATCATATTGGTCAACCTCCACATGTCTGGCATCTTTCCTGTTCTCAGAATTAGGTTAAATAGGTGTGTCAGCCACATGACTCCATGCGTACCCGTTTTTTTCCAGAATTCAGCTGGAATTTCATCAGGGCCGGTGGCTTTACTATTTTTCATACCAGATATAGCAGACCTAACTTCAGATGGAGCGATAGCCTCAATAGGACCAGAAACGCAGGGTAGTGGTAAGAGCTGCTTTTGTGGGAACTCCTCGTTCATAAGTTGATAGAAATATTCATGCCATCTTTTGTTGATTTCGGCGTCGGATGTCAGCAGTTTTCCTGAAGCATCATTGATGTACTTATTTTGCTTAAAATCCTGCGTTTGTAGGTAGCGTTGTTTGGCTATTTTGAATATTTCTTTATCCGTTTCTGCGGTTTCAAGTCGGGCAATCAGATTTTTACTTGCCGAGTCTTTAGCTATGGCAACGGCTTGTTTAGCAGATTTTTTTGCGATGTTATAGGCGATCTTGTCCTTATCTTCCTTTGTCTCTTGCCATGCCTTAAAACTGAGCTTTTTCTCTTTGAGCTTCTGTCTAACCTCATCTGTCCACCAGCTTGCATCCTTGCCTGTGTTCAGTTTGCCTTTGGATACACCGAGCTCTTTTCTAGCAGCACCGACAACTCGGGTATGGATTTCGTTCCACGTTGTGTCAATGTCCCCGGCGACGTCAGCATCCATAAGGCAGTCTTTGACTCCTTCAATCATCTGGTCACCCTTTGAAGTTTTCAAAATGTACCATTTAATTCGGGGGCGGGGTTTAACTTTACGCTTTATGCTCCAGGGAGGCATTCGGAGACATGCTACGAAAATCCGGTGCTGACTTGTCAGGGGCTCTCCCGGAATGACCTTACAATCCTTAAACATGGTGCGCATCGAGCGGTCATAAAGGAAGAAATCAATCTGAGTCTGTGCCTTGCCACTTTTGTATGTGATCAGATGTTAAAAGGCGGCATAATATGTGAGTTAGAATAATTGGATTCGGTTCCAGTTTTAAAAAATATTATTTATTACAAGTTAAATATTAATTACAAATGATTCTAAAAACTTAGCACAAGTCGCGCGACTTGTGTGATATTGTGAAGTTGTGGAGTAGATATGTCTTCGTTTACTGGACGCAGCCAGCTTTTATACTACTTGGTGACCAACGCCTTGCTATTGTTTGTTGGATATTCTTTCGTAGAAGTCCATGGGTTGATCGCAACCCGAACCACGGAGTGTGGGAAAAACTCATTGTTGAGGTAACTGTCAACATCATTTCTTGGTAACAAGCTTATTATATTTTTATGATGTCCTACGCTGTGGGTGGGTTGACTCTCCCTCTCCAATTTTGAAGTCCGGGGTATGTCTGAACGAAACTTGGATCTGAAAAATTGTACTGCAATATAAGTCAGCATAATAATAATAATGCTTATGATGCTTTGGAATGTTTTTAACACTCACAGTGTCATATTTTATATTCATAAAGATGAAATAAGAAACCAAAAATTTTGCGCACGGGCGGCACTTGAACCAGCAACCTTTAGGCAAACCGGGCCAAACGCTCTTACCAATTGAGCTACCGTGCTGTTAGTCCGACCCTGCGAAATTTGTGGTTTCTTATGAAAACGTCAATTGCGTGACGCTTAGCGCCATCTAGCCGTCTGTTTATGAAACAGATGGCCCAAGCAGTTATTCTTTACAGAATAAATTCAACTTGGAAATTGATGTCGCTTCGCTATCTAATGCTTTGGAATGTTTTTAACACTCACAGTGTCATATTTTATATTCATAAAGATGAAATAAGAAACCAAAAATTTGCGCACGGGCGGCACTTGAACCAGCAACCTTTAGGCAAACCGGGCCAAACGCTCTTACCAATTGAGCTACCGTGCTGTTAGTCCGACCCTGCGAAATTTGTGGTTTCTTATGAAAACGTCAATTGCGTGACGCTTAGCGCCATCTAGCCGTCTGTTTATGAAACAGATGGCCCAAGCAGTTATTCTTTACAGAATAAATTCAACTTGGAAATTGATGTCGCTTCGCTATCTAATGCTTTGGAATGTTTTTAACACTCACAGTGTCATATTTTATATTCATAAAGATGAAATAAGAAACCAAAAATTTGCGCACGGGCGGCACTTGAACCAGCAACCTTTAGGCAAACCGGGCCAAACGCTCTTACCAATTGAGCTACCGTGCTGTTAGTCCGACCCTGCGAAATTTGTGGTTTCTTATGAAAACGTCAATTGCGTGACGCTTAGCGCCATCTAGCCGTCTGTTTATGAAACAGATGGCCCAAGCAGTTATTCTTTACAGAATAAATTCAACTTGGAAATTGATGTCGCTTCGCTATCTAATGCTTTGGAATGTTTTTAACACTCACAGTGTCATATTTTATATTCATAAAGATGAAATAAGAAACCAAAAATTTGCGCACGGGCGGCACTTGAACCAGCAACCTTTAGGCAAACCGGGCCAAACGCTCTTACCAATTGAGCTACCGTGCTGTTAGTCCGACCCTGCGAAATTTGTGGTTTCTTATGAAAACGTCAATTGCGTGACGCTTAGCGCCATCTAGCCGTCTGTTTATGAAACAGATGGCCCAAGCAGTTATTCTTTACAGAATAAATTCAACTTGGAAATTGATGTCGCTTCGCTATCTAATGCTTTGGAATGTTTTTAACACTCACAGTGTCATATTTTATATTCATAAAGATGAAATAAGAAACCAAAAATTTGCGCACGGGCGGCACTTGAACCAGCAACCTTTAGGCAAACCGGGCCAAACGCTCTTACCAATTGAGCTACCGTGCTGTTAGTCCGACCCTGCGAAATTTGTGGTTTCTTATGAAAACGTCAATTGCGTGACGCTTAGCGCCATCTAGCCGTCTGTTTATGAAACAGATGGCCCAAGCAGTTATTCTTTACAGAATAAATTCAACTTGGAAATTGATGTCGCTTCGCTATCTAATGCTTTGGAATGTTTTTAACACTCACAGTGTCATATTTTATATTCATAAAGATGAAATAAGAAACCAAAAATTTGCGCACGGGCGGCACTTGAACCAGCAACCTTTAGGCAAACCGGGCCAAACGCTCTTACCAATTGAGCTACCGTGCTGTTAGTCCGACCCTGCGAAATTTGTGGTTTCTTATGAAAACGTCAATTGCGTGACGCTTAGCGCCATCTAGCCGTCTGTTTATGAAACAGATGGCCCAAGCAGTTATTCTTTACAGAATAAATTCAACTTGGAAATTGATGTCGCTTCGCTATCTAATGCTTTGGAATGTTTTTAACACTCACAGTGTCATATTTTATATTCATAAAGATGAAATAAGAAACCAAAAATTTGCGCACGGGCGGCACTTGAACCAGCAACCTTTAGGCAAACCGGGCCAAACGCTCTTACCAATTGAGCTACCGTGCTGTTACTCACAGTGTCATATTTTATATATATAAAATATGACACTGTGAGTGTTAAAAACATTCCAAAGCATTAGATAGCGAAGCGACATCAATTTCCAAGTTGAATTTATTCTGTAAAGAATAACTGCTTGGGCCATCTGTTTCATAAACAGACGGCTAGATGGCGCTAAGCGTCACGCAATTGACGTTTTCATAAGAAACCACAAATTTCACAGGGTCGGACTAACAGCACGGTAGCTCAATTGGTAAGAGCGTTTGGCCCGGTTTGCCTAAAGGTTGCTGGTTCAAGTGCCGCCCGTGCGCAAATTTTTGGTTTCTTATTTCATCTTTATGAATATAAAATATGACACTGTGAGTGTTAAAAACATTCCAAAGCATTAGATAGCGAAGCGACATCAATTTCCAAGTTGAATTTATTCTGTAAAGAATAACTGCTTGGGCCATCTGTTTCATAAACAGACGGCTAGATGGCGCTAAGCGTCACGCAATTGACGTTTTCATAAGAAACCACAAATTTCGCAGGGTCGGACTAACAGCACGGTAGCTCAATTGGTAAGAGCGTTTGGCCCGGTTTGCCTAAAGGTTGCTGGTTCAAGTGCCGCCCGTGCGCAAATTTTTGGTTTCTTATTTCATCTTTATGAATATAAAATATGACACTGTGAGTGTTAAAAACATTCCAAAGCATTAGATAGCGAAGCGACATCAATTTCCAAGTTGAATTTATTCTGTAAAGAATAACTGCTTGGGCCATCTGTTTCATAAACAGACGGCTAGATGGCGCTAAGCGTCACGCAATTGACGTTTTCATAAGAAACCACAAATTTCGCAGGGTCGGACTAACAGCACGGTAGCTCAATTGGTAAGAGCGTTTGGCCCGGTTTGCCTAAAGGTTGCTGGTTCAAGTGCCGCCCGTGCGCAAATTTTTGGTTTCTTATTTCATCTTTATGAATATAAAATATGACACTGTGAGTGTTAAAAACATTCCAAAGCATTAGATAGCGAAGCGACATCAATTTCCAAGTTGAATTTATTCTGTAAAGAATAACTGCTTGGGCCATCTGTTTCATAAACAGACGGCTAGATGGCGCTAAGCGTCACGCAATTGACGTTTTCATAAGAAACCACAAATTTCGCAGGGTCGGACTAACAGCACGGTAGCTCAATTGGTAAGAGCGTTTGGCCCGGTTTGCCTAAAGGTTGCTGGTTCAAGTGCCGCCCGTGCGCAAATTTTTGGTTTCTTATTTCATCTTTATGAATATAAAATATGACACTGTGAGTGTTAAAAACATTCCAAAGCATTAGATAGCGAAGCGACATCAATTTCCAAGTTGAATTTATTCTGTAAAGAATAACTGCTTGGGCCATCTGTTTCATAAACAGACGGCTAGATGGCGCTAAGCGTCACGCAATTGACGTTTTCATAAGAAACCACAAATTTCGCAGGGTCGGACTAACAGCACGGTAGCTCAATTGGTAAGAGCGTTTGGCCCGGTTTGCCTAAAGGTTGCTGGTTCAAGTGCCGCCCGTGCGCAAATTTTTGGTTTCTTATTTCATCTTTATGAATGCTTATGATGCTAGCATATTGTCTATTTTTTCAGCATCATAGGTTAATTCAATATCTGGAACTTTCTGAATTTCATATCTTCTATTATAATTTTAGCGTTTGATTCCTTCGTTGAAAATCTTTTTATTCCTGATATGCTCAGATCACAATTTTCTCCATCTAATAAATAAGCTCCCTTAATCCACAGTGTTTCTTCATGTTTCTTACACTTAATGTTAATTTCTTTGGTTTTATTAGTATAAATAAAAATGGCTTTTGGCGTTATTTCTTGAATGAACTCTCTGGGATACTTCACTGGGACCAATTTACACTGATTTAGTTCCTTTTGAAATAACACGTCTGTTTCACAAGAATTAATTTGTAGAACACTTCCTTTACAAATTAGGTTTCCAAACTCGATGCAATCGTCGACTTCGTATGCTTCTATCTCGGTGTACGCTAGAGTTACCTTACGCATTACAGGAAAGGAACATATAAGGTTATTTTGGATTATAGGAACAATTTTTCTAGTCTTATAAACATCAGTCTTAACTAAGGAAATCTCTAATGTAAAATACACAATTTGATTTATAATTCTACTGTTTGTTCTAATAAAAGGCTCTATATCATTGATGTTATTTGAAATCATTACATTTACAGGAATTTCGCTTAATGTCTTTTCTAAAACATGTGACTGTATTATACTATAATGATACATATGATGCTCAGCAAACGTTAAAGCTATAGTTAATCTTTCAGCTACATCATATAATGTTTGAGCCTGAAATAATAGTCCTAATGCAACTTTTTGTTGTATTTTAGTATTAGTCAAAGATACATAATGCTTATCTAATACAGATTGAATGTCTGAAATCTTCTTAATTTGTTTATTATATACTTCCAAAGTAGTATCGGTTAATGATATTTGTTTATTATAAGCTACTTTTACAGTTTCTAAATCATTTTGTATTTTATCCAAATCGTTTTGATCTAAATTTCCAGTAATGAATTTAAAAATCGATCCTAAACCATTAATAAGGCCTCTCTTAGATCTTCTAGACTTAGATTGAACAATAAGATGATTACATATTTCTATAATATGATCCATTACAATATTTATCCTATCATAAATAACTTTAACATCTTCTAATTTACTACTTTGTGACATTGCTGATTCAATTGCCTTAGTTAAAATATCTTTATACAATACAATTGGCTTTATGTCTAATTGATGTATGACCGTCCATCTTCCTTCGATGATACAAGTAGCCTCTAGTTCAACTAATATTACATGATCGTTTACTTTTAACTGTCTGAACTTGTAAATGAGGATGCCGATGATTCTGTAACAATTAACTCTTCTTTATGATGGAACCTTCCGTTGCTAAGTTTATATCTATTATTTGGTTCTTTACTAACTATTGTAAATGAACCTAAGTATCTAGGCTTGGTTTTATGTCTTTCAGCCATACTATTTTTCAAAAAGGTTACGTCTCCTATTTTAAAATCTTTAGGTGGTCTTCTTTTTTTTTGAGCCACTCATTTCTTTTATCTTTTTGTTCCTTTAATCTTTCTGCAATATTTTTATTTAAATTATTTGCAAATTCTTTTTGTTGAACTGTATAATTTAGAATAACTACTCTTAAATTATCATAATCCCGTAATTTAGGTTGACGTCCAAAATGTACTTCAAACGGCGTCATATTTATTGAATTGTGCATTGTATTATTGTATGAATGAGTTATGTAATATATCTTTTGATTTCTGTCGAGATCAGAATCACGTTGTAATCTGTAAATTTCTTGAATAGTACTATGAAGTCTTTCTACATCAGAATTAGATTTATGATGTTGGGGACTTGTCGTATGATTAATAATGTTATAGGTTTGAAATAACACGTTCAATATTTCACTACATAATGACTGCTCACCATCATGTATTATTTTACTAGGTGCTCCTATCATTGCAAATATTTCAGACAAAGTCTCATAAACCTTTGACTGCTCTGTAGGTTTTATTATTGCATATTTCGAAAACTTATCAATAATAGTAAGGTACCACTGTTTCTCTTAGGACATGAAGTCTATGTGCCAAATATCCATAGGCTTCTGTGGTGTCTCAGTTTCTTTGTATTGTGTCGTATAAGGATGTCTATTATATTTTTCTTTTTTACAATGTGCACATTGAAGAACAAACTTTTTTATTTTTCGCATGTTTTTTCAATAATATTTTTCACGCAATTGTTTATATAAACTTTCTATTCCTGCATGTCTATTATATTATTGTAAATGATAGTTTTTGATTAATTCTAATTTTTCTTATTTTTCATTGATTTCTATTAATGATTTAGTTTACCTTACTGGTTTAAAAGAGGTGTGATCAAAATATTTTCTATAAACTTCCGTTATTATTAAAAATAGTTCTTCATTGGGTACTATGAAAGCATACTTTTTATTTGATAAATATTCTAACTGGAATTCTTTAATAGTTTCTTCCATGTTATTAGGGGACACATAAAAATAGCAAATGTTATTTTCTCTAACAGCCTTTTTATAAGGAACCATCTCAAAAATAACTCGCCTCAATCGTTTTGGTGGATAAGTATTCATACTCGTAATAGGAATACCTACATCACTGTCGTCCTGATTTGAGTGCACTGTTTGCGTATTAGGATGCGAATTTTGACTTATAGAACTATTCGTTAAGGCTAAGTTATCCTCCAAATTTGCTTCTAAAGATTTATTGAAATTTGTTTTTAATGCATTGGAACTATTTGAAGTTTCTGTATTAAATATTTCTATTCTACTTAGAGCATCTGCAACATGATTATCCTTACCTTCAACATGTTCTATTGTATAATCATAATCTTGTAACTTTAATTTCCATCTAGTTAATCGTTGGTTTGGTTCTTTTAATTTAGAAAGCTATATTAACGCTTTATGGTCTGTACGGAAAATAAATTTTCGACCGTAAACATAGGGTCTTTTTCAGTGGTATTATAATTATGTTCGGTACTACTTAGTGTGCGTGAAGCATAAGCAATTGGATGATTATTTTGACATAAAACTGCGCCTAAGGCTATGTCAGAAGCGTCTGTTGTAATCACAAATGTGTTATTAAAATTTGGAAAAGCTAAAATTGGGGCATTACTCAATAAAGCTTTGCAAGTTTCTATGGCTTCAATATATTTCTTTTCATTAATATTTATTACTGCTTTTTTCTTGGTAGCTTCTGTGAGCGGTTTTATAATTTTACTTAAATTTGGGACAAATTGCGGTAATAACCAATCAAACCCAAAAATGATCTTATTTCTTTTAAAGTTTTTGGTATCGGAAACTTCTTAATAGCTTCTATTTTCTTTTGATTAGGCTTGAGACCATTTTTATCAAGAACATGGCCCAAAAATTCAATTTCTTCCGTCATAAATACGCATTTATTTTTATTTACTTTGAGATTCGCTCGTCTTAGTGCTTCAAAAACTTGTTGTAGCCTATTTATATGATCTTGTTTAGTTTTAGAGTACACAATTATATCATCTAAGTGAGAAATAAGACACTCGAGTAACCAGTAACACGTTTAATAGCAAACTGGCAAACTCACCGAACGGTGCATACAATTTATAATAAGTACTTAAGTCTACCCACTTTATTTTGTACATCACACCTCCCTCCTTATTACACTATAATACTGTATTTATAAGAAACAATAATTTACTTACAACGAAACCAATAATTGCTTAACCTATTTCTGAGAACATAACTTTGATTCCGGTATCATACTATTGAATCGATTTTATATAATTAAATTAAAAACCATATTTTTGCGGTTGCTTACGCTCCCTTAAGGGGTAGCGGCGTTCTCCCGCGGACGAAATTATGTCACTAGAATATTGACCGCTGCCGACCACCCCGCCAACTAACTCATGGTTACCTGACGCGGCCTGCGGCACCGAGACCGAAGAGGCGTCAAGTCTCTTGGTCGACTCCACCGGCAAGTGCGGCCACCCTACAAAACTTTGCCTACTTGTGCTCTGTGACTGTTGTTCAGACTCCTGATCCGGTTTATTAATTAAGTCCCCTCTATCTTTTGATTTTAATTTTATCTGATCAATGTGCCGATGTACCACTGTGCCATCCCTACATGTAATGTTATAATCCGGTAGACCAATAGTTTCTTGTATAATACCCTCTAGCCACTTACTCTGTCCTCGATACGAGCGGTACCAGACGACGTCGCCGACGCGCAGTGTGCGGTGCCCGCCGCCGGCCGCGCGCCGCTGCCGCTCCTGTGCGCGGTGCACGCGCTGCTCCCGCTGCGCTGCAGGTTTTAACCGATCTAACCTGGTGCGTAATGACCTACCTAACATTAAGGTGGCCGGACTTTCTCCAGTCGTACTGTGTTCCGTGTTACGATACATCAGCAAATATCTTTGTAACGCCACCTCCGTATCTATACCCTGTTTGTTAGCTTTAATAATAACCTTTTTGCAAGTTTTAACAGCATTTTCCGCCGCCCCATTAGAAGCTGGGTGATAAGTTGCCGAGAATACGTGTTCTATTCTATTATGTAGCATAAATAACTTTAACTCATCACTCATGAAAGGTGGTCCGTTGTCACTTACTATTTGTTTGGGAATGCCAAACCTTGAACAAACCTCTCTTAATTTAGAAATAACTGCCATAGCTGAAGTGGATTTCATATGAAATATTTCAATCCATTTAGAACAAGCGTCTATGATTACGAGAAAGCGACGTCCTTCAATTGGGCCTAAAAAATCCAAATGTACCCTAGTCCAAGGTCGTGTCGGCCAGGGCCACGGCTGCGGCGCGTGGTGCGGCGGCGCCTGCGCGGTCTCCGCGCACACGCGGCACTCGCGGCACATCGCCTCCACGGCCTCGTCCAGCCCCGGCCACCACACATAACTTCGAGCTATACCTTTTGTTTTAACAATACCCATGTGTATGTCATGTAATTCTTCTAATATTTGACTTTGACAACCTTTAGGAACTACCAATCGATGCCCCCACATTACACACCCTAACTCGGAATATAATTCCAACTTGCGATTGAAATATGGCTTTAATTCTTTAATCTCAACGTCCTCTGGCCAACCATCCCTAATATAACTTAATATTCGACCAAGAATCGGGTCTTTTTGGGTTTCTCTTTTTATTACGGTAAAGTCTAGGTACAATGCTTCCGAAGCAAAGTGTAGGTAAGTTTGTTCCGGCTCCTCGGTATCACCGTTTTCTGTACCCTTAGCTTTATAACTTTTTTACTAAACGCGATAAGGCGTCGGCTGTATTAGCACTAGTATTTATATATTCAATTGTAAAATTATAAGTGGATAACAACGCCCATCGTTGCATTCTACTGGCTGTCATACTTGGAATGCCGTGTTCTGGCCCAAATATACTGACAAGCGGCTTATGATCACTCTTTAGTACGAATTATCGGCCATATAAATATTGGTGAAACTTCTTAACCGCGAACACAATAGCTAAAGCTTCTTTATGCACTTGACTATAATTATTCTCTGCGGGCCAGCGTCTCGACGGGCTCGATGACGCCGGCCCGCAGCATGCATTCCAGCTCGGCGTCCACACGGTCGCGCAGGGCGTACGGCAGCGGTCGCGCGCGGCAAAACACGGGCTGCGCCCCCGCCCGCAGGCGCAGAGACGCTCGTCCGCCGGTGAAGCACTCCAATTTGCCATCAAACAACTCCTTATACCTATAATAGATAGTATTTACAATTTCATTATACTGTTTTCTACTTGCAGTTTCCACATTGTAATTATTCACGACCGAAACTTTAGGTACATCTATTTGAAGTTCCGCTAACCACTGTCTGCCTAATAAAGTAATCCTTCCGTTTTCAAACACGTATAAATCTAATAACTTTCTCCTATTTTTATAATTAACTTCTACTTCTAGGTACCCTAACGGTCTTACTTTGACCCCGTTATAAAATTGTACTGACAACCGACATTTATGTAACGGCCTATTTTTAAAATAACTGCTGTCAGTCCGACCCTGCGAAATTTGTGGTTTCTTATTTCACCTTTATGAATATAAAATATGACACTGTGAGTGTTAAAAAACATTCTAAAGCATTTGATAGCGAAGCGTCATCAATTTCCAAGTTGAATTTATTCTGTAAAGAATAACTGCTTGGGCCATCTGTTTCATAAACAGACGGCTAGATGGCGCTAAGCGTCATGCAATTGACGTTTTCATAAGAGACCACAAATTTTGCAGGATCGGACTGACAGCACGGTAGCTCAATTGGTAAGAGCGTTTGGCCCGGTTTGCCAAAAGGTTGCTGGTTCAAGTCCCGCCCGTGCGCAAATTTTTGGTTTCTTATTTCACCTTTATGAATATAAAATATGACACTGTGAGTGTTAAAAAACATTCCAAAGCAGCCTGATTATATTCATTTTTTAAAACACTATTTTCGTGATCGTCATGATAAAACACTTCTTCGGCTACAAAACCTTTACTTAAATTTATTTGTCCGGGTTCAGTCTGAGGAACGGTCTTCATGCTAACGTCTTGCGGATAGGACTGACGCGGATCTTGACTTTGGCTTTGTTGACGATATTTTGTTTCGAAAAACTTGTGTTGCGGTTGATTAAATGGATTGTTTGGGTTAGCCTGCCATGGATGCCGTTTATGATATGAGGCATTGTATGGTTTAATGGGATATTGTGTCTGGTATCCGTATTGCGGGCCGGTGTTATGGCGCGGAAATATTTGATTTACAATACGTGGAGGTGGTAAAACATTGGAAAACTTTTGCTTAATGTGTTCGAATCTACCTTCGGCTTTTAATTGCGATATTTTGATAACAGTTTCATTAAATGTACTGTTGGAAACATAAATTTGGTCATGATATGGGAAACTATTTCGTAAAGCATTTTGAGCTGTATTTATAAAAGGCTCCATTATTTCATCGACTAAAATACTATTATTTCCACGATACTTATCTATGAGTTTACTTTTGATAAAAAATATTTTTTGTTTTAATTCAAAAATTAAGTCTCTATAACAACCTTTTTTTTTACATAACCTAACTTTACTAACAAAGTATTAAATTCTCTGTTGTCTCCACATTCTTGTTTTAAACTACTTTCAATTATATTCCAGTCAAAATTATGTGCTATCATTGACACAATTAAGGCAGCTTTACCGTCTAATTTTCCTAACAATAACATAACATTTTGCGGAGTGCTTCCGCCTGCAACTTGTAAATATTGCTTTGCACTATTTAAATAATTGTAAATTGTAAAAGCATCTCCATTATATGATGGGACGAACTTAATTAAAATGCTAGGATCTATATTAGGCTCAATGGCCTGCCCAGGGTTTGAACTAGTAACAGGTGCTACAGATGGCACTTGGTTATATCCCTCTATCGTAGGATGAGGGTTGGATACACTACTCACACAATTATTATCATCACACTTATATTTATATACAAAAGTCGCTGGCTTGAGGAGAGGAATTTTGGAAACAAAAGGAGAATGCGTATTAGGTACTCACAGCGTTTGCAGCACGATGATGAGGCCGGAACGACGAAACATTTTGATGTATTTGTATTTGTTGGAACCCTTGTGTCCTGAGTGACTTGAGAGTCAGAACGAAGATCTTGAGCGAATATGGGTAAATTTCCGATACTCTAGAACTCGGAGATTTCGCGAACTATTAAGGGCCCCACGTTGGGCGCCAGTTAGAATAATTGGATTTGATTCCAGTTTTAAAAAAATACTATTTATTACAAGTTAAATATTAATAACAAACGATTCTAAAAACTAAGCATAAGTCGCGCGACTTGTGTGATATTGTGAAGTTGTGGAGTAGATATGTCTTCGTTTACTGGACGCAGCCAGCTTTTTTACTACTTGGTGGCCAACTCCGTGCTATTGTTTGTTGGATATTCTTTCGTAGAAGTCCATGGGTTGATCGCAACCCAAACCACGGAGTGAAGGAACGACTCATTGTTGAGGTAACTGTCAACATCATTTCTTGGTAACAAGCTAATTATATTTTTATGATGTCCTACGCTGTGGGTGGGTTGACTTGTGTACAGAAGGAAATTATAATTGTTTTTACAATAACTGGAATAATGAAAAGAATATGATGATGGTTTAATATAATGCTGTTATGAAGACTGTCGTTTCATTTGGAGCCAAACCAAATGAGGTGTTTATTTATTGTTTATTTACTACAGAAACACAAACAGTATGACATTCGACACAAAACTCAAATAACTAAGTTAAAACAAAAATCTGGACTGTAACCTTTATACAGTGTTCAATGCTAGATAATTGTGTTGCTTCGAACATCTCGTACAAATCAAAAAGCTACGTTACCTATTCTCCCGCGTGTGTACGGCCTTATTTATGACAGGCGTAAAATATACTTTACGATGGGTTGAACCCAATGTTGCACCCGAGAGTGGTTGTAAATTTAATCTCCACTGTTTGGATGTGCACAACGGTTCTGCTTGTCCACAACTCATTACGATTCTGTTTCCTAATGTGTTGGGCAATTAAAATTTTATGTTACGAAACATTTTTCTCATAAGTACTTCCAAAATCGTGTTTATTTAATGTGAATTTTACGATACCTCAGTAATTATATATGTAGCAAATGGGTTATTTTTCTTACATTTTTATTATAAATTGCACAGATTTTTAATAGCTACTGACATAAGTTATATGTCAGCGCGTTTCTTTAACTTAGTCTTGAAGCCTTAATGTTAATAAATAGAAATTGAAGTATACCGCGCCGTTTTTAAGATTAAAACACTATCCACCCGTTACGGGAACAACACCGTATCAACTCGAGGCATCCAGCATTTTTTGTTCGTCAGCACCTCGAACCGAGATCAACTAGGGAGTCGGGTCGGGAACCACTCTCGACCAGCGGCACATGCGTTGTAACGCGCTTAAGGAGAGTCTCCCGACGGATGTCAACTATACCATCCTATCAGCCGGGTTATCCTTTACAGGAAAAACTGTCATAAGCTGTAGTAAGCACCATTGGAAGCGAGCTAACCCATGCCAAGGCGTTGCTGTTGCCTTTACGTAACTCGCTTCCGTATGGTTGACGCCTGGTTGGTGCTGTTCCCATTACGAGTTTTATCGGTAAGTGCAAGCAAGATAGATATAACACTGATAGGACTCAGTTAAAAGCTCTTTGGAATTTAGGTTAATCGTATCGAGGACGAGGACTACTGAAAAAAAAACCGGCTAAGTGCAAGTTGAACTCGGGCACTGAGGGTTCCGTGCCAAATTTTACTAAATTAGAGGTCTACTCACTTCAACTTAGCCAAATACCACAACATTTTGTTGACAACAAAAAAACTTTGTTTTTCATATTATTTGTTTGAAGGACAAAGTTACATTTGCGGATGTTGTCAATGTGCTATTTTTTATATTACATTGTTTATTTATTTATTTAGTTCCATGTATGGGAGCCCCCCTCAAATGACATTAATGTCAATTTTTATTCTTTGTATTGGAATCGTAAAGCGGTTAACGGTCTACCTACTAAGTTTTAACTTTGTAATGTTAATAGTTTTAGAATAAAGTGGCTGTGACATACGGACGGATAGACAGACAGCAGACAAACTTGACGAAACGATAAGGGTTCCATTTTTGTCATTCGGCTACGGAACCCTAATAGAAAAAAACATTTCTAGTTTATTGTTTTCTGGTGATAAAAAGTTTTAATAAAAATATATAATAATATTGGGTTCAAGTGATTATGTTTGATTTTTTTATTTCAGTGCATGGGTGTATAATTTTTTAAACAAAATATAATCGCAAACTCTTTTCTTGCCTATTGAATCTAAACAAGTAAAAGGTTAAATATAAAGCTTATTTTGCCAGAACGACAGATCTTTAGAAAACTAAATCAAAAGAAACAAATTATATTCGGAGGACCTCAGAGACTGCAAGTATTTGAAAGTAATTTGAAAATTGATTCAAATAAAATTAACCAACTGTGACCGCGTGTGGGGTGCTTGAATAATAAACACGTAGTACAAATCTCCAGGTTCTTCTCTAATAGTTTTATTCCAACAAAATAGCACAAATATATGGCACAAAGTGAAAGTAAGTACAAACAGAGATCATATTCTGGCATGCAGCTCGCTTTTATACAAATCAAAACCCTGAACAACGGTAGGAAAATAGTGGGTACGACATCCGTTTCCATATATGAACATTTACTACAAGGGTCAAACTGAAAGTTCTTAGAACTGGCCACTTATAAACAATATAATAAAAAAAATATTCTAAAATTTGAAAATAGAACTCTTTGCCAATATTACTGAGTATATATTTCATTCATTTGTCATTTGTTTTACGATTTGGCGGCAAATTGAAAATTGTCTGTGTCACGTCAACATGAATTTAACACGAGAAAATTTTCGTGCAATGATTTTTTATGACTTTCGATGTCATTTAAGTCAACAAGAAAGTTATGATAGACTACGATTGGCCTTTCACGATGAAGCCCCATCTCGTGCGACTGTTTACAACTGGTTTAATGAGTTTAAACGTGGTCGCACTAATCTCACTGATGATGTACGTGAGGGACGGCCTTCTACGGCGACGACTGAAAATAACATCTGTGTTGTGCGGCGTATGATAGAGACTGACAAAAGAGTGATTTATCAACAGATTCGGACAAGCTTAGGCATCGGTATGAGTCAAGTGCACAAAATCCTCCACGAACATTTAGCGGTCAGGAAGCTTTGCGCCCGGTGGATACCTCATAATTTGACTAAGGCTCAAAAACTCCATCGTGTGGATTGGTGCCGTAAAATGATTGAAAGATTTAACGGAGGTGACTCAAATGCTGTGTTCGACATACTAACAGGTGACGAAAGCTGGATTTACTGTTATGATCGTGAAACCAAAAGACAATCTGCTCAGTGGGTGTTTCCTTTCGAGGAGTTGCCAACTAAAGTGAAGAGAGATCGAAGTGCGGGAAAAAAAATGGTGGCCTCGTTCTTTGGAAGGATAGGTCATTTCGCAACAATTGTGTTAGAGGATCAAAAAACAGTTTCTGCAGAATGGTACACTACCAATTGTTTGCCACTTGTCTTGGAAAAAGTTCGAGAGAAACGACCTCGCAGTAGGATCCTCCTTCACCACGACAACGCCTCGTCGCACACCGCCAAGCGAACGATCGACTATTTGGCGACATCAAACGTTGAATTACTGGGTCACCCGCCGTATAGCCCCGACCTCGCGCCTTGTGATTTTTATTTATTTCCAAAAATTAAAGAAAAACTTAAAGGAAAGCGGTTTATGAATGCTGAAGAAGCGGTGGCTGCGTATCACGATGCCATTGAAGAGACCCCTAAGGACGAGTGGGTAAAGTGCTTTTCCCAGTGGTTCCATCGCATGCAGCGGTGTATTGACGTCAATGGACAATATTTTGAAAAGATATAATAAAACTAATAACTGGCTAATGTAATCAGTTTTTGATTTTCTAAGAACTTTCAGTTTGACCCTCGTATAATATTTATTTGTAGGGATAAACAATCTGCTAATTAGATATATAAATTCATTAATTATTTAATAATTCATCGTACCGAATTCAGTAAGCCTTTTAGATTATTATTTTAATAGTTACAATATTTAAAATAAATCTAACCTCCACCAACCAATCAGAGGCAACTTCCTTTTGGCGGCAAATTGAACATTTGTTATACGGCAAACATAAAATCTAATAAACGTCCCAATAATCTTCTAAATAATAAATTTACAATTAATAAAATATTGTTATTATAATAAGAAAATCTAAAGATTAATCCAAAATATTCTTATATCATAGCCGAGTTACATTCAACATGGTGGACACTTCCGGCATTTCCATAACAAACGTTAAATAGGTTTGACACCTAAATAGGTGTATAAATTATGATGTATTGAACATAATATGACGAAGATAATGTGAAATTAAGTGAATACAGTGGGGTTACATAAGTCACACACAGTGAGTATGTGATTTAGTGCACAAGTCTACTATTACAGAACTAAGTAAATATGTGGGTCAGACTAGGATCGGGAATCATCGTGTAACACAACATTGTAAATTTTATGGGATTTTCTTGCATTTATATCGCTATGGACCAGTTGCGTAATCGATAGTAATGGTTAAATGGTTAAATTGTAAATACTTAACCAGCGGTTAAGTATTTACGATCGTGTGTTGTGAAGAAAACCCCCTCAAGTTGCCAAATGTCAGAACGGCGTTTTAAATGACCACTGGTCAAGGAATTTTTTCTTCACCCGCTGGTAACGAAACTTAACCATTACTATCTATCACGTAACTGGATCTTACTATTATCAATATTATTTACTGCATTCATTAAGGATAAATGTTGTTGATCAGTGAATATTTCTAGCAGCTGAAAGCAATATTTACTTTACTATTTACTTACTGGCTTTGCTTTGCCTTTGAATTCCCTCTAGGTTTTGATATTGTTATTTAAAACAATCGAACCGATTAGAGTAATTTCGTTAAAGGAAAAAAATACCTATTATTTTAATACCTGATACTGTACTATCAATCTATTAACCAAATAAAGTTCGATATTTCTTCTTTTGATAACTTAAAGCGCTATTTTAATAAGGCACATCAACACTTTAAATGGTCGACGCTGAAAAGCCCTCCAATAGAACTGTTTGGAGTGTATCAAAGTATCCTTTGTTGTATTTTTCAAATCTCATAAATATGAAATCTCTTTGCTAAGAATACGATGCATTAAAATTCATCGGCGACGTAAAGCATATTTCATATGAGTTGTATCATGAAAACGTTTAGTTACTTTGAAAATATTCGGAGGTACGAGTTAACGAGAGACGACCGGTCTGGAGTAGTGGTCGAGAAATCGCCTACTACGTAGCGGGTGCGGGTTCGATCCCCGCACAATACAAACATTTGTGTGCATGAACATGTCTGTTTGTATTGGTCTGGGTGTTTTCTATGTATATCATGTATATATTTACAAAAAAAAAGTATTTAAGTACTATATCCGTTGTCTGGCACCCATAACACAAGCTTTGAGTAGCTTACATTGGGACTAGATGGCGATGTGTGGGAATGTCCAAAGGATATTTACTTTTTGTTATTTATTATAACTTGGAAAAGTAATAAAATCTTTCCGTTTACATATTTTTACATTTTAAATCTGTAATCTGTAAATGTACAAGTATGTGTAATGAAATTAATAATATCAAAAAGCAGTGAAAATCCTCTGTTTGTCACTAATATAGAAATAAGTTCTATTTTGTACGGTTGTACGGAATATCTATATCTATCTTCAATTTTATTGTTTGGTTAATATAAGTAGAATCATTTATTATGATGTATTAAATCTGTTTTTTAATGTTTTAGCTTCACTTCATCAAATGTCATTTATAAATATTGATGTATAAAGATTAATAAATGAACTTATACATACATGCATGAATCAACCGATATAAAATTGATAATATATATAATATATACGTCGCGGCGCCTGCCTTTCTAATTTTGCTAACGACTAATCGAATTAGTGAATACCCAGTTTGGACCATGCAGATGTTATCTTTAAACTAAATTACTATTTGGTGAAAGATTTGAAAGGTATTCCATTGAGATGCATTCTGATAAATTTCTGCCTATATAATTATTTTACCAAATATCGTATTTTTTAAATATTTAAGTACACCAATTTTAAGCGCTGTTAAAACTAATGTACCTCCAATTGCAATTAAAACATGAGTGGCAGTTATATAATAATTAAACTTTAGTATGTATCAAAATTATTAAAAAAATATGCCGAATATAAAAATAATAATAAATATTGGACACCATTCACATACATTGCTCTGATCCCAAAGTAAGTAGCTAAATGCACTTGAGTTATGGAAATCTAACACAACGGGGGTACCACAGCACCCAAACCCGAAACAATATAGAAAATTTTGATTTCTTTATTGACCCGACTGCGAATCGAACCCGGGACCTCGGAGTGGCGACGCCTTGAAACTAGCGTGCTTAACCACTGCACCACAGAGGTCGACAAAAATGAAAATATACTTAAATAAAAATGACAATATACGTGCTCAAATCCTTTAAGATATTAACTTTAAGACCCATTTCACACTGCATATTTTATCATCGATGCAGTCGCGCGTTTTGAAAACGGGCTTCAGCATCGTGATTGACGCAATGAACATATTTAATTTAGCATCGATGCAGTCGCGCGTTATCACCAATGCAGAATCGCGACTGCATTGATGCTAATGCGCATTAGTGTCAACGCAGTCGCCTAAATTCATTACTTAATTTCTCTAATGTGGAGGCGCAAAGTCGATGCGGGATGCAAGCGAACTTAGCTGTAAGGTGGTAAGGCCGCTGTGACCTTGAAAATGTGCCCTAATTGTGGTAAAAGGGTTTGCTCATACTCTTAGCGTGTGCCCTCAGGCAGTTAAGAGACACGCGTGTAATCACAACATGTCGCTTGCTCCTCTGAGAGCAGTCGATTTTATGCCTCCCTGCATACCTTTTCAGGGTTTAATGGCGTCATGTAAAATAGGTGGGATTGTCGAGATACTGATTTCAAGCGACAAGATTTTCAAGTAATTCCTTATGTTATTTAGAAGGCGGAGAGCTACTCTAAGGACTTAGATGAAACTACACTGGTACGCAATTCGGAATTATTAATGTTTTTTCTCAATAAGTTCTAGCAGTAGTTCAGTTATAATGTTTTGTATTGGTGTGTAGTAATTTAAATCAAATATTTACCTACAGCCAATAAGAGATTGTTATTTATAGAAGTTAGTATTTCAAAACTATTTAAATTCGTTGGTTCACTGTTGTATTATTTTCATGCATTTATTTCATGTGTCGCGATCGCTGGCATTCGTTCTCAAGGATTGTTCTAACAATTTGGCAAAAGCCCATAACAACCAAAATACACTAACTCGCTATTATATATGGAATATTTTTATTTGACGTAAAATCGTTGTTTTTGATACTGTTTATTTTATTTTATGGAAAAAGTCAGTCTTAACCACGAAATTGTAGGTAATGTTATATTAGTCCCGCACTCTACAGTACATTTGTATTTGTTGTTTGTGAAAGCTTAAGAAAAAGATATTCCCTACTCTGTCACTGTATCTTGACGCTGATTTACTTTCGGTTAGAAAGCTATTCATACTGCATGCCGTTTTGAAAGTACACCGTTCAATTGGATACAGTCATGACAAAGAAAGAAGAAGAAGATCAGATAAAGTAGCCCCAATACCTAATGTTCATACTTGCTTCGCCCAATATCAGTTTTCGTATCTGTTTGCACAAATCTACAATAAAGTAAACAAAACCTACCCGTCTGTTTATAAAAAAGTGAAGTTTCTGGTTCGAGTCCCGCCAGTGCGCAAATTTTTGGTTTCTTATTTCATCTTTGTGAATATAAAGTATGACACTGTGAGTGTTAAAAACATTCTAAACCATTTAAATAGGTTATAATAAAAGTAAGGTATTTTTATTGTTAAATTGTTTTTAATTGCAATTAATAGGGATTGCTAGAATTTAGTTCAGAGGTCATGTTTGTATGTTACAAACCGTTGGTGGTTGCCTATTACAGCTTGGAATGACACTCGTGGTGAATACGAATATCATTCATTTAAATAAGTTGATCATTAAAATGTCTAGATGATTTCCTACAACACGAATTGAATAAATATCATATCGAAATAAACCAATGTCATATCGTAAATAAAACCAGATTGACTTTTATCAATCATTATCACACATTTTGATTATGAGTTACTACACAATTCATAAACGTACACTGCACTATAATAGTGTACACATATTTTCTGAAATGTGGTGGAAGCACTACTCAAGTTTCTGTCTTCAAACCGTGAGACCGAGACAAAAAAAGAAAACTAAAAAAACACTTCATGAAGTTTTGATTATTAGAGTCATAAATATCATCATCAGCATCGTTACAAGCCAATTGACATCCATTGTTGAAAATAGGTCTCCCCCACAGTTTTCCACAGGGACCAGTTGCAAGCGGTCTGCATCCAGTGTGATTCTACGATCCTTACAAGGTCGTCTGTCCATCTTGTCGGTGGACTTCCTACGCTGCGCCTTTCATCAAAGGGTCTCCAATCTAGATCTTTTCTGCCCCAACGGCTATCAGTTCTTCGCACTATCTGCTCCGCCCCTTTCCACTGGAACTTACTAATTCGCAGCGCTGTGTCCGTTACCTAAGTTATTCTATATATCTCCTCATTTTTGATCTCGTAGAGAAACATCGAGCATAGTATAGTTGTTGTGTGATTATGACTATATCTATTCCAAAACTTCCCTGATGACCAAGCCGCTCCACCAAACAACATCGACCCAAAAAGGCTCCAAAAACATTTGCCAATCATTTTATGCCATCTCATAGAGACTGATAGCATGACAATTCCATCGACAATCCACGGCAAAGTGGCTTCCTCAAGAGATATGTTCAAACAAATTCATAACCTGATTTAATACAAAAGAGAAAGCTAAAGCGAAGTTAAATAAGGGTCCAGTATAAGAGTAGAATATCTTCGCTTCGGGCAGAGTGTTTGCAAGATTAAATGTTGCGTATAATTTAAGGGACCATCAAAAAAGAAACAACGTTTTTTGCAAAGGAAAAACGTAAATTTATATCATTGTTTGTCGGTTTTGCCTCTGTTTCGTTTTAAGCCTCTTGGTGTTGTTAAGCCTTGATAATGAAATATCACCACGTTAATTTTCGTATTATGGCATGTACATACTTTTTACATTTTATAGTTATCACTAACGGTCCCTCACGGCGTTGCACGCATAAATTTCATTTTTTCATTTCAACACATATTTTCATTTGAAGTTAGGGGCCAGCAAGCCAGCAACCACAGGGCTTAGTGGTTCACGTTGTATTTTTAAGCATTATTTTGGTGTGGAGTTATTTTAAAACTGCAATAACTTCTAAGATATTTATTCAAATTCAACGATGTAAACGGCAATTTTTGACACTATGAAGTGCTGACGAATATGTTTATTTTAATAAGAATAAATACCTATGTGTATGAAAACACCTTTTAAAATAGAATAATATTTTTCTTAAAATTAATGAACTTAAAAAAAGTTTGAGTAAGCTGTATGAGATAGACGTAAGCTGTCGTGGTTTTTATTGTAGATCTTTTAAAGGGAAAACTATCCCGAAAAACATTTGTGAAGGTTTTTTGTGTCTCTTAATCGTTTTACGCTGCGTACGCAGCGGCAACTCTCAAAAGGAATATTTTCCTACATTTTTCGTTTACGCATTTTTTCAAATTGTTGCTCTGCTCTTTTATGTCATATCGTATTGTTTATGTAAGCGCGTTCAAACAAACAAACAAGCAAACTCTTCAGATTTATAATATTAAAGTATAGATTAAAAAATACGATTGTTTGTTTCAGCAGGTAAATGAATATTATGTGTGTAGTATAACGCAGTATATAGGGTGCGACTCCGTTTCTAGAATTGAAATCTATACGAATATTATATTGTTGAAAAGTATATTTGTTTAAACGCGCTAATCTTAGGAACTACAGGACCGATTTTTTAAAAAAAATATGTTGGATAGCTTATATAACAAAAAAGGTTTTAGGCTATAAAATATCACGATACGCCTTAAAAGAGCAGATCACTAATAAAAAATGTTGCCAAAACGGCGGAAAAAAATTTTTTTTGAGAGCTTACGTTGCGTAATTCCCTTAAGGTTTACTCACCACTTTTTTATGTTCATAAATTTAATAAAAAGTACTGTACAAGTTTTAAGGTGTTTTGACGCAACGGGTATTCTTATCAAAATAAACATTATCTCGAACATTTTATGTGTAATATTTTTTTTCATCCTTTGATTCCAATAAGTATCTTAGAAGTTACCACAGTTTTGCACTTCAAACGAACGCGCACTTGCACTACCCGCTTTGGCTGCTGGCCTCTTACTTACAAAGAAAATATGTGTTTTGCGTTGAAATATTTTACGGGTAGCCAGAAATTTACGCGGTAAACTCCACCGCGTAGGACCGCTATTGTTTGAATGTCATATCGTAGGTACCTTGAGATGTAAGCCACCGTCGAAATACTATGTTAATAAAATAAGAAATTATGTACGTATCGTTTTATGTTGTTTATCATCATACTCAGTCGGAGGACGTCCTCCGCTAAGCATACGGAGGCCTATGTTCAGACGTGGCCGTCTTATGGTAGAGGAGGTGGTTTCCGGAGCGACAGGTTTCAAGCGACTTGCATCCAGTATGCTGCGATCTTTACAGAGTCCATCCTTCTTGGACGGTAAAATCATAAAAATACCCAAAAAAGCTTATAACTACATAAACCTTCCTTTAACGTTAGGGTTAAAATATCACAGTAAGCACTTCACCCAAGCCTTTAACAAATAAAATAAAATGGTTTTTTAATGGGGTCGTGCTTTTGCCAGATAAAAGGAGAAATTACATTTCATAAATTAGCTCAAGGAAAGTAAATGTTTTCTCGACTCACCCAAGAGATTAGTCCTTATTCAAACTTATAGAAGTTTCAACAATTTAAGAGCTATTAATACATAAAGCCTTTGTATCAAATGAGATTACAACTTTTATTAATGACCGAGTATTCAGAGAGTGTAATATCGTCAGTGAAAGGTCTAACTAAACTGTTTAAATTAACGATTGAATTTGTACAGGGTGACCAAAAAGAGTATCAGGACGACGCGTTTGGTGTATTAGTTAGAGCTCTTGACTATTACGCAGACCGCGCAGGTACGAATCCCACAAGGGGCAAGTTTATGAGATGAGCACGAATATTATTTATAAGAATAAATAACATGATATCTGTTCAGCGTGAACTATGGATTTTATTGTATTTATGTATGTTTATGTAGGTTTATTTAAAAAGTATTTATGTAAGTATATGTAGTTCATTCATTTTATTAGTTTTTTTTGTTATTTTACGCCGCCTCAACTGTTTCTGTCTCACCCAATGGTTGACTGGTAGAAAATGCTTTAAAGCATTAAGTCCGCCATTTGTTCTTCATTTTGTTTGTGCAATAAAGAATATATAATAATGATAATAATAATATTTGTACGCGTCATAGATGTTTAATATGTATTTCAGTATTTATGGAGATGTCCCCGTTATAATCGTTGTCTAGTATTCGTAGCACAAGGAAGAAAATTCCTTACTTCGAAACCACGACAATTGATTTGCTGGCTGGCGCATGTTTATTTATTTTATATGTTTGTTTATTAAAACAGTAAGTGCTTGATGGTTATTTTTTAAGTGTTGAATATTTAAATACGAGATAGAATATTTCAAAAAGATGATGTTGTCCAATTGATGACTGTCACACTGCTGGCACCTTTTAATCTGGAAAGAAGATTGGTGGCTAATCGCCAACACACATGTAACTATGCAACGATCTTACTGCATGTTTTGTTGGACTAATAACTCTCATAAACGTAACTTTCTAAGGTCGGGCCTTTAGAGCCTACACAACGACTCCGCTACGTCCGCTTATGGCATAAAATCAGAGGTGGAATTGTGTAAAGCAATCGTATTCACTTGACAGATTAAAACGTACGATATGATTTGTCAAATGCTTTGTTCTCTGCCATTAGACAGATTATACCGTACGTTTTGAATTGTCAAATAATTACGATTGCCTTACACAATTCCACCTCAGTCCTTGTTTTCATTATGGTTACCGACCTTTCTAATGTTAAAAGTGACAGATATTGCCATATGCTGCAAAACTTTTTGGCCCGAAGTTGCTGAGGTTACGGTTTGAACTTAATAACGTGGCTCCAACAAGACCGCGACACTTTTTATGATATCAAATCAAGAAATTTAAGCTGATGACGAAATATTTTCTAATGTAATCGAGTAGAGGTAACATCAACTGGCTTCCCAGGACAGCAACAAAATTGAGGGATTTTAGTTCCCTTGACTATTTTGTACGAAGATAGCCCAAAATTAGGTATTATGAGAATTATTTGTCGCATCTCACGCGATTGTAAGATAACATAAGGGCTAAAGTGTCAGCAATATCGAAGGACTATGAGTCAGCATTTCATCAACAACTTTTGTAAAGTTCATTTTTCTTTGCTAGACCCCAGATAATATAGGCTAGACAAATATTGTTTACAATCTTGACATTCCTCTTTAACGAAATGTTTAATTTTAAAATAACTTAACACAACACGCACCACTGACATAAGCAATTTATTGTTTAACACTGAGATCTTTTAAAATCAAATGCCAATTATTTTATTCACTGATATTATTATAAAATTTGTAAAAAGCTTGTTTGAAATATTCGACTAGCAAAGAAAAACACAATATACTAGATAAGAAGATTACCAGCTGCATAACAGTCGTCAAATAGATTACATTATCTTTTCAAAATAAATTTCCGTTTCGTAGTCTAAAATACAGCACAACATATTATCTGAAATACCTACTGTTTTTGGCAACCTGTATTCATCAATTTGTTTCAATTTGTTGAGGACAAAAATTGAGATATTGTTGCCTCTTATAACGTATAGTGGTTGTTCGAATGCTTCGTCCGGTGTAACGAAACTTACCTATTTATTAAATTTACATACAGAACAAGAACAGAAAACAACAGAATCATATCGGTAATTTAAAATCTAACGTCATGCACTGCTCCTGGCCTAAGGCCAAAAATAGTATTGTCTATATGCAAATATCCATGTATCGGTAATTGATCGAGAATATAAAGACGGAAATATTACAGCTTTAGCCCGTTAGAATCTAAATCTATACCATTATATTATAAGGCTGAAGAGTTTGTTTGAACGAGCTAGTCTCAGGAACTACTGGACTGATTTGACAAAATATTTTTGAGTTGTTTTTGTATATTTTGCATAAGTTACATAATGGACGCTGTCAAATACAAACATCAAAGTTTCGATGATCCATCTGGCAAAACATAAGCCCAATGTTTTAAACATAAAATGAGTTGTCTGTTAATTAAGACATGCAATAAAACTTTTTTACAACGTTTTTTTTGGATTTTATGAATCGGTTAACGGTTATATTGTAGTACTTTTAAAGCGGTCAGAATAAAGTTAATAACTTATTGTAACGAGTCGTCTCAAATATAGCGCATCCTTACACCACAGTCAGAAGTTCAGATGTTGCCAAAATTACTCTGAAAGCTACGTTGTTTTCAAAGAGGAAACAACGTTGCTTTCAGAGTATTATTTTAAAATAATATCTTGATATCGGGATCGTTACATCTGTATTGAATGGATTTTTTATGATACTATACTACCTGAAAACATTAAAACGAATTGGGAGAAAAACGTTTTATTTCAAGGTTCCTTGACTAACAGATTAATCGGTAGCTGAAGCGAAAACGTAGGTATTCTAAAAACAAAAAGGTAGTTATTTTACTGAATATATTATCAAACTACGCTGTAAGGTATACATAACTCTGAAACATTTTGTTCTAAGCTTTTCGGGGGATCATGTTCGCGTTCCTCGCTTTTCGTAATAAGCGAAGGAATAAAACAGTAAGTGTAGGAGAGATAACATATCCACAATTTTAGTATTGTAGAAGGCTTCCAAAGATGCTATTGCTAAGGGTTATAACAACCATGCGATTTTCGAGAGTTTCCGCAAGTTTAGCAAGAGCCTTTTATGTATTTTGAAGTACTTGATTAAGTAACAAGTCCTTACACTAAACTAATTTAAAATGATAACAATGTTTTATATTTTTAATTAGAGTAGAAGTGTAACAAAGTCTTTTGAGTAATACTTAATTCACCATTATAATCGTAGAAAAAAGTTAACGTAAATACGTCAAAATATATACAACGTGAATGATTCCACAGAGTATACGTAGTTATCATGACCTGCAGGGCGATTCAGAACCATTCGATTTGACATTCGGTTTGGGTTTGGGACTGATTTTTTAAATTTTCTATTCAGAACAACCCAATCCGGACAACATTTTCCCAAACCCAAGACGGAACCGAAGATGACGTCACATCGCTCGATTACAGAGATTTTCATATACCGATCATTGTTTGACATTTCTTGCGTCATAGTATTTTCTCTCTGGTGCCCGTTTTCTTTGAAAAATCGCTCAGAAATTAACATTCGGATGTGATTTTACCCGTAAAGTGAGTATTTATTTGTATTCAATCTTCTAATTAGTCAATATATTATACAACCCTAGAGCTATAGCAGGACCTCCAGTACTTGCTTACATACAAATCAACGAAATAAAATGTGTATAAATAGTCTTTCTTTTAAAACCTGTTGGACACGGCAAAATTCATACCGTCACGTCCCTGTAAATTCTGCCATTGCCATTTCTATTTGGGTTTACAGGATATCATGGAAGGAGAAATAGTAAGACGTAGGTGCCGGCGACGGGAGCAGAATCCCCGCATGTGTATTTTGAAACATCTGCGGGACACTTTAAATCCTTTTAATTCGACGGTTGGTGTTTTCACCAGAAAATACCTATATAGATATATTTATAAACTCAAGATATGGTTTTATCTTAAACCTCTGAAATAAAACAGTTTACGTCTTGAAGAAACAAAATATTTAAAGTATAACCTGAGATAAGGCTATATTATCGTTGAACTACATAATTACTTTACCAAACTATTAATTGACTCATTACCACTTATTTACACAACTTTGTTTTCCCAATCCTAATCCTAACGTGGGTGTCGGAGCAATTAAGTATAACATTGGGTTTGGGTTTCGATTACAGAAACGGCTTCGGTTGTTTCATTTACGAAGCCTTTAAATAAAAAAATATTACATCATTTAATGAATATAATACATACTATATATACAATTTGTGTGTCCTATATTGCTACAATACATTTTGTGAGAACAATGTTCTTGATATGTGATTAAATAAGCTCAGAGTAAGGGTTAAAATGAAATTAAATAATTTTGTTTATTTATATTTTAATGCCTACCTTATAAATGCACTATACCAGTCAAATATTGGGTACGTTTCAGTTTTCAGTGTCCGTGCTACAAACTTCTTGTTCGCTTTGCTTGGTTCCCAATTTCTGACAAATGTCTGTTTCTAGAGCGATGACAGCGATTTTCGACAAAATCGGAACGCGATCATACATTGTCAAAAACGTGATAATATGTCATATTTCATAGCGATCATAACAAACTGTGTAGGACTTATATGTAAATAAACGAGAGAACTTAATTTCCAGAGTAGGTACTATATTATTTGCCTAAATCAAAAGCTTTGTAATTTGACTTGATTGAGAGAAAGTGATCAATACAGAACCATAGGTACAATGTCTAAATTGGGATTACTTATTATCTTTCTTTTTGTTAGGAAACTATAGTATTTACTGAGGAAGAGGATGAGTGATGGTATTGTCAACTCTTGGATCGCTGTACTTTGCTTAGTTATTTGGATTGTCTTTTAAAAACAACATTCAAACTTCCTAGCATTTGTAGCATCGAAGTGAAGTGTGCTTACAATAAACTGCAGACCAGTGAAATACGATAGTTTTATAATATTTTAATATAAGTAACCAACATTGGATACTATTACTATGATGTATGTAAATAAATGTTGTACAAAAGATAACTTGTTTAATTTTTATTAAGTAATTTATCACCCTTTATTTTCAAGGTTTTTAAATAATTTATTTGAACTTTCGACTCGACTTTCTTACGGTCTATGTTATGAACAATTAGAGCACAGCAAATGTCCTGAATGATAAGATATTCCCACTGGAACACACAGTTTCGTAGGACCTTGATTGTCCTGCAGAATGTTAATAAAATAACTGTACTGTCCACCGCGTCCTGTTGACAAAAACCTTTTACAAGATATCTTGGCATCCTCTGTATTGCTAAAAGATGCTTTGTATTATAGAGATACACTTTTTATTAGTATTCTATCGACACTGATGACGATGTAATTTTTCGTGCTTGGTCAACTCACTGCACCTATTTATGTTCGTAGCAACTCATTATATTCACATAGCGGAGAAAAACACCTAAATAGGTCAATTCTACCAATTTTATTTGGATTTTCCGACATAAACGGGTGCTACAGGGCACCTGATTAACTTTGACAGAAAATACCGTGATGTTCGGCAACAAACGTCAAAAAAAATTGTTCTGAATAGCGTCGAGAACTAAAACTACGCTGTAATCTCTGTAATCGAACGAAAATGACGTCATCAATAAATTATTTTTTCATAATTATTAATTAAAACCATTTAGAATTGATTGCCGGTTACTAAAAGGGCCTATATTTAAAATTTTTGCTATATTACTTATAAAAGTGAAATATTTTTAGTTGCAGGCTTCATAAATGCAACAACTGAAATCGGTTTTGTAATCGAAATCGATTTCTATGTTGTTCTGAATTGCTCCGAAAACACAGGTTGGGTTTGGGATTAGGAATCGTATGCCGAAGGTTGGGCTTGGAACCCAACGGTTCTGAATCGCCCTACTGGTCAAAGTTGTCTAAAATGCTTCAACGCAGTAATATCAGTAAATCAAAGTCATAATCTTCAATATATCATTATCGCTTATTCGTTGTAGTAAATGAATTGTAAAATTCTATGAATTGACACGTATTTGCAATACATTGTTTTTTCATCATAAATTCAAACAATTAAGAATTGAATTCCATGTTACTAGGACAAGTTTTTTTTCTTATTACAGGCCACATTCCTATTTTTTTTATCTATTACAGGAATACAAATAATATTTTATCTATACTAATATTATAAAGCTGAAGAGTTTGTTTGTTTGTTTGTTTGAACGCGCTAATCTCAAAAACTACTGGCCCGATTTGAAAAAATATTTTTCGTTGGATAGTCCATTTATCGAGGAAGGCTTTAGGCTATATCATAAAGATACGACTCATAAGACCACAGCAGAAATGAAAAATGTTGCGAAAACGGGAGAAAGATATTCCTTTTGAGAGCTTCCGCTGCATACGCTGCGGAAACCGCTTGAGTTACACAAAAATCATGTATGACAGGATTGTTCAGCATTAAGAGTTCTATAATAAAGTCCGCGACAGCATATGTCTATCTTTTATGGTTGACTTACTACAACCTATTTTATGTTAATAAATTTGTAAAAAAATAATGCATTATTTTTAGAGGTGTATTATACACACAGATATTTATTCTTATCAAAATAAATACATTCATCATCACGAGCATTTCATTTAGAACCAAGTTGCCCTTTATATCATTTGATTACAATAAAAATCTTAGGAGCTATCACAGTTTTAACATAACTACGCACCAAAATAATGTTCGCAGCTTAAGTACAACGTGCGCTTGCGCTAATATATTATAAAGCTGAAGAGTTTGTTTGTTTAAACGCGCTTATCTCAGGAACTGCTGGACCGATTTAAAAAAATATTTCTGTGTTGGATAGCTTATTTATCGAGAAAGGCTTTAGGATATAAAACATGGCGCTGCGACGGGAGGGGAGGGAGCAAACTCAAAACGCGCGGATGAAGTCGCGGGGGACCGCTAGTTCAATATATTACTTAAATTACTACGTTAAAACAAAAGGCTGGACTGTGACCAACGAACAATGTTCAGTGAAGCTTCGAACAACTTGTACTTTAAAATGAAAAAAAAAAAAAACTATTTGCCCGCGTGTGCACGGCCTTATTTTGTGACAGGCTTAAATTATACTTTACGATGGGTTGAACCCGAGAGTGGTTGTAAATTTAATCTTCTCTGTTTGGATGTGCACAACGGTTCTGCTTGTTCACAACTCATTACGATTCTGTTTCTTAATGTGTTGGGTAATAAAAATTTTATGTTATGAATCATTTTTGTCATAAGTGTTTCGAAAATCGTGTTTGTTTGATGTACATTTTACGATACCTTAGTAGTAGTATACATGTAGCAAATGGGTTATTTTTCTTATATTTTTATCATAAATAACACATACCTATGCAAAGATAATTTAATAGCTAATCACATAAATTATATGTCAGCGTGTTATCAACTAAGTCTTGCAGCCCTAGTGGTAATAGAAACAGGAATGAGCCGCGCGCCGCTCTGAAAGTTTAAGCACATCAATCCACCCGTTACGGGAACAAAACCGTATCAGCTCAAGGCATCCAGTATTTTCTGTTTGTAGCGTCACCACCTCGAATCGAGATCAACTCGGGAGACGGGTCGGGAACCACTCCCGACCAGCACATGCGTTGTATCGCGCTTAGGGAGGGTCGCCCGACGGTTGTCTACTATCCCATCTTATCAGCCGGGTTGTTTTTTACATGAAGAACTATCATAAGTTGTAGCGATTGGAAGGCGTTTGCTATTCGATGTCTATCCCAGGTGTTGCTTATCCCCTTAACACGTTACAGTGGGTGGAATTTTTTTCAAATATTCGCCTCATATTTGATGAGGGCTACTGAAAAAAAGATAAAATCGTTTTCCAATAAAATATTTTCTGATTATTTTCTCTTTAATAAAAAAAAGTATATTGGGATCAAGAAATGAAATTTGAAAACTTTGTTTCAATACCAGTGGGTGGAAATGTCGTATTTTACCACCGGTTGAATATTTACGATTGTGTGTTGTGAAGAAAAATCCAAATCAAGTTGCCAAATGTCAGAATGGCGTTTTAAATGACCACTTGTCAAGGTATCTTTTCTTCACCCAATTTCAATTGGAGGCTAAGTTGTTTCTTGCAGATTTTTTATAAAATAAGGTTAATATTACTTGTTTCTGAAGTTTACGCGAATATTACTCATTGAAATAAAACAACTTTTTTACGGATTAACTTTTCGCGTGTTTATTAATTTTATCCCGACGTTTCGAACCCTTTACAGCGTTCGTGGTCACGGGTAGACTAAGATGTTATTTGTCATTTACAGAGTTTTGAAAAATATACACTACCGTCACTCATATTATTAATTAACGTTCCTATCCACGCAGAAAGAGCTAACTGTGTCTTGTGATCTTGCAGTGAGTGGTCTAGCTTGGGTCCTAGTTAGAACTGGATCCCATGCAGGTGGAATTTTCCAACCATCTTCTCTGTTGAAATTTGGATGTTTTCTTATTTCTATAGCTTCGCGTAGCATACGTGGAATGAACCGACGTTCTTTTGATAGTACTTTAGGTTGGTCAAAGCGTATGAAGTGGTTGGGTTTGTCTAAGGCATGTTCACACACTGCAGATTTTATGTTTCGTCTATGTTTAACGTCAGCTATATGTTCTTTTATCCGCACGCCTATACTTCGTTTGGTTTGCCCGATGTAGGAAAGGCCACAGTCACATTCCAGTCTATACACCCCTGCATCTTGAAGAGGTATGGTGCACTTGACAGGTGGTAAAAATTGGTTAATCTTCTTAGGCGGCTTGAAATAAGTCTTGATGGAAGCTCGCTTCAAGATATTCCCAATCTTGTCAGTGTCCCAATCTTGATAGTGCGGATAAAAGAACATATAGCTGACGTTAAACATAGACGAAACATAAAATCTGCAGTGTGTGAACATGCCTTAGACAAACCCAACCACTTCATACGCTTTGACCAACCTAAAGTACTATCAAAAGAACGTCGGTTCATTCCACGTATGCTACGCGAAGCTATAGAAATAAGAAAACATCCAAATTTCAACAGAGAAGATGGTTGGAAAATTCCACCTGCATGGGATCCAGTTCTAACTAGGACCCAAGCTAGACCACTCACTGCAAGATCACAAGACACAGTTAGCTCTTTCTGCGTGGATAGGAACGTTAATTAATAATATGAGTGACGGTAGTGTATATTTTTCAAAACTCTGTAAATGACAAATAACATCTTAGTCTACCCGTGACCACGAACGCTGTAAAGTGTTCGAAACGTCGGGATAAAATTAATAAACACGCGAAAAGTTAATCCGTAAAAAAGTTGTTTTATTTCAAAGGTTAATATTAGAAAAAAGAAGGATTAGTCATTGAAATGAGAGAGGCAAAGCCGACGACGAAAATAGCTTTTAAAATTGTCAGGGTGCTGTAAAAAAAATGATATTTTCTTTGTTAGAGATAATAAAAAAATAAAAAAAAATTGTAGTGACCTGTTTCAATGATGCATAAATATACAGTTAAAATATTATCTTTTAAAACGATAAAATTTTAATGAAGTCGAAAATGCACAAAACTTGAGAAAATTTCTTAATTGACGATTTTATGTCAGAGACATAATAGACATAAAAAATATGACCCATTTTTTTAATACCTAATACTGTACTACCAATCTATTAATCAAATAAAGTTCGATACATCTTCTTTTGACTACTTAAAGCACTATTGTAATAAGACACATTAACACTTCAAACGTTCGACGTTGAAAAGAGCTCCAATAGTATTGTTTGGAGTATATCAAAGTATCCTTTGTTATATTTTTTAAATCTCATAAATATTTTATATCTCTTTGCCAAGAATACGATCCATTAAAATTCATCAGGTGACGTAAAGCATATTTCATAGGAGTTTTATCTTGTAAACGTTAGTTACATAAAGATGAAATAAGAAACCAAAAATTTGCGCACGGGCGGGACTTGAACCAGCAACCTTTTGGCAAACCGGGCCAAACGCTCTTACCAATTGAGCTACCGTGCTGTTAGTCCGACCCTGCGAAATTTGTGGCTTCTTATGAAAACGTCAATTGCGTGACGCTTAGCGCCATCTAGCCGTCTGTTTATGAAACAGATGGCCCAAGCAGTTATTCTTTACAGAATAAATTCAACTTGGAAATTGATGTCGCTTCGCTATCTAATGCTTTAGAATGTTTTTAACACTCACAGTGTCATATTTTATATTCATAAAGATGAAATAAGAAACCAAAAATTTGCGCACGGGCGGGACTTGAACCAGCAACCTTTTGGCAAACCGGGCCAAACGCTCTTACCAATTGAGCTACCGTGCTGTTAGTCCGACCCTGCGAAATTTGTGGCTTCTTATGAAAACGTCAATTGCGTGACGCTTAGCGCCATCTAGCCGTCTGTTTATGAAACAGATGGCCCAAGCAGTTATTCTTTACAGAATAAATTCAACTTGGAAATTGATGTCGCTTCGCTATCTAATGCTTTAGAATGTTTTTAACACTCACAGTGTCATATTTTATATTCATAAAGATGAAATAAGAAACCAAAAATTTGCGCACGGGCGGCACTTGAACCAGCAACCTTTTGGCAAACCGGGCCAAACGCTCTTACCAATTGAGCTACCGTGCTGTTAGTCCGACCCTGCGAAATTTGTGGCTTCTTATGAAAACGTCAATTGCGTGACGCTTAGCGCCATCTAGCCGTCTGTTTATGAAACAGATGGCCCAAGCAGTTATTCTTTACAGAATAAATTCAACTTGGAAATTGATGTCGCTTCGCTATCTAATGCTTTAGAATGTTTTTAACACTCACAGTGTCATATTTTATATTCATAAAGATGAAATAAGAAACCAAAAATTTGCGCACGGGCGGGACTTGAACCAGCAACCTTTTGGCAAACCGGGCCAAACGCTCTTACCAATTGAGCTACCGTGCTGTTAGTCCGACCCTGCGAAATTTGTGGCTTCTTATGAAAACGTCAATTGTCAAACGTCTAGATGGCGCTAAGCGTCACGCAATTGACGTTTTCATAAGAAGCCACAAATTTCGCAGGGTCGGACTAACAGCACGGTAGCTCAATTGGTAAGAGCGTTTGGCCCGGTTTGCCAAAAGGTTGCTGGTTCAAGTCCCGCCCGTGCGCAAATTTTTGGTTTCTTATTTCATCTTTATGAATATAAAATATGACACTGTGAGTGTTAAAAACATTCTAAAGCATTAGATAGCGAAGCGACATCAATTTCCAAGTTGAATTTATTCTGTAAAGAATAACTGCTTGGGCCATCTGTTTCATAAACAGACGGCTAGATGGCGCTAAGCGTCACGCAATTGACGTTTTCATAAGAAGCCACAAATTTCGCAGGGTCGGACTAACAGCACGGTAGCTCAATTGGTAAGAGCGTTTGGCCCGGTTTGCCAAAAGGTTGCTGGTTCAAGTCCCGCCCGTGCGCAAATTTTTGGTTTCTTATTTCATCTTTATGAATATAAAATATGACACTGTGAGTGTTAAAAACATTCTAAAGCATTAGATAGCGAAGCGACATCAATTTCCAAGTTGAATTTATTCTGTAAAGAATAACTGCTTGGGCCATCTGTTTCATAAACAGACGGCTAGATGGCGCTAAGCGTCACGCAATTGACGTTTTCATAAGAAGCCACAAATTTCGCAGGGTCGGACTAACAGCACGGTAGCTCAATTGGTAAGAGCGTTTGGCCCGGTTTGCCAAAAGGTTGCTGGTTCAAGTCCCGCCCGTGCGCAAATTTTTGGTTTCTTATTTCATCTTTATGAATATAAAATATGACACTGTGAGTGTTAAAAACATTCTAAAGCATTAGATAGCGAAGCGACATCAATTTCCAAGTTGAATTTATTCTGTAAAGAATAACTGCTTGGGCCATCTGTTTCATAAACAGACGGCTAGATGGCGCTAAGCGTCACGCAATTGACGTTTTCATAAGAAGCCACAAATTTCGCAGGGTCGGACTAACAGCACGGTAGCTCAATTGGTAAGAGCGTTTGGCCCGGTTTGCCAAAAGGTTGCTGGTTCAAGTCCCGCCCGTGCGCAAATTTTTGGTTTCTTATTTCATCTTTATGAATATAAAATATGACACTGTGAGTGTTAAAAACATTCTAAAACGTTAGTTACTTTAAAAATGTTCGGAGGTACGAGTTAGCTTAGAAAAGTTATGAAATCTGTACGTTTTCCTGTTTTTACATTTTTATTTTATCTGTGAATGTACAAGCATCTGTAATAAAATTAATGATGTCTAAAAGCAGTGAAAATCTTCTGTTTGTAGTGACAAACAGATTTTGCGATTAAACCACCTTTTTTGTGTTCCGTAGCCGAATGGCAAAAAATTCAATAGTGTGTTGCTTATAGTTACGGAATATGTGGCTGTGACATACGGACGGACGGACAGACAGACTTGACGAAACAATAAGGATGGAACCCTTATTGTTTCGTTACACACTATTGAAATTTGGAAGGAAGATTTATCATGTTAACCGCTTTACGATTATTTTACAAAAAATTAAAAAAAAATGTTTTTTAAGGAGGGGACTCCCATATAGAAACTAAAACCTTTTTTTTTTAATTCAAACCTATGCGTGTGGTGTTTATGGATACGTCTTTTAAAATGACATGGAAGTTCGTAAAACTATTTAAAGTACAATGTTTAATAGATAGACGCTTCCAAAGTGGTCAAATGGGCAATTAACTTCCAAACTAAGCGAATGTAAATTTTGAAAAAATATGGTGCTAAATTTGGTGTAAATATGAACAAATATTTTCAACGACAATTGGTTGGGGCGGGATCGAACAAGTAGTTTTTAGATATAGCACATTTACAACAACCGCAAACAAAGCTTTGATTTTCATACAAACACTATAAAAAACAAAGCTATATTTGCTGTCTACAAAATATTGTGATATTTTAGCTAAAGTAAGTGGATGCCCTTATTCAGTTAAAGTTGGCACGATTCGTTAAGTTCAGTAAAGTAGGCAGTGCTCTAAAATTTTCATGATGTATTATATATATATTGTTCATGTTTTTTTAGCTTCACTGCATTAAATGTTACTAATAAAATATTGATGTATAAAGATTTAAAAATGAACATGAATTAAATTAACCAATATAAAATTGATAATCCCAATGGAAACACATTCCCCTATCTTTTATAGGCGTAAATGAAATGGATTACTCCTGACGCCGCGGCGCCTCCCTTTCTAATTTTGCTAACGACTAATCGAATTAGTTAATCTCCAGTTCGGACCATGCAGATGTTATCTTTTAACTTAATTACTATTTGGTGAAAGCTTTGAAAGGTATTCCATTCAGTTGCATTCTGATACATTTCTGTCGATATTATTATCTTATCAAACCGATTTTAACCGCTGTTTAAAACTAATACACCTACAATTGCAATTACAGCATGAGTGACAGTTATATATATAATAATGCAACTTTATTACGTATCAAAACTATTACAAAATATGCTGAATATAAAAATAATAATAAATATTTGACACCAATCACATACATTGCTCTGATCCCAAAGTAAGTAGCTAAATGCACTTGAGTTATGGAAATCAGACACAACGGTTGTACCACAACACCCAAACCCAAGACAATATAGAAAATTTTGATTTCTTTATTGACCCGACTGTGAATCAAACCCGGGACCTCGGAGTGGCGACGCCTTGAAACCAGCGTGCTTAACCACTGCACCACAGAGGTCGTCAAAAATGAAAATATACTTAAATAAAAATAACTATATACGTGCTCAAATCCTTTTAGATAATAACTTTAAGACCCATTTACCCAATTCACCCATGCATTCAAGCTAACGCGCGTTAGCGTATCGATGCAGTCGCCAAAATTCACAACATAATTTGTCGATTCCCAGCTTCTGCATCGCGACTGTTTCGATATTAAAAGTAGCGCAGTGTGTAAAGGTTGACATTTTGCGACTGCATCGCTGCTAAAAGTCGCAGTGTGTAAAGGATCTTATATGCTTGTGCGTATATACTTACACATTAATTTAAAAAACTGATTCGTTGCAACCAAAAAAGTGTCAGTCCGTATACAAAGACCTCTACAGCCGACAAAGGTTTATAAAAACTGCAGAATAAAACGCAAATGAAGTTACGAAAACTTATGAGGCGCGTTAAAACTGCGCGGTAAGGGGAAACATCATGACTTCCGGTAGGCTAATCGTGCCCGTACAAAACACTGGGAAATTAATGTTGTAGGGTTGCCAATCAAAATGTTATTTGATTAGATTTAGATTATTTTAACGCTTAAATGTTATTACTAGAGATTTCAGCAAACTACGTTTTGCCACACCGTTTTATAGGGACATGATTTTTCTTTGTATACAGGTTGTCCAGAAAGTCAAGGCTTAAATCCTGGTGATAGATTAGGCTATAGAGGTATACAGGCAGGTACTAGAAAAAATTTAACTTATGTACTTTTGAATTAAAGACTTTTGAAAAAAATACTTAAACTTGACAATTTATATTGGTTTGTCGACTATATTTGTTGACGTTGAAAACCAGAATAGCCCTTCTAACAACGGTAGTTTATATTGAAACACAGTTACCTCCATTTTTCATTCCATGACACTTAAGTCCAAATAATTCAAGCTTATTGCAAGGCCCAACTTTAACTCGCTGTAATGAAAAGGAAATTTGCAGGGACTGCTACGGGAACGTATTACAAAAGATGACGCACTTATATCTGGTTCTAAAGTGGTATAACACTTGCTAATTTAATTAATAAAAAAATACGTTTTTATTTTTGTTAAGTAACCTGCTTTTGCCTATATTTAGTCATCACTTTTTAAATGCGTTTAGTGCATACCAGAATGCCCTTACCATCACAATAATGACTTAAGTGTTATTAACCGACTTCAAAATAGTATGAGGTTCTCAATAAGTAAGAGGGAAGCTGAGGGAAACCCTTAAATTTTACAACGTAATATAGCGTTTTAAGACTAGTATAATTTTGACAAATATTTTCGTTCGAACTCATAATTTTGTAGTTCCGTGCTGATAGTGGAACTCTTTAACGCTTAGGAGTTCATTGATACTGAAAGCAGTAATCGTGTGAGGTGACTGTACACCTTATTAAGGATTTGATGCAATGGTCCAACATATTATGACCTTTACATTAAATCCTTATATAAAAAGTCATTTTTCTAAGTGCTTTATTTAAATAGTACCTACTGAGAGCATTTTCTTATTAAATTACCAACATCAAAGAAAATAGCGTACTATTAGCAGCTGATTAACTTATTCTACACGACTTATTTTTCAAAGAATTATAAACATTACCTTACATCTGAGAAGACTTACGAATGGATCACAGTTTCACGGTAATAACTTGTCTGGAGGTTAAATGAATGTTTATTATTTTAGGACAAATCCATGAATACCTACAAGTTCTGGTGATTTCAGTTGAATTTCTAAATTACTATTTAAAAAATGAGTACAAAATATTTTGGTTCAGAGACGATGCAGTCAACCTTATTTGGCTTGACAGGTTTGAAAGACTAGGGTTAGTCTTGCAAAATTATCAAGATTATTTATCGAGTATTTCACTATAACATGTAGTCCATTATTTTTTACAGGTGATATTATTTTTAATTGATTAACCCAAATGGCTCGCAAAGGTCTAAGTTTAAAAAAACACATTCATGGACTAACTCTAAACACTTGTGTACTTTATGTTCCTTTTCTCTCATAATTCGGTGAGACGACAAGAAATGCGATTTAACTAGAGAACGATAATGAGCTCTATTTTTGCAGCATTCGCGTTTATATTTTCAGTGATTTTTGTTTAAAATTCAATTCAAAGTCATCAAAAATCGCGCTAAATAAAGACTTAAGTAGCTTACAAAAAATTTAACCGCCTTCAAAAAACTGTAAAAAAATCCTAAATCCTAAGCTGTTCAATCAGTTTTGAAAGTTGAATAAGTTTTTTTTTTTCAATTTATCATTTTTAGTTATTTACGCATATTTCAAAAACTCTTACACTGATTTTGATAAAACTTACACTGTATCCTAAGTTGAAATATACCTGATTAAAGTAAAAACAAATCAGCTCGGTATGACTTCCTAATTGAGATAAATCCGTTTACAAACATACATACATTTACAAATTAAAGCACACGTGTGTGGAAGCCTTAATAGGTCAACATATTATTAAATTCAAACGATATCAGATACATTCATATTGAATTGATTACCTCCTTATTTTAAAGTCGGTAAAAATTGTGTTATTTTCCTTCAAATTAATGTCATTTATATATCACAGATTTTCATTCCTAAACCAAAGAAAATCACACGTGTGATATCCATTGATTAATGTCGGACTTTGCAATGAATAAATTCCACACGGGATTCATTCAAAATAATAACTAAATTTTGTGAGTACTGACGTCAACGTTTTGCGTGATTTTTACTGCTTTCATTATTAAACAAAATTCACGTCATATTCAAGCGAGTGAATCAAAAATAGGGCCCCAGGTGTGGAACTGTCGGCTTAACGTTATATTTGAATTATTATACAACTTACAAAGATACATAATACTATTCTAACAGCTTATCGATAGTTTTCCTGTCACTTACGGCCGTTCCCTATATCCATTCTAACTGTGGTTTTGCCCTACTAGAGTTAGAAATGGTAATCTACCTTTAGATTTTTTGTTTCTATAAACCTACTGGCAGTAGGGTAAACTATCTCTGGATGCATCTTATCAATGGGAGGACGGATAGCTTACTAGGGATAGGCATTTGTATGAAATTGACATTTATTGCGTTCCTATAATGTTTTTCATCTGACTGTCAGTCAATTTGACTATCTCTAGTAACCCCAGAATTCAATCCTAGGATTTTGGAAGATAACGCTCTTGTACACCCTGGCAAATTACTAGTTTTAAATGTTTCATTGATTTATTTATGTAAAAGTCCTGCTGCTCACAAGGTTAAGATAGAAACTTTCTCCCTAGTGGCGAAGATGTTCCTTTACCCTAAGAAACTGACCTTAGCCATAACCCCGCCTGACAAAAGATACTTAGATATAATAAGGATGATGTGGTAGGAGAGCTGCGTTCAGGTCATCCAGGGCAGCAGCGTTAAGATGGTAGGTAGGTGGTGGGACCCGCTACCAGTCTGACAGACTGCCCAAACTGATCATAGGGACGGATAAAGGTGTCTGCTGCAGTGAAGGGAAATGAGAACAACAAGGACGGATAATATCTGATTTATTGGTAGTAAATTAGTTTATTTAAAATATTAACAGATACATTAATAGGTGGGCCGCCAGTGTGAGTTCCGACGGTGCTGGATTCTGCTATGTAGGTCACTGACGTGTTCGTAGTTGTAGAATGTAAGTTGCTACCTCGTACAATTTATGAAAAACATATAAGTTTCGGGTGGCGAATAATATTGAATCCAAGTTCAAGCAGTCAACTTTTTCTCTGGGAACAGCTGAGTGACTGGGAAGGTACCCGATGCTTTGCATAGCATTCGATGAGCCTGAAATAATTCCACCAGCATCATCATCTATTCCTTTGTCAAGGAAGGTAGACTTTTTGCTGTGGCTGAAAGAAGTAAATAAAACAAATCAGTATAATATGAAAACAACTGGTATTTAAGCAAAGGATACCTATTGACCAAAACTCTATAGAAACTCTGCATACTTTGCGGCAGCATGCGTCTTTACAAAATGTTTGGATAAAATATATACCTAAATATTTGAAAGAATACACAAAAAAAATTTTTGATAAATAATCAGGTTTACAAGGAATTCAATGGCAGATTAGGCATTTTGAGGTTATGTTTTGTGATTGAAGAGTTAATGCACCTCACCTACATTCATTTTGATACATTCAGAAGGTAATTGTTATATTTTACTAAAGTAATTCAATACTTAATAACTTAGTTACCCTTAAAATACCAGTACAATTATAATTCAAACAAGATTTTTAAAATATAAACTACAAAGACGCAATCTGGACCCGGCTTTGGTCAATATCCTTTAAAAACCGTAAACGACTTGTTTGTGAAAGTACAATTGATACTCACTGCACTTATTTTATGGAAATAAAGTCCTCCTTGAATACATTGTTTACCAGCTGGACACATTGTTTTTTCTAACGGCCGTTTCCTATATGCAAACTAAGATCAAAGATAGATAGCTATCCTCGAACTGTTGTCACCAGCTATCGACCATAATAAACAGTTTCTATATTACAGATAGGTGTTGCTTATCTCCAGTTAGCAGAAGATAGGCCACATTATCCAAGCCCTCCCTTACGTTTCGAATTACGCAGTTGTACAAAACCCTCTCAATTACGTCGCGTCAACGTTTTCACGATATTTGTGGTCATTATGATACAACAAGGATAATATTTATATAATACGTTTAAAATAATATTTATTTTTATTGCTATGTACCTAATTATATATTTTGGGTAAAAATATTATGTGAAGCATGCATAGACTTTACGTAAAATGGAACGTTTTTGAGCTCTGACAGACAGCTGATTGATTGACATCATACCTACGTCAATTGATTGAAAATTAATACTTTTTAACGTTAAAAGTATTTATAAATTTTAAAATTCATAACGACCGATTGAAAAGAAATAGAAAGTTATAGTTCCAGTTTATTTTCGCAAACGTTTCAGAATGCTATCAGTCCGGTTGCTTAGAAAAAACAATGTGTCCAGCTGGTAAACAATGTATTCAAGGAGGACTTTATTTCCATAAAATAAGTGCAGTGAGTGAGTATCAATTGTACTTTCACAAACAAGTCGTTTACGGTTTTTAAAGGATATTGACCAAAGCCGGGTCCAGATTGCGTCTTTGTAGTTTATATTTTAAAAATCTTGTTTGAATTATAATTGTACTGGTATTTTAAGGGTAACTAAGTTATTAGGTATTGAATTACTTTAGTAAAATATAACAATTACCTTCTGAATGTATCAAAATGAATGTAGGTGAGGTGCATTAATTCTGCAATCACAAAACATAACCTCAAAATGCCTAATCTGCCGTTGAATTCCTTGTAAACCTGATTATTTATCAAAAAAATTTTTTGTGTGTATTCTTTCAAATATTTAGGTATATATTTTATCCAAACATTTTGTAAAGACGCATGCTGCCGCAAAGTGTGCAGAGTTTCTATAGAGTTTTGGTCAATATCCTTTGCTTTAAATACCAGTTGTTTTCATGTTATACTGATTTGTTTTATTTGCTTCTTTCAGCCACAGCAAAAAGTCCACCTTCTCTTGACAAAGGCATAGATGATGATGCTGGTGGAATTATTTCAGGCTCATCGAATGCTATGCAAAGCATCGGGTACCTTCCCAGTCACTCAGCTGTTCCCAGAGAAAAGTTGACTGCTTGAACTTGGATTCAATATTGTTTGCCACCCGAAACTTATATGTTTTTCATAAATTGTACGAGGTAGCACCTTACATTCTACAACTACGAACACGTCAGTGACCTAAATAGCAGAATCCAGCACCGTCGGAACTCACACTGGCGGCCCACCTATTAATGTATCTGTTAATATTTTAAATAAACTAATTTACTACCAATAAATCAGATATTATCCGTCCTTGTTGTTCTCATTTCCCTTCACTGCAGCAGACACCTTTATCCATCCCTATGATCAGTTTGGGCAGTCTGTCAGACTGGTAGCGGGTCCCACCACCTACCTACCATCTTAACGCTGCTGCCCTGGATGACCTGAACGCAGCTCTCCTACCACATCATCCTTATTATATCTAAGTATCTTTTGTTAGGCGGGGTTATGGCTAGGGTCAGTTTCTTAGGGTAAAGGAACATAAGTTTCTATCTTAACCTTGTGAGCAGCAGGACTTTTACATAAATAAATCAATGAAACATTTAAAACTAGTAATTTGCCAGGGTGTACAAGAGCGTTATCCTCCAAAATCCTAGGATTGAATTCTGGGGTTACTAGAGATAGTCAAACTGACTGACAGTCAGATGAAAAACATTATAGGAACGCAATAAATGTCAATTTCATACAAATGCCTATCCCTAGTAAGCTATCCGTCCTCCCATCGATAAGATGCACCCAGAGATAGTTTACCCTACTGCCAGTAGGTTTATAGAAACAAAAAATCTAAAGGTAGATAACCATTTCTAACTCTAGTAGGGCAAAACCACAGTTAGAATGGATATAGGGAACGGCCGTAAGCAATCGGACTGATAGCATTCTGAAGCGTTTGCGAAAATAAACTGGAACTATAACTTTCTATTTCTTTTCAATCGGTCGTTTTAAATTTTAAAATTTATAAATACTTTTCACGTTAAAAAGTATTAATTTTCAATCAATTGACATAGGTAGTATGATGTCAATCAATCAGCTGTCTGTCAGAGCTCAAAAAAGTTCCATTTTACGTAAAGTCTATGCATGCTTCACATAATATTTTTACCCAAAATAGAACATATATATAATTAGGTACATAGCAATAAAAATAAATATTATTTTAAACGTATTATATAAATATTATCCTTGGTGTATCATAATGACCACAAATATCGTGAAAACGTTGACGCGACGTAATTGAGAGGGTTTTGTAAAACTGCGTAATTCGAAACGTAAGGGAGGGCTTGGATAATGTGGCCTATCTTCTGCTAACTGGAGGTAAGCAACACCTATCTCTAATATAGAAACTGTTTATTATGGTCGATAGCTGGTGACAACAGTTCGAGGATAGCTATCTATCTTTGATCTTAGTTTGCATATAGGGAACGGCCGTTAGTCTTGGAGTACCTAGTATTTTTGGTGTTCTACACACAGTGAGCGAGAGCACTTTTATTTTGGAACGCTCAGCCGAATCCGTGCAAAGTGTCGTTTTGAACACAATTCAGGCTTCGAAGGAAAAAATCGACCGGCTTGGCGAAGAAACCAACCGTAGAACTGACCCTAATTAGGAAGATTACAATAGCGAGGTTTGAGTAAATGAGGTTTGCAGAGTCTGATGGTATACCATGCAAAGTAAATAACAGATATAGGTTTAAGCAATAAAATAACCTATCTAAAGGCCAGTTTCACGAATTCTAATATGAAACTTCATTTTGTATAAAACAGTGGTCAGATAATGCTAGTAAGAACATAAGACATTGTAAAACAGGACGAAAGTCTTGTTCTGAAAACATTTTGATTTCAGAATCAAAAATTTCTTGCGCCATAAATCATAATCAAATTAAGCCTTGATCTGAATTAAAACGGGCTACAGTTAATTTCCGCTTAGGATTCTGAAAAGCTACAGACCTTTTTACAGAAGGTACTGCACAGACATGTAACTAAATAGAGGTAACGAGCCCCTCCGAAATAAAATAAAAAACAAGCAAGGCATTTGACTCGAAAAGGGAGATTTTATTCACAATAATATACAATCAAATTTAAAAAAAATATTACAATAACCTTTAATTACATGTACAAAGAGTAAACAAAATAAAGAAAATTAAAAAAATACCAATCTGACCTCGAATCACCAAAAAGGCTGGCGACATTACTCTGTTTAAGGGCTATGCTTATGCTTTGCTAAGGTAACTGCCAGCCTCCCTATGACTATATAAAAAGAAAACAAATGGATACAATACAAAAACAGCATGATTTAACCACTAAGTGTTGATGCTGCTACAACTCACATCGACTCTGATTATAATACTTGTTAACTATTTACAATAATATATATGGTCAAAACTTTTTAAGTGATAATATTTTAACTGTGTCTTCGTATACAACAAATAAACAATAAAATTTTATCGGTAAATCGAGTTTTTTTTTTTAATTTTCTCTAACAAATATTTAATTAAAAAATTTAAAGTTATCTACGTCATCGGTCCATTAAATATTATCACTTAAAACGAGGTGACCTTATATAAATAAACGAGTTAAATAATAATCAAACGAGTCTACAGCAGGGCAAACAGTGTTTGGTCTCAAGGCCCCAACCCACGTTGGGTTGGGGCCCCGAGACCAAACACTGTAACTCAACCCCAGAAGGTGCAAAACAGTAACTTTATGAGATGGTTCATATCTCGTTTTAAGTGATAATATTTAATGGACTGAAATAAGAGAGGCAAAGCCGATGACGTAGATAACTATTAAAATGGTTAGGGTGCTGTTAAAAGAAATGATATTTTCTTTGTTAGAGAAAAAAAGAAATAAGTAATCTCAATATCCAAAAAATGTATGTTTTCTTAAAGAAAATAAGAAATGAAAATGATGTCAATATTCCAAAAAAAAAGTTGAGACCTGTTTCTATGATGCATATAAACACACAGTTAAAATATTATCTTTTTAAACAATTTAACCTTAATGATGTCAAAAATGCACAAAACTTGAGAAAATTTCTTAATTGACGATTTTGTCACATATTTGCGTCATCTCTTCAGATACATAATCTGAGCTACCGCATTTCAGGAAACGCTTGACTGTAACAATAGCCCCTCAAGAGAATTTTATTTCACCAATACAATGAAATCGTTTGAGAGGCAAATCTTTGGAATCCTTCGCGCTTTTATCGGAAATATTTAAGTACACTCACATCCGTCAGTAAAAGGAACAATGAATAAATACACAATTCGCGATGTCTTCAATAAATATTTGTTTCGCCAAGTCTGTCTGTTCGTCTGGAAGATGTATCCTGTTTACAGCTTTACGATTTTTATACAAAAAAGATACCTATTTAAGGGGGCATGAAACTAAAACCGTTTTTTTTTGTCAAACTATGCGTGTGTGGTGTCTACAGATAGCTCTCTTGAAATAAAATAGAGGTTTCAAAAACCATTTTCTTTCAAAGTCTAACGTTTGATAAATAGACGCTTCCAAAGTGGTATAACGGGCGCCTCCTCTAACTTCTCAACTAAGCAAGTGTACATTTCGAACAAAATGTTTAATGTAGATCGTAACAAACACTTTCAACGACAATTTGTTTAGACGGGATCAAACTAGTAGTTTTTGAGATATAGCACATTTTCAACAACCGCAAACATAACTTTGTTCTTCATACAAACACTATGAAAAACAAAGTTATGTTTGCTGTGAACAGAATATTGTGGTATTTTGGCTTAGTGGCAGTAAGTAGATCCCTAATTCGGTTAAAGTTGGCACGGAACCCTCAGTGGGTAAGTCCAACTCGCACTTAGCCGGTTTTTCAATTGTAAATAAAAGCGTTCGAGATCAAATAAAAGGTGAAATTAAAGGACAATGTAAAAACGGACGAACAAATATTAAGTAGGCAGTCATTTTGCGATTGAATGATGTAATCATGTTTTTAGGAATGAATTATTTTCTTCTTTTCTCTTTTCTGTTATTTATATACCTTCGTCCAAAAACGCAGCGTAGGACGTCCACCGACAAGATGGATAGACGACGACCTTGTAACGCTCACAACCGGTCGCTGTGGAAAACCGTGGGGATGCCTTTGTTCCGCAGTGGACGTCCTTTGGCTGATAATGATGATGATGGTATACTTTAAAATTCACACACTCATGTATTTAGTTACCTGTGATACATTTGTTTTCCGATTACCGTTTTGAGAAATAAATGAATGAAAAAATGCAATCTATACTTTAAATTATATAGCTGAACAGCTTTTTTGTTTGTTTGAACGCGCTAATCGAAGGAACTACTGGACTGATTTAAATAATTATTTTTGTTTTGGATAGCTTATTTATCGAGGAAGGCTATGAAAGTTAACGACTCGACTAATTAGAAATGAGCAACAATGAGAAATGTTGCAAAAATGGGGGGAAAATATTCCTTTTGAGAGCTTTCGTTGCGTACGCTGCGTAAACCGTTTAAGATGGTGTGACCGCGTGTGGGGTGCTTGAATAATAAACACGTAGTATACATCTTTAGGTTCTTCTCCAATAGGTTTATTTCAACAAAATAGCACGAAGATTGGGCACAAAGTGAGTGAAAGTACAAATAGAGGCCATATTCTGGCATGCAGCTCGCTTTTATACAAATCAAAGTCCTGAACAACGATAGGAAAACAGTGGGTACGACATCGGTTTCCATATATGAACATTTACTATAATATTTATTTGTAGGGATAAACAATCTGCTAATTAAATATATAAATTCATTAATTATTTAGTTATTCATCGTACCGAATTTAGTAAGCCTTTAAAATAAATCTAACCTCCACCAACCAATCAGAGGCAACTTCCTTTTGGCGGCAAAATGAACCTTTGTTATACGGCAAACATAAAAATCTAATAAGTGTCCCAATAATCTTTAAATAATCAATTTACAGTTAATAAAATATTATTGGATGATCAAACGAACTTACCTTAAGTGAAGTTCGATCCAAATTGTCCTGACTTCGACGAAGAGATTTAATTGACCATGTAGTATGCCCTACTACGCGTCTATTCACTCGCACACAGGTTTAGCGCAAGAAAGAGAAGGTAAATGACCTCATTCCCTCCCACGCCTCACAGCACTGCCAGCCGCCTGTCGCTCATTCATTTCAGAGCAAGGAGACCGATTTATGAGATGTGCAACATTGATTATACTTATTGTAAGGGTGACGATTATTTTTGCATAAAAACGTACACGGGAATTGGGAAGGGTGGGACCTTAAATCTCTTCGTCGAAGTCAGGACAATTTGGATCGAACTTCACTTAAGGTAAGTTCGTTTGATCATCCAATTGTCCTGCCTTCGACTCTGAGATTTAATTGACCATGTAGATGTTTGGAGTGAAATCAATGTTGTTACAATATATTAAGTTGACATCTCTGATGTTAGTAGTGATTGATCATTAAAACGATCATATTAAATAACAATTCATTGTTCATGTCACTATCTTTGACATATACATGTATCACTATTACTAAAAAACATTAGTTGTATGATAACTATGATAAGTTATAACTTTCTACTAATAAAAATATCTTTATTAGGAAGAAAGAAGATATTTGTAAGTATTTTTTATTAATGATTAACTAAAAATTGATAATTTATTTATTTTAGTAATTTCAAACTGAAATAAGGCATTTTTTCTTTAATTGTGGCATGTTATAAAAATTGCAAACAATACAGAATACGTATTGTTGGGCTGAGACGGTTTGCGAATAATATAGTTTTACACACTGAATTTGGCACGTAAAACAAATGATAATTTTATAACGAGGAAAGCCACATACAGAAAACACTTTTTAGTTAGCGCCTTATCTTTGGTAAGTTAAAGGGCGTGAAGGTAAAGTCGTCTGACAAATCGTTATCTTATTCTTGCAGTATTTAGCATATTTTATAATTATAGTTTTGAAATACGTATGTACGTATACCAAACACATAAATAATATTTTATACATTAAAATTTCGAATACCTATGATGATGATAAAAAAATGATTTGTATAAAAGCAATTGATTAAAAGATTCATTCTTAGGAATGTAATTCTTTTAAGATCATGATTATATTCACGGGTGTCTATCTATGATATATGATTATTTGCTGTGTTAGAAAAAGAACACAATAATTCAATGGCTTTGAAATATTATCGTTATCAGAAAGTTTAAGGCATAGGTAGGTAGGTAATGTTTTTTTATGTATTATTTATAATTCATTAAGTATATTAGTTTTTTTCTAAAAAAGATTTAAAATCGGCTTCTGGGAGCTTTATAAGGGCAAACGACCGCAAACGATTTCTCCGATATAAGTTTTGGTACCACCCGGCCCCGACCAAATACGTTTGCCTAATATTCGACTAATCGACCAGGAATGTTCGCCGAGTATTCGATAGTCGGCACATGTTCAGATTTATATATATGATATATATGATAAATTTAATCATAATTTTATTGCCTGGGTAAATGTCTGGATTACTTTTAAGGATAACAATTATTTATTGTATTCCTTATCAATCCTATGTTTCGAGTTGGTTGCTATGAGTTTTTTATTTAGTTAACTATATTTATATTTTTAAGGTTGACAAATATTTGTAACATATTTGGCTACAGATGAGACTTGTTTCAATATAATGAGCTGTGTCAAAAAAAGTCTGATGATGATTCAGAATAAGGGTACCTATTTTGACACGAAATCCAAAAATAAATGGATATCGTATTAAAAGTACCTATGTCATATCGAGATCCCAAGGGTAAACTGGTTTTATACATATTTAAACATCAAACATTCTTAAATATGATTTATAAAAAACATAGATAATTTGGTTTGAAATAATTAATTGATTCAAATTTTAATAAATGGTCGAATCACATGACGTCCTCTGGCGTAAGAATTAGGAAAAGTCCTATATAAAAAAAAACATTTTCAAAATAAAATACTTTTTCTCAACTATACCACCCGACCTATTTTATTATTAATTTTTAATTTTCAATTGTTCCACCGTATGTAAGTAACTGGTGAATATCAAGACAAAATGTCCTTTGAAAATTTATTAAACACAGTTTATCGAATACTATAAACATCAAACCTATTTTATTGCTTATTAGAGCAATGTTTTCAAGGAATTGTTCCTTAATAACTTAGTGGCTTTCTGGGGAAGATTGTTGGGGAGTGGGTGGATGTAATTGATTACAAAAAACTGATGATTAGAGAATATATTTACTTGATGTAGTTTATTCTTAAATCACAGAATAAATAGTAGGAAAATAAACATAGTTCATATTTCCAATAACTCGAATTAGATTATTATAGTGCAATTTGATTCTAATGCTGCATTGGATTAAGGATATGTCAGTTTTTTTTTTATTATATATATGAATAATAATTTCCTAGCCCTTTGTTAAAAAAATATTCATAGTGATATTTTTGTAATAATGAATATGGCTTGTATTTATTTCACGTCAAACGTAGGTGTGTGTGTAAATGGCAAATAAAAATAACCGAATTATATGAAATATTGTAATAATACTTGAGAAAATAAAATTGTGTCAATTGATATGCTTTGCTTATGCATTTCCCTAAAAAGCAAAAAAGGCATTATCTTCATAAAATGAGGTTGTTTCAATTTAATAGCTACCTGCTCTTATGGTATATCTAACAATGTTTCGATAAGTTTTGGTTTGTGCTATCTGCTTCATACTTAAATACAATATAACGTTTTATTTGAATTGTTCTTAGGTGGTGCTCGTGGTAGGTAGTAAATGGTAACAAAAAAACAAGGTCATAGAAACAAAGGTCAATTCCAGGTGACCAAAGGTTCTCACAATTTTAACTGGGCGGTGGCTGGCTTTTCCAAAGATAAAGGACACAGATCTTTATTAAGTTTTCTCGACTCGAGATTAAGTACCGAACTTTGTGACGGTTAAATGAACGCATTTATAAATAAGCATATCACTTTCACAGCATATTTTTCGAAAAACGAAATAACCTCTAAAACAATGGAATACAGAGCACCCTAATAAATCTAATATGACGGTAGTACTATATTGATTTCGTGATTTTATAAGATGTCTCATTGGCATATTTAAAAAAATACGCTTTCCAGGTAGTTGTTATTGCTTCAGTAAATAAAATCTAAGCTTTACCGAATTATTTACTGAGAAGTTGATTTAATCTTAGTTGGATATAAAATAAATACGGCAATTTTCTACCATTCAGAATCATACATTTGCCAGGTATTGAGCATTGCTCATTCTCATTTTTATTATAGCTGTTAAAATTAAATCATTTAATGGAGTTTTTAAACGGACTGGTTTTTATATGAACCCAACCACATTTTGGTACGTCCTGGGCAAGCTTACAGCTTGCTTGCTTGCTAGTTATAATTAAAGAGCCAACCACAAGCTAAATAGCTACAGGTATGAGCAGAAAGCAGAAATGTATGTAGAAAAATCTAGCTTTCTTAAAAAGTTCATTGTTTTCTTTTTACAAAATCTATTTAATTCAATATTTTAAGTAGTATTATTAAGCAATTTATGTTTACCATAGCATTGTCTAGTTAGACAATTTTATAGCCATTGGCAAGAAATAAGTACAAAAGAGTTGTGATCAATGGATAAGGACCCAAACCACCCATAACTATGTGAGCTATGGTGGGATGCTATGCTACCGTTTTTAGAGCTTTGTGGAAAACATATTAGGAACGTGTACTGCAGGTTGCAGAGTACGTGTATTTATGATTAAGGTCTAGGTTGTTAAAGTGTTTTTGAGTCTCTCATGTTTACTATTCTGAGTAAAAAATTACAAAATAAATATTAATTTATTCGATTTGAAATAAATCTTCTGCCACTATTATTTTTCGGTACTTACGAATAAGATACTTGGTAAACCATTTTATTGCTATTTTTTTTGTACGTGTGATAGCTCACATTATGCTCCATTTTAATCTTTGCCTAAATATTGGCTAAGACAAGTAATTGTTCGGTCGTGGTTTTGCCACGAGTGGAATACGGTAGCCCGTAATAAGTACATGTACTTACGGCCTTAAGGTGATATAACAAAGCATTCATAAGAACACATACCTTTTTTGAATGAGACGTTGAAAACACGCTGGAATTGTGACGGTAGATCACCGTTGCGAAGCAATTCGCGGCGCGTTGGCACAGGTATGGCCGGATGAGTGCGGGCGAGGACCGCTGATTCATACTTAGAGGCCATAGTGGCGCATCGTCAGCGCTGCTTAATATTAATCATGAATGTCTTTGGCTGTAATTTATTATTATAGCATCAAAGAACAATTTGCTGTAACTTCAGCTAACTTGTTTCCCTTTTTTTGCAATGAAAATGAGGGTAGGGTATTGGAAGCAACGCATACCAAAAGTCTCAGATAAGATCTAGAATAATCTAGATAATTAGGACTGGCTGACCTCACGTGTCAGCTCTGCCAGTATTTGCTACAGATCAATATCGCGTATTGATTCGGAGCGGAAAATGCGGACTGGCTAGCATCGCGTGCTAGCTCGGCCGCGAAGCGTAAAGCATGCATGGTGCAGCCACGCTGGGTAGTGCGTTTTACTTCACATTCACTTGTTAAATTAACAAAAACATTTTTGAACTAACATGTCACTATAAGATAAATTTCGTTTAGCACGAAATAAAAACTAACGGTTATGTACTGTGGTTACTGCGTGCGTTGGAACGGCGCGCGCGCACGGACACGAATGAGCGACAGGCGGCTGGCAGTGCTGTGAGGCGTGGGAGGGAATGAGGTCATTTACCTTCTCTTTCTTGCGCTAAACCTGTGTGCGAGTGAATAGACGCGTAGTAGGGCATACTACATGGTCAATTAAATCTCAGACTCGAAGGCAGGACAATTATAATAATAAGATAATCTAAAGATTAATCCAAAATATCGTTATATCATAGCCGAGTTACATTCAACATGGTGGACACTTCCGGCATTTCCATAACAAACGTTAAATAGGTTTGACACCTAGATAGGTGTATTATGATGTATTGAACATAATATGATGAAGAGAATGTGTAATTTAGTGAATACAGTGGGGTTACATAAGTCACACACAGTGAGTATGTGGTTTAGTGCACAAGTCTACTATTACAGAACTAAGTAAATATGTGGGGCAGACTAGGATCGGGAATCTTCGTGTACATATCAACAATATACAAAAATCATGTAGGTATGAGGAGATTGTTTTGTTTTATATGTTCTACAATAAAGTTTGCGACAGCTTATATCTATCTTATGGTTTACTCACTACAAAGTTATGTGTTCATAAATTAGATAAAAAATTGATACTATTTTCTAAGGTTTAGAATGGCGTATGATTTATGAGGTTTAGAATGTTCACGCAATAACGTATCCATAAGAGACCACAAATTTCGCAAGGTCGGACTGACAGCACGGTAGCTCAATTGGTAGAGCGTTTGGCGCGGTCAGCCACGATGTTGCTGGTTCAAGCCCGTGCGCAAATATTTGGTTTCTTATTTCATCTTTATGAATATTTTCTAAGGTATTTTAATGTACACACATCAAAAGTGTCTAGGGATCAAGCATTTTTATGCGGATTTCTTGAGATTGAGATGTGGCTTTGCAATAAATTTATGATTTTATAAATTAATATGGATCCTTTTTGGTGCATTACATAATTTGAAACAGGAACTGACAATCAAATTCGAGTAAAAGATGAAAATCAGCTGTCAATATTTTCCCTTTAAAAACATACAACGCATTGAAGACATTATTAGTGCTACTGTTTCCCTACTACTGATTAAAACCAACGTAATTATGGAGCGGCGACGTCATTTAAGCAGGGAAGAAATGCTCAGAGCCGTGGGAATGATAGAAGCTGGTTCCCGGCAACGTACTGTGGCTTTAGCTCTGAATACAAGTCAGAGTGTTATCAGTCGACTTTGGACACGTTACCGAAGCACTGGTACCGTGGCTGAGCGCCATGGAGGACGGTATCGCTGTACCACATGGAGACAAGACCGATACATTCAAATCACAGCTTGAAGAGCTCTAACAATAACCGCCATGATGTTAGCCGTGAGGCTTCATCACTCTTCAGGGAACTTAATTAGCGACCAAACAGTCAGAAACCGCTCGCATGAAGTGAACCTTCATTCCCGAAGACCGCTGCGGGTACCACCTTTAGCAATGCACAATCGTAGGATTCGATATCAATGGGCTCTTGAACACAGAAATTAGGCAGAAGAACAATGGCGTTTCGTGTGCTTTTCTGATGAGTCTCGTTTTGGTATGAGACCGGATACAAGACGTATACGACACTGGACAACCCCTGGACGCCAACAGCGATTAAAATCCTGCCAGGAAGTCCATCCTTATAGTGGTGGAACCATCATGGTATGGGCGGGTATTTGGATCGTCGGAAGAACTGATTTGATTCGGATCAGAGGCAACCTCAACGCTCAAATTTATGCTGAGACGATTGTATCTGATGTCATCGTTCCTCTACAAGTGCAAATCGGTCCCTTATTTCAGTTAATGCATGATAATGCACGACCGCACACCGCAAGAGTTGTAAGACAGACTCTCGCCGCAGCTAACATCAATGTCCTGCCCTAGCCTGCTCAGTCGCCAGACTTGAACCCAATTGAGCATGCATGGGATATGCTACAGAGAAGAGCTCTGCCGAATATGGAGGGTATCCAGTCGCAAGAAGACCTTTTTTTGTTGTTGCAACGAACATGGGCGGCCATTCCACAGCGTGATTTGGATGAACTCATTTTGAGTATGCCAAACCGATGTTCTTGTGTTGTTAGTGTTCGCGGTAGAAACACGGATTATTAATTGTTTAAGTTACCTAATAAAATTTTAAAGAAAACTGTTATTTCAGTCTTGTTTCGAACTTTAATGTTAGTGGTTCAAATGTCAAAAATCCTTTTATTAGGAAAATGGCAAATTTCTTTATTAATGCAAAGGTGACTTGGTTAATCGTTACTGTAGACAAACGAAAACACTTTATTTGATGAATCCTTAAAGAAAATTTTAATTAATATCAATCAGGAGAAAAGTTATTGCAAAAATATATTTTGATCCCTAGACACTTTTGATGTGTGTACCTACACGGGTATTATTTTATTATTGTAAAAGGTATGATAAGAATCACCTTATATACAAAACAATTTACTAATTATTAAAATATAATGCTAGCAACTAGAACTTGGCTTTACTTGACAAAATATTCCTAATTGAAAAGGGGTTCGCCAGCCACTATGGAACTTTCAATGCCACAGTGGTCTTCTCCACGCAGAATCTTGAAGAAGCCGTTGTCGCCCCAGTCCATGTTCCAAGAGTTGGAGATCAGCCAGTATTTGACACCGTTCTCCACACCCCAGCCCATGATTTTGACAGCGTGGCCGCCTAGAGCGTCGCCCTCTGTATGTTGGTACACGCCATTCTTGTAAGCCAGCAGATCCGCGTACACCGTAAACGCTCCTTCTACTGGTCCGTTCTGGAACAGCTCCGCCTTAATGTGCTCCTCGCCTCCTCTCACTGTGTAAACGTGCTTGCCCTAATGCCTATCTTTCTTGTAATCCACGTTGTAGCCCTTGTCACACGTACGCTCGCATTTAGGCGTCTTAGCGTCTCTGCTGCACGGCATTCGGTTGCCGGGTACGTGGTCCTCGCACGGGGGAATCTTGTACGGCTTGCATCCTTGACTGGAGTTGTAACTACCTCCGGACACCAGACCGACGTGTTTTCAATACTCCCAAGCCAGCGACGGCATACCACCGTTGCACCCGAGACCGCAAATGGGACAACAACTCAGAAGATCTTCGGCGGAGAAGTGGAAATGTTTAGTTCCATTCGAGTAAGTGCAATACCTGACGGTCATCGCTTCGACCGCGCCAAGCGCCCAGCACCTGCCACAGGATACTTGGTCCCTGATCTCGTTCAGAGTTGGACAGTCCGGCCACTTGTTCCTCGGGTCGAAATTTTCCGGCAGGTTTGCGATGACATCTTCATCGTGCGTTTTTGTCGGTAGCATCATCAAGTTAGTGTCAGGTAACGCGCCCATGAGTTTTTTGATGTGATCCCACGATGTCTGCAAGGGGAAGTTGCGGCCCGCCTGCCACATATTCTGCTTCATGTTGATGAGTAAGATGAACTGGTCGGATAGCGGAGTCGGTAGATCGATTGCGGACACGATCACCGCGTACAGGAGCGCGAATAGGATCGCGTGTGCCGGAGCCATGTTTGGCACTTCTTTTGCGTATACGAGTATTTAGTCTTAGATTTCATTTTTGACATGATTGCCCCTTATATGTCAATAAGGGCTGATTTTTCAATTGTCAGATAAGAAATATTCGTCGAACAAAATATAATATCTAATTTGAAAACGTGACCTAATTTTTCAGCAATTATACGTCACTGTCATTTTTTTAATCTGTTGCTTATAATTTATCAGTCGAATAAGTTTCATCGGACCATTGAAAAATCGGACATTAGTATCTTAGAAGCTATCGCAGTTTTAAAATAAATGCGCACCAAAATTATGCTTGCAGCTAAAGTACGCAAGCTTGCGCTAACAAATATGGCTGCCTCTTACTATGTATTTTACGTTTAAATATTTCACGTAAAATACGACGATTTACGCGGGCGACGCCGCGGGGCCCGCTATGTTATAACAAGTATCTGTATCGTTATGCCGTTTGAGTGAGTCATTGTTTGAGAAATCGTTGAAACTAAGGTATTTTTATTTGTTTTTGAGAATTACATCATTCAATTTGAACTGTTTTCTATGCTTTAAACGCAATAATAAATAAATCGCATTTATTTCGTTACAATTCGTTTTTTTCAAAGATGTTGCTAAGAATATTAAGGTAGTAAATTAGTACATATTTTTTATCATCCTTTCTACTTAAGATCACACTGTGACATTTGGAATTCAAAAGAATTTCTCAGAGCTGCGCGTTCGTGTTTCAATTAAGTAATCAGCCCATTGAGTGCCAAAATTTTCCCTGTCTTGGACTTTTTTTTCTTGGAAACTTTAATTCAGGACACTTACTTAAGTTTATTTTGGTACGCATGCTTTTTTCAATAAAGGTTTTCGTATAAAGTTAAAAGGCTTTTAAAAACCTTTGTTATGGATAATATGGAAGACTCATGAAAGAAAACATACTACGAGTATTTTAAAATTTAAAAGTAAGCAAATTTTACGTACTTTATTTTTTCTGGTTGGGGGAATGAAGCGGCGTGTAAATAGCCGACTTCATGCGGGAACTTCAATACGTAAAGAAAAAAGAGATAAAATGAGATGAACAAGATAAAAGAGAAGAAGACGTCAGGAAAACATAGGAATAATTCCTTATATTACAGGAAACTGAATGGCCCACTTACCTTAAGAATCAGCTCCAGTCCCGTCGTCCCCTGGCCGCACCTTTGCAATGCTATAATAGCACCACGAAACTGTATATGATGCTGCGCACTTATAAAAGTTCCCTTTTACAGACACGATAGCAATTATCGAACTGCAATGTATTCTTTTAGTAAAAACACAGAACCGAAAAATATTAAATATATATGTATCTTTTTTATCTGACACAAGTCAATGTTTTTTAAGCTTGTCTATGCCAACTAAAGAGGTGGCATTATGCTAGCCTTGCAGGATCAGACGAAACCTTCACCGATCGTCAAGGAGCATGAACCAAGCAATTTCCAGTAATATTTATAAGGAATTATTTTGAAGGATATAAATAAATGTGCTATAATAGCAAGAGATTATTAAAGAAAGAAATTCATGAAAGATGTAGGGTGAAGTAAGGGTGTTGGGACATACCACGCCCAACCACTGGTATTTAGAAGAAATATACAAAAATCATACCCTGGTTACTTAATCGGTTATTAAATAATGGTATTTAATAATTAATATGCTTATAGCCTAAATTATTATTATTATAATTATTTCGAGTACTTATCCTCGTCTTTGAATTGGGTTGTTCTCAAATTTATTGATAAAACTATCGAATGAAAGTCTCGCAATACATAAATTCTACTACGATTTCTCAGCCAACGAGTACGTCTGCAAGATCCAGGTCAGTATATTTTATTGTGTCAATGTATCAATTTGCGGCAATAAATTAGTTCACACTAGAGTTGAATGCTTGAGCACGCCCGTACGACATGACTGAACGCCCCGCTTTGAACGATGATGTACGTGTGTGGTGACAGATTTGTATTTGTTTCATTAGATTTATAGACTTCACACTCTGGTAGTGTCGGTATTTATTTGTATGTAGGTATCTTTGACGTTAAAGTATTTATCCTATCAGCCTTAAAGGTAACAATCTGTACTAAGAAACTCATATTTTTAAATAGATGGCGCTGCTAGACTAAATAGGGTTAAAAATAATAGATATGTTATACTATCATAAAACAAAAATAAAACTCTGTGCTGGCTGAGAGCGACAGCACGCATGCACAATTCTTATTAATCTCATTCCTAGAAGATGTGTGAAAGAGATGGCATAAGAAATAAAAAGTAAAAGTGTAAACTAAATGTCACTTATTGACAAGGACCTTGGTATTGATTGTGAGCTTCTCATTTCACCAAACGCGTGCTTGGAGCTTCCCAAAAGTAGTCGATGCTCTGCCGATACGGGTATCTATTTCCTTGTCATTGGTTAGCGAGGTTGTTGTTGTGGAGCCAAGATAACAGAAGTGATCCACGAATTGAAGGGCACTGTTGTCGAGTGTGATGATGAGAGGTTGGTCTACACCCTGCACCATAATCACAGTCTTTTTAGTATTGACGATCATCGAGAACAGCTGGCAAGCATGAGCGAATCTCGCAACCAACTCCTGGAGTTCCCCTTCCGAGTTTGCAACAAGTGAAGTGTCATCTGCGTACAGAAATTCATGGGCAATTATATCCTAGCATTTCTTCTTAGCCCTGAGAAGACTTATGTTGAATAGTCTTCCGTCTTTTCTAGTATGAAGGTGCTCTCCGACGTCGCAATCTTTGAACGCCACCAGAAGCAGTGCGGAGAAAAAGACCCCGAAGAGATTGTCGTTTGACTCCACGATTCACGTTTAAGGCTGCAGATGTTTCACCTTTAAAAATAACCAATCCCCTAATGTTGTCGTAGAAAGATTGTATGAGAGATGGACAACCAATCCGACAGAGAACTTTGTATAGTCCTTCCCTATTCACAGTGTCAAAAGCTTTGTGGAGATCGACAAAGGCCATATTTACAGAGGCACTTGATGTTCACGACACTTTTCTTGTAGCTGTCGAAGGGTGAACATCATGTCGTTCGTCGAACGGCCAGCACAAAATCCGCATTGAGACTCGGGGTAAATTCTTGAGGCTAGAAATTCTAGTCTTTTAAAAACCACCTTTGCAAACGCTTTGCCAGCAATACTAAACAAAGATATTCCCAATAATTATTTCAGTCACCTTTGTCTCCCTTGCCCTTGGTCAAGGTAATTATATCGGCATCTCTCATTTCCTGCGGGATTGTTCCCTCATCCCAACAGCGCAGTAAAAGAGCGCCGGTAGGTTGTCACGGCCCGTGCTTTTACCCAGCTTCAGTCTAAGTCCTAAGCGCGCTAAATTCATCGCTTGTGGGTGGATCATTAAGTTTATCTCTTCGGAGTACATGTCTTTTAAAGCTGCCCGTTTCCTGCTGGTCGGTCCGGTCGCACACTTAATTTCCTGGCATTTACTTTAGCATTTACTTTTTAACCATTTGTTAACAGATACTCTGAATTCATAGCGATTTACATTTACAATGTTTTTATTTGTTTTATATATTTTGGAGTAAAGATAAGGTCCCATGTAGTGACTGCATCTACGTGCGAAAACAGTTCGGGCTCGTGGGTGATCCCATTTGAGTGATCTGTGAAATGTACGAGCTAGTTGTTTGGATTTTCTATGGAAGAGTTCCAATTTTGCAGCTATGTAAAGTTGACGGACCGAGAAGAATTTGCACTCCGAATACACCTTGTCAGTCGGGTGTCTTATAGGGAATTGAAGCGCTATCTTCAATAGACCTCTCTGTACTCGCTTAAGCTTAAGCAAATGTGTTTTACATGCACCCCCCATACAGTAATGCAATAATTTAAAACTGATATACCTATTTTGTAATTTTATCGAACTACCTATTAATAAATTTAAGTTGCATGTCAAAATTACCCTAATGTCGAAGGGGTATTATAAAATTCAAGACTATCTTAATGACGAGAATGTATGGACAGTCCAGTCTGTACCAAACTGATGTACCTACCTCTTTATTTTGATTTGTATCATTTTTGAGGCAGCTAGTGGTGACTGAGTTTGTTCCGGCGTTTCTTCTCAGCACTTGCCAAATTGTCTGTGTCTTGTCTCAAAGATAAAGAGACATGTTCTAGCCGCATACGGGCCATAATTGATTGATACTACACAAATTAACGTTTATAGGTGGCATTTTGTGTCCTAAATTGAATAAATTATTTTTGACTTTAACTTTGAACCCATCCTCATGGACAGGTAGCCAGCAGGCCCCCGGCGTTATAACACTTTATGCTTCCAACCTGGAGCAGAGGTTTTGCTCTTGCTATCTTCACTCTAAACCGGGCCCTCGGGAGAATCGGGGTCCGAGGTGTCGCCACTCACCTTCAGCACGCCACATGCTGCCCCTGCGGGTTTGTTATTATTATTATAAGTTATTGTTAAGCTTTTATAATTTGAGTAAAACTATGACCCCTCTCGCTTCGCTCGGGAGTTCAATTTAGATTCATTTCATTTCGTTTGAGATCCAAGATGGTGCTCGGGCCGTGAGATACTACTTTATTCCCTTAATGAATAATATACGATTACTTTTATAATTTCTTCCTTCATAAGATGTGAAGAGAGAAGTTTTTACTTGTACCTACAACATTGTAAATTAATGTGCAACAGATTTTCAAAGAAAGATGAAAATGCTTTAGAATGTTTTTAACACTCACAGTGTCATATTTTATATTCATAAAGATGAAATAAGAAATCAAAAATTTGCGCACGGGCAGGACTTGATGAAATGAAAATGAAATGATGATGAAGATGAAAAGTTCATTTTTGTTTGCTAGGCGAATAATGTATTTTTATCTTGGATGAATTAACCACTGGATATGAAACGCAAGAGCGAATGTATGAAAACATCATTAGCCAATTTCTGCGGGGCGGGGGGAGCTTGTCGTGTCAATTTTTGACATTTAGTGCATGGAAGTGTCGATATTTTTTTATCGATATGTGTGGAACGAATGAATGAACGAATCTTTGGTAAAATTATATTTAATTTTATGACCAAAACAATAAATAACATTATGGGCATGTAGAAAGTCGTTTTATATGAACGATCTGGCAAGTATCACTTAGTTAGTGTGAACTTCCTAAGACATTTTGTACACAATATAGCCTTGCACCATTAAAATCCTCCTATCGGATAATTAAGCAGTAGATTTTTTGCGTTGGCATTCAATCACGCTTGGCGTTAATTGGATGCCACATATTCGGTGATGTTTTGTGGAGATCCATTTTACCTCTCTTTGGACTGCTTCTACCCACTTTATTTTCCTAAATGGATCTACAGAAAATATGAAATAATACTATAAAGATGTATTGTCAAATATGAAGTTTAAAATTTTAAACTTAACTGTTGTTTTTTTAAGATTACCTTTATCTACTTTCGAGTGAAACATTTTACAGATTAATCATTTTATTTTAAAATAATTTATATTAAAAATTTAATAAATGTTTATCGATGTGATTTATCGACAATTGTCAAGCGCAAATAAAATTAAACTGACAAGAGAACGAATGATAAACATATGATAATCCTACCGTATAAAGTATACGTTATCTTGTTGATTTTGTAATAACTGACCACCACTTTTTTAAATGGCAATGTAACTTTTCTCTTGGAAAACACATTTTACTATTTTCATGAAAAATAACAGCTTTTTTGGGATAAAACGTTACTTACGGATTAAATAAATATTTTTTGTCTTGCCGCTATAATTTTTACACAAAAATAAGCCACATTTACCCAATTTTCCGTCAATGTTTCTCACTGAGCTCTATCACCGTACTGACAAGACGTCACCCGTAAGTGAGGCCAAAAAGCCCCCTTCGTGGCTAAGGGGGCACAAGCGAAATTGCCCGTCATTGCGCGTCCAGTGGTTTATTCGTCCAAGATTTTTATAGACAATATTTTTATTACTTTTAAAATAATGTCAGTGAATAAAATTAATTTAATCTTTGATTTGAAAATATCTCAGTAGCAAAGGATTAATTACCTATGAAGTTAGTGAGGTTTGTGTTTATCTATTTTAAAATGAAAAAAGTTACCTATTTTAAAAAATAAATTTCAAGATTGTTTACAATATTCGACAAAAAAAACGGACTTTGGGTATCTTATCAGTGAGTTTCATTGAAGCGTTTCGCACCACATAGTTTTTGGACCGCGAGCCAAATCACCCGAGTAATGTTTCAGAATGAGATTATTCGCACCACTAGTGGTTTGGTAGAGCAAATCATCCAAAGTACGAGTACATTTTGATATGCGACTTATTTTCGACACCGCTGAACACCTGATGTGCGAACAACCCCATTCTGCAAGGCACTTTTGGGTGATTCGACCCCCGGTCCGAAAAATTCGTTGTGAGAAATGCCCTAATACCCGAATGTGATACATAGGTACCTCTATCCTCAAAGTGTATTATGCTACCACATGGAAGCAATTAGCCTTTGCAATTACTGAATTGAATAATTTAATAATACACCCTAATGAACGGGTACAAGTGAAAATATTAAAACAAATAATTTTTGATGTGTCTCTCTCATCACCAACATCATAATCAGCCAAAGCTGAACATAGGCCTCCTTCATGGTTTTGCCACAGCGTCCGATCACAAGCGGTCTGCATCCAGTTTGATCCTGCGATCTATACAAGGTCGTCTGTCCATCTTGTCGTTGGACGTCCACGCCGCGTCTTTGGTCGAAGGATCTCCAATCTAGAACGTTTCTGCCCCAACGGCCATCAGTTCTTCGCGCTACCCATTGCCATCGAGGTAATCGTGGTCGATAACAAAAGTGTACAAACCCACTTTTAAATTACAAGTACCATGTTCAATTTAAATGCGAATATTATTAATCAAATAATGGAAAGTGAGCAGACAAAGCATTGAGATGTAAACGTGCCTCCAAGTTCGTGATTCGTTAAAAGTTTCGTTGAGACGGAAATGAAATAACGAAGGCAAAAATCACACCACCGACAAAGCTCCAGGAAAAAAGTTAATACGTTACATCTTTGTGCAGACAACAGCACGTCAAGGAAAACACTGCGGTATCTTATGCAGTTGTAATAAGGGCTAGTTTGCAACAAAAGCGGATAGCCTGATGTGCTGTCGACTGTTTAAAATTAATTTTCTCTTTAAGCCAAGCGTAAACTTTCATCGAGTTGGTGTCGTAACATTTATAAGGGCCGACAATATTAAGGGCCGATTAATCGATGGTCAGATTAAACTTATCAGACTGATAAATTATAAAGCGACAGAATTTAAAAAATTAGGTACAGGTACCTATGATTGCTGACAATTAGGTGACGTTTTCAAATTAGCTATATTGTATTTTGTTCGACAAATATTTCTTATCAGACTTTTGAAATTCAGTCCTAAGTAAAACTTTCTACCACTTCGAAAATAGTTTTCTTTACCTTAAGACTGTCAAATAGAAAAAGGATTCAGCAAGCATGTTACTGAGCATGTATTTAAATAAGAGCTGAATATTTGGCTGTTCAAAAAAAGGTTGTCTTTTCTATTTTAACTGTCAGAAGTGAAGAAGATCTTGAGTGGGATTTGATGCTTCCGCGTTAGTAATTTTTTTGGTCCTTACACTCATTTATCAGGCACTTCGGACATCTAACTGTCCATTAACGCCTTACTTGAGTTTATTTTATAAATCTCTACAGATAACCTATAAGTTTCATTGGACAATATCTAAAAATAAAGTGTATTTAATTAGGTATATTAGGTACTGTTACATAGTAAAAAAGGAACCTTTCTTTTAACTTACCTCCTGCGATAGTTTAAGGTTTTTATTGCATTCTTTGGTCTCATTCCTGCACTGCAATTTGTTTTATCATTGAATTGAATTTGTTTCATGAGTCTTGAGATTGATTTGTAGCTACCAAAACAAATATTTCATCAAGTATGACACTGGCGTTGACAGCTTAGAAGTATTATTTTCCCGTTGCCACAGATTACGTAGCGATTCGGTTTTTTGAGCTCCTTAGCTCAGCAATTTCATCTTTCCCATTATTTTTGTTTTGATTTTTAATTTGTTTAATTTGCTTTCAATTAATTCAGAGTACAAATATTATCCCTTTTAAATATTTATCTAATATTCAATTAGATTGTAATAGTTTTTATTCTACGTGTCTATGGTTGTTTGGCCCAATGCAGTGACAATGACAGTTGTTGATATAAAAGTACTGGTCAGCAGATTCCGGGTCTTTTTTCTTGGATTTTGCGTCGTGAAGTTCACATCAACCTTTCTACCGCCAAGCAGTGCCACCAGACTCAGAGACCGTTCCTCAATTTCCTTCCGATTTATCTTTTAATCGTAAGTATTCTCGCATTCTGTGCGATTTTCCAATTCACTTTGAGTTCGTTGAGGTTATGTTGTTTCAAAAACTAACTTTTTGTGGTATTTCCCTCGTCCTCGCAGAATTATTGGTCACAGGAGACGGCGTGGCAGGCGTGCGCCAGCAATAGACTCGGCGCTGAAATCCGTTATTCCAACCCCTTTTGAGGTATTTTTTTATTTTTATTCTTGCTGGAGGGTAGATATAAAGGTCACGCCCTATTGTTACAAATTTAAGTTTTTCATTCCTAATTCACTTTATTTAAGATTCCCCCTAGCACTATTGAAGTAGATACACATTTGAAAAGCATTTATTTAAGATAATTTCCCCTGTTCATGAATATTTTTAGTACTGGCTGTGACAAACCATAAAATAGGTCTTTTGTCACTTTCCAGGGGTTTTTTTTCTGTTTTAGTTTAATCCTTTTGGTTAATCGGTTCTACCTTTGCGGACGACCCCGGCCTGCCAATTCCGCTCCAGGGTCTCCGATCTCTCCCCAGCCCGAGGCATCTACCCCGGTAACCCGTACAGGGAACCTTACTCTTTTTTTTCTAATACCGGCGCTGCATCCGGCAGTGCTTGGCGCCCACAACTTCTTATATATTTAATTTAACTATATTATAAGTTAGAATTTGTGGTTGCTCCCTAAATCGTTTTCTACTTATCAGCTCCGGTCTCACCTCAGAATCTACCCACAACTCCCATTGTGTTCTGCCATAGGCTAGACCGGCTTTGTTTATTTATATTCTGTTGTAAGTGTTTATTTAACTCGGTATATTGTAAAATTGTAATTGTAATTCAAATTAATTATTTAATAAATCAGGATTTTTTATTATTATTATTTAACAGTATACATTATATGATATAATTGCTCTTAACCGTTAAGTACTAATAAAATTACTAGCGGACCCGACAGACGTTGTCCTGTCTACACGTCTTTAATTCGAAAATTAAAAAAAAAGGGAATCTTAACCATTCCCAGATCCCCTTGAACAGACACAAAAAAATTCATCAAAATCGGTCCAGTCGTTTGAGAGAAGTTCAGTGTCATACACACTCACAGAAGAATTATATATATAAAAAAAGTATGTTTCTTGCTATCTTTGGAAGTCTCGACATAGTCCCCTGTAAAACCACCAGGTGGCGCTCGTAAAACGCTGAGAAAAAATTGGTGTTTTCCTGTATTTATTGATTAAGAATAATTTGAGTTAAGCTTAAACAATAAAAAAAAATCTTTTTTAAATTTATTAAAGATAGCTACGTCAGTTAATAGGATATTTAATGCAATAGAAAATCAGAAAATTTAAATTGTCTACGCGAAATTTTGCTTCAGACTACGCCCACAGGGTGCACGTATAGCGCTTTCGTCCTAAATAACATCTGTATACTACTCACACGTAATGCAAATAAATAGATTTAAATTTGTTCTTGTTTGAAATAAATAAATAAATAAATATATCCTTTGGACATTCCCACACATCGCCATCTAGTCCCAAAGTAAGCTACTCAAAGCTTGTATTATGGGTGCCAGACAACGGATATAATACTTAAATACTTTTTTTTTTGTAAATACATACATGATATACATAGAAAAACACCCAGACCAATACAAACAGACATGTTCATGCACACAAATGTTTGTATTGTGCGGGGATCGAACCCGCACCCGCTGCGTAGTAGGCGATTTCTCGACCACTACACCAGACGGGTCGTCATGAAATATGAATGATAATATATTTGAAGCGACTTTTCTCATCAATACACCTACTTGTTTAGAATCTAAAGTTTAGCCGAATCAAAAGCATATTAGTAAAGCATTAGTAAAGCAATAAAAGATAAAATAACTTTAAAAAAAGTAAAAACAGACTTCAAAACCAAAATGCACTAAAAAGTCTTTAATAAATTCGTGACCTTTGAAAGGAAAGGAATCCATTTTAGTCAAACAATTTCTGTTTGGAGTCGGTGCTCTGATAGTTGATGCTTTATGGTTAAATTGATGGCACCGACTCCAAAAAGAAATTGTTTGCCTAAAATGGATTTCTTTCTTTTCAATGTAGAGTTTATTTAAGACTTTTAAGTGCATTTTACTTTTGAAGTCGGTTTTTACTTTTTTAAAGTTATTATTTTTAATTCTAGAGATTTCAGGAGAGGGGGTGGAATTTTCACCATATGACGTTGTTCTTAAAGAAGCTAGAAATTACCTATCAGAAGTTATGTCATTATAATAGTAATTATAGTAGTGGAACTCCTTAACGCTAAGGAGTTCCACCGTCAGCTCAGCTCCACGAGATGTTTACTATCAAACGTAACAACACATCAACATTAAGATTCTAGTTAAAAAAACACTATAAGAGCCTTTAATATTTGAGGATTTCCCTCGATTACACCAAGATCCCATCATCAGATCCCGAATTGGCAACGATAAGACCAACTAGAAGGTATAATCTCTAGGTAAACGAAAAAAAATCAAATCGGTTTACAAATCACTGAATTAAGAGGTAAAATAGATACAAAAAAAAAACATATAGTCGAACTGATATCCTCCTTTTTTGAAGAAGGTTAGAAAAAGGATTATAGTAATTTATTTAAAGAGACTTCAATTTTTAAGAAATCCCTACCTCATTATCATTACCAGCATTATAAGTCAAGGGCTTCACTTACTTACTTACGAGTACCTACAAATAAATAATGATTGCCAACGGGTTTGTACCTAGTAAATAAGTAATTCTGATAAAACTGTCTCATTTATCTAATTTTATTTGCAATAATTTACATTTTAGTTTTTTAGTCATTTTTTTTGAAGGGGGTAAAATTATTTCTTTATTTCATGATTTTTAGTTATTTACCTATATCTCAAAATTACTGGACCGTTTTTCATGAAACTCACAATGTACTCTAAGTTGAAATAGATTTAATCAATCTTAAAAAGAAAAGTCCGCTATGACTTCTTGTTTTCGACAAATCCCAGGACAAATATGCAAACATACATTTACGAAATTTCGCACTAGTGTTTGGAAGCCTTTAAAGATCAATCAAATATTATAAAATTCCAACTAAACATTCACATTTTATTGATTTCCACACTTATTTTTCAGAATCGGTAAGAAAACACACTATGAAGTGAAGTACAAAAACTTCTGCATGCCGTAAACATAATGCAATGGGTAAACGGAATTGGCATGGCTTACCCGAGTATTCCAAAATAAATGCTGCTCTAATTCTTTTCATTTCTCTGTTCTATTCTTTTCCTGCTTAATTTAAAACGAGGCTATGTAAAAAGGTAAATTATTGAGGCAAACTGGAATACTACCCACCGAGGCTTGATCGCAACACCACAGTGTAAAGTGATATGAGTAGGACATGTTTATTGCCGAGCAATATTGGTCGATGATTTAAATAGTGAATGTTTCTTATTACAGTAGCATATTAACAATATTTTTGTCTGACGTATAAAAAAAGTTAATAGCTTTGGCACTAAGTTTATCTATCGTTTTGATTAAATATATTATCAAAGGAATTTCATAGGCAGCATTTTGTTTCGTGTAGTAAGTAAGAGTACACTCTCTAACTTGTCGTTGGTAAGAAAGGCATTGATCCCCGTGTAATGTCTTACAGAACATTATGTAAGGGCCCTTTTCACGATCGAAAACTCTAACCAACAAATAATTCAATTATGGAACGCAATTTCGTATAAAGTAATGGGCAGATACCTAAACTTATAAAGACATTGTAAACCAGTTTGTATGAATAGCCGTCTCTATAAATCTCGTCGATATTGTAATAGTTGAAAACTAGCGTAGATTTTAGAAATATCCAGTAAGTTCCGTGAGTAAATTCCATATCAAAGTGGGCTTTCTCATTTAGTAGTATATTGTGTCTCGAATTTGTATTTAATGTACTTTTTGACTTGACCTAAGTGAATGCAAAGCTATTGTTTTGTTGTTAGTTGTTGTAATGGTCTTTTCTGTGTCATTTCAACATTCAACTATCATTTATAGTTGAATGTTGAGGGAGAACGGAAATAATGCTTGCTGGTTCTTTCTGTTTTCATTAATTTACTGTGGAACATTATTTCTTATTGTATTTATTATAACTAAACAGGTTTGTTCCATGAAATACTGCCCTAGTGGCGCAGCGGTTAGAGGGCCGCACTCAAGCGACTGCTGCGCCAGAGGTCTCGGGTTAGATCCCCGGGTCGGGCTAAAAAAGTGTACCTGTGTTTTTTTGTTCAGGAATTCTCTGGGTTGCCTGGACTTTGGAAGTTGGCGGTGTTTCACCCCCGTGCTTCGGTAAGCACGAAAGGCCATTGGTCCTGCACCTGATCTCTCTCCGGTCCGGCAGGGCACATAAGTAGCGCGAAGAACTGATGGCCGTTGGGGCAGAAAAGTTTTAGATTGGAGACCCTTCGACCAAAGACGAAGCGTAGGACATACCTACACCGACAAGATGGACAGACGACCTTGAAAAAATCTCATGATAAAACTCGAGACCGCTTGTGATCGGTCGCTATCAAAAGCTGTGGGGGAAGCCTATGCTCAGCAGTGGACGTCCTGTGGCTGATAATGAACGTACCAGCGAGTGTCTGGTGATAAGGGATACCAAACCCTGTATATAATGTATGAGAGCTTAAAGCAGAATCTACTAACTAACTCGAGTGCTTCGAAAATGTCTAAATACTAAGTGCACTGACAACTATTTAATTCAACTCAATGACGTATATTGCATCACCCATTATGTTGACGTCGCTAAAATAATGCTTGAACTCGCAACGCTAGGCATCCCATTAAAAGTTCGCGGCACTCAGAAAGTGCTAACTTAATTATGTCACAGGCAAATTTACTAGACACCACTAATTCCCTTAAAATTTTCTTAGTTTAACTCACAAGATGTTATAATTCGCGCCAGAGCGTTTCCCTGACTATTTTAATGAGCGTAATAATGACACACAACACACTTTGTTGTTCTTATATAATGAAAGCGTTAATCTCGTTCGCTATCGCTATTTTGGATATACATTGTATTGATTCTAGAATATACATATTTTTAAAGGGTATCCAGCGTGTAATGTTACATGCGCTAAACCTCAGACAACCCAAATGATTTTTAATTCAACTGACTTACCATAAAATAAAATAAAAATCTGAAGGTTTTATGTGGTGTTTAAGTTTTTCTGGCAATTCTGATAACTTTTTGCTCTGCGGACGACGCTCTGTCAAGATCGGAATCGTCAGGTATATCGACCGATCGCTTCGCCGCACTGACATTGTACGCTCTTAAAGAACTAACGTAACCATTGCTTGTTAACATATTTTGGCGGGTTTGCGCACGTGATGACTTGTCTTACTAATAAATAGACAGGGCGACATATTAATTGAGATTTTCAGGAAAGTGTGACCTATTTTAAAAACCGACTAAGTGCGAGTTGACTCGCGCAATAAAGGTTCTGTGCCAACTTTATATAAATGATGGATCCACTTACTTCTCCTGAGCCAAAATACCACAGTATTTTGTTGACAGGAAATATAACTTTGTTTTACATAGTGTTTGAAAAACAAATCTATGTTCGCGGTTGTTGAAAATGAGCTATTCGATCTCGTTCAAACCAATTTTCCATGCAAGTATTTGTAAAGATATACATTATGTATATTTTCAAAATTTACACTAGCGATGTTTTAAAGGTAGAGTGGGGTACGCCCATTTTACTACTTTGGAGGCGTCTATTTCTCAAACGTAAGACTTTTAGAGAAAAGAGATTTTTCACACTTCGATGTAATTTTCAAAAGACCTATCCATAGACTCGCATAGGTCGGAATAAAAACAATCTTAGGTTTTAGTTTCATGGATGAAAGTTCCCTTTAATCCCTCAAGCGTATGTGAACGAGACACAATGCAAATTCTATTGTTATGCGGTTGCCTGCAACCGCTCGGGTGTTGAAGCATTAAATATCATATTTTTTATGTTTCGTATAAGAATTGTCGTGAAGCGACAAATGTGAAGAAGTAGAAGGTAAAAGAAAGAGGTAAAAGAGGGAATAGAATTTATATTAAAACAAAAAAAAAAATACAGTACCGAAAAATGAGATGAGTTGATGTATGTATGAATGTAAGTAAAGTGCAGTGGGCGTGAGTTAGTGTCTTCAGATCTTCTATAAGTATTGTCCTGGAGGCAGCAAAGGGCGGCGTCGGAGTGCAGGGCCGACACAGCGGAGGTAGCAGCGACGCCGATGTGCAGCAGTGACAGGCGCCGTGAAGAAGTAACTCACAGCAGTGATGAGGGTAACGGGAACTATGTAGAAAATGTTATGATCAGTTGGAGTGCCAGAAGTACTTGGTCTCGGGTCCTCTTCCGAGAAGGAGACAGGTCCCTCCCCTAGAGCGAGGAGGTGTTACTGCAGTCAAATGGACTCGGATACTCCTCCGAAAATGTGTCCGGTCCCTCCCCTAGCGTGAGGAGGTGTTTCAGTAGTCACCGGCGGTTCTTCAAGACTTCTTGAGGGAAAATGTAGAGTGTTAAAACTTGAAGTATATTTGGTGAACTAATAGAACTGTTCGAGCTTAGAACTCGGAACGGAATGCCTTGAATGAAAAAAGTAAAAACTTATATAGGGGCCTGGGCCGTTCAAATTTAGATCGAGGTAGGTTCAAAAATAGAACATGAATACTGGTGGTTTACAGAGGATTAAACCCGAAAAAGTAATAAACTTTGATAGAAGTTGTCAGACTTTGAAAGATATTGTCATAACAACCATGTCAATAAAGATAAAATAAAACTGTCAAAAATCAAGCAATTTACACAAACAAACTGGAAAACGAATCATCACCCGATGCAAATTAAAGGAAAATTGCAAACAAAGGTAAAACACGGCTATTTTTACAGTATTATGTACAGAAAAGTAGAATAACAGAGCTTTGAAAGTTTGACGTTTTTAGATTCACAATAAATATTGTTCGAAAAAGGAAATGAAAGCATGGAAAAACAAAGATAATGTGATGAAAATGGTAATGTGAGTCCGATGAATATTAAATATATTAAGGTACTCAATTTATTACACGTTATACATGTACATCGGTACATTTCCCCCACAACCCCAGAAAAATTTTCGACTTAGAGAAAATTTTTGAAAGAAGACCTAAAGAAAACCTAGGAATCTACTTCGCCTAATATACAACCTTACATAAAAATATTTATTCTTCTTCTAGCATTCTATCATCTTCATACCGTAAGGGTGGAGTTCACATTCAATGACTGCCACTCTAGAAAAGAATTCCTCAATAACGACAGGCTTATATAGGGAGTTGTCAACCGCTCCATAGATGGAAAAAAAAAGTTTGATCTAGGCCTACTTAAGGAGTAATCAACCGCTCCAATCTAAGGCTTATTTAAGTTCTGACATGATAGTTAAGGTGTTAAGATTTAGGATGATATGGGATGGTAGTGAAGGGGTTAAGATATGAAGATAGTGAAGGAGTTAATAATATGTTATCCAAAAGAGATAGCCAAAGAGGGTGATAAGGTAAAGAGGGTGAAAAGGTAAAGAACACTAGTTAAAGTGTTGGTTTTGAATTTAGAAAAAGATAGAAGATGAAAAGAATGAGATGTAAGAAAAGAAAGAAAGAGGGAAGACTGAAGACTAAAAGTTGGGCGCCAATTTGTCGTGAAGCGACAAATGTGAAGAAGTAGAAGGTAAAAGAAAGAGGTAAAAGAGGGAATAGAATTTATATTAAGACAAAAAAAAATCAGTACCGAAAAATGAGATGAGTTGATGTATGTATGAATGTAAGTAAAGTGCAGTGGGCGTGAGTTAGTGTCTTCAGATCTTCTATAAGTATTGTCCTGGAGGCAGCAAAGGGCGGCGTCGGAGTGCAGGGCCGACACAGCGGAGGTAGCAGCGACGCCGATGTGCAGCAGTGACAGGCGCCGTGAAGAAGTAACTCACAGCAGTGATGAGGGTAACGGGAACTATGTAGAAAATGTTATGATCAGTTGGAGTGCCAGAAGTACTTGGTCTCGGGTCCTCTTCCGAGAAGGAGACAGGTCCCTCTCCTAGAGCGAGGAGGTGTTACTGCAGTCAAATGGACTCGGATACTCCTCCGAAAATGTGTCCGGTCCCTCCCCTAGCGTGAGGAGGTATTTCAGTAGTCACCGGCGGTTCTTCAAGACTTCTTGAGGGAAAATGTAGAGTGTTAAAACTTGAAGTATATTTGGTGAACTAATAGAACTGTTCGAGCTTAGAACTCGGAACGGAATGCCTTGAATGAAAAAAGTAAAAACTTATATAGGGGCCTGGGCCGTTCAAATTTAGATCGAGGTAGGTTCAAAAATAGAACATGAATGCTGGTGGTTTACAGAGGATTAAACCCGAAAAAGTAATAGACTTTGATAGAAGTTGTCAGACTTTGAAAGATATTGTCATAACAACCATGTCAATAAAGATAAAAAAAAAACTGTCAAAAATCAAGCAATTTACACAAACAAACTGGAAAACGAATCATCACCCGATGCAAATTAAAGGAAAATTGCAAACAAAGGTAAAACACGGCTATTTTTACAGTATTATGTACAGAAAAGTAGAATAACAGAGCTTTGAAAGTTTGTCATTTTTAGATTCACAATAAATATTGTTCAAAAAAGATTAGAAAACAACAATAATCCAAAAATACAGAGAAATAGTATAAGAAGAGTAGAAAGGCAGGTAACGCCTATAGTTTAATGTCTACAGTACGACTTTTAAGGGAGAAAATACGAACTGCGTTATGGTAGATAGAATCTATGATTAACTCTATGTTCGAGTTTACAGCAAATGAACCAGCAATCTTTGGATGGAAAAAGGAAATGAAAGCATGGAAAAACAAAGATAATGTGATGAAAATGTTAATGTGGGTCCGATGAATATTAAATATATTAAGGTACTCAATTTATTACACGTAATACATGTACATCGGTACAGAATCGTAAAGCGGTCAACAGCATACATCTAACTACCAAGTTTCAACTGTGTAATACTAATAGCTTCAGAATGAAGTGGCTGTGACACACGGACGGACAGACAGACAGACTTGAAGAAACTATAAGGGTTTCGTTTTTGTCATTCGGCTACGGAACCCTAAAACACAAAAACCTGAAAACCGTGATATTTTTACTAAGGTCAAATTTTGACATAAGGTAGAAGAGGCCTATAGACAAGTTCAAGATTATCCATTCTTATCGGGACACCCTGTCTATTATGTATGAAAAGTAAAAACCAACGTGCAGATAATATAGAAAGATTGTTGGATCTCCGACTTCGATTACCGAGCTAAAGTGTGAACTCGTTTTTAGAATTCGGTCAACGAGTCTATTGTAATGTACCTACATACTTTAAAAAATATATATTAAGAAAGCTATTATCTTATCTCTGTTCTCTGTTCCGAAACTGATGTCTGATGTGATGGATGTCAATCCATTGACATCCTTTCATCCATTTATCACACGGTGCCATATTTTTGTATTCTTTTAGTTCGCGAGGCGTCCATCTACTTTTAAATATAATATCATTGTGCTGAATATACCTATTATTTATTACTGAGCGTAAATGCAACTGTCAAATATAATGTTGCAGTTTTTAATTTTTACCAATTATTACTAATCTGTGGTTATTACGCGGTTCAAAATTTAACCATTCCTGCTTGTTTTTTGTAGTTTCTACTATATTAATTCGTGTCAAGTGAAATCTAATTTTGAAGGGGTGTTGCGCTTAAAACTCGAAATTTCTTATTTTTATCTTTTATTTATTATCTAGCGTCTTTAAAATGTCGCAAACTCAAACTAAAAACTGCATTACCCTTCGTGGTTCTGCACAAATCATTTGTGAATATTTGAGTGAGTATTACGATTTCGATCTTGTTCGCAAGTAATATTACAAAAAAAAAATGTAGATACCAATTTTTTGTATAGCTTCAGAATTTGATACACTAAGAATATTCGTTACATTAGTGGGTTCTGTTCTATAGCATAATATTATAATGGTTTCAGACTTTGCTATCAACTCTGTACTTTTTCAAAGAGGATTGTAACCACCAGAGATGTTTAAAGCTGAGCAGCAGTACGGTATAACTCTATTGATCTCCGAAGATGCACAAATAAAGAATTTCCTAACTAATCTCCTCAAGCAGAGTGAAACTAAATATTTTATTATATTCAAACAATTTTGGATAATCTTTTCATCAATCAAGGGATCCACATAAATTTACAAGTACGCAGTTTGAGCTTAAAGCTCAAACTGCGTACTTGTAAATTTATATAAATAATTTCATTTAATGTGAGTTTAAAATGAAACAGACATTAATTAACGTAGATACAAGCACCCTTAATAAGCAAACCTTGTACCATGATGCGTTTTAATTTTCGAGAGTAATTGCTCTTGAGAATAATGTTCAAGAAATCAAGATGCATAAACTTTGCACAGAAAGTTGAATTTTGAGAAACAGTGATGTCCTTGATATTTTTTTACCAACATCAAAAAAGGAGGTAATCAATCCAATGTGTATGTATGTGATATTGTTGGAATTTCATAATATTTGAGTATGTTTAGTATTATATCCGTTGTCTGGCACCCATAACACAAGCCTTGAGTAGCTTACTTTGGGGCTAGATGGCGATGTGTGGGAATGTCCAAAGGAAAGGATATTTATGTTGATCTAGTAAGACTTCCAAACTAAATTTTGTAAGTGTATGTATGTTTGTATATTTGTATGTTTGTCCTCGGATTAGAACTCGGAAATCAGAAGTTATAACAAAAATCAGTTTTTTTTTTTTTATAATCAATCAAGTATTTTTCAGCATAAGGTGCAGTGTCAGTTTTTTTAAATAGGTCCGGTAGTTTTTAGATATAGGTAATTAATAAATATTATGAAATAAAAATAATGATTGAAAAAAACGGTTTAAAAAACTGACTCAAAAGCTTCAAATAACGCATTTGTCTTCTATTTAGGAGAAATAAATTATTAAAAAGTCAGTGTATGATGTCAAGCTTAAGCACTCTTATTTATACCCTGAGAAACGAAACAAAATAATAAATAATATATATCGAGTAGACACATTTTGTTAATGTTTGTAGGAATATTTGAGCTAAGAATTGGATATACGGAGGTAAGAGTACTAAAAAAGGGTAAAATGAATTTCGGCAGTGCAGCGGTCCATTAGTGTTTAAACTTTTCAAATAAAGCATTAATATGTCCCTAGCTTTAGCAAGAATCAGTTTACTTTCGAACATCCATGAAACAACGTCCCCTAACTTTTTGACATAAATAGGTACAATCACATAGGTAGTCAAAAGGTCTCAATTATATTTCCAACGTGACTTCCCGGCTGAAAACACACTAGCGTAATAATTTTCTTGTTTAATTATGAAGGTCACATCACAAGGTGACCCAAATTCTTCTTTTGTTTTCAGTTTCACAGCAGCTTCAACCAAACGTCACATCCTCACCGTCACAAAACACGGTAAATTCAAACGACGTCATCTGGATCTCTTTCTTACTGCCATGGTCATTAACCGGCCATTTGCCGCATCAATCAGTGATCTGACGTCTGCCGGCATGGGTCAGAGATGTGCGCCGTAAGCACTGTCTGAACTGCATAGGGATTTAGGTTACATATACAGGTTGCGACCTGTAATAGGAGCAAACATTTTAAATGTATGCCCTTAAAGTAGTCAGTAATCAATTCTAACTGCCTCGGTGGCACAGCGGTAGGAGGGTCGCACTGTAAAGCGACGACTGTGCCAGAGGTCCCGGGTTCGATCCCCGGGTCGGGCCTAAAATATGTACCTGGGTTTTTCTATCTAGAAAATCTTAAGGCAGCCCGGAGTTTGGAAGTTGGCGGTGTCTCACCCCCGTGCCTCGGTAAGCACGTAAAGCCGTTGGTCCTGGGCCTGATCTCTCTCCGGTCGTGTCAGATTGCTGTCCCATTGGGCTTTGAGAGTGAAAGGAAAAGAGAGTGCACCTGTGTTTGCGCACACACTTGTGCAATATAATATGTCCCGCGCAGTCGGTTAGTTGTTGTGACTGGCCACCGTAAGCGAAATCGGCTAGGGGGACTACTATTAATCAATTCTAAATGGTTTTAATTAATTATAACGAAATATTTTTTCTGGATTATTAATAACAAAAGAAATCGAACTAGAAATGTATAACAAGCAAATATGTCTAGTCATAGAAATTGACACTGTCAGTTACTTCAACGAGTTAGCGATTTTGATAACCATTGATTAGGAATTATAACTTTGGATTACGATATTTTTGAGTGAAAGCATTTTAGAGCATTATGACCAGGTCAAGGTAACTACGTGTACTCTGTAGAATCGTTGACTATTTTGCTCCTAATACGGGCCACGCGAGGCCCGTATTAGGAGAGGCTTTATAGAGAATGATATAGCAAATATTAGTATTTAAGGTTCAAATCTGCAGTCTCTCTTAGAGTGAAGGAACAGAAAGTTCCCTGGTATTGAGGACACACCTTTAGCAATATTTATAAATCTCGCGCCGATGGCCAATCTCAGTTGACACTGACGAAAGAAAACGGAAGTTTTATCCGCAAAGAAATATATGTAACTTTTGAAGATAGTTCATTCGATTGCTATCTCTTTTGTCTGATTGCGACTAGAATTAATAACGTCATAAATATTAGAATTGATTGTAACGGGATTGCTACCATGAACCTTATTATTTTTGAGTTTCCGATATTTCGGCACTGTTGCAAGTGCCATGGTCACGGCGTAACTACAATTCTAATGTTAATGACCATGTAAGTTTAAATCAATATATCGTCATAAAGATGTTTTCATAATGTTAAATATGTGCAACAATATCACATTTCAATGTTTCATCTGGCGGAATTTATTCACAAAGCGAATTTTGGTTGACTTTATTCACTGACTATGAATAATTAAAATTTATTCGTACTTAACTTATTTACCTACCTGCGAAATATTTAACTAGCGGCTGCCCGCGTCTTCGTTCACGCGTTTTGGTTTTCGTAAGTTCTAATAGGTAGAAGCGTACCTAGTATTTATCGTATTTAGCCTGTGAACAACTCCTAGCTTTCCCCAAAGAATATGTAGGCCGGCGTTTGTTATTTCCGCCGGCGGTCGCTTAGACAAAATAATTTTGATAAAAAAATCCGTGAGGGGTGGTAGAATGCATTTTCTCGTTAATTGCAGCAACAAAAATCATAGAAAATGTTAATAAACTACTAAGTATAAGTACTTATCTCGAAGCTATAAAAATGAAATAGTTAATGCCTGGATGAAACTTTCCATCTAATGCAAGATTAACTTATACCGCATCCTTCAATCTATCTCAATATTAATATACACTGGGGCTCTATTTTTGAATCACTCGCGTGAATATTGCATGTTTTTTTTATTGATGCTCGAGTTTCAAATGGAAATGAGTTTAAATCTATACGGCAATGATTCAAAAAACTTTGCTATTTCTTGTTTCTACGTAATCGTAATCAAACGTAAATCATTCGACATATTGCCACGAGTAATTTCAAAAATAGAGCTCTTGATAGCAACAGAATAATGATTAAACCTAGAGATAGCTTATCCGGGTCGGTGCAAGTGGCCCTTTAGTAGACAATTTCTTTGCAATCAAGCAAACTATTTCACAAGTCATTTGTAAAGAAAAAAGCAAAGCTTGTCTAATTAATAGCTTGAAAGGAAAACTTCTTGGAAGACAGAACAAAAAGAGCAAGAATAAGATTAAGTATCACCGCCACTTTATTAAATACGAAGACAAATGTTTCACTGCAATTTTAATAAGTACAGCTTGTTTTTGAAGTGAAAACTTCTTTAGCGGCGTTGAGCACTTTTGTGGGATGGGGGAAAAATATGAAACTCGCGTCAGGACACGTGGGCTGATCGAAAAACCGTAAGACGGTTGGCAAAATTATGGATGTAAGTTGATTTTTCTGAGAGATAAATTTTTTAATGTAATTTAATATAATATAAATTGTAATATTTGTGTACGATAGCGCAATAAATAAATATTGTATTCTATAAAAATATTTTATTATTATTATTATTATTATTATTATTATTGTATTATTATTATTATTATTATTTTTTATACTTCTGTATCTCAGCATTTTATAGCTGGGGATTTTAGAATTACACGGGCCTAAGCCAAGTGTAAGTCTAAGTATTTTTTTAATTTATTGCATTAATATAAATATATAATATTGTTTTAATTCATTGCCGTTTCGTATATATTGATTATGTTATGGTTGCTGGTTTCATGATTTAAAGAAGAAGTAAGTTGTAGTGGATTGTATGTATGTGTAGACTGAGGGTCTTCTACCTGTAGAAACTTGCGGACAAGTCTACAGGTATTCAAAATAACTGCTTTCTGTAGTTGACTATATATGTATTTTGGTAAGTTAAGTGATTGAATGGATTGGTGCAACTGATTCGGTATTACTCCTGTAGTAGACAGAACTATGGGTATGACTGTAACTTTATTCAGTTTTCACATTCGCTTGACTTCATCCTTAAGGTCTGTATATTTAGAGAGTTTTTCTGCTATGGTAGATTGAAGGTTATGGGTGTTTGGAACCGCTATGTCAATAAGTAGAGCTGTTTTATTAATTTTGTCTAATACTGTAATGTCCGGCCTATTATAATGAGTTGTCCTATCCGTCAGAATCGCTCTGTCATAGTACAGTTTGTGTGTTAAATTTTCAAGGACAGTTGATGGTGAGTATTTATAATAAGGGACAGGGGAATCATTCACAAGTTTGTACTTAATGGCTAGATGTTGATGGATTATATTGGCAACCTGATCATGACGGTGTTTGTAATCGGTTTGGGCGATAGACTTACATGCACCTGTGATATATTGTATGGTTTCTGAAGCACTGTTACATTTTCTGCATTGATCGGTTTGGAGATTTGGAGCTCTGATTATATATTTTTGGTAGTTTCTGGTTTCAATGACTTGATCCTGGATTGCCAACATAAATCCTTCCGTCTCCGGGAACAAGTCACCTCGACTCAGCCACTCGTTCGATGCATCTTTATCGACGTTCGGTTGGCATAAGTCAAAGCGGTGTCGATGTCGATGTTTCCTGTTTTTTGACATAGAGGTATTAATTATACGCTGGAGACTCTTAAGTTCGTTTTTGGTCCATTTAATGATTCCATAAAATAAACTTTAAAAAAAAGTAAAAACCGACTTCAAAACCAAAATGCACTAAAAAGTCTTAAATAAACTCTTCACCATTGAAAGGAAAGGAATCCGTTTTAGGCAAAGAATTTCTTTTTGGAGTCGGTGCTGTGATTGCTTGATGGTCAAAGTGATGGCACCGACTCCAAAAAGAAATTGTTTGCCTAAAACGGATTCCTTTCCTTTCAATGGTGAAGAGTTTATTTAAGACTTTTTAGTGCATTTTGGTTTTGAAGTCGGTTTTTACTTTTTTTTAAAGTTTATTTTATTTCTTCATTTTTAGTTATTACATAAGAGGGGGGGGGGGGGAGTTGCACCTTATGATTCTATTATTTAAGAAGCTACAAATTACATATCATAAGTTCCGTCATTATAATTACTGAACTCCTAAGCGTTAAGGAGTTCCACCATCAGCTCAGCCCCACAAGATGTTGACTATCAGACGTAACAACACGTCAAAATTAAGATTTTGGTAAAGAAACACTATATGTGCCTTTAAAATTTAAGGGTTTCCCTCGATTACACCAAGATCCCATCATCAGATCCCAAAATGGAAAAAATGGGACCAACTAGAAGGTACACCCTCTAAGTAGGCGAAAAAATTTTTCGATTCGGTTGACAAACGACTGAGATATGAGGTAACATACATACAAAAAAAAATAATGATAAAAAAAAAAAAATACAGTCGAATTGATAACCTCCTCCTTTTTTGAAGTCGGTTAAAAAGAATAAGTGAGGATAGGTATTGCGAAGGTATTAATAGATTTTGTAAGGTTTTTAGCGTAAAGTTGACTTTTAAGTATGGCGTTTAATCTATGTTTAAATTTTTGTGCTAGTGCCTGTTTAGTTTCTTTGAAGTGTATCTGTTTTGACTGATTATATATTATTATTATTATTATCGTATTCTATCACAAAAATGATAGTACTTTTATATTGATAATAAGAGCAATTAATTCAAAATTATTCCCTAACTATTCCAAAAAATCAAAAATGCACAACGTTCATATTATATTTTCACTTCTGCCGACACTCCCGGAGTGCAATTTTTTTATATATTTTTTATCGGACTTGCTTTCAGATTCTTATGTTTAGGAGAAACATTTCATTTGGAGTCGATGCATGATGTGCGTAGACTAGTGATGTACGTTTTTTTTTACGGTGGTAAAATTTTTATTTCATGGTTTTTGGTTATTACCCACATCTCAAAAACTAATGGACCGATTTTAACTGACTTACACTGTGCCTTTTAGTTCAAGTATGAATGATTTAACAAAAAAATTGATATCTCGCCATGACCACTCGTTTTGCGAAATCCGTGGGTAAACATATAAATATACAAAAAAACATACACTTGCGAAATTTTGATCAACAAACTCAAATTTCATTAAATTTTAATGATATCACACACATACATATTTATTTGATTACCTCCTTTTTTGAAGTCGGTAAAAATGTTTAATGACCTATTACGAACAATCAATACGAAAAGTCTATATAATAATGCAACTGATATGCGAACAATTATTTTACGATTGTGAAAAATAAAACTAAATATAATCAAAAATCTCACGTCAATATAATCAAAACTGTAGGTGTATTTGTAAAAACCTAGTCCAGACGTAGAATTTGTAGTTATAATCAACAGCTTCTGAGGTCAGATTAATTTGGTCTAAGTAACCATTTTACATAATTTTTTAGTTATTATTGTAAAATCATTACAAATGATGGTACGAATACACTTAGTAATACTCGTAATCACAGACATAGGCGAAGGACTCTCGTTATTTAAGTGGCTAATACGTCTCTATGTTGAAAATCGCAGAACGCCTTTTAAAAATTCAACCAATCCAGTTGAAGATGCAGACGGGCTTTATGCTTGAGACACACGGTTTTATGAAACTGCGAGCATTTTTTAACAATATGTTTAGTTTAACTTTACTAGAAAACGAATGATGATGCTCCACATTCCGTTAAATAAAAATTCTGTGTCTGCGTCGATGCAATATCTTCTCAATCAACATCATTATCGATAAATTATGCCTTATCTTTCTTATTCTTGTCAATCACGTTTTAATACCGTTGCAAAAAAATGGTCAATTTTACTGCCAATCTATTATTTCCAAATGAAAAAAATAATCGCTTTTTAATTCTTGAGTATGAAAATGAACAAGCTGGCAAATCTTGCATTTCTAACGCTCCAATGCATAAAATACCAAGGGTTACCGTTCAATATCTATGTACAGCAGTGGACGCCCTTTGGCTGAAAATTATGGTGATAATGCACTGTAGGTACCTAATATGATAGAAAGCTAAGAATATACACTTAAATGTTGCTTCACAAACTTCGTTCCCATGTGAAGAGTAAGTCATTTAAATATTTCGAGACCGTTGGAAATAAGACTCGGAAATTCCTCGTTGTTAGGTACATTTTTAATGTTTTCTTTAGAAACGTTGGTAAGAAGAGAACGTTGAGTGAGGGCCAGATAATTTTTACTGCACTTTATTAGTTGTAGTAAATTTGCTTTTGAATCCAGACTGGCACAGATGATCCAAAAACAGAGCCGACTCTGGAGTAAGCTCACACAGAAGAAATCTGTTCGCTTTGACCGCGCTGCTGTCGCTCTAATGTGAAGGCGCACTTAAACTCACTACTCGTCGTCATCACTATTACACTACGACTACTACAACTTATAGCAGCAATGCAGTCGCAATGCTAACGCGTGTTAGTATCGATACAGTCGCAAAATGTTAACATTTACTCACTGCGCTACTTTAAGCATCGATACAGTCGCGATTCAGAAGCTGGATATTTTCTAATTATGTACTGAATATTGGCGACTGCATCGGTACTAACGCGCGTTAGAATCGATGCAGATGCGCTTCTGCATCGCATCGTCCTTACACACTGAGACTTTAAGCATCGATGCAGTGGCGCGTTTTGAAAAGGCGCTTCAGCATCGCGACTCACGCAATGAACAGATTTAATTTAGCATCGATGCAGTCACGCGTTGGCAGTGATGCAGAAGCGCGTCTGCATCGATACTAACGCGCGTTAGTATCGATGCAGTCGCCAAAATTCAGTTCATAATTTGACAATTTCCAGCTTCTGCAGCGCGACTTTATCGATGCTAAAAGTAGCGCAGTGTGTAAAAGTTGACATTTTGCGACTGCACCGATACTAACACGTGTTCGCATTGCGACTGCATCGCTGCTAAAAGTCGCACTGTGTTTAGGGTCTTAGACTTTGATTACTAGTGATGACGATGAGCAGTGTGTTTAAGTGCGCCTTCACATTAGAGTGACAACAGCGCGGCAGCAGCAGATGCCCTTCCACCAAAAAACAGCGGTTCTGCTGCCGCGCGACTGCCACGCGCCGCTGCTGCCAATTGTTTATAAAATTATCAGCAGCGCAAAAGTCGTAAAGTCGCCTTAATGTTAAAGCGTTCTTACATACACTTTTACCTGCACTATCAAGGAAATGCAATAAAGTAAAATATAAACAATCCTCGTAACACACATGTTAAAATTTAAGTAGATTGGTACTGTGCAAGCCAAATAAATAATGTTTTTTTTTTTGTTGAGTCTATGTCTTTGTTGAGAACTTTTGATTGAGTCATTTTATTTTTATAACATTTCATTCAAGCCATTAAAGTTGTAAATTGAATAAATCACATTCTTTTACGAACATAACATTTTAAAAATCCAAATGCAACACTTTTGATGTTAATAGAGCGTTTAAAATATCAGTAAAAAGTAAATCGAGATATAATGTTACACAAATAACGAGGTGTCATTACTGTAGCATGGTGCATTGAAGCACTGCGCGTCGATGTGACTAACAATCTAGAAGACTACTACCTAACTGTCGCAATTAAATCGTTAGTGGCGTCATATATCATATATAATGTGTCTATTTGTTTTTGAGGTTTTAAATTGTTTTTCATGATTTCATACATGTTTCAGTTTTAATTTTCTTTCGGTCCAAAAAATGTGAAAAGTGTCCATTTCAGTAGAGTCGTAGAAAACATATACGGCTGGATTCGATACAAAGATGTCCTCTTTTTGTGTATTTTGTTACATTAAGAGCTCTCCGCTCATATCCAAGTGTGCCGCAATCGCTATCATATATGTTTGGTTTGCTTTTCAACTTACGTAATTAATACTTTACGAATTGAGTGGGTAGACATTGACATTTAGAACTGTATCAGCTCAGCTGTTAGTAAAAACTATAACGTAACGTTACAATATCGTCAAACTTGTACGTAGATCGTAAATAAGGGGTTTTTATGAGCAATATATAAAAAATATAGCTTTACTTGATTTTGGTTTTCCTTCAACTCCATAGGTCATCGCGTCATATTTTATAGCCTGCAGCCATTCGTTCCCCGATTAAAAGGTAATCTACCTAACACACACATGATTATTGTAATCGGACCATTGAATTTTTATATTCGTTTTCGTAGTACAGATATGAAATATTCGTCGAATATAATACAAAACACCGTATTTGAAAACGTCACCTATTTTTCACCAATCTTTTATGAAAATGACATTTTAAAATCGATCTTTTTATACCATAAGGTAGTATAGAACAAAAAATAAACAAATGCGTAATTTCCATAAAATTAATAACCAAAGGGATAACAATTATATGGTAATTTCAGCGAAACCATAAAGTTATGTGGCATGTGTCATGTCAATAGTGATGTATTGAAGGAGGGACAAGTTTCATCGATGAACCTACGATAAATAATATAACGATATTGAAGAAAATTCCGCTTTATACAAATATTAAATCAATCAATAATTGAAATTTAATGTTTGGATTACCGTTTTTATGTATTAACATTCCTAATCTATGGTTTTTATGTTTATTTCCTCTACTGCATTATTTAATCTAAAGAGAACTAACTAATAAGAATGATATGGCAGTCTAATTATTATTAGAACACGAGCGATCCCCCGCGGCGTCACCCGCATAAATTACGGATTTCTCGTAAAAAATCCAACGCAAATCACATATTTTCATTGTAAGTTAGAGGCCAGCAACCATAGCGGTCAATACAAGCTCGCGTTGCACTTAAGGTGCGAGCACTATTTTGGTGCGGTGTTGTTTAAAAACTCAGATAGCTTCTAAAACATTTATCGAAAACAAATTTTGTAACGCTGCACTTATTAAAGGATGAAATTATTGTTTCTGAAGTTTACGCGAATATTACTCATGGAAAGGAAACACTTTCTTGCGGATTCACCTTTCGCGAGTTTATTAAATTTTGTTATTTGTCATTTACAGAGTTTATGTCTCAACATATCTTTTTTATCTTTTATATCCAATTTCATAGTAAATACAATTTACTATGGAATTGAAACTAAATTGAGGCAAACAATAAACTAGCTTTCTTAGACGTTTTACTTACTAAGAATTCTGATAACACTCTTAACCGCACAGTTTTTAGAAAGGCCACCTATTCAGATAAATATCTTAATGGTGCATCTCACCATCATCCTTCACAGTTAGCAACCGTGGGCAAAACTTTGTTTCAGAGAGCGTGGAGTATCTGTGACGACCAACACCTAGCTGCTACGTAAAAAGTCATAAAGTCATAAAAGTCATTTATTTATGCATATAGGCCCATTGAGGACACTTTTACACGTCCCTATATAAACCCTACCACAGCTTCGGGACATTTTTGGGCTAGTGCTGAGAAGAAGCTGCGCAAGAAACTCAGTCACTATTGTCAATGCCTCTTTTCAAAAGGTTTACAATGTTTGTAGTATTCATGCAAGTCCATACATTATTATCTTTTAAATAATCATCTACTTTATAATACCCTTTCTTCATTATGGTTTCTTTAATGACAGTTTTAATTTATTGATCGGTAAGTTTACAATGTGTTCTGGTAGTTTATTGAAAAATGTTATACATTTCCCTATGAAAGAATTACCAACCTTTCGAAGCCTAAATTGTGGAATAGCAAGCTTATTCTTGTTCCTAGTATTATAATTATGTAAATCACTTTTTTCGTGAATGAATGAAAATTTTTGCGTACATACATTAAATTTTCATAAATATACTGAGAGGCTACAGTTAATATTCTTATTTCTTTAAACACCTCTCGTAGGGAATCTTGAGGTTTTAGATTATAAATAGCTCACACGGCTCTTTTTTGTAATATAAAAATTGATTCTATGTCAGCTGCCGCTACACCTTCAGCACATAAGGAAGGCATTACGGGACAACCAGCTTTCAGTAGCACGTCGTTGCAGACCCAGTGCCAGTGCCAAGCCCATGACAGTTGAACGCCCACCTGCCGTACTATCTTAAATAAAGAGGGTCACTGACAAGATTGGAAACATCTTGAAGCGAGCTTCCATCAAAACTTATTTCAAGCCGCCAAAGAAGATTAACCAATTTTTACCACCTGTCAAGTGCACCATACCTCTTCAAAATGCAGGGGTGTATAGACTGGAATGTGACTGTGGCCTTTTCTACATCGGGCAAACCAAACGAAGTATAGGCGTGCGGATAAAAGAACATATAGCTGACGTTGAACATAGACGGAACATTAAATCTGCAGTGTGTGAACATGCCTTAGACAAATCCAACCACTTTATACGTTGTGACAGGCCAAAGTACTGTCAAAAGAACGTCGGTTCGTTTCATCCACGTATGTGCTACGCGAAGCTATATAAATAAGAAAACATCCAAATTTCTACAGAGAAGATGGTTGGTAAATTCCACCAGCATGGGATCCAGTGCTAACGAGAACTCAAGCTAAAACATCATTGAAAACTTAATATGATAAATATCATCAGTCAACACATTTAATTTTCCTTGATATGGGATTACAATATTTCGAAAGCTTGATGAATAAGCTAAATAAAAATAATATATCTATCTATCATGATTTTGTACATTTTAAAAGTTAAGTATTCCCAGCGAATTTTGTTTCGCCCTTAAAAATGGCTATAAAAAATAGGGGTTGGTGATAAAAAAGTAAAAATTAAGGGTTGTATGTATTTTTGTATGTTGCATCATAAAAAATAGAAATTAAAAATTTTGTCTAAAAAAATTAAAAAAATTAGGGGTGGGCTACCCCTAACATTGAGGGGGATAAAAAATAGGTTTTGGCCGATTCTCATAGATACCAGATAAGCACAAAAAAATTCATCAAAATCGGTCAAGCCGTTTCGGAGGAGTATGGCAACGAAAACTGTGACACGAGAATTTTATATATAAGACTAGCGGACCCAGCGAACTTTGTTTCGCCGCCCGACCCCGTCCCGCCCCAGCCCCGTCCCGCCGAGTCCCGTAATTTTAAAAGTTAAACATTCCCAGCGAATTTTGTTATGCCCTTAAATTACTAAAATGGCTAATAAAAATAAGGGTTGATCGTAAAAAAGTGAAAATTGAGTATTGTATGTATTTTTGTATGTTGTATCATAAAAAAATAGAAATTTAGGCGTGGACTACCCCTAACATTTAGGGGGATGAAAAATAGATGTTGGCCGATTCTCATAAATACCGGATAAGCACAAAAAATTTCATCAAAATCGGTCAAGCCGTTTCGGAGCAGTATGGCAACGAAAACTGTGCCACGAGAATTTTATATATTAGAGAGATAAATCTAAGGACAAGATAAAAAATATTTTTATTGAGCGATATAATGTACCGACTTGACGTTTGTGATATTTAATTTGTCAACTGAGCGAGAGGGACGGCATCGGATGTAAATGAGATAAAAGTATATGAAAAGTAATTAAAATCAAAAGATCAGAGGAGTTTTCATATCAATTTTAGAGCAAATTACCACCAAAATAACTTTCTGCCCCTTTAAACCCCATAAAGACATACATTTTAATAAAATACATAAAACGGGATTCGTTATTTCTGTTAAATAATGTTTATGCGAAATTTATATTTATATACTTATATTGGAGTAAGGAATCACGTTGTTCCAAACAAACTTTCCCCCCCCCCCTTTTCAGCCCCTTAGGGGTACGATTTCGAAAAATCCTATCTTATCAAATCAGTACGTTATACAAAGAACAGAGCCTCCAAGTTTCAAGTTGATCCGTCTGTCAGTAAATCATTCAGGACAAAGCATTTTATATGTAAAGAAGAAGATAATGACACACAATTTCTAGTATCTACTAATTATCGTTTCAAATCGAGATGTTTGTTGAACCGGGCGTTACAGTTTAATTGTGTTGTCGCCGTATTTTTCATTTCAACAACAGCCATACTGATACCGACCAATATCCGCCTCTAATCTTATGAAATGAGGAAATCATTTCATAAGATTTATTTTCATTTTGTTAATTGTAACAAAATAGTACAAACAGGGCAAAAAGGGAATTAAACCTTTAATAACTCAATTATCAGTATCGCTTAATTGGTCAATTACTGTAGATATTGTGATAATTTCGTGACTTTATTCAGCTGTGTTTGAATTATGATTGTTTTAAGTTCAGTATAACATTTTTACGCACCACAATTAAGTCTGCGTGGCTTTGCACTTACATACATTTTGTAGTAATTCTTTGATTGAGATTCGTTTAGAGTGCTGACAATTATTTAATTAAAGTACTTTGTAAGTTGCACTAATACATGCAATAGTAGTTATTAAAAAAATCGCTTCCTTTGCGGCCTTAAAGTATTCACGTGCTAGGGAGCGAGCTGTGCACGAAAGCGTTTATCGATATCTGTGCAGTGCAACACTACAAGTCCCCATAAGTAAGGCCTGTGAGCGTAAAAAAGAGATAAGTTCGCGCTGTTATAGCCCCACGTTTAATTGCTGCAGACGAAGCGAGTGTTTAATATTACTATAGTAGCGGCAACTTGTACATGAACTTTTTTAGTAACACACAAGCAAGTAAGTGTCTAGTTAGCAATAGCAATCTATTTTAGATTTTTGCTGTTTCATACAATTTAATTTCAAAACAGAGCATTTCTTGTAACTATTCAAAATTTGATCGCCACCACAGAGCGTATCACACGTCTTGAACTCGCTTAGAAACATACATAATGCTCCTCTGTATATCTCGCTTACCACCAAACAGGCGTTTTAAACAAAGCTGTCTTATGTTCAAACGTGTAGGGTTCAAAATTGATGCTTGTTTTCAAAATTGAGTGAAAAGACAATTCGTTTGAGTGCAAATCCTCTTTCCTAAGGCTATTTGCTGTTACAACCACTTTTTATCGCTTTACTTAACAGCGTGACTGCTTCGTACAGGATAAAATTAATTTTTTCATATTATTCTTAGTGATTCCGTTCATTATGGCGGTTTCTGGCGAATATTAACTCGTTAAGTCAAACTTGGTAATGCCATTTGAAAACTACGTAAGATAGTTTTGGTTATTAACTTACTTTGGAAATGCTTGTCGGTTTAAAATTAAGTTTTGTGAGGTTGCTCTGTAATGGAGGTTAATGTTTTAACTTCAGAAGAAAATAATAATTGCTTACTGTAAGATTGAGTACGTATTACAATACCGAATTTCAAAATACCGAATTTCATAAGCCCTACGAACGGAAGGCCGAATTTTAGAATGCCGAATGTTTATATGATCGAAAGTTCTAAATACCGAAAGTTTGAAATCCCGAAAATTCAAAATACCAAATCTTATAAGACCTATGATTGGAATGCCGAATACTAAAATGCCGAATTTTAAAATACCGATTATTCATATGACCGAAGTTCAATATACCGACTGTTTATATGACCGAAAGTTTAATATACCGAAAAATTAAAAACCCGAAGATTAAAAATACTGAATTTACAAGACCTATGAACGAAACGCCAAACAAATTGTATAACATTAAGATTGAGGTTCATTAAGAAAAACAAATTTTGATTGACCCCGAATCGCCGTGGTCCTTCGCCGTGGTACTAGTCTGCCCGATACTAGAGTGTAATTCAAAAGCCGGAGGCGCAGAGGGAGAGCAGCCCTCGCCCGCTGTAGCAAATCTCAGGCTCCCGTGCGAGCTGGAGCGGCTGAGGCTGGTCGCCGAAGGCGACCAGCAAGCCGAAGCTGCGGAGGCGAGCGTGGGTGCCTGAGATTCGCTACGCTAGGGCGAAAGGGCTGCACTTCCCGCAGCGCCGGAGAAGAGCAAAACCTATGCTTGCTGCTACATGCATGCCTGTTTGATGAATGCTGCATGCCTGCTTGCTACATGCATGCATGCCTGCTTGCTTGATTGTTTGCATGCTGCATGCCTGCTTGATTGCTTGCATGCTGCATGCCTGCTTGATTGCTTCCATGCTGCATGCCTGCTTGATTGCTTGCATGCTGTATGCCTGCTTGCTACATGCATGCCTGTTTGATTACTTGCATGCTGCATGCTGCATGCCTACCGCAAAGTTAATCTTACTTTCGGGATTTTGAACTTCGGTATACTAACTGTAGGTATATTAATCTTCGGGATTTTAAACATTCGGGATATGAACCTTCGGTATTTTAAACTTTCGGGATTTCGAACTTTCGGGATTTTGAACTTTCGGTTATTTGAAATTCGGCATATTGAGCTTCGGTATATCGGGTATAGGTATTTCATTCGTTCGGTATTTTGATTTTCGACGTTTCAAGCGTAGGTATTTCATTTGTAGGTATTATGAACTTTCGGTATTATAATACGTACCCGTAAGATTGCCTAATAGTGTATCCACACCGGTCATTGCTGTTCTGCCGCATCGGCATTTTCTATTGTATCTGACAAGATGGTTATGGTCCGTACCCAAATGCGTAAAACGGAACCCTATTTCTAAGACTTCGCTCTTAGTCCGTCGGTGACTGTCAGTCACCAGAATATATCTCAAGAATCGCATTAGCTAGGCAGTTGAAATTTTCACAATTTTCTGTTACTATGCAACAAAATAATACTAAAAACAAAAACGATGAATACTAAAAGGTTCCCAAACAATAAACGTGTCTTTTTACCCTTTTTTGTTCGATACAAATAATGGCCTCCGGTAAGCACTTTATATTCATAAAATAATCAGTTATTTTTGTACTTTAATTATAAAAAATAAAATTTAAAGAAAATAATTTTTTTATACAAAAATCCCAAGATTTGCCTTTTTACCTAGGCATTGGTACGAAACCTTCTGTGCGCGAGTCCAACTCACACTTGACAGGATTTTAAAATTATTTTGCTAGTAATGTTCTACGTACTTATGTTGTGTTTCCATTATGGCGTTAATAATGTATTTCATGTGTAATTCTAATGACTATCGTCAAACCTATTGCAAAGGAACACCGCAAAATCTTGTACCACTATCTACTCTATCTTAAACTACGCGTAAGACATTATACATATAGGCATCAACGCGCTTCCATGGGGTATTCCCCAGAGAAAGAAGTTTAAGATTTGAAGAAGATAAGTTTTATATTTTCTCGGTTTGTCACTTTTCTGACCCAGTCTCCGTTAATACCAACCATAATAATATCTAAAAAGTTAGTAAAAAACTATTTCAAAAACCACAATTTTGTTACCACATGCTTATTTAGTTCTATTTTAAGATATTGAAAGGTCATGCTTTGTGACAAAGGTAAAAACTCGTAACACTCAATCAAAAATGTACGATAATTATTGTGCAATACAATGAGCCACAGACACATATTTTTACTAATATTATAAAGCTTAAGAGTTTTTTAACTCCCCAGTGTTTGTTAGTACTTATGTCTGACTGTCGTCTCACTGACCTACGTACGATTATTGAATGATTAGAAACAGCAGTTCGTTGCCATTTCTAAGGAAAACATCATTCTACGGCCCAAGGAGTTCGCTATATTCTGTCCAGATAAAACAACCAAAATTGCCAAATAAACAGAAATCACACAGTCAACCACAAAGAACGCGGTTATCTAGTTTCCTGAGTTGCTCTTATTTTCTTTCAATTAGTACTCAGGTATATTCAGGCGACAGTGCTTCGAAATAAATCTTTTGAATGGACGTTATCTCAAGCACTTCAGGACTAAGGTAGTTCAGTTATCGATAGTTACTCAAATTAGATATCGATAGTTCTGAAACATACACAAAATGTATAAAGTAGGTATGGCATCGTCGGATTGAATAAACAATTCAATACATACCATACATGTTGCCTGTAATCTCTCTGTTTAGTTTAGACCTATGGCTACCTACCAAAGAATGCTTTTGACATTAATTCCGTCATATGTGCTGTTTGATTGTGCAAATTAAAAATAATGAAATATACGACCCATTTGTCATATTTTAAAAACGGTACAAATTAAGGGTCATTCAATCATCATAAAATATCTTCTAACATTTCACCACTTATGACATTTATGACACATACTCGTAAGAAGACTTAATAAAGTAACAAAAAGTAAGCAACCCCCAATGAGAGAACAGCGTGCAGACAAATGAAAACAATTATATCGATAGCTTTACCTATCGATATATCTGCTTTGTTAAACATAGATAGCACTAGTAGAACGTTTGCCAGTTTCGTGGAGAAACTATGGCGGCGTTCTTGTTTGTTTAAGAAAACTCATTATTTTCGGGCTATTTGCTTCGAGCGCTTAACCGTCGTTATGGATTCTCGTGTGTCCGTAGATTCAGGTCTTGGATCCTTTTGTAGTATGGGGCCAAAGTAACTTTAAATTTTGTAAAAGACTTTGAATAAAGTTGGTCTATAAAGTCAGTTACCAAAAATATTAATAGGTCGTTTCCTGTTTTAAAACCGCTTGCAGCCGGTCTCTATAGAAAATCAAGGAGATGGCTTATTTATAGCAGTGGATGTGTTGAGGCTGTTAAAATGATGATAGTAAAGTGTCAAAATTAACTGAGGTCAATTGACAACATTTAATTTTTTTATAAGCATATTTTTATTTCTAATTTTAAAGAACTTCAAAAATTAAGGCACCTGTATTTATATATTTTTGATTATTTGTCAGTATTTTTTCTAAAAACAATTGTATAAAAGCTATCCATTTTAAAAGAGCGTATGTACGGTTTGAACGAAGTCACGGCTTTGCTTTATGCGATTTAACAAAAGCATTTAACGTTTATAATGTTGTGGTCTGAAACAATTGTAAAAAAAATGTTGATATTGATGGTATTTCCATTGTGTATTTACTTTATATGTATTATTACAAAATAAAAGTTATGTAAACGGTAACCAAACCAAGTTTACGTAGCATTGTTTCTGATTACATATTATTATGATGTCTTAAAATAGTAAAATATTTTCTCATCACTATAAATATGAATCAAATTTTGAAAGAGGCATTAGGGACTAGAAAATCTTTTGACAGAATGGACTTTTTAATAACTTTAATTTACTTCCTTCTACTATTTTCGATCATGTCCAATACAATACCGGAAACAACAACAACACTAAATGTCAAAGTGACAGTAAACTGGTTAAAATGTTTTTCTGCATACAATATCATTGCAAAGTCGTAACCTATTAAATTCCTACTTCCATGTTCTTTTCAGTCTTGTACATTAAACTTTTATAATGAGGTGCAAATAAATCTAAAATAAAAATTTACGGATTAGGAATAGGTAAATTTCGAAATTCTTTTCAAATTTTCATACCTCTAAAAATATTAAATGTTGTTGTGTAGTGGTTAGAGCTCCTGACCATTATCCCAGCCGCCGCGTGTTTGAATCCCGTAAGGTGAGCACAAACATTTGTACCCTAGTCATGGATGTTTATATGTATTTAAATATTTATGGGAGACGCCCCCGTCATAATTGTCGTCTGGTATTCGTAACACAAGGAAGTTAAAATGCCGAAAACACGCCAATTGGTGCATTGTCTGGCGCATACACTGCCTACTAACATATTTATAACACGTTTACGAAATTGGCTAATAGAAAATTGTTTTTATGACCTATCAGAATTTTATGACATAAAACAATAATAATAATGATAAAATGGATTGACATAATTATATTAATAGCCTTGACATTTATTTTTCAATTTTAATTAATTAATATTATGATAGGAGACAAATAATTGTATGACATTTAAATAAGTTTTTGCATGCCAAATTTTGGTAAAACATGTGAACCTGTGATATTAAATAAGATCTTATAATGTACCATTTTTTTCGCAAATAAATATTTGACTTGACTGGACTTGACATATTTATTTATTAATTTCATCATAAAACACAATTTGTTGTTTGTTGTGTTTGCTTGAAGGGCCTGAAAAATATTATTCTTTCACCACCACAGTTAAGTAGAAAATAAATAGAAACAACAGTATCCGTATTGAGGGGTATTCTAATTTAGCTGTTCGTAACGTTAAAATTACTTTGCCCTTTGAATAGAGATGTAGATAGCTTTGTTTTGTAAGTTGATCACTGTCAAATAATTGGCGTTGTCCGGGAGACAAAGGCATCGTGTAATTTTGCTTGAAAAATTGGAACACCCGAGTAAAATTATTTACTCTTGAAGTTTGCTTGATTGTTTTGGTAGCGAAAAACAGCTGATTACGCCTCAATATCAGACATTGATGGAAATTGAGAATATCTTAGGGTGAATTATTAATGAGATGGAAATGTTAAGGTTGTTGATAAAAATGTGTATAAGTATTCAATAATTTAAAAGTGAAAGAGGAGGAGGAGGAGGAGGAGGACAGCGGCTTAGTTGTAGAGTTGAAAAAACCGTGTGTATATCATTACAGACGTGTTATAAAACTACTACAAAAACGAATTAAAACAAAAACTCAGAAAACAACATAAATTTTTCATAGAGTGCTATAAAAAGTAACTTGCTAAAGGTATAAGTAATATCCTGAAGGAAACATTAATTCTGTAGGCAGCTTATTGCATGAATAACTAAACCACTTAGTTACAACTCAAAGGTATCAGGACCTACTTTTTTAATTTGTTTATTATTTATCAACATAAAAACACAAATGGACTATTCATTTGTTTTTTTACGTTGAAGATAGGCATATAAAGGCAATCATGAAATACAATATAGCTGCAATCTATATGAGCTTGCATAAATATTTTTCGTTAGATAGATAGCATATTTATCAGGAAAGGCTATAAGTTATTCAAAATTATGCTACGACTGAAAGAAAGGTAAGAAATACAATCGCTCGTACGTGGTCACGGGTTACCGCTCTAGTGATGCCATAATGTAATTCGACGCAGTAATGATGTGCGTGAGTTAAAAATTATATAACAATGGTTATTCTTCCATTTTTTTTAAGTCAGTCGACGTTTTATTTTCGTCTCCGAAACAAGTTTGTGCAAATGCAAGTCGTGACCTAGTTATTTAAAGATTCGTGATGAAAGGCTAGCTGTATTTTGTGGGCTGTAGTCAAAGAAGACCGTTGATAGGCCGATTTCACATTAATTTATTGCAAAACAATTTCCGCCTAACGTTTAAGATACTTGGAATTTTCCTAATTTTATGGTATGTAATTATTAACTTGGATATAAAAAGACACACTTACGACAACGTGCATAGGGACTGGTTTTTAAAGACAAGTTTTTTTCCGTCGTTTAATAGCCAAAAAAGAACTTAGCTTGTACCTAAAACCTGAAGTGACGACCTCCGTAGTGTAGTGCACGCTGGTTTCAAGGCGTCGCCGCTCCGAGGTCCCGGGTCCGATTCCTGGTCGCGTCAATATGGAAATCAAAATTTTCTATATTGTCTCGGGTCTGGGTGTTGTGGTACCACCGTGGTGTCTGATTTTCATAACACAAGTGCATTAGCTTATTGGTCTCCAATACTTTTTTTTACTTATAAAAGCGGCTGCCCGCAACTTCGATTGCGTGTTTTGGGTTTACTCCATCCCAATACGTAAAAGCGTAATATTTATGGCCTATAGCAATTGAACTACTCCTATGGTCTTCCCGATAAATCAGCTATCTAATATAAATATGAACAAAGATGATTGTTTCTAATTGAACCAGTACTAGTAGTTTCTGATATTAACACGTTTACATAAACTAACAAAAAATTCAGCTGTATAAAATTTTATAAATAGAAGTAGAGGTAAGGTGTTTTGCAATGTTATCTAAAAAAATCTGAAAACTCCAATATCGTCAATTTTTTTATTGGGGTGCTAGAATCTTTAGTTTATTCTAGCAAATCTGTACGCTCACTCTGGAGCTTGCCATTAAGCTAAATACAACAGGCAAAGGGAGAGGGCAGGCACCTGTTTTTAACGAAAACAAGAGACGTTTGTATTTGATTGCAGTCATGTGAATTTGACAGATTTTTTATTTCATCTGTAGTTTTGACAAGCTCTTGTGTAGCGAAATGACAAACTTATATCATCAGTTATTTAACCGTAGAGAGACAAGTACCAGGAAATTATTCATACTGAAGAAAAGTAACACCTGCGTTCATTCTAAGCTTGCTCCTTTCAGCCGAAATGCACACAGTCCTAAACAAACAAACACAATGAAGTCAAGAACAGACATAGTATTTCGAGCTGTTCAAAGATCAGAATTTGCTCAGATGATTTAATACCTTATGCAAAACAAAATACAGTTCATGTTTATTTCAGAAGATGTGGCGTTTTGTGCCAGCTTGATTTGTTTTGTTAAGTACAACACAAGCCCAAGTAGTAAGACAATTTGTTAGCAATTTGTGTAAGCACAAGGTTGCCCGAGTCTTGCACGACAAACTATTCGACCGGTTGGTCCACTGAACTGAATAGTGATGCTACTTGACACGTTGCTAATAAATTATCGATACATCAAATAAAATCATCTAAGTCAAAATCAATAAAACAATCAAAAACTTTGTACTTCCTTTCGCACTAAGGTCAGATTACGTGATGGATAATTATTTCAACTGTTGATTAAATATCCTAACCAGTGATAAAATATTTACGATTCGATCCGAAATAAATCATATTATGTCAGAATAGCTATTTCAATGACCATTGGTTGAGAATTCTTCCAAACACAATCATAAATATTCAATTACGAAACCAGGCCTAAGAAACCTGTACCTTGTTATGGCTAGCCATTCGAGGCTACACATCGATACGACCGATCAATAACTTTTTAGGGTTCCGTATCCGAATGGCAAAAACGGAACCCTTATATAACTTTGTTATTCATACAAATACTATGAAAAACAGAGTTATAACTGCTGTCAACAAAATATTGTGGTATTTTAGCTAAGTGGAAGTAAGTGTATCTTTAATTCAGTTAAAGTTGTCACGGAAGTGCGACTCGGACTAGCACTTAGCTGGTTTTTAATGATTAAGCTGACGTACGTATCGATATCATTAAAATTACAACACTAATGTTAACATAAGGAACTTAATCATTAGTCGAAGAGTTAGGCTCGTATTCCATAATGAACGACTACTTTGAATAGATAAACCATCTATTATTACAAGCATTTATTTAACTTGCAATGTATGTGTACATACATTGCGAGTTGTGTACGTACATGTGTACGTTCACTCGTATGTTTGTAGTTGTATGGATCCTACAACTTAATTTCGAACCAGTTTTTGCCTTCTATAAATGTTTTTTTTTAATATTCTTTATTTCTTTCACAAACAAAATGAAGTACAAATGGCGGACTTAATGCTTTAAAGCATTCTCTACCAGTCAACCATTGGGTGAGGCAGAAACAGTTGAGGCGGAGTAAAATAACAAAAAAAAACTAACAAAATGGATGAACTACATATACTTACATAAATACGTTTTTAAATAAACCTACCTATGGATTTTATATTTGATGGATTTTATAAACATATATAAATACAATTAAATCCATACTTCACGTTGAACAGATATCATGTTAACTATTCTCATTGAGATAAAGATCGCGTATAGACTTTTTGTACAAATATTTTGATGTTGATGTCTTGATCGTATCTGGGACGGAGTTCCAAAGTCTGATGGCGCTGAGGGTAAAAGAGTTGGAGACATAAGCAGTCTTATGCAAAGGTGTGTACAGCTGCAGGGCATTGCTAGTACGTAGGGTCCGGGAACTGATGTCACTCATAAATTTAAAATTACATTTAAGATAATTGGGAGAATTTGGAGTACAAAGAATACTGAACAGAGTGCAGAGGATTCGAAGATTTCTACGCTGTCGAACATTGAGCCAATTTAATTTAAACCCTTATGGAGATATATGTAAAGCGAAGTGAGAGATTTTTTTTATCGACTGCAAGTTTTTTAACATTTAGATGTATTTGCACAAAGGGAAGGGAGAAACTGTTTTTCACTTGCCTTAGCATCAGTGTGATAGACTAACAAGCTCGGCAACGTTTAGTATTTATGTTTTTTTGGGTACTTACATATTATGGTACCTATATATATTCTTGGAGTTAGGTTGACCTAACCTAACCTAACCTAACCTAACTCCAAGAATATACTGGGATACGCTTCGCTTACGCCCATTATCCTTCACCTCCCTCACCTACCTCTTTGTCCAGTGATTCGTCATTTCAGTTAATTTAATTACTCGTTATAATGTGTGTAGTTCAATACAGTTCTAAAATATCGACAGACTCCAATCTAAAGAATTTAAAATTAGTTTTCACAATATTACGGTGATATATGATATTGATAGAATTAGATGATATTTGAGTATGTTGATCTATTGTGGCTTCCAAAAACGAGTGCTTCATTTCGTAAGTATATATATGTTTGCATATTTGTAGGTTTGTCTGCGGATTTCTTAGGATCAAGAAGCCATATCGAGATGTTTTTAGTTCAATCAGTTATATTTCAATTTAGGGTATAGCGTAAATTTCATCAAAATCGGTCCGGTAGTTTTTGAGGTATGGGCAATAACTTAAAATAATGAATATAAAAAAACATCTAACCCCTTCCAATTTTTTTTATTAAATCTCTTAATAACGCATTTGTCCTATGTTTAGGAGATTCAAATTCATATGGAGTCGGTGTATGATCTTAAGCTTGCGTAAATCAATAGTCTACGAATATCATGCACCAACTCCAAATTAATTTGTTTCTCCTAAACAGAGGGCAAATGCGTTAACTTAAGATTTTTAGAAAAAAATGACACAGGACAATTTTTTAAATTGTTATTCTTTTCACAGTTACTTTCATTAAGGGGAATACCTATGAACCTTTCTATACGCCGAGAAGTACGTAATTAATTTGGTGGTTATTTATTAAAAGTATCTTAAGTCTAAGATTTAAATAAACTTAAAACTAAAAAGTTTTTAATTTAAATTTAAACTGCTGTCGCTTAGTTTGAAGACCCACCCTATCGCCACTGGACGTTGATTGATGAACGCTCCGTGTTGCAAAGATAAAGTCCTTGAATTATACCCGAGCAGACGTGTTCGATTACCATCTGTTTATTCTAGGGAAGTCTCGGGAGTCAGTGATACTTACGCTTTGATAAAACTATTTTATACACTTCTTCAGCGAGCACAAACGCGGTAGTCTGAATACAAAGGCTAGAGCTTATCGGCGTAAGAGGTGTTGCTCTGGCTTTGTTTGAGGACTACCTCAGCAATCGCAAACAGCACGTTAAACTTGGTGCCTACATCAGTGATGAATGCTGCGTTACGTACGGAGTGCCGCAAGGCAGTGTTTTAGGCCCTACTCTATTTCTAATATATATTAACAGTCTGTGTAACATAAACATCAACTCAGGAAAAGATTTTTCATATGCAGACGATACTGCTATCATATTTACTGGAAATACATGGAACTCCGTACATCAGGCTGCAGAGGCAGGGCTTGCAAGAATAGCAATCTGGTTAAAATTAAATCTTTTGACACTAAACACATTAAAAACTAATTACATAGCGTTCACAAATTATAATTCATCACAACCTAAACCACACTTCAAGATACAAATTCATGAATGTGGTCATGACCAGGTAAATTTTTCGTGTGATTGTAAAGTAATTACCAAAGTGACTGAAATTAAATACCTAGGAGTACTAGTTGACCAGAGGCTTTCCTGGCATGCCCACCTTGAACTGATGATGGCAAGAACCAGAAAACTCATGTGGGTATTTAAGAAGCTTCGGTGCGTTGCCGATATAAGACTCCTTAAATTAGTGTACATTTCACTGGCCCAGTCACTTTTGGCTTATTGTATACCGGTTTGGGGAGAGGCAAGTAAAGTCAAGTTTAAGGATATAGAAATAGCGCAAAGAGGTCTTTTGAAAGTCATTCATTTGAAACCGTACAGATACTCTACCCAAGATCTTTATAAACTAAGTGATGTACTTTCGGTAAGACAGATCTACATTTTAAACACAATCCTGAAACTCTATAAATCTATACCTTACGATGCCCATAAAGTTTTCAGAAGACGTTACTATAACGTAGCTCTTGTTCCTGCTGTAAGAACGGTTTACGCAAGGAGACAGTATAGGTCACGATCTGCTAAATTATACAATAAGATAAATAAAATTTTGAATATCTACCCAAATAATACATATACGTGCAAAAAGTCGATCACATCATTTCTTAAATCATGCAGCTATGCGGAAACTGAGGCATTTCTAGAACAATAAAATTAACTACAACACATACACACCCACGCGCGCGCACACACACGCACACACACACACACACACACACACACACACACACACACACACACACACACACACACACACACACACACACACATACACACACTTACACTTAAACTCATACACCTTTATTTTGTACAATTATGAATATTGAGTAACAAACATTATTCCAGTGCAATTCAATGTAATAAATTAAAATAAAATAATCTAATCTAATGAATGCACAAACTTTCTCTAAAAATATAATATAATTGATAATTGAAAAACAATAAGTTCTATATTGATATTTTGTTTAGAAAACAGTTTATATACTGGGATTTTTATAATCTAATGTTAAATAAATATGGAGAGCGGGGATATTCTACCACAAGTATTTATTTACTTAAAAGAAATCCTCGACGCAACATTGAAATGTAAAATCACCTGTTTATGAATAAAGAAATTTGTATTGTATTTGTATTTGTATTTGAACAATATTTGCCTGATCGAAATCTCTTATAATTTACAGAAATATTTAGATGTACAAGTTTTAGACATAGTTTAGGATTTTTTATTAAGGTACTTTTTATGTTTTTATTTAATTTATTAATGCAAAATTACAAAAAAAAATAGCTTTGATTTTAAGACAAGATATATAAAAATGTTTTAAAATTGAACTTATATAATACTGCTAGCATTGCTATCATTCTAAACAAACAAGTTTAAAGGATAACCTTAAGTTTTATCAATGTTCTTATTTTTCAAAAAATTTAACACTTTTTATAAGAATAACAACAAATAAAGGTGATATCAATATTAATTGACACTCACAGGTATTTTTTTCTAACAAGGTAAAACAAGATATCATAATTGCTTCGAACAAAGCTGTATTCGAACCAGCAACCTCTGACTAACCGGACGCTTGTTGATTAAAATGATGTATTCATAAGAGATCAAATCGATTGCTCGATTGGACAGTGCGTTGGCCAAATCAGGCCAAAGGTTGCTGGTTAAAATCTAATTCGTGTGAAAATTTTTGGTTTCTTAACACGTTCGCTGCGATATAAGGCTTAAAAACCCGATGCACGAACTCCCACTCTGTGCGGAGGCGAGAAACAGTGAACTTCCCCTGGTGCGGCGGCTGTGTAAGGAGTATTTCTGTATGTACAAAAGAGACAAGTATAGGTTTGAGTTTACAATCTTTAGGGCTACTCAAAAATGCAATAAAATTGTGCTAAGGCCTTTCGGCCTGATACCGCACTAAATTTTTTTTTCGATTCCTTGCGGGTAACGGGCCGAAAGGCCCGTCATAGAATACAAGGTCATTCCACCCCTTTCCGCACTGTTGTAGGTAATTGAATTGTTTACTTAGGATCAGTGTTGCATCATAATTAGCGAGAACGAACGTAAATACGATAGTGTATTATTTGAGTGTTTGTACGTGTTTTCGTGTTTTTATTGAAGTTTAATTGTTTAATGTGTCTCGGTCAAATAAAATATGTAGAAAAATGCTGGAACTGTTATATCAGCAAGCTAGAAACCTTGAAAGTGAATATTCTGATACAGACAAATCAAAGAGGAGACAGGTATTTGGGCAAAATAATTCCAAAAATAATGAACGTGTAATTCATATGACGGGACGTAAGGGAGCTTAACCAAGACCCAAAGCTCCAAGCCAACCTCACCTTCACGCGGTGCGTCCTGTTTCAACAGACGAGGCTCTGGCGACCGACCGATGGCGGGATAACCATCCAACAAAAGGCGCAGTAAAATGTTGAGCTGTGACGGGCAGCAGCGTCACAGCTGCAAGGGGCTGCGCCTCTGCGCTCGCCAACCCGCCTGCCAAGCGTGGCGAGTACTGGCAAATACCCCCCTCATATGTTAGTACACAAAAAAACCAGGCCCCCAGTCTCCGGCAGCCCCGCTATTCCTGATTCCGGTAGCGGTCACGGTAACGGCGGGGCAGGGGGTGCTAAGAATCCCCGGAGGCGATCTCGCTACCACCCCCAACGACAACTGGCCCTGGTAACTTATAACGCGTGCACACTGAGGACAGACGAGAAGTTGCTCGAGCTGGAGGAAGAATTGAGCAGGTTACATTGGGACATTGTGGGTTTATCAGAAGTCCGTAGAGAGGGCGAGGACACGATAACTCTGAAGTCTGGCAACCTGCTCTTCTACCGGGAGGGTGACCAAAAGTCCCAAGGTGGTGTTGGGTTTCTTGTCCACAGGTCCCTCGTAAACAACATCGTAACCATCGAGAGTGTGTCGAACAGGGTGATATACCTTATACTCAGAATAACCGAAAGGTATTCGCTGAAGGTCATACAGGTATATGCACCGACCTCGAAACACCCGGATGAAGAGGTGGAGGAAATGTATGAGGACGTAAGTAGAGCCATACACACTTCCAAAACCTATTTCACTGTTGTTATGGGGGACTTCAACGCAAAACTCGGCAAGCGAGGCGAGGATGAGTTGAAAGTGGGACCTTTTGGATATGGTCAAAGGAACGCCAGGGGAAATAGGCTGGCCGACTTTCTGGAGAAGGAGGGACTCTTTGCAATGAACTCTTTCTTCCAGAAGCCGCCTCAAAGGAAATGGACCTGGCTGAGTCCGGATGGCAAGACGAGAAATGAGATAGACTTCATCATGACCACCAAGAGACGGTTATTCAATGATGTCTCCGTGATCAACAGGGTAAAAACCGGTAGTGATCACCGTATGGTCCGAGGCATATTGAATATAAATGTCAAATTGGAAAGGTCCCGCTTGATGAAGTCCACGCTCCGACCTACTCGTGCCCATATCCAAAATCCCGAGAGCTTTCAACTCGAGTTGTCAAACCGCTTTGATTGCCTAGAGAATTGCGTATCAGTGGACGAAATAAACAACGGGTTTGTGGAAACTGTCCAAACGGTCGGATCTAAGTTTTTTAGACCTGGCCGTAAAAATAGACCTCAAAAACTCTCGGTCCACACTCTCGACCTTATGGCAGAACGTCGATCTATGGCACTGCAGACCTCCGTTAATGCTCAAACCTACAGGCAGCTTAATAGACGAATAATGAAATCTCTGCGACATGACATTCGTTCCTTTAACACGACTAGTGTTAAAGAAACAATAGAGCGAAACCAAGGCTCCAAAGTGTTTGCAAGGGACATGTCTATTGGGCAAAGCCTGTTGACGAAGCTTAAGACGGAGGACGGCAGTGTAGCGTCGACGAAAGCAGAGGTTTTGAGGGAGATCGAAAGGTTTTATGGACAGTTGTACACCTCAGTAGCCAAACCCGTTAATAGCTCGACCGGAGACCCACGAGCTATCCTGACCCGACACTACACTGAAGACATCCCGGACATCAGCCTCTACGAGATTAGGATGGCCCTGAAACAGCTTAAAAACAATAAGGCACCTGGCGAGGACGGAATCACAGCAGAGCTCCTGAAAGCGGGTGGAACACCGGTACTTAAAGTCCTTCAGAGACTCTTTAATTCCGTTCTGCTAGAGGGCATCACGCCTGAGGCATGGAACAGGAGTGTGGTGGTGTTGTTTTTCAAAAAAGGAGATAAAACCTTATTGAAGAACTATAGACCCATCTCACTCCTGAGCCATGTCTACAAGCTGTTCTCAAGGGTCATCACGAATCGTCTCGCACGTAGGTTTGATGACTTCCAGCCTCCCGAACAAGCCGGATTCCGAAAAGGCTACAGTACCATAGACCACATTCATACGCTAAGGCAAATTATACAGAAGTCCGAGGAGTATAATATGCCTCTATGTTTAGCTTTTGTGGACTATGAGAAGGCCTTTGATTCGATCGAAACTTGGGCGGTTCTTCGGTCTCTTCAGCGGTGTCACATAGACTATAGGTATATAGAGGTGTTAAAGTGTCTATATAACAACGCCACCATGTCGGTCCGAGTACAGGAACAGAATACGAGGGCGATTCCATTGCGAAGAGGTGTAAGACAGGGCGATGTTATATCTCCGAAACTGTTTACAGCGGCATTGGAAGACGCCTTCAAGCTCCTGGAATGGGAAGGATTCGGCATCTCCGTCAATGGCGAATACATAACACACCTTCGGTTTGCCGATGATATAGTCGTTGTGGCAAAGACGCTGGATGATCTAGGCACTATGCTCGAAGACCTCGACGTATCCCAACAAGTGGGTCTTAAAATGAACATGGAGAAGACGAAAATTATGTCGAGTTCCCTTGTTGTACCCACTCCAGTATCCATTGGGAACTCAACTCTCGAAGTTGTCGACGAGTACGTCTACCTGAGACAAGTGATCCAATTGGGTAGGTCCAACTTCGAGAAAGAGGTCAATCGACGAATCCAACTCGGCTGGGCAGCGTTCGGGAAACTGCGCAAGAGCGTCTTCTCGTCTCAATTACCTCAGTGTCTGAAGACGAAAGTCTTCAATCAGTGTGTGTTACCAGTGATGACATACGGATCCGAAACGTGGTCTCTTACTATGGGCCTTATAATGAAGCTCAAAATTACACAACGAGCGATGGAGCGGGCTATGCTCGGTGTTTCTCTACGAGATCGAATCAGAAACGAAGAGATACGTAGAAGAACCAAGGTAACGGACATAGCCTTGAGAATCAGTAAGCTTAAGTGGCAGTGGGCAGGGCACATAGCGCGGGGAACTGATGGCCGTTGGGGCAGGAAAGTTCTAGATTGGAGACCCTTCGACCAAAGACGCAGCGTAGGACGTCCACCAACAAGATGGACAGACGACCTTAAAAAGATCGCAGGATCAAACTGGATGCAGACCGCTAGTGATCGGTCGCTGTGGAAAGCCGTGGGGGAGGCCTATGTTCAGCAGTGGACGTCCTTTGGCTGATTATGATGATGATGATGATGAATTCATATGAAAGAATGGAAAACTCTTTTTCTGTGTAGTATGTAAGAAGTAATAATTACTGCGTTGTATGTTTTTATTTTAAAACTAACCTCTTTTTTTATAAATTATATTTAAAAATATTTTGTCGATAACTATTTTCCCAACACTAATACTTTCTGAATTAAACCTATTCTTCGGTGCGGTTTCGGGTTATAAGACCTTACATATACTTTGGCATATATCTCTCACGTAAATAGTAGGAACCCCGGGCGAAGCCAGCTCTATGACCACCAAATCGTCGACTATCGATATTGATAGGAAGTTATCATTTTTTTTACGTTTTCGCTTAGTAACAGCCATTTATATCGGTCAATACCTTACCAGGTCAATAAGCCTCATACCGCCGCGACGGAGAGTTTAAGCGCCAGGCCGATCGGCCAGTTACCGCACCATATAAAAAAACTCCAATTTTGGCCCCGCAGCAAACGTGTTAATTCAGCTTATTTACAATAGATAAGTAAGTTTAATTTATGGAAACAGTATTTTACGTCTACTAGACCTAATTTATGAAATTAACCTGGTAAAACAGCCTGTTTTGGCACGTGCCCAACTGTTTACCGAGATTACACCAAACATTATGCTACTAGTACTGGTTAAGTACTAAGCTGCTAAGTCTCTGGTATAGTGGAAACCATTTTATGGCTAGCAGTGTTGTATTTAACAACCCATTTGGGAAAATCTTAAATTTAATGTCAGACTTTGACTCTCTCACACAAACACTCTTTTGGGAAAGAAAGGTTAATAATCTAAATACACAGGTTTTGTCACTACGAAAGATTTTAAATTACGCAATTTAAAACACAATATTTCATACATCACCTTGATTTTTAAATTTTTGATATTTAAAAAAAAAACATAAACGGATTAAATAAGAATGAAAAAAAATGGAAAAACAAATAAATCTTTTTGTTCCGTAATAAAATCAACTTTTGAGACTTTCCAAAAAATTGATCTGACCTCTCGTTGTTTACTTCATCGCATCACAAACTATTTCGTTACTTTGTGCGACGCAAAAATGCGTGGATTTCGGCCAATGTGATTTTATTTAGGACCTTTGTTGCTATGAACAATAGGAAACGATTTATATATGTTTTCTCGAAAGCAATCGCGTCTTTACTATTGGTTTAGGCCAAGAGCTATGTATTTTTTTCTTTTGTATCTAGCATTTTTAACTTTTTTTTATTCCTAAACATAACCGAAAATATTGGGTAGGTACGTGATTCGCATAAACCAGAGCCAGGTTATGTTTTAATTGGTATCCAATAATTTATAGAAAATGAAGACCCTGCTTACTCATGGAAGTTTCAGTTCCGAACTTTCAGTTTGGTATTTTAATTTGACAATGACCGTGTACGGAAGCACCACGGATTAACGAAGGTTTGAAACTTGTAACATTACATAATAAATTCAAGATCACCAATTATTTATACTGTTTTCAAAAAACTGACTAAGAAGCTTAAAATAACGTAAACTTACCAACACCAATAATTTACACACATCGAATGCGTTATTTAATCTTTTAAAACAGTTTTTTTTAAGGCTTTTAAAGTTTTGAAATACTTTTTATTTAATGATTTTTAGTTCATACTTATATCTCAAAACCACAGGACTGATTTTGATAAAACTAACACTGCACCCTTAGTTGAACTATACCTTTTTAAACTAAAAAAAGAATAATCTCGCTATGTCTTCTTATTTTAGAGAAATCCTGAGACAAACATACAAACATACATACAATTACGAAATTTTGTACACGTGCTAGGAAGCCATAATCGATCAACATTTTAAAATTTTATCCAATTCTGACCATACCACATACGCACAGGTCGAATTAAATACCTCCATTTGAAGTCGGTAAAAAGGACTCATACAACCTCCTCAAAACTGGTTGGGTTGTTAAATAAATGCTCGGTGTTTCTCTACGAGATCGAATCAGAAACGAAGAAATACGTAGAAGAACCAAGGTAACGGACATAGCCTTGAGAATCAGTAAGCTTAAGTGGCAGTGGGCAGGGCACATAGCGCGAAGAACTGATGGCCGTTGGGGCAGGAAAGTTCTAGATTGGAGACCCTTTGACCAAAGACGCAGCGTAGGACGTCCACCAACAAGATGGACAGACGACCTTAAAAAGATCGCAGGATCAAACTGGATGCAGACCGCTAGTGATCGGTTGCTGTGGAAAGCCGTGGGGGAGGCCTATGTTCAGCAGTGGACGTCCTTTGGCTGATTATGATGATGATGATGATGATGTTAAATAAAAAAATAATATTGATAATATTTAATAAAATTAAAATTAATTTGTTTCGGGTTACGAAGACCAATAATAGTCACCATGAATTAAAATTAAAAATAAATAAATAATAAATAAAGCTCTTAACCTACAACCAAAAGCTCTCTAGCTTAAAACAGTCGTTAAAGTGTTGCCCAGCGATGTTTATCTTGTACAACAAATGGAAAACTCGGGCCGAATTTCATCAGATGAACAAAGATAAAACCGGAATGTAATCTTGTAAAAAAAATGTAGCACTCTTCGTATTTGATTGTTTTTTATTGGTTTAGAATGTTTTTAATACTCACAGTGTCATATTTTATATTCATAAAGATGAAATAAGAAACCAAAAATTTGCGCACGGGCGGGACTTGAACCAGTTGGCTGACCGGGCCAAGAGGTTGCTGGTTCAAGTCCCGCCGGTACGCAAATTTTTGGTTTCTTATTTCATCTTTATGATTGTTTTTTTTTGTAAGATAATAAAAGAAATACAATATTAAGTAACTACTCTCTTATTTTTTTTAATTTAGTTAATAAATTTAGAATATTTACGGAAAGGTACAGTTGAGCCCGAAAAAACATACAACTGATCTAGCTGTCTATCAATTAGTAAAACTCTCATATTGGTTATCACAAATAATATGATTCAATATATAAAACAATTAGCAAACAATGATATACCCACTGATTAACATAGATCACTTATGATGTTAAAGTGTCTTGTGACCTTAACAAATTTGTCCATGTATCTTGCTTTGTCGGAAAACATTCTGTGTGGCATTCATTGTGTAAAAATATTCATCAGGTAAGTATTTAGACCTAGTTAAGAGTTAAATAAATAATTTTGTTGTTTAAAAAACTGTCGACCAACTACGAATGTAATATTTTTTTCTTCCTTCATTAGAGAATAATAAACGACATTAATCACATACATTGTTCTGACCCCAAAGTAAGTAGCTAATTGCACTTGTGTTATGAAAATCAGACAAAACGGTGGTACCATAGCACCCAGATCCAGGACAATATAAAACATTTCGATTTCTTTATTGACCCGACCGGGAATCAAACTTGGGACCTCGGAGCGGACGCCTAGAAACCAGCGTGCTTAGTCACTAAACCACGGCGGTCGTCAGTCAATATAAAATCGGACTGCGCATGCACTGACATAAAAAATGTTCAAACACTTAAATACCTTGGAGTTATGCTGGATCAAAGGCTAAATTGGCATTGTGTGTTTCCAGTAGAATTCGGAAGTTAATTTGGTTTTTAAAGAACTGCGACATGTTTCAGATAAAAAGCTACTGAAAGATATTTACATTTCACTTGCACAGTCTATAACAATATAATGCATCACAATATGGGGAGGTGCTTTAAAGACAAAGTTTATGAATGTTGAGCGTTCACAAAGAGTATTGCTTAAAGTTATGTTGTTTAAGAAAATGGTTTTCCCTACGCGGACACTGTATCTTGACGCTTATTTACTTTTGGTTAGAAAGCTATACATACTGCATGCCGTTTTGATAGAACTCAGTTCAATTGGATACAATCATGATAAAGAAAGAAGAACAAGAGCAGATAAAGTAGCCCCAATACATAATGTTCATACTTGCTTCAACCAATATCAGTTTTCGCATGTGTCTGCACAAATCAACAATAAAGTAAACAAAACTCTTTAAATATACGCTTACTTATATCAAAAAATGTAAAATAGTACTTACCAAGGGGTTGAAGTGTCTGAACTATATTGCGACTGAAAATATTGTAAAAATTCGTACTTGATTTAACATATAAAAAACACACACTCGCTCACACACACACACACACACACACACACACACACACACACATAATTATGATCACTTAGTATTATTATTAGTAATATAATTTATAAGTTTTATGTAAGTAGTGTTAGTTATGGAAGAGCGTGACACCTGGCACAGGCATTCTGTAATGCCTGATAGGAGACTACATATTGATGTAGTAATCATTGGATTTTTACCATAAATTTGTACTTGTTTACTTAAATAAAGATTTTAATTTTTATTATTAATATAATTTTTATTACTCACGCTCATAGTCCTTTGACCATCCAAAAAGATTTTTCTCCTAAAAATAAATTTGCTACAGCGAGGTTCAGGAGTTGAGGGTACAAAATGTCAATACAAACGAGCCACTGGCACGCGGACTGAATTGTGTTATGTTTTGTCAACTGTGAAAATAAGAATGTAAGGGGATAGTCAACAAAAGGGAAGTGTCAACTGTGAAAATAAGAATGTATAGGGGGGTAACGTATACGCTACGGTATTTTTTGTATAATGTACAATGAGAGATCAGCATCTGATAATGGAAACAAAAGAAATAAAATGCTAATTTTGATATTTTAACCAATTTACTAAAAAGGTAAAAAAAAACATGTGACCCTATTGGTTTGACTTTAGAACCTAACATTTATATATAACTACTTAAGCTTGTTATGGTACTAGATATTAAAATGTCAAATAAGAACCATAAGTTGCTTATATTGGTAAGTAGAGAGCCTGAGTAATGAAGATGCCTACCAAGGAGTTTAAATAAAACGGTTTGAACACAATAACAATATACACTTCAGATTTCTCTGACAAGCACCGAATCTTGTTCGAATCACCGAATGTTACTCCCCTTATTAAAATGGCTGCTGAGACTGAATTAGATAAGAACACAATGAAAAGACGACTTTAATTTAACCCGAAAAAGGGTTCTTATATAACACTATTTCTGACGAAGCTCATGAATAATCCATAAATTAGTACATCTTGCGTAAACTTAGCAAAAAAAAAATTAAAATCCGTAAAAATATTGGACATTCAACGTTTTTTTAATGTCAGAAATGAAACGAGTTAAGATTCGCTTTCCCGAAAGTCGTAAAGTAAAAACTCTTTTCATAAGAAACCACAAATTTCGCATGGTCGGACTAACAGCACGGTAGCTCAATTGGTATAAGCGTTTGGCCCGGTTTGCCAAAAGGTTGCTGGTTCAAGTCCCGCCCGTGCGCAAATTTTTGGTTTCTTATATTTTCATCTTTATGAATATAAAATATGACATTAAGAGTGTTAAAAATATTCCAAAGCATTAAAACTCTTGTTCAGTTCAGAGCGTAGGTATTCCATTTACGTGCTCGGGTTGGTCTGATATAAATTATGTATCTATCTGGTCAACCTTTAAACATTTTTTATTGCCTATGAACCAAACGTTAATGACTCAAGATTATTAGGATTATGACGACCGACCAAATGGCCCCTGAAAAAATTGGACCTTTACGCAAAAACAGACCGTATGTTTTCATGCTTAAGGATGTTTTCACCTGAGCCTTCGGTGGTGCCGTGACCGCATTGCCAAAGCGTGCTCATATGTTGCCCATTCTCTAAGATTACGTGAGTGAAATAAACTTTTATACAACTTTTACTTAAGAAATCCTTCGGTTCTCGGGTGGTTTACAAAACGTATAGATTGGTGAAAGATTTGTACATACCTTGCACGTAGAATTTCCTTTGAATTTGGAATAAAATTTGGGTTTAAGTTGCCTACTTAAAAACGATACGTAACATGTGTACAGCGACAGACATAGTACCAAATTTGCCGGTATGTATTCTATCAGGAGAACCTTGGCTGTTAGCTTGGGTTTCGTCAAATCTCTTTTGTATATAAAGTTGCAGCTTACCGGCATTGCACTTCTTTAGGAATTCTTTTCGATTTACTTTACAACTACATTTTTAACGTGTTTCGGAAATTTGTACCTATTTCCGAAGACATTAAAAATGCACTAGTTCCGAATCGGCTAGATGCGGCACCAGCGCCCTCGTACCAAGTTCTGCCAAACTTTAAGTTTTAACGATGCATTGGACGTGAAAGCACAAGTTTTCTACTTTCGATCGATTCCGCAATATATTTTACTGAGTACGGGTTAAATTTATCGATTTAAGATTGATTGCATTGCAAGGCCAGTTAAGGAGTACGTGATTTTTGAGCAACAGGTTAGGAGGTACTAATATTAGTTATGGAATAACTGTACAGTTATACACTTCAAATAATTAACAGCATATAACAAAGTATTTTAAGTACACATTAATTTTATTGCGCAACCAAAGTTGAAGTATGAAAAGTGACATAAGAGCCCGAATAGGATTCCCTACCACTCGTACCTCAGACCCTTTACACTGTGACTTTTAGCAGCGATGCAGTCGCAAAATATCAAACTTTACGCACTGTGCTACTTTTAGCATTCATACAGTCGCGATGCAAACGCGCGTTAGCATCGATACAGTCGCGATGCAGAAGCTGGAAATTGTCAAATTATGTACTTAATTTTGGCAACTGCATCGATGCTATATTAAATCTGTTCATTGCGAGAGTCGCGATGCTGAAGCGCCTTTTTTAAAATGCACAATATCATCGATGCTGAAAGTCGCAGTGTGTAACGGGTCTAAAGAGTTTATCAGAAGTAAAATGTGCACAATATGTTATGATATCATCTGAGTCATCGCCTACTTGCACGATACCTTGCTCAATTCTAATCACACTTGACAAATCATGCTTGACCACTAATACAAATGTTATTTCAGAAAGTCGATGATTTTCCAAAATTCGTAAATCTCGATATACCAGCAGTTCAAAGGTAAACAAAATGGGCATTGTAAAACAAATGGAAAGTAAATAGTCTCAAAGAAGAAAGTGAATAAAAAATGTAGTCGACGCACTATTACCATAGATCAACAGTTCTCAGCTTGTTACTGATTCGTCGGAGCGCAAAGGGGATTTGGTACACATTGCAACTCGAGACGGGCAGTTTTCAAACTCGTCCCACAAATCTACGGCCCAGCCGAAACGAGTTGCATTAAGTGCCTGTGAATAAAAATATTGCAATTGATTACTAAACTAGATTCAACTTTAGAGCAAAGAGAACACATACATACAGATCGAATTCGATAGGTAAATATTAATAAAAGATTGTCCCAAAAGCTTGTAGTCTGTGTAGAGCGAAATAAATAATATAGCTACGCAGCATCTCCTAAAATCACAATAAGTGAATACATAAAATGTGAAACAATATCTTATATTATTAAAACTAATAGAACAAAAGCAATCTTGAATCTATCTGGAAGTTTGCAAAATTGTTATAGAAAAAAATCAAGGACAGGACAGGAGTAAGAACTAGGGAATTTTTAAATCCAGTTTGATATGAAATCCATGTTTTTTTATGCATTTCCACTGTCCCGTTGTGTTCAAAAGTTAGTATGAATGTATTCGTGTGTACAATTAGACAGAAAACAAAATATAATCCAATTTGATTAGTTCCAGTAAAATTGTCAACTACATATACCAAAAATGTTAAACTGTTGATTCTGGCCCTAATATTCTCACTTAGCGCATACTTTGTTTCCTTTGTTAACCAAGAACACTTTCTTTTTGACTTTTAATACAATCTTTATAAAGCAGCAATGACCACGCTTTTAGACGCTCATAAATATCTGTTAAAAAGCTCAGGTTTGTCAGTGAAAAATGAAAATAAGCCGTGGCAGGTCAATGTCTGCCCCGGAATACTCAAACAGACATTAATTGTCATTGTTATCTTGTTCCGGTGAGAATCGTTATTTTGGCTACTTTTCGAAAATACCCCGGTAGCAACTACCTACCACACATTGCTATTGTTGTATATAGAAATTATGACAGTATTTAGAAAGGTCTGAAATAACCGCTCAGTGCTTCTTCATAAATATTGTATACTAGTGGTACCCCGCGACTTCGTCCGCGCGTTTACGATTTTTTCCCGCCTTTTAAATCTTCCCTAGACCTCGACGAATATTTCAAGACCAAGATAAGATAAATCCGTTCAGCCATTCTCGAGTTTTAGTGAGACTAACGAACAGCAATTCATTTTTACATATATATATTGCCGTCACGTTGACAGTGAATTAATGGCGAGCCGCAGATATTTTAGTAAATTGACTCCATGTTTAAGGTGCCAATTTATTTGTAGGTGGACAAATTATTATACCTGATCAGATATGCTCGACTGAGGAATCGCTATTTTGCGATCAAGTGCTATAAGAGCTTAACTTTTTCATCCACGAATTACAATCGCATTACGATAGCTTATTAGTCTGTGGTAATCCTTTTTTTACGGAGGAAATGCTTTAAGCTTACCGTCGCTGGTTATGGAGGAGTCCCACATCCTTGGTAAGTAGTCAAGTATACCCACGAAAACCTCCTCGTGGTCCCTCAGACCGCTAAGTGGAACGACGAAGGATCGCTGTACGTGAACTCTGCCAATCTCTGCCAATGTACGGTGAGATGAAGACCATATCATCTCAATCGATTTCAAATTAAAAGGGTTTAAAACCTGAAGTAAGTTTGCTTTTTGCTAATCGGGGTTTGGATAGCTTTATTTCACATGACAATAGTTAATTACAAATTTACTTGGAGAAAACTTTGAAATGTATACTAACCCTTAACTAGTAAGTAACAATAGTTTTAGCAAGTTTTGTCTCTTTAAGACAATTTGCATAACTTAAATATCTGAATGTTTTAAAAAATGGTGTAACTTATCTTACGATATTCAAAGTAAATTAGGTAACAGGCTTAGTTGTATCCTTCAGTTGCACGGGCTCCGCACGGGTGCAATGCTGATACGCGCAGATCGGTACCGTCCCAACCGCTGTCTCCACATTAAAAAAATGAAATATCTTCAAAAATATTCATTTAAACGGAATGTAGTACAGGGCCATATTAATCAATATTAAATACACAATATATTTAAGGAACAAAGGTCGATTTTACCAACGTCAGATAAGGAATGTTTGTTGAATAACAAAACGCCTAATATGAAAACGACACCTTTCAGAAATCATTTATGTAAATTTCATTTTAAAATAGGTCGTTATATACTTAATCTGTTAATGAAGGCTATAAGATTAGTTCAATGGCTATGGGCGATAAAACATTACGCTTTTACCTTTGGAAACGGAGTAAAACCAACATGCGCGAACGGGGTCGCGGGAAGCCGCTAGTTATGTTATACTTTGATTAGCACTTGTTTCATGCAACACGGTCTTTTATTGTACAGAAAGTTTGTCCTCTACAATTCTATTATAGGTATAGATGACATTCACAGTGTTAAATTAATGGATCAATGCGATCCTTAATTTATTTTAATGATTGTTATTCGTATTTACCGCGAGTCTCATTCCAAGCTGTATTATGGGTCACTACATCGTTGCATACAAAACCTGACCTCTGAACTGAACTCGAGCAATCCCTATTGATTGGTATTAACGACCTATTTACATTTTATCTATGATTTTGCCCCACTAGAAATTGAGATGGTTAAATCTAAATTCAGGTTTTTTGTCTCTATAAACATTCTGGCAGTAGTTTATACTATCTCATTTTTACGAGTACCTGTCTATGGGAGGACGGATACCGTGGTGTAGTGGCTAGTTTCAAAGCGTTGCCACTCTGAGGTCCTTGGTTCGTTTCCCGGTCGGGTTAAAGTAGAAATCTTTATATTTCAAATCATATACCATCAAATTACCTGTTTCAATTTATTTCACTTTTTGAAGTGCAGTTTCCTCATAAAATTAATTTCAAAATGAGCGTGAATAAAGCTCATGGTTAAACAAACCATTTGGACTATATTAATACTCGTAATGGTTATTATAACTTTTCTTTTATTTCACCGGGACACTTTAAATAGCCGCGGAACTAGCCTCGCCAATGTGGTGTCCATGAGTTAGGTAGGACACCATACATATAACAGAGTCACCACACCGCATTTAGGGCTATATTTTACCAGAACACCGTACAGAGTTACTCCGCCGTGGTATCCTGGTTAAATAAAGCTCTAAAGGTAGCGTGAGTAGACTTGAGGGAAAGCTGTTTTTCCCAATGCGTTGAGAAGATAACGTTGTAACAAAATGGTATCTATGCTTCTATATATTCTTATATTATACTCGCTTCGTCCTCGAGATTAGCATTGACAACTTGTAGTATCGTGTAGCGGATCGTCTTATACGCACTAATTTGAGAGTACTATAAAAATAAAAGGGTATTTTTTTTATTAACGTAAGAGGGGGTAGTTAGTACAATCTCTGCCTTTCCGCTCCTACTTCGTGCCATTCGTGCTTTTATCGCTTCGCCTGTACGTACGTGCCTTAAAAATCGCCGCTAAATTGTGATTAAAGTGTTTGTGAATGTATTTACAATGCCTAAGCGCAAGAACAAAGATGATTACGAACATTTAAGTAAAAAATTACGGAAGTTGGAAAGGAAAATACGTCGTAGGACGCGCCACGCGTCGTCTTCGTCGTCGGATTCTACAACTCAACATAATTCAGAAAAAGAAGGTCAGTCGAGTGTTATTGATACTAATTACGGGTCACATAATGCACTTGTTTGCTTGAACGCAAAAATACGGTATTGCGAACAGTTCGAGGGGCTGTTTCTTACCGATTTATAGTTTTGCGGATAACTACCGGGTTATCTCTTACTACTTACATTAATATTATGTGCACCCACTTAGCTACATGTACCTGGGTTTGCGTGCTTCTCTGTGAAGTTGTCACTACCCTATAATTTAGTTTGGCGAACAGTATTTAGGACTGTTTTGTAACTAAATGTGGTACTTACCGTTACGTGTTCTGTCTATTTTTTCAGGCGAGGTAACGTTAATAGATTTGGATATACCAACCGAAGTGCCAGTCCATGCCCATGATAACAGGCTACAATCAGAAATCGTTATACCCCAAAGTTCTGAAATCGAGATTTCAGCTACAGTTGAACCTATTGCGAGCACAAGTGGTGCCTCAGACCCTGTAATTGAGCCTACAGAACCATCATTAGACAGTGATATTCTGGAAATTTTGGGCATAGACCCCACAACAAAAACTAAATTCGGCAAAGACGTCAACAATGACTTGGCTATTCGATTGCAGCATTATTCAACCACTGGGTTGACTAAAGAAATGCGTAAAGAGCTTACTGAAAAATACCTCACTCCTGGTAATTGTAAATTTATCGACGCTCCGCAACTAAATCCAGAAATTAAGGCTGCCTTAACCGAACCACTGGCGAAAAGAGATAAACACATTGAAAATAGACAAAAACAAGTAGCCACCGCTTTATCATGCTTAAGTGAAGCACTTACATCTATTTTTTCATCCCAAAATAAAGATATAAACTTGATCCGTTCCCTAATGGATATAAGTCGTATTTTATGCGATTGCCAATACAACGATTCCATCACGAGACGCAATTTCATTCTTTCCTCTTTAAAAAGAGAGATGAAAGAACAATTGCAGAATACGAAGGTAGACAGCTTTCTTTTTGGAGAGAATTTACCAGAGACGATAAAGGCCGCAAGAGCGATCTCTACATCTGGAGCAGAACTCAAAGCTAACCCGCAATCGAAGAATTTCGCCCCCAAGAAGCCGACACCGGGTCCTTCAAAAAACTGGAAAGTTCCTGCGAACAAGAAACCGCCTCCCTCGACGACTCAGAAGACGAAGGAAGCAGCTACACCCAAGAATCGGCCATCAACGTCATACAAACCGTCGCAGCCTCGGCACAGCTCCAGCAGTCGACGGTAGACCCGGTAAAGTACGCTGGCAGATTATCTTCATTTTATAATCAATGGGCAATGATAACCCAGGATCCAATTATTTTGTCATATATACAAGGTTATAAAATACCTATTATTGGCCCCATTTACCAATCTTTTGTCCCAAAAACGCCAGATTACTCAAGTGCAGAAAGAGTTCATTTTAATGAAGCCATAAATGCCTTACTATCAATTGGGGCCATCTCTGTGTGTGAACCATGTGAGGGTCAATACCTGTCTAGTATATTTTTAATTCCAAAACCGAATGGTAGAATGAGGTTCATACTAAATCTTAAAAGTCTTAATAAGTTTATCAACACACAGCATTTTAAACTCGAGTATTTAAGAACAGCTTTAAAATTAATTTCAGTAAACTGTCACATGGCTAAATTAGATTTGAAAGATGCTTATTTTTTAATTAAAATACACTCAGAGTCCAAAAAGTATTTACGCTTCCAATGGGATCAAAAAATATATGAATTTAATGTTCTACCTTTCGGACTTAATACGGCACCGTACATTTTCACCAAAATAATGAAACCGGTTGCCAGATTATTGCGTTGTGCGGGACAGGTATCGACCATATATTTGGACGATTATTTATTAATAGCCCAATCCTATGATTTATGTAAGTTCAACGTCAGTCTTACTATCAAGTTACTAACAGCACTTGGTTTCATAGTGAATGAGCCTAAAAGTTGCCTTATTCCTAGTAAATTATGCACCTTTTTAGGTTTTCAAATTGACTCAGAAAATTTTCAAGTAAGTTTACCCGACGATAAAAGACTCAAGGTAGAAAACGAAATAAATAAAATTAGCAAATTAAAACGATGTAAAATACGAGATTTTGCAAGATTTGTAGGTCTTTTAGTCTCTTGTTGTCCAGCCGTTGAATACGGATGGCTATATACTAAAAGTTTTGAGCGTCACAAGTTTTTAAGTTTGCAAAAGGAAAATAACTATGAAAGCTATATGAATATACCTGAACATTTACAATCGGACATGCATTGGTGGCTTAATTCAATTAAGCACTCGGTAAACAAAATTAAAACTGACGATTACTCCCTGGAAATTTTCTCAGATGCCTCAACAACGGGGTGGGGCGTGGCATGTGGGAGTGAGACGGCAAGCGGGTTGTGGAGCGAAAGCGAGCAAAGTCAACACATAAATTACCTTGAAATAGTAGCAGCTTTTATTGGCCTAAAAATTTTTGCGAAACATCTTAAAAATTGCTCGATATTGCTACGCGTTGACAACACGACTGCCATCTCCTATATAAATCGTATGGGTGGAATACAATTTCCACACCTTACGGATGTTACGAAACAACTATGGCAGTGGTGTGAATGTCGTGAACTGTATGTTTTCGCTTCATACATTCGTTCATCAGATAACAAAACTGCTGATGCTGAATCCAGACGTTTACATCCCGATATAGAATGGGAACTTGCCGAGGAATATTATCAAAAGATAATTTCTAAATTCGGTAAACCAGACATCGATCTTTTTGCTACCAGAATTAACAAAAAGTGTGAAAGATATATTTCTTGGCATCGGGACCCAGATTGTTATGCGGTGGATGCTTTTACAGTTTCTTGGACAAAATTCTTGTTTTATGCTTTCCCACCGTTTTCTATGATTTTAAAGGCTTTACGAAAAATCATAGCAGATAGGGCAACGGGCATTATGGTTGTACCGCTCTGGCCGACCCAACCATGGTACCCATTGTTCCAAAAGCTTTTGTTATCTGATGCACTAATATTAAAACCTAGTAATAATTTGATTAAATTGTCGTTACAGTCATCAAAACATACACACCAAACTTACCCTGGCGGTCGGAATGTTATCAGGACAGCGTGGCTGAAAAGAAGCATTCCCCCTTCAGCTATAGATGTTATGCTTGCATCTCTCTCTAAAAATTCATTGAAACAATATGATGTTTATTTAAAGCAATGGTTTATGTTTTGCCGTAATTGTCATCTTGATTTATACGAGGCGTCAATCCCTAACGTCATATATTTTCTGAATAAATTATTTACTGAGGGTGCACAGTATAGCACACTCAACACATGTAAATCTGCATTGGCCCTTATCTTAAGTAGTCTTAATAATAACGATGACCGTGTTAAAAGATTCCTGAAGGGCGTCTTTCGCCTTCGTCCACCATTGCCTAGGTATAATATCACTTGGGATACGTCTATTGTACTGGATTTCTTAGGAAATTGGTATCCCAATGAAGATATGTCTTTAGAAATTATCTCTAAAAAATTAATAACCTTGTTAGCTTTGGCTACAGCACACCGTGTTCAGACGTTTGCAAAAATACAAATTCAAAACATACAAATTTTTACTGACAAAATAGTTATTAAAATCCCGGATTTAATTAAATCTTCTCGTGTAGGGTCAATGCAGCCCGTTTTAATACTGCCATTTTTTTCTGAACGATTACAAATCTGCCCTGGAAAAGTCCTTACCACGTACTTAGACAAAACAGGGTCATTACGTAAGGATGTAAAGACCCTTTTTATAAGCTTTAAGAAACCGTATAAAGAAGTCACGACTCAAACATTGAGTCGTTGGATAAAAAATGTTTTAAGCGAAAGTGGGATCGACGTTTCGCTGTTCGGCGCGCACAGCACGCGACATGCGTCTGCATCTGCTGCGCACAGGATGGGCGTTAGCCTAGATACTATCAGAAGGACTGCTGGTTGGAGTAGTTCCTCCAACACGTTCTTCAGATACTATAACCGGCATATAGGAAATCAAAATAATGAATGCGATGATTCTTTTGCTAGAGCTATAATTAATAACATAATGTACAATAAGTATATTACTTATGTTTAATATCTAACTACTGAATATGGAATTTATGGTCGTAATACGTAGATAGCTACGTCCTTGTTTAATCAAATATATCAGTGCAGAATAAATAAATCATTAATATTAACCTTTCTTTCAACTCATTACCATCATCTTGTAACAGCAAACACTATGATATTTTGCGACAATGCTCTAAAAGTCTACAAGTTGTCAATGCTAATCTCGAGGACGAAGCGAGTATAATTAGTGATTAAACGAACTTACCTGAAGTGAAGTTCAATCATAATTATACGAAGGCTTCGTCCGAAGAGATTAGCATCCCTCCCTCCCAAAGTATAACCCAAAATATGTCGCAAAATGTCAGCTCTAAACTAAATGACACGAAGTAGGAGCGGAAAGGCAGAGATTGTACTAACTACCCCCTCTTACGTTAATAAAAAAAATACCCTTTTATTTTTATAGTACTCTCAAATTAGTGCGTATAAGGCGATCCGCTACACGATACTACAAGTTGTCAATGCTAATCTCTTCGGACGAAGCCTTCGTATAATTATGATTGAACTTCACTTCAGGTAAGTTCGTTTAATCACTAATTATACATCTGAAGAGATTTTTGTTTGTTTGAACGCGCTTATCAGAAACTACTACTGGTTCTTATTAAAAATATGTTTGTGTTAGATAGCTTATTTATCGGGATGCCTATATGAGTGGTTCAATAGCTATAGATAGGCGATAAAACATTACGCTTCTACCTTTGGAAACGAAGTAACACCAAAACGCACAACCGTAGTCGCGGGCGGACACTATTTATACATGTAAACATCAGACATATTTTTCTTTATACTATGTAGTAAAAAACGTACCTTTTTGTTCAAAAAAAACCTTGCTTTTACAATATCATAACAAATATATTCCTTAATTTTATAAAATTACATAAATTGTAACTAAAGCTTGAAATCATCAATCTTATTAGGTACCCTCTTTCTTGCACATAAGTGTGTGTGTGTGTGTGTGTGTGTATCAGATCTTTAAGGATAAAAGAAGAAGGTGTCATCCTCCTTTATTATTTAAACAAATCAATCTGTCCCCCCCATTCATTCAATTTTATCTGTTTTTGATACTTTAATCAATTTGACTTCTCTTAACCCACTTATTACGAGAAAAATTAAGATCCGATATCAATATGATTTTTTGGTATAGCGTTTAACTTGCATTAAATTCCACCAAAAAAATTAGAAAAAAAATATATTGACGTCGGAAAAGCGGGAAATGGGTGTTCCTTTTTTAAGGCCCACTAGTAATTTACGCTACTATCAGGTCATATTTGTGTGCAGTCTTGAAAAAACATTTAATGGCAATAAAATATCCTTTGGACGTTCTCACACATCGCTATCTAGTCCAAAGTAAGCTACTCAAAGCTTGTGTTATGGGTGCCAGACAACGAATATAATACTTAAATACTTTTTGTTTGTAAATACATACATGATATACATAGAAAACACCCAGACCAATACAAACAGACATGTTCATGCTCACAAATGTTTGTATTGTGCGGGGATCGAACCCGCAACCCGCTGCGTAGAAGGTGATTTCTCGACCACTACACCAGACTCCGAAACTGTTTACAGCGGCTTTGGAAGACGCCTTTAAGCTCCTGGAATGGGAAGGATTCGACATCTGCGTCAATGGCAAATACATAACACACCTCCGGTTTACCGATGATATAGTCGTTGTGGCAAAGACGCTGGATGATCTTGGCACTATGCTCGAATACCTTAGCCTCAATAAGTGGTCAATACTCAACGAGGTTAAAGTGAACAGTTCCCGTGTTGTACCCACTCCAGTATCTGTTTGGAACTCAACTCTTGAAGTTGTCGACGAGTACGTCTACCTTGAACAAATGATGAATTAGGTAGGTGCAACTTTGAGAAAGAGGTCAATAGACTAATCCAACTCAGCTGGGCAGCGTTTGGGTAACTGCGTAAAAGCATCTTCTCGTCTCAGTAACCTCAGTATCGGAGGAACTGTCTAAAGACGAAAGTCTTCAACCAGTGTGTGTTATCAGTGATGACATACGGATCCGAATGGGTCTCATAAAGAAGCTCAAAATCACACAACGAGCGATGAAGAGGGCTATAATTGGTGTTTCTCTACGAGATCGAATCAGAAACGAGGAGGTACGTAGAAAAACTTAGATTACGGACATATCCCTACGAATCAGTAAGCTCAAGTGGCAGTGGGCAGGGCACATAAAGCGAAGAACTGATAGCCGTTGGGACAGAAATGTTCTAGGTTAGAGACCCTTCGACCAAAAGGGCAGCGTAGGACGTCCACCGACAAGATGACCAGACAAACTTGTAAAGATCGCAGGATGGTCGGTGTGGAAAACCGTGGTGGAGGCCTCTGTTTACAAATGTTAGAAAACAAAGAATTTGATTCTTTACTTTCCTCAAACATTTTAATATTAGATAGATAAATAAATTTACTTGAGTAATTAATTGTCAATAACAACTGAAGTTACTTTGAATAATTATTGTCTCTCACTCTGTTATTGAAGTTGAAAATTGTAACTTAATTAGGTGCCCAAAGGAAGCTGGATATGGAAATAGTGTTGACAATATAATTATTAAACAAACTGTTTTTTTTTTAAAGTTGTTCAGTGTGTGGTATATATAACCTTCTTGTTATTCAAAAATACATAAACGTTGTTAAACATAGCTTTCGTACAAGTAGGTTATAACGAGTTGCAGCATTGTCTGACCTGATTCCGAAAATCGCGGTTTATAATTCTACTAAAGCATCTATGAAATTTTCATAGATATCTTGGCTTCACTAGGACGAGACAAAGAGTCGTTGCAAGTCAAAAAGCTTCATTTGCAAGTTGTTAGTGATGGTATTAGGGAAAGATGATAATTTCTATGCTGAGCTACAAAACCAATCCGATCTACGGCAGCGAGTAATTTACTAAGAGTTTGATTATCATAAATTGATTTAATTTTGGGTCTTTTTTGTAGTATTTGTTTAAAGAGTAAGTGACAGAAGAATAAGGAATATATGGAATGAAATCCAAAAACAAAGATGCGTCGTTAATATAATTTAACAATTTAGACTTACTTTTATTGTAATGGTTATAAACCACCATCAGATGTCTGTGTTCAGTAAAAACTGCCAAGTCCTGTGTTGTAATTGAAATCTAAGTAGTCTTGTCAAACCGTTGTAGACTTTATATATCATATCTCTATATTTTAATAGTCTGACTCATGAAAGGTGGCACCAGAAAAAAACGGCCATGTAAAAAAATGGATAATAATAAATAATAATAAATATCCTTTGGACATTTCCACACATCGCCATCTAGCCCCAAAGTAAGCTACTCAAAGCTTGTGTTATGGGTGCCAGACAACGGATATAATACTTAAATACTTTTTTTTTTTGTAAATACATACATGATATACATAGAAAACACCCAGACCAATACAAACAGACATGTTCATGCACACAAATGTTTGTATTGTGCGGGGATCGAACCCGCACCCGCTGCGTAGTAGGCGATTTCTCGACCACTACACCAGACGGGTCGTCTGTAAACAATGTATTCAATATAAAAATCAATTAATACTTTAAAAAAAACTGAACAGTATTGTTAAAAAATAAGTATCAAGTTGATTTTTTTCTATGATTTACAGTGATCGCTTGTCGCTCTTTTCTGGTGCCACCTTTCATGAGTCATACTCCAGACAATATGTAAAACGCTTAAAGCCTTTAAAGATTTCAAAGGTAAGAACGAAGTTTGTAAACCTTATGATCATTGGCCCCATTTGTAAAAAATATGAACCAACGTCAAAGAAAATACGAATTTGACGGCCATAAGTCTTGCCTCGCAAATGGAGGATTTCTTTGCCGATTGTCTTATTACAGTAATTTCCTTAAGTGGATGCCATCTTAGAACAGTTTTCCGTCTCCTTTCAACTGAAATGGTATCCGCTGCGAAGGATAGGAATTCAACATTTAAAAGTTTGTTTTTGTTCTGGCAATTAGGGGTCTGAAAGTGCCACGTCATTTTGCTTAAGGTGGTATAAAAAATGATATTGGATTGGTGATCAAAGATCTTCCGGGCAATAGATGCCATCGATATTGGCGTTAGCATTTAATCAGTTTAGCCAATGCAAAAACCTCCTTTGATTTCAGAAGTAGGAACGGATACCTAAAAGAATATTTCTTTACCAACCATGGAAAAGTCAAAGAACTAGGTACTACATTAAAGAAGAATAAGCATGGACGTTTGTATCATTGTTCCACAGATTTTAAACGCAAAACATTTGTAGAAACAGTTAAAACTATTTAAAATTATAAGTTTATAAATAAACTTATTAAACTGTTAACTAACGGTTTTTAAATACCGTGCTAAACGACGTTTAAGTCGTTAAGCACTAGTACGGTATTTAAAAAGTCCACACAGAATATGTACGAAAATAAAACATTAGGAAAAATCGATAAATCGCCTGTTAAATTAGGGAGATTTGGCTTCACTAAATCTGGCAACATCTGATTTACGCCGTCGGTCAAAAGATCCATGTCGCACTGTGTTAACTTTTTGGTATACCTAAAATATAAATACTTATTTTAAGGGAACGTATGGGGTTTATAAATGTGCACTAGATTTAAATTTCTTTAATTGGCGATTTTCTTTTTAACACGCTTTTATTGTCTTCTTAATCTTTTTGCATCTGGTATATTTAAAATATAAGTTTCTATACTAAAGTATTGATTTATAATGGTTTACGAGTAAATTTTAATTTCTTGTATCTGAATTACTCGTATTAAATGGTCCGTGCCGTACGAATAACATTGTTAATACAAAATTCATATCTTAAATAATCTCATATTGCTCTGTATCTAAATTGCGAACGCCAAGTTAACGAAGATAAGGATTTTGTATACGGGGTTACAGGTGAAGTCGACCTAGATCCGTTAAGGGCGAGTAGTACCCATATTATCTGACATATTTCACTATGGAGCACCCTACCCCAAACCTAAGCGTTTTCAAGAAAAACGAAAAATTAATAATTGTAAGTCAATAAATAACAAGTCACTAACTCCAAAATATCGTAATTAAAAGCATAAAATCGGTAATTTTTATTTAAAAATTTCAATGTCGATTTTCTTAAAAACGCTTAGGTTTGGGGTAGTGTTCAATAGTGAAATATGTCAGGAAAGTTGGGTACTACACACCCTTAACGGATCTAGGTCGACTTAACCTGTAACCCTGTATTATTACATTAATTTTCAGTGAATAGTACTTGCAATACTTGAGAAATTAATGGTTTATAAACAAAACAAGGCATTTAAGGTTCGAATTCATATGAATTCGATGTATCATAAAAACTGAGTTTTAAAAGGGAACAGATGACTACGATACATGGCATTAAAAACATCATATTACACGCAAAGGTAGTTTAACAACCAATTGAAACACAAAAAAGTTGTTTTGTTAGAATGCTAATATGACAAAAGAAATTCAAACGATTAATCAACACAACGTTATTCAAAAAACAATGTTCCAGCAATCGTTTGTTCGAGCAACAGACTCATTTCGTAACCGATAGCTTCCAATGTTTGTCATAAAAACAAACTTGCTTAACTTAGATTGGCAAGTTTGGACCACTCGGACGAAAGTTACTGGCCAACTTGGTGGTTCCTTTATGCTCCAAAGACTGTGGCAATGCAGTCATATGTACATATGTGGAGGTTCTGGAACCAATTAACGAAGTTGCAGGTGATATAGTGGTATTGGTTTAACAACGTGGATTATTGGAGCGAATGCCGGAATATCTTTCCGAGGTTAATGTATCGATATTGTGTATTTTTAAAAGTTGCTGTTTTTTTTCATATGGTTCCCTAAAGATCAACCTCATGTTTAAGGCCGACCTTTGCCCTAGAGATGGTTACAGACTAACTTTACTTTTTTTGTATAAGGATAGGTTTCAAAGTTTGAACATGATATTTTTTTTAAACCAAAGTATTTCTTTTTGCCTATATCTCCAAAACAACTAAACCGATTAAGATGAAACTTACACTGCTTTCTTGATTGGAATATGCTTTAATAAACAGAAAATGAAAAATCCAAATTCAATATTCGTATCCGTCATATCCGTAACAAACATTAAAATTATACAAATAAACGCATTTCAATCATACATAAACTAAAAAAAAATAGCACACGTATTTGAAAACCCTTAAAATATCATCAAAATCAAATATCATCCAATTCAAAAGACGTCACAGAAATATTTGTCAAATTGATAACCTCCTTTGTTTACATTGTAACAATTTTTACTAGCTTTCATTTTCTAGAACGCCTAATGTCACTATAACGCATAGTTTCCGAGAAAAAAAACAAAAAAACTATTAGTCCAAATAAAGTTACGAAGTTAAAAATCGTGTTCCTTTAAATTCCCTCTCTTGTAGAGAAACGGAATAGTTGAACAATAGTTGTTTGACTGACCTATAGGTATTATTTAGTGAATTCTTTATCATGCCAACATTCTTGAGTTGAAAAAAACAGAACGAAGTTTTGTTATGAATCATAAAACATAAGTAACACAAAATGTCAATTGTGCGCTTGTAGGTTTCGTTTAAGGGGCTACGCGGATTTTCAACGCGCACACTAGCACCACTTTGGTAGAAAAATCATAACTCGTTAAATAAAAGACCAAAGGAAAATTTGATTGATACAATAGTAGTTCTGGTTATGTGATTTAGATACAATGTTTAAGTTCAATAAAACAGAGTTATCTGCAGTTACAGTCAGAGAAAATTCCAAAAGTGGCCATATTTAGCAGTTTTTCAAACTGTAACTACGGTAAACTACTTTAGAAACAATTTAAATGTACTAAATAAACTATAGAATCTGTACTACAATCGTGTCTGCCAGATTTTTGATTGTTTTTGTATTTATGGAGTAATAATTATTTTAAATAGAGTGGCGCTAGTGTGCGCGTCAAAACTTCCGGTAGCCCCTTAAATGTATTCATATCGTTAGCTAAATGAGCTTGATTTTCTAGATGATGGAAATATTCAAAAATATAAAAAACTACGACTGCAAACAGTGCTTACGGTGTTCACGGGAGGTAAAACTTAGTATTTCACTGGTTTTAGTAAAAAGTGTTCCCCAAGTTTAAAGTTAGGTATACACATAAAGATGAAATAAGAAACCAAAAATTTGCGCACGGGTGGGACACAGCAACTTTTTGGCTAATCGGGCCACACGCTCTACCAATTGAACTACCTACCGTGCTGTCGGTCCGACCTTGCGAAATTTGTGGTCTTTTATGGACATGACATTACGCGTGACGTTTATCGCCATCTATCTGTCTGTTTATGAAACAGTCTCGCCTGTGCGCAAATTTTTGGTTTCATAATTCATCTATAAGAATATAAAATATGACACTGTTAGTGTTAAAAACATTCTAAATCGTTAGGTATTCACTTTTGTAAAAACGATTTTATAAAATCCACCATAATTATAACTGTACGAACGGGCGGGACTTGAACCAGCAACCTTTTGGCAGACCAGGCCAAACGCTCTTACCAATTGCGTTACCGTGCTATCAGTCCGACCCTGCGAAATTTGTGGTTTCTTATGTAAACGTCAATTGCGTGACGCTTAGCCCAAGCAGTTATTCTTTACAGAATAAATTCAACTTGGAAATTGATGTCGCTTCGCTATCTAATGCTTTAGATTGTTTTAAACACTCACAGTGTCATATTATATATTCATAAAGATGAAATGTCATCATTTATTTTTTTGAAAGAAAATTTCTTTCTTTGAAACCGTGGCAATTGGTGTGTAGTCAACGCATTTTTTTAGGAAACTAAGTCCTGCTTAGCTAACTTTAATTGCTACTGAAATATTAAGCTGAAAATCCGGGTAGGATACACTTTCACGAAATAATTAAAGAACGTTCCTAACCAGGAACTAGCAGACAATAATTGAAATGTAATAAAACACACCTACTTATAGGCACACACAACCGTTAACGACCATTTCTAGCTAAGGAATCTTCTCCCTTAATTACCGCCATAGGTTAACATTGATTAAATTGTATGCAACTTATCATGGTAAAGGATGAGGTACATTATGCATACATAAATTCAATTCCGGTATATTTGATATAAAGGTGGCACCGTACTTGCTACGGCTGTGAAATTATACCGAAATAATCATCATGCTCGTTTAGATTGCCAGAATAAGATTGAGCAAGAAAAATTCCGTAGGTGACAAACCTCTTTTTTATTTGATATAAAGGTGGCACCGTACTTGCTGCGGCTGTGAAATTATACCAAAAAAATCATCATGCTCGTTTAGATTGCCAGAATAAGATTGAGAAAGAAAAATTCCGTAGGTGACGAAAACCTCTTTTTTTAATTTAGATATTTGATCAAATATGTTTTTGCAATCGAGTTACCTGCACCTAAATGCTTATCACTTAGTTTTTTGTCATATTAATGCTTTTTACTATATACTAGAGTGAGATCTGTGTAGCATTAGCTTTATGGTGCAGTAGTTTAAAACTTAACGAGACATTTTTGAAAAAACTTTTTTTTCACCTGGCAAGCCTTTCTGAGCAGCGTGATTTATGTGTGATAATGTAAACTTGCGTTTTACTCTTTTTTCAACTGTAGTCTTCTGTAAAAAGAACTATATTTCAGAGAGCTACGGAGAACTGCTTATCCAATTTGCGAAAAATCGCAGTATTAAAAAACGGGCGAGAAGTTTGTATGTATTGTCGAAGCTCACAGCTATATTTTTACAGATTTTTTACACGTGTTGCGATCTACGTACAACTCAAAACCCTGTCAGCCTTTAGTTTTAAAATTACCGGGAAACTACAAACTGTGTTCTAGGTTAAAGCTTCAAAGAAAAACTTTCAGCTACCTTGGATTAAAAACATATTTGTTATAATTTAAAATTTCCATCATCAAACAACTCATTTCATTTCCACTAAGGGCCAATTTTTAAAATGGTCTGATAAAACTTATCAGACTGATTAATTATAAAGTGACAAATAAAAAAAAAAGTTTAATATGTAACTAACAATCAGGTGACGTTTTTAAATTACCCATATTGTATTTTGTTCGACGAATATTTCTTATCTGACTATTGAAACATCAGCCCTAAATACCTTTTGACAACCTCCGTGGCGTTGTGGCCAAGCACTCTGGGTTTCAAGGCGTCGCACTGTGGTACCGTAGTAGGTCATAGGGCTTCAATTACGATGTTTTAATTATGCCATGATACTACGTCGCTTGGGTCACTATTAGTGACACTACAAAATGATATAAAAGGAACTGCAATTAGTCAGTTGTTACATTTGTTTTTTGGCATCGGAAGTGAACGCATCGCACACGCCTGCTCATTAGCGTTATCGCCAAGCGGTTATCAGTGAAAGCGTGACTCGTGTTTTTCCAAGAATCTATTGTTTTTGATTTATTTTTTGTAATGGATATTCAAGTTGAAGGTATGTATAATTTCTTTTATAGTTTTTTTTTAGTGTCGTTTGACACTATGTATATTTTTATGTAGCCCTGCTACGACAAAGCATAAATGTTGACATTTTAATTGTAATTATATTTTTTATCGAAACTTTTAACTACTTTCGCATATACTTGCTCACATAATTTTGATGTCAAAATGTGAGTCAATGTGTCTATTTTATAAATAATAAGAATTTAGCTGCCATCATTTGCGACTGGGGGTAGTAGCCCACTCGTAGCAAATGCTACGAGCATGCTACGAGAAATCTATTAATCTTGAAATTTAAACTACCCTGTATTTTTTTTGTTTCAGGTACAAATATCAAGTGTTCTATTACAAGAATACTTTTATTAGACACTTGGCTATCTATAAAGGATAGTGATAGTAATTCTGACAGATCTCGTCAAGTGTGCCAAACTCTGTTACAATCACTACCAGATGTTGAAAATATGAATACTAACGACTTGCAAAACTGAATATTTTATTCACATATCTTACAGATTAGATTTTAACAAATGGCAAGCGCGTTTAACAGAAGAAAAAACTCTTCTTGCCCAGAAAAAAAAATATGTACAACAGAAATTTAGGGAAAGATTAGGTCTTATTGTTGACAAACCTCGAAGTGGAGGAAGCGGTACATCCATAGATGGAAACATCACGTCTAAGTGCGACGCACTGTGGTACCGCGCTCAAAGGAGGGCGGTCATAGGGGTTTCGCGTAGCTAATGGCTACTGTACTGTGTGCTACTGCATGAAATAATAATGTTTTATGATAGACTGAGGTAAATATTAATTAAACAACTCAATTACATTAAAATAGCAATAATTTATTCATCAAAAAAAGGAACAAAAGTATTCCAATGTTTAGAAAAGAAATTCAGCAAATAGAAGTTAATTATAGTTACATATTAGCCTTATTTACTAAACATTATCTTAATAAACTTAAATTACACATTAACTTAAGACACAAAAAAAATAAATTAATGATGATTAGATATATTTTTTAACAAAGATTTCTTTAATTACTCCTTATTATTGTCTTTTTTACCGTTAAAGATTATAACTACAAAATATGACTACCTATTTTTCAATAATTATTAAATTTAATACCTCTGCTGATAGCACAGAATTCTTCTTTCGTGGAAGTTTTCTTAAACTAGACATATACGGATCGGAATTAAGAAGAAGTCTGTGCATGAGATCGGTGTTCGTGACAACTCGGGACATTTTCCTCGTGTTATCACGTCTAAATTGCTTAATGAGTTTATTACAGGATTCAGCGGCCTCTTCCGAGAGCTCACCGATGGACAATAATGAATGTTCAATTACTTCTGACCCATGAATTAGCACTTTATGAACAGAAGAAGGCAAGTAGTACCATGGATATGCAGCCACAAGCATGCGCGCGGTTTCTAAAGCATATTCTTTAAACGCGAGGCTATTCATTTTGAAACCCGATGAAAGGCACTGTAGTATATGATGACATCTATTAATGAGTGATTTTTGTAACCCAGTTATTTCCGCTGAGATATCTGAATTCAAAAAGAAAGTTCTTGCAGTGTTTCCATCGTTGGATGAACCGCTTCCTCCACTTCGAGGTTTGTCAACAATAAGACCTAATCTTTCCCTAAATTTCTGTTGTACATATTTTTTTTTCTGGGCAAGAAGAGCTTTTTCTTCTGTTGAACGCGCTTGCCATTTGTTAAAATCTAATCTGTAAGATATGTGAATAAAATATTCAAAAAAAAGAATCCATGAATGAAGGGGGGATAAGCCAAATTGATATTTACTACTGTCTAATGTTTACTTAATGATTTTTCATTATTGTTCATCTCTTTCGGTGTTGCACCACAAATATAGCACCTACTACAGGACGTGTCACTAAGCGCACCACATATTTTGCCATCAACCATAGTTAATTGTAAATTATGCAGTACCTTAATTTCACAACAGTTGAAGATGAAAGATGATGGTTGTAAATTACTAATTTTGACTAAAATATTGGTGTTTAGTTAATGACGACCCGTCTGGTGTAGTGGTCGAGAAATCGCCTACTACGCAGCGGGTGCGGGTTCGATCCCCGCACAATACAAACATTTGTGTGCATGAACATGTCTGTTTGTATTGGTCTGGGTGTTTTCTATGTATATCATGTATGTATTTACATAAAAAAAAAAGTATTTAAGTATTATATCCGTTGTCTGGCACCCATAACACAAGCTTTGAGTAGCTTAGTTTGGGGCTAGATGGCGATGTGTGGGAATGTCCAAAGGATATTTACTTATTTATTATTTATTTAATTTAGACTCAGTAATCAAAGATAAAACTTCATCAGTCTTGAATTCCACAAAGCTAAAGGAGGTGTTAGACTGATTAGAATCACTTAGTAAAGAATTTACAGCAAACTCATCTACATTAGTTAACTCAGCTAACCTGCGTCGTTTTGACCTCTTGCTGCAGTCCTTAAAGTCCTTTCTGTACTGCAAGCCGCTCGTGGAAGGAAGATCTGGAGCCGCAAGCTGTTGAGTGTTGTGGGCGGCCGCAGTTGACAGAGTGAAAACTTCACTTTCGTTCAGCCATTCGCTGTATTTTGTGACAATTCTAGAATACGATCGCTGGACTTGCTTCCAGTATTTCGCAAATCTTACACAAAGATTGGAAATCCTGTTTTGCAAGTCGTTAGTATTCATATTTTCAACATCTGGTAGTGATTGTAACAGAGTTTGGCACACTTGACGAGATCTGTCAGAATCACTATTACTATCCTTTATAGATAGCCAAGTGCCTAATAAAAGTATTCTTGTAATAGAACACTTGATATTTGTACCTGAAACAAAAAAAATACAGGGTAGTTTAAATTTCAAGATTAATAGATTTCTCGTAGCATTCTCGTAGCATTTGCTACGAGTGGGCTGCAACCCCCAGTCGCAAATGATGGCAGCTAAATTCTTATTATTTATAAAATAGACACATTGACTCACATTTTTACATCAAAATTATGTGAGCAAGTATATGCGAAAGTAGTTAAAAGTTTCGATAAAAAATATAATTACAATTAAAATGTCAACTTTTATGCTTTGTTGTAGCAGGGCTACATAAAAATATACATAGTGTCAAACGACACTAAAAAAAACTATAAAAGAAATTATACATACCTTCAACTTGAATATCCATTACAAAAAATAAATCAAAAACAATAGATTCTTGGAAAAACACGAGTCACGCTTTCACTGATAACCGCTTGGCGATAACGCTAATGAGCAGGCGTGTGCGATGCGTTCACTTCCGATGCCAAAAAACAAATGTAACAACTGACTAATTGCAGTTCCTTTTATATCATTTTGTAGTGTCACTAATAGTGACCCAAGCGACGTAGTATCATGGCATAATTAAAACATCGTAATTGAAGCCCTATGACCTACTACGGTACCACAGTGCGTCGCCGCTCTGAGGTCCTGGGTTCGATTTCCGGTCGGGTAAATGTAGAAATAATATTTTTCTATATTGTCGCGGGTCGGGGTGTTTTAGTACCACCGTTGTGTCTGATTTCCATAACACAAGTGCATTGGCTACTTACTTTGGGATCAGAGCAAAGTATGTGATAGGTGCCCAGTATTTATATTTATTTATTAACAAAACCGGTTAAACCAATGTCAAATTATAATAGTTGGTGCACTCGAACAAAGTATAACAAGTGTCGTAAAAAGATCGAAATAAAATTTTAACCAAATTTTATTTCGATCTACTTACGACGGATCAAATTATCCATTTAGTACTATGCACTTATTACACAATATTTGTTTTATAAAAGCTTGCCATGATGTTTATTTTTTACTAGCGGTCCCTCGCAACTGCGTCCGCCTGTTTTTGGTTTGCTCCTTCCCCTGCCGTCGCAGCAAGATGTTAGAAATAAATAATTTCTTCTTCAATAAATAAGCTATCCAACACATTTTTTTTTTAATCGGTCCAGCAGTTGCTGAGATTGACTGACGTTTAAACAAACAAACTCTTCAGGTTTATAATATTAGTACGAGTATAGATGAGACATTTTATTTCTTATTATGTCATGTCACTTAATATTGTGTCATTACTAATTATATACAAGCACATCTCGCAACAGGCTTTTATAATATTTTAAATTGTGTAATAAGTACCTACATAGTACTAAATTGATTAATTTAATTTAATAAAGCGTTTATTTAAATAAATTTAAAAAGGTTGTTTTAAAAAGTTTTTTCAGTTTATATATTTTAGTTATTATTCTTGGTGTTCTAAATAACCAGCCCTTTCATTTGAAAGCTAGATTATGGTAGTGCAGAAATAAATACTAGTCCGTAATCTTAGATAATCAGCCATTTTGGATTAAGAATGACGTCACATAGCTAATTATGCATTGTAATTTCAGCTTAATCCGCTGATGATAACTGGTTCAAAATTAAGTTGCAATATTCTACCTGGACAAACACACATTGCAAGTAAAATAAAAGCTTGTAATAATTGCTGATATTAGATTCGTTTGCAGACTAAGTTGAATAAAATACTTCTTAAAGTAGAAAATTTGTTACACTTTAAAAGTTGTTGTATAAACTTACTCGTATGTAACAAATACGTACTTTTACGTATAAAAGTATTTTTATACGCTACACAATATAAATCACACCACAAAAAAGTTATCACATTAAAAGCAGCTGTCAAAACGATTAGACCCACAGTTAGTTATGTTATATAGCAAATAATTACCAAGCATTAAGGAAAATTATGAAATGAAAGAAACATTTAACAGAGGAAAACGTTACTTGTTACTTGATCGTCATTAAATTGTATTTTGAAACGAGCCGAAAAGTTATTATTTCTTGTAATTTTGTTACACAACAAAAATAAGGGAACACAGTTGTACCTACATTATCATGGTATACCTCCTTTGTTTCAAGATGTTAACATTTTCTACATGTACATGTAATTTTTGTTATCTGATAAAAAAATATTTTAAAAATTAGGAATGAGTTATACCTATTTTTTTATTATTACAGGTTAATGATCGCAATCCGTTAGTCAGTTAAGCCGTTTAAAAGCGTGAAAATCATCAGTCAGTTTTTATTTTTAGATCTGATGTTGTTTTATATTAACAGCATAAAATAATAAAACAAAAATCATTTATTACCTGCATATCAAAATGAAAAACTTCCCGTGTTGATATTTGATTGCAGTGCTCGTATTTTTGACTTGATACCAATGTTCCATAAATTGGTAGTTCACAATTTCCTACGCCGCAAAATAAACCATTTTTGACGTTGTTATACTTTCTCACCCACCCACAAGCAGCAGCAATATGAAATATGGCGTTGTAACTAATCCGTCTCAGATATATTGCTGCCTCGGTGAATTTATAGGGCAAATATAAGAGATCATGGCCTTTGATTACATCAGGCCTTGCCGCAATCAAAAAAAGTCTTTGTGCGTCTTTTTTTCACATTTCGGCCAAAAATAAAAAACAAAAAGTCACCATTTAGTAACAAAATTAATGATTAGGTACTTACAAAGTCATACATCAGCAAATAGCAACCTTCAAAACTTTGACGGATTGCTTTAGTAAACCTATAAGGCCCGGATTCGTGATCGATAGTTAACTATAACACCCCACGGGAGTAAGTGGGCTGAATATCATTACCAGTGGTTAAATATTTCCGATTATCATTTCACCATTAATTCTGTTCACTATCCTTTACGCAACCGGATCTAAGAAAGTATAATTTATGTATTTTGTAGTATATTTGAGAATACAGCAAAATGTATGCTAAATTTTGTAACATACCGTAATATTTTGTTGCTATAGCCTAACAACACTAATATAGGATGTAGGGTAGGGATTGGTGACCTACTTTTTGAAATATCCTTCTAATTTCAAAAATATCAATTCTATAGTTAAAAAAATATGAATTTAGTTTCTTTAATCTATGATATTTAACTGTGATAGTATTTGTGCACATATACATTATAGATTTTGCAAATTTTAGCTTCGTGGGACTGTTTTTTTTTTGGGATAAATGCCTACCCGTATGGATAGTTGCCCGCCCTACCATGAAAATTCTAAGAAGGATTCCCTAAGCGCGAGTTATTTTGTATAAACGAAAAGCTCAACCAAATGAAGAAATGAACCAATGAAGTTTCAAGAAAAATTGGTGTTTTAAAAGTACAACAGAAATACTTTCCGAAAACATAGGGCTATTATAATTGGCAGTGTAAGCATTAAATTTAACCTTTTTTGAGATGAAGTAAAATATTCATAATTAATTGTCCCCATGGTGTTTACATTCGTCGACATTATTGTTCTGTAGTACATACTTGAGCTCGCTTTCCTTATTTGTATTTTTTGTACATACAAAACAGTCAGTAAAAGTCTAATTATAAATGTATATTAAAACATAAAAATAAAATACAATATCAAAATATGATCAAAATATACTCTGAATTCACATATGTATATACATGGTGTATGGAGGGATAGACGCCTCTAGGCCTACCGCAATTAATCAGGGCAACAATCCTTTTTGATAGGGATATATGCCCAAATATTTTTTAGTCGCAAGTTTAGGAAGTTAGGTCTTTTGAAAATCATCTCTGAAAAAATCATCTTGAAAGGCGTCTATCCCGTCTTTACCCTAATCTCTTCAAATTCACGACAACAATTTTGCTGTAATATTTATGTTTCTTTTGTATGACATACTCTAAACAAAATGATTCCAGCCTAAGGCATAATTAAATTAAAATATCGCTACAGATAATACCACACTAAATTCATTGCTTCCAAAAGTATATTCATTAAAATAGCAACCAAGCAACCTCAATAACCACCGATGTCACTGGCAACCACAATCTAATTTCAGATAATTTGATTTTGAATTGTTTTTGTCTATCTCATTATCTGCCACAAAAGAATTTATTGGATCGGAGTTACGGTTCCAAGCTTAACAATACCCAGAGAATTATAAATAATACCAGGTTAATGTAAACCTCTTTTTTATATTTGTCGATGTTTGCCTATTAAATAAATAAATTTATTCATTTATTTGTTTGCCTGTTACCTACTATGAACCCTCACCACACAATACCATTACATTACTCAATGGAATTACGAAAAAAAACATCACGATTTTTCAAGTGGATGGGTATTACATACAATACGCCAGTACAAACTGTTGAATTCATTTGATTTAAATTATTTTTTAAATAAAAATATTTTTTTTTAAATATTGGACACCAATCATATACATTGCTCTGATCCCAAAGTAAGTAGCTAATGCACTTGTGTTATGGAAATCAGACACAACAGTGGTACCACAACACCCAAAGCCGAGACAATTGAAAATTATGATTTCTATATTGACCCAACCTGGAATCGAACCCGGGACCTCGGAGCGGCAACGCCTTGAAACCTAGCGTGCTAGCTACACCACGGAGGTCGTCAAATTGACTATCAAGAAGAGTCTAATCTCTGTAGGGTAATTAAAACCATATTTAAAAAGTCCTACATTCCTAAACATAATTACGTTCTTAGCAAAAGTGACAGAAAATAATGAAATGCTATTTTTGGACTCTTGCTTACACAGTTTCAAACGCAAATTGTACTCATTTTTAGGGAAGACTACAGAAAAAATCACTTGTTCTAGTTTTGCCGACAAAGTGTCAAAATATTTTTTGCAAACGTAAATCCAGAATGTGCAACAAGCATTATTCTATGCCATGCTGGTTATGCCGTGCGTCTGTCATGTCCGTGATAATATTTCTATTTTATATCACGTATGTTTCAAATTGCTTTGAAAATGCATGCAAAAGATGAATTTGCCGGGTGAGCAACTGCGATAGTTTCTGCTGATAGAATAATCGCACTACAGTGCCGTTGGGAAATATTCTTAACTTCATTTTTAGACTCTTTACACACTGCGACTTTTAGCAACGATGCAAACGCGCTTTAGCATCAATGCAGTCGCAAAATGTTAACATTCAGACCCCTTACACACTGCGATTTTTAGCATCGATGCAGTCGCACGTTTTGAAAACGCGCTTCAGCATCGCGACTCACGCAATGAACAGATTTATTTAGCATCGATGCAGTCGCGCTTTAGCATCAATGCAGAAGCATGACAGCATCGATGCTGTCAGCATAATTTGACATTTTCCAGCTTCTGCATCGCGATCGCTTTTGTATCGTTGCTAACGTGCGTTAGCATCGTGATTGCGTCGCTGCTATAAGTAACGCAGAGTGTAAAAGTTGTCATTTTGCGACTGCATCGATGCTTACTCACGTTAGCATCGCAACTGTATCGGTACTAAAAGTCGCAGTGTGTAAAGAGTCTTACACACTGCTCTAGTTTAAGCATCGATACAGTAGCGATGCTAATGTGCGTTAAATCTATACATTGCGTGAGTCGTGATGCTGAAGCGCGTTTTCAAAACGCGCGACTGCAAAAGAACTTTAAAAAATATCGCTTCGAAATTGTTTGTAATTTAAGGCAAAAATGCAAGTTCACCTTCTAACCCTCCAATTAAACTAAGTCCCAGATTAAGTATAACCTCACATTATTTAAATTTACCGTTAGGCGCGTCTGTTTTCCCTTGGACGAGAAAAGTAAATGTCACCCTGAGATTGCCATGACAAATGTCTGCCTCAGGAAACATGAGCGGAGTTTTGAAATTGATGAATTCGGTTTCGTGTTTTGGTTGGCGATTTTTGAAAGTTGCAGACAATGCTACCAAGTTTGCTAGTATCTTTTGAGAATGATAGAAATAGACTATTTGTCAATGTAAATTATTTGCTGCAGCGATCGCTGTTCTATTAATTATTTTGTCTAACAAAATCGATTAGTCAAATAAGTAGGTGTGTCATTTATATTTATACGTATACTTCAGATAACAAAAGATTTCCCTGACAAGCACCGAATCATATTACTCCCCTTATTAAAATGGCTGCTGAGACTGAAATAGATCAGAACACAATGAAAAGACGACTTTAATTTAACCCGAAAAAGAGTTCTTATCATAAATAAAACCATTTCTGATGAAGCTCATGAACAATCCATCAATAAGGACATCAACCGTAAACTTGGCAAAAAAATTAAAATACGTAAAAATATTGGACATTCAACGTTTTTTTATGTCAGAAATGAAACGAGTTAAGATTCGCTTTCCCGAAAGTCGTAAAGTTAAAACTCTTGTTCAGTTCAGAGCGTATTCCATTTACATGCTCGGGTTGGTCTGATATAAATTATTTATCTATCTGGTCGACCTTTAAACATTTTTTTCATTGCTCATGAACCGGACGTTAATGACTCAAGATTATGAGGATTATGACGACCGACCTAATGGCCCCTGAAAAGATGGGCCTTCACGCAAAAACAGATCGTATGTTTTCATGCTTAAGAATGTTTTCACCTGAGCCTTCGGTAGTGCCGTGACCGCATTGCCAAAGCGTGCTCATATGTTGCCCATTCTCTAACGTTACGTGAGTGAAATAAACTTTTATACAACTTTTACTTAAGAAATCCTTCGGTTCTCAGGTGGTTTACAACACATATAGATTGGTGAAAGGTTTGTTTGGAAATTTGGAATACAATTTGGGTTTAAGTTGCCTACTTAAAAACGATACGTAACATGTGTACAGCGACAGACATAATACCAAAATTATTATATGTATGTATTCTATCTATGCCGGTATGTATTCTATCAGAAAAACCTTGGCTGTTAGCTTGAGTTTCGTCAAATCTCTTTTGTATATAAAGTTGCAGCATTTATCGGCATTGAACTTCTTAAGGAATTCTTTTCGATTTACTTTACAACTGCATTTTTAACGTGTTTCGGAAATATGTACCTGTTTCCGAAGACGTTAAAAATGCACTAGTTCCGAATCGGCAAGAGGCGGCACCAGCGCCCTCGTACCAAGTTCTGCCATACTTTTAGTTTTAACGATGTTTTAGACGTGAAAGCATAAGTTTTCTACTTTTGCTTGATTCCGCAATATAGTTTTACTGAGTACGGGTTAAATTTATCGATTTATTTTTGTTGAATTGCAAGGCCAGTTAAGGAGTACGTGATTTTTGAGAACAGGTTAGGAGGTACTAATATTAGTTATTGAATAACTGTACAGCACACTTCAAATAATTAACAGCATATAACAAAGTATTTTAAGTACACATTAATTTTATTGCGCAACCAAAGTTGAAATATGAAAAGTGACATAACAGCCCGAATAGGATTCCCTACCACTCGTACCTCAGACCCTTTACACTGTGACTTTTAGCAGCGATGCAGTCGCAAAATATCAAACTTTACGCACTGTGCTACTTTTAGCATTCATACAGTCGCGATGCAAACGCGCGTTAGCATCGATACAGTCGCGATGCAGAAGCTGGAAATTGTCAAATTATGTACTTAATTTTGGCAACTGCATCGATGCTATATTAAATCTGTTCATTGCGAGAGTTTTTAAAATCCACAATAGCATCGATGCTGAAAGTCGCAGTGTGTAAAGGGTCTAAAGAGTTTATCAGAAGTAAAATGTGCACAACATGTTATGATATCATCTGAGTCATCGCCTACTTGCACGATACCTTGCTCAATTCTAATCACACTTGACAAATCATGCTTGACCACTAATACAAATGTTATTTCAGAAAGTCGATGATTTTCCAAAATTCGTAAATCTCGATATACCAGCAGTTCAAAAGTGAACAAAATGGGCATTGTAAAACAAATGGAAAGGAAACAGTCTCAAAGAAGAAAGTGAATAAGAAATGTAGTCGACGCACCATTACCATAGGTCAACAGTTTTCAGCTTGTTACTGATTCGTCGGAGCGCATAGGGATTTGGTACACATTGCAACTCGAGACGGGCAGTTTTCAAACTTATCCCACAAATCTACGGCCCAGCCGAAACGAGTTGCATTATGTGCCTGTAAATAAAAATATTGCAATTGATTACTAAACTAGATTCAACTTTAGAGCAAAGAGAACACATACATACAGATCGAATTCGATAGGTAAATATTAATATAAGATTGTCCCAAAAGCTTGTAGTCTATGTAGAGCCAAATAAATAATATAGCTACGCAGCATCTCCTAAAATCACAATAAGTGAATACATAAAATGTGAAACAATATCTTATATTGTTTAAACTAACACAACAAAAGCAATCTTGAATCTATTTGGAAGTTTGCAAAATTGTTACAAAAAAAAAACAAGGACAGGACAGGAGTAATAACTAGGGATTTTTTTTAATCCAGTTTGATATGAAATCCATGATTTTTTATGCATTTCTACTGTCCCGTTGTGTTCAAAAGTTAGTATTAATGTATTTGTATGTATAATTAGACAGAAAACAAAATATAATCCAATTTCATTAGTTCCAGTAAATTTGTCAACTACATATACTAAAAATGTTAAACTATTGATTCTGGCCCTAATATTCTCACTTGGCGCATACTTTGTTTCCTTTGTTAACCAAGAACACTTTCTTTTTGACTTTTAATACAATCTTTATAAAGCAGCAATGACCACGCTTTTAGACGCTCATAAATATCTGTTAAAAAGCTCAGGTTTGTCAGTGAAAAATGAAAATAAGCCGTGGCTGGTCAATGTCTGCCCCGGAATACTCAAACAGACATTTGTCATTGTTATCTTGTTCCGGTGAGAATCGTTATTTTGGCTACTTGTCGAAAATACCCCGGTAGCAACTACCTACCACACATGGCTATTGTTGTATATAGAAATTATGACAGTATTTAGAAAGGTCTGAAATAACCGCTCAGTGCTTCTTCACAACTATTGTATACTAGTGGTTCCCCGCGACTTCGTCCGCGCGTTTACGATTTTTTCCCGCCTTTTAAATCTTCCCTAGACCTCTACGAATATTTCAAGACCAAGATAAGATAAATCCGTTCAGCCGTTCTCGAGTTTTAGTGAGACTAACGAACAGCAATTCATTTTTACATATATAGATTGCCGTCACGTTGACAGTGAATTAATGGCGAGCCGCAGATATTGTAGTAAATTGACTCCATGTGTAAGGTGCCAATTTATTTGTAGGTGGACAAATTATTATACCTGCTAAGATATGCTCGACTGAGGAATCGCTATTTTGCGATCAAGTGCTATAAGAGCTTAACTTTTTCATCCACGAATTACAATCGCATTACGATAGCTTATTAGTCTGTGGTAATCCTTTTTTTACGGAAGAAATGCTTTATGCTTACCGTGGCTGGTTATGGAGGAGTCCCACATCCTTGGTAAGTAGTCAAGTTTACCCACGAAAACCTCCGCGTGGTCCCTCAGACCGCTAAGTGGAACGACGAAGGATCGCTGTACGTGAACTCTGCCAATCTCTGCCAATGTACGGTGAGATGAAGACCATATCATCTCAATCGATTTCAAATTAAAAGGGTTTAAAACCTGAAGTAAGTTTGCTTTTTGCTAATCGGGGTATGGATAGCTTTATTTCACATGGCAATAGTTAATTACAAATTTACTTGGAGAAAACTTTGAAATGTATACTAACCCTTAACTAGTAAGTAAGAATAGTTTTAGCAAGTTTTGTCTCTTTCAGACAATTTGCATAACTTAAATATCTGAATGTTTTAAAAAATGGTGTAACTTATCTTACGATATTCAAAGTAAATTAGGTAACAGGCTTAGTTGTATCCTTCAGTTGCACGGGCTCCGCACGGGTGCAATGCTGATACGCGCAGATCGGTACCGTCCCAACCGCTGTCTCCACATTAAAAAAATGAAATATCTTCAAAAATATTCATTTAAATGGAATGTAGTACAGGGCCATATTACTCAATATTAAATACACAATATATTTAAGGAACAAAGGTCGGTTTTACCAACGTCAGATAAGGAATGTTTGTTGAATAACAAAACGCCTAATATGAAAACGACACCTTTCAGAAATCATTTTTGTAAATTTCATTTTAAAATAGGTCGTTATATGCTTAATCTGTTAATGAAGGCTATAAGAGTAGTTCAATGGCTATGGGCGATAAAACATTACGCTTTTACCTTTGGAAACGGAGTAAAACCAACACGCGCGAACGGGGTCGCGGGCAGTCGCTAGTTGTGTTATACTTTGATTAGTACTTGTTTCATGCAACACGGTCTTTTATTTTACAGAAAGTTTGTCCTCTACAATTCTATTATAGGTATAGATGACATTCACAGTGTTAAATTAATGGATCAATGCGACCCTTAATTTATTTTAATGATTGTTATTCGTATTTACCGCGAGTCTCATTCCAAGCTGTATTATGGGTCACTACATCGTTGCATACAAAACCTGACCTCTGAACTGAACTCGAGAAATCCCTATTGATTGCTATTAACGACCTATTTACATTTTATCTATGATTTTGCCCCACTAGAAATTGAGATGGTTAAATCTAAATTCAGGTTTTTTGTCTCTATAAACATTCTGGCAGTAGTTTATACTATCTCATTTCTACGAGTACCTGTCTATGGGAGGACGGATACCGTGGTGTAGTGGCTAGTTTCAAAGCGTTGCCACTCTGAGGTCCTTAGTTCGATTCCCGGTCGGGTTAAAGTAGAAATCTTTATATTTCAAATCATATACCATCAAATTACCTGTTTAAATTTATTTCACTTTTTGAAGTGCAGTTTCCTCATAAAATTTATTTCGAAATGACCGTAAATAAAGCTCATGTTTAAACAAACCATTTGGGCTATATTAATACTCGTAATGGTTTTTATAACTTTTCTTTTATTTCACCGGGACACTTTAAATAGCCGCGGAACTAGCCTCGCCAATGTGGTGTCCATGAGTTAGGTAGGACACCATACATATACCAGAGTCGCCACACCACATTTAGGGCTATATTTTACCAGAACACCGTACAAAGTTACTCCGCCGTGGTATCCTGGTTAAATAAAGCCCTAAAGGTAGCGTGAGTAGACTTGAGAGAAAGCTGCTTCTCCCAATGCGTTGAGAAGATAACGTTGTAACAAAATGGTATCTATGCTTCTATATATTGTAATATTATACAGCTGAAGAGATTTTTGTTTGTTTGAACGCGCTTATCAGAAACTACTACTGGTTCTTATTAAAAATATGTTTGTGTTAGATAGCTTATTTATCCGGAAGCCTATATGAGTGGTTCAATAGCTATAGATAGGCGATAAAACATTACGCTTCTACCTTTGGAAACGAAGTAACACCAAAACGCACAACCGAAGTCGCGGGCGGACACTATTTATACATGTAAACATCAGACATATTTTTGTTTATAGTATGTAGTAAAAAACGTACCTTTTTGTTCAAAAAAAACCTTGCTTTTACAATATCATAACAAATATATTTCTTAATTTTACAAAATTACATAAATTGTAACTAAAGCTCGAAATCTTCAATCTTATTAGGTACCCTCTTTCTTGCACTTAAGTGTGTGTGTGTGTGTGTGTGTGTGTGTGTGTGTGTGTGTGTGTGTGTGTGTGTGTGTGTGTGTGTGTGTGTGTGTGTGTGTGTGTGTGTGTGTGTGTGCGTGTGTATCAGATCTTTAAGGATAAAAGAAGAAGGTGTCATCCTCCTTTATTATTCAAACAAATCAATCTGTCCCCCCCATTCATTCAATTTCATCTGTTTTTGATACTTTAATCAATTTGACTTCTCTTAACCCACTTATTACGAGAAAAATTAAGATCCGATATCAATATGATTTTTTGATATAGCGTTTAACTTGCATTAAATTCCAACAAAAAAATTAGAAAAAAAAATATATTGACGTCGGAAAAGCGGGAAATGGGTGTTCCTTAAGGCCCACTAGTAATTTACGCTACTATCAGGTCATATTTGTGTGCAGTCTTGAAAAATCATTTAATGGCAATAAAAAATCCTTTGGACGTTCTCACACATCGCCATCTAGTCCCAAAGTAAGCTACTCAAAGCTTGTGTTATGGGTGCCAGACAACGGATATAATACTTAAATACTTTTTGTTTGTAAATACATACATGATATACATAGAAAACACCCAGACCAATACAAACAGACATGTTCATGCTCACAAATGTTTGTATTGTGCGGGGATCGAACCCGCAACCCGCTGCGTAGTAGGCGATTTCTCGACCACTACACCAGACTCCGAAACTGTTTACAGCGGCTTTGGAAGACGCCTTTAAGCTCCTGGAATGGGAAGGATTCGACATCTGCGTCAATGGCAAATACATAACACACCTCCGGTTTACCGATGATATAGTCGTTGTGGCAAAGACGCTGGATGATCTTGGCACTATGCTCGAATACCTTAACCTCAATAAGTGGTCAATACTCAACGAGGGTTCTTAAAGTGAACAGTTCCCGTGTTGTACCCACTCCAGTATCTGTTTGGAACTCAACTCTTGAAGTTGTCGACGAGTACGTCTACCTTGAACAAATGATGAATTATGTAGGTGCAACTTTGAGAAAGAGGTCAATAGACTAATCCAACTCAGCTGGGCAGCGTTCGGGTAACTGCGTAAAAGCATCTTCTCGTCTCAGTAACCTCAGTATCGGAGGAACTGTCTAAAGACGAAAGTCTTCAACCAGTGTGTGTTACCAGTGATGACATACGGATCCGAATGGGTCTCATAAAGAAGCTCAAAATCACACAACGAGCGATGAAGAGGGCTATAATTGGTGTTTCTCTACGAGATCGAATCAGAAACGAGGAGGTACGTAGAAAAACTTAGATTACGGACATATCCCTACGAATCAGTAAGCTCAAGTGGCAGTGGGCAGGGCACATAAAGCGAAGAACTGATAGCCGTGGACAGAATCTGTCCTGTGATGAATTTTTGCGGTGAAATAAAAACTTCTTGAATTTGCGAATTGATCCTTTACTTGCGAAATTTTATAATGATTAAAAAACGTTAACAACATGGCCAACGCGGATTGGCCTAATTCGAATCGATCGCGTGATGCAGCTCCTCGCCGATTGGTGGTGGTCGCCGCAAGCTTCACCGGAGCCTCATAGATGGCGCTAGGAGTTTGAACATGCCCCCGGCCTTGGAAGCGTCAGCTTACAAAACTGTAGTCGTGTCTTCCTCTGGCTGGTCAAGCAGCAGGGGGCACACCTTGACGACGGCACGCCTGATGACACCAGAGGCTGTGCGAATGTCTGCTACTCTCACAATACTATCTTTACCGGGTATAGTCTTCTCAACACGTCCCATTTGCCATTTGAGTGGGGGCAAATTATCGTCTTTAATGACAACGAGAGTGTCTGGTTTCAAATCAGCTGCATGCTGCTTCCATTTGCTTCTTGTTTGCATCTCCGATATGTACTCCTTGGTCCAGCGCGCCCAGAAGTGCTGCCGAATTTTCTCCAACAGTTGATACCGGGTCAGACGATGAGCTACCGCGTCTTGGTAGTCAGTGCTCGCAGGCGATGTAAGTGGACGGCCAACCAGGAAGTGAGCAGGCGTGAGAGGATGAAGGTCGTGCGGATCAGTGGATAACGGACTCAATGGGCGAGAATTAAGGACTGCTTCCACTTGTGTCAATAGTGTGGTAAGCTCTTCAAAAGTCAAATGCGAATTGCCTAACACACGAAGCAAGTGATATTTGCATGATTTAATTCCTGATTCCCACAAACCTCCAAAATGCGGACTATAGGGAGGTATAAGTTTGAATTTAATTTGTTGATTGCTGGCATATTCAAAAATATCGGACGAGCATTCCGATAAAAACCTTTTAAATTCATTCATCAAACCAACAAAATTCTTGCCGTTGTCTGAAAAGATTACCTCTGGCTTGCCACGCCGGGAAATAAAGCGTTTGAGAGCAAGGTGATATGCGTCTGTGGTCAGAGCGCCAACAAGTTCCAAGTGTATGGCCCGCGTAACAAAACATACAAATAGGCAAATATATGCTTTAAAAGTTTTAGCGCCTCTACCTCTACGGTTTAATACGAACACCGGTCCCGCGTAATCCACCCCGCATCGCATAAACGGATAAGTAGGCGTGATTCGCTCCATAGGTAAGTTTCCCATTAAAGGACTTACAGTTTTACCTCTTAAGCGAGTACAAATAATACATTGATGCATTACCTTTTTTGCGAGATCACGCCCCCTTACCGGCCACCAACGCTCGCGCAGCGTCGTCAGCAGCGCCTGCGGAGCCGCGTGCAACAGTCGCGTGTGTTCGAAGCGGAAGAGCAACACTGAAAAGCGATGTTTATTACATATGAGTATGGGATGTTTTTTGTCGTAATTGAATGATGACGAGTATTCCATGCGACCGCCTACTCTTATTAATTTGTCATCATCCATAAATAAATTTAATTTTGAAAACTTATGATTCGGTTTTAAGCCGCCCTTTTCTGACAATGATTTGTACTCTGGAAACGATTCAAACTGTGAAAGACGGGCTAGCATTTTCACAGATTCTTCCAACTCATCAACGCTGAGTGGGCCACTTTTTCGTTCACTTTTACTGCGTATGTTGTATATGAATCGAAGTGCATATGCGGCTGCACGATTCATGCGATTGAATTGGGAAAACCTGTGAAATGGAAACAGTGACATACCGGTGCGTTGCTCTGATACAAGTGCATGCACAGCACTAAGTTTGACCTCTAGGAGCTCATGCGTATTGATTTCACTGTTTGTGGCCCTCGAAGTCGACTCAGGATCAAACTCAGGTTGGCGTAAGAATAATGGGCTATTCCACCACAAAGACGATGTCGAAAGGTCACCCAAACTCATACCACGTGATACTAGGTCAGCGGGGTTGTCTTTACCACATACATGGCGCCATGGGAGATCCTTTGTAAGTTCGTGAATTTCTGTGGTTCTATTTTGGACGAAAGTTTTCAATAGGCTAGGGTCCATACGTAACCATCCTAACACTATCGTTGAATCCGTCCAAAACATAACCTGATCAAATTGACGATGGAGTGATTCGCGGACTTTCTCATACAGTCGAGCACCCAATAGCGCGCCACATAATTCTAGCATCGGTATACTGACCGGCTTTAGTGGTGCGACCTTGCCCTTCGAACACAATAATCGAATCGTCACCTGATTGCCGCTTAGTGTGCGAATATATAAGCATGTGCCGTATGCTGTTTGTGACGCATCTGTAAAAATATGCAACTCGATCTTATCAGGCGCTAGCCCTATAACGTGCCGTGATACCAATATGGTTTTGAGCAAAGATAAATCATTAACAAACCGGTTCCACTCGCGCGTGACGTCACTAGGAACTTCATCGTCCCAACCCAATTTAAGCAACCATAGTTTTTGCAATAAAACTTTCCCGAGCATGACAGTTGGGCTTAGGATACCTAACGGGTCAAAGATTTGTGACACAGTCGATAAAATTACTCGTTTTGTGATAGGAGTGAGATTATTTTCGAACTGCGTAGTAAAATGAAACTCGTCGGATGTATTATAATATCCCAGACCTAAAGTCTTGCTTTGACTGTGTTCGCCTAACGATAGTTCCTTAGAACACTGGGACATGGGTACCGACGACCGGTTATCAGTTGCATTGAAATTAAAAGTCCACTTGCGCAACGGAAAACAGCCTTTTTCGAGTACGTTTGCAGTATTTTTACATAATTCGATTAATCTATTTTTATCGTCATGAGATGTGATCATGTCGTCGACATAAAAATCCTCATTTATGATTCTTTTGATGTCACAGTTTGAACAGTCTTGCGCTAATTGTTTAAAACATCGACAACTTAGAAATGGTGCTGAGGCTGTCCCGTATGTGACTGTGTTCAAGCGGTATACGTCAATAGGCTGTGATGAGTCATCACGCCAGAGAATCAGCTGTAGGTCTCGCTGATCGGGCGTAACAAGTACCTGTCTGTACATTTTTTCTACGTCGGCGCAAGCTATGTACCTATGCTGCCGAAACCGTAACAAAATTGCAAACAAATCACCCTGTATCGGAGGTCCTACTAACTGGATGTCGTTAAACGACTTTCCACTAGAGGAAAGTGCACTGGCGTTAAATACAACTCTCAATTTGGTGGTAGTACTGTGCGCTCGAAATACGCCGTGATGCGGCATGATAAAATGAGGTTCAACATATAATTTAGCTATAGACATATGACCTAAAGCAATATACTCATGGATGAACTCAGAGCACATTTTTTTATAGCTCGGTACGCGGTCTAATCTTTTTTCTAACGCTAGAAACTGCCGTTCTGCTTGAGAATACGTCTTACCTAAGGAATCAGCTGATTCTTTGAGCGGGATGCGAACGCAAAACCTTCCGTCAATATCGCGTGTAGTATTATTTACGAAAGATTTTTCACACTCTAGCTCACTATCGCTGAGCGCGTTATTGGCCTTGGGTAGTTCTTCAAGCTCCCAGAACTTACGCAGTTGCGTATCAATGGATTGTGAAGTACTATCGTTAATTTGTGAAACGTTACAATGAACTTGACTGTTGCTTTGAGGTTTGTTATTGAATGAACCCGAAATAACCCAACCTAACTGAGTATTTTGCAAAAACGGGCCATTCGGTAGTCGCATCTTTCCTTCGATAAGCAAGTCCCAAAAATAATCTGCGCCGATTAAAATATCAATTTCTTGGGCTTCTAAAAACTGTGGATTAGCAAGTCGAACATTGTCTGGTATCCGTATTTGCGCGCTTTGTATGATAACGCTAGGCAATGTTGAAGTTATTTGCGGCAATACGAAACATTTAATGCGCATGGAATAGGTATTAACGCGCGATCTAATTTCTACGTCGCAAATCTGACTTGATTGAGACACAGAATTACCTACTCCACGTATTTCGTGCGTGGACTGTATGACTGGTATATTTAAAGTATCGCATAGTGATTGTTTTATGAAACATCGTTGACTTCCGTTGTCGAGAATTGCGCGTGCTAAATGATAATTATTGTAGTTATCAGCTATCTCGACTAACGCAGTCGATAACAATACGGGATGCACACATGGATCGAGCGTATCAGTGTGCACCTTGTTTACGTGAACAGGAAAGTTACTGTTATGCGTAGGTACGGAATCAGCTGTAGCGAGCAGCCCGAGGAATGATGCGCCGGGGCCGCTCGTATCAGCTGCTTCAGTCGTAATTACACTGGTTGAGAGTAAGGTCACGCTAGGGTTCGCGTCTACGTTGTCATTATGTAGGATCGAGTTGTGCTTTTGGTTGCATTTTCGGCACGGACCGAATCTACAATCGTTCACTGAAAGACCGGAGCGTAAGCAATTTTTACATAACCTGTGCTTTTCCACTAATTCGAGTTTTGATGAGTTATTCAAATCTAAAAACTTTTGACATGAATAAAGAGGATGTTTACTATTACACATCACGCAAGATATATTTGTTCGCGACTGATTAATGTGCGGTTTGTTGCTGGAAACATTGCAGTGCACCTTTGAGCTTTCTTGTGAAGTGCTTTGTTTTCTATTGCTAAATTGGTTTACTTTTGAGTGTGACACTTGTAATGTTTCCAACATATCCGCCCTGCGTCTAAGAAATTGAAGTAAATCATCAACTTTTACAGTTATCTTAGTGGCACCGCTATTAATATTTAAACTTGTGTATTTATATTGTTCCCACTCGCGTTCTGTGGTTGGATCTAGCTTAGAAACAACAATATAAATAATCAAAGTGTCCCATGAATCTGTGGGCTCACCAAGAATCTTTAAAGCGCGTAAATTTTTCAAAATTGTGTCAATAAGCCGTCTGATTGATGCAGGAGACTCCTTATTGATAGTTTGAATGGAAAATAGGGCTTTAACGTGATTGTGCACCAATAAATTTGAATTATTGTAACGGTTGAGTAGTAACTCCCATGCAACAGAATAATTAAGTGCTGTAAACTCTAATGAATCAATCACTAGTTCTGCGCTGCCTTTGAGTGATGATTTTAGATAGTGAAACTTTTGAATCGCACTAATTTCAGTAGATCTGTGAACCAACGACAAAAAGGTGTCTCTAAACTCCAACCAGTGCTCGTATGACCCGTCGAAGGTTGGCATGGAAATGGTGGGTAATTTTACTGATTTATGAATATCCGTACACTTGGAACTATTAGCCGTCGGCTCATCAGACAACATACACTCAGCCCGAGCAAGTACACCGTAGTAGCTGTCTTCAAAGGAATTGCGTTGAGATACTTGAATTGCCAACTCATTTTCAGATACAGTTTCTTCTATATTGTTTTGAAGATTGCTAAACTCGGTAAACAAGCCCGTGATGCCCTGCACCCGAAGCCTTAAATCGACACGTAATTCCTCAGACAACGGTTTATCTACAAATTTTATATTGTCTAAATAGCTAGCGAATCTAGTCAATCTGCCTTTTACTATGCCTCGCTTTTTGATTAATTTACTAAGCAGGCTAGACTGGTTTAAAGGAGAATTTAAATTTTCAACCGTTAATTTACAAGGGGACTTAGGACGTGCCCCACTAGGTTCCACATTATCAGGCATGGTAAGTAGGTAGTGGGAATCAGGAATACTCACAATTAAGATGTGATCCGCGAATGCAGCAGTTATCAGCGAAGATCACAGCTGATGATCACACACACTAACGCACGTAGGTATACTGGAATTGGCAAATTGCACAGGTATTAACACAAGTGAAAATCAAGGTTTCGTTGATATTTTAGATGGTTGACCGTACCAATTTCTTCCTTTTCCGTAGTTGATGGCGGCAATACTCCTCTCTGGATAGATCCTTACGTATGGAATCTTGCGTATAGCAGAGATTTATATCGTCGCTAACTTGCAATTTATATGGTCGCGTAGCTTCTATATGGCTCTGAAGGACCAAATGGACAGAATCTGTCCTGTGATGAATTTTTGCGGTGAAATAAAAACTTCTTGAATTTGCGAATTGATCCTTTACTTGCGAAATTTTATAATGATTAAAAAACGTTAACAACATGGCCAACGCGGATTGGCCTAATTCGAATCGATCGCGTGATGCAGCTCCTCGCCGATTGGTGGTGGTCGCCGCAAGCTTCACCGGAGCCTCATAGATGGCGCTAGGAGTTTGAACAAGCCGTTGGGACAGAAATGTTCTAGGCTAGAGACCCTCCGACCAAAAGGGCAGCGTAGGACGTCCACCGACAAGATGACCAGACAAACTTGTAAAGATCGCAAGATGGTCGGTGTGGAAAACCGTGGTGGAGGCCTATGTTTACAAATGTTAGAAAACAAAGAATTTGATTCTTTACTTTCCTCAAACATTTTAATATTAGATAGATAAATAAATTTACTTGAGTAATTAATTGTCAATAACAACTGAAGTTACTTTGAATAATTATTGTCTCTCACTCTGTTATTGAAGTTGAAAATTATAACTTAATTAGGTGCCCAAAGGAAGCTGGATATGGAAATAATGTTGACAATATAATTATCAAACTAACCATTTTTTAAAGTTGTTCAGTGTGTGGTATATACACCCTTCTTGTTATTCAAAAATACATGAACGTTGTTAAACATAGCTCTCGTACAAGTAGGTTATAACGAGTTGCAGCATTGTCTGACCTGATTCCGAAAATCGCGGTTTATCATTCTACTATCTATGAAATTTTCATAGATATCTTGGCTTCACTAGGACGAGACAAAGAGTCGTTGCAAGTCAAAAAGCTTCATTTGCAAGTTGTTAGTGATGGTATCAGGGAAAGATGATAATTTCTATGCTGAGCTACAAAACCAATCCGATCTACGGCAGCGAGTAATTTACTAAGGGTTTGATTATCATAAATTGATTTAATTTTGGGTCTTTTTTGTAGTATTTGTTTAAAGAGTAAGTGACAGAAGAATAAAGAATATATGGAATGAAATCCAAAAACAAAGATGCGTCGTTAATATAATTAAACAATTTAGACTTACTTTTATTGTAATGGTTATAAACCACCATCAGATGTCTGTGTTCAGTAAAAACTGCCAAGTCCTGTGTTGTAATTGAAATCTAAGTAGTCTTGTAAAACCGTTGTAGACTTTATATATCATATCTCTATATCTTAATAGTCTGACTCATGAAAGGTGGCACCAGAAAAAAACGGCAATGTAAAAAATTGATGTAGGTAAACAATGTATTCAATATAAAAATCAAATTAATACTTTTAAAAAAACTGAACAGTATTGTTAAAAAATAAGTATCAAGTTGTTTTTTTTCTATGATTTACAGTGATCGCTTGTCGCTCTTTTCTGGTGCCACCTTTCATGAGTCAGACTCCAGACAATATGTAAAACGCTTAAAGCCTTTAAAGATTCCAAAGGTAAGAACGAAGTTTGTAAACCTAATGATCATTGGCCCAATTTGTAAAAAATACGAACCTACGACAAGGAAAATACGAATTTCACAGCCATAAGTCTTGCCTAGCAAATGGAGGATTTCTTTGCCGATTGTCTTATTAATGCAATTTCCTTAAGTGGATGCCATATTAGAACAGTTTTCCGTCTCCTTTCAACTGAAATGGTATCCGCTGCAAAGGATAGGAATTTAACAACTAAATGTTTGTTTTTGTTCTGGCAATTAGGGGTCTGAAAGTGCCGCGTAATTTTGCTTAAGATGGTATGAAAAATGATATTGGATTGGTGATTAAGGATCTTCCGGCCAATAGATGCCAACGGTATTGGCTCTAGCATTTAATCAGTATAGCCAATGCAAAAACCACCTTTGATTTCAGGAGTAGGATCGAATACCTAAAAGAATATTTCTTTACCAACCATGGAAACGTCAAAGAACTAGGTACTAATTTTAAAGTAGAATAAGCATGGATGTTTGTATCATTGTTCCACTGATTTTAAACGCAAAACATTTGCAGGAACAATTAAAACAATTGAAAATTATAGGTTTATAAAAAAAACTTATTAAACTGTTAACTAACGGTTTTTAAATACCGTGCTAAACGACGTTTAAGTCGTTTAGCACTAGTTCGCTATTTAAAAAGAATCATTTTAAAAGTCCACACAGAATATGTACGAAAATAAAACATTAGAAAAAATCGGAAAACCACCTGTTAAATTAGATTTGGATTCACTAAATCTGGCAACATCTGATTTTCGCCGTCGGTCAAAAGATCCATGTCGCACTGTGTTAATTTTTTGGTATACCAAAAAAATAAATACTTATTTTATTTTAAGGGAACGTACGGTGTTTATAAATGTGCACTAGATTTAAAATTATTTAATTGGCAATTTTCTTTTAACACGCTTTTATTGCCTTCTTAATCTTTTTTCATCTGGTATATTTAAAATATAATTTTCTATACTAAAGTATTGATTTATGATGGTTTACGAGTAAATCTTAATTTCTTGTATCTGAATTACTCGTATTAAATGATCCGTGCCGTACGAATAACATTGTTAATACAAAATTCATATCTTAAATAATCTCATATTGCTCTGTATCTAAATTGCGAACTCCAAGGTAACGAAGATAAGGATTTTGTATACGGGGTTACAGGTGAATTCGACCTAGACCCGTTAAGGGCGAGTAGTACCCATCTTTTCTGAGATATTTCACTATGGGACACCGTATCCCAAACCTAAGCGTTTTCAAGAAAATCGAAAAATCAAAAATAATAATAATAATAAGACACTAACTCCAAAATATCGTAATTAATAGCAAAAAATCGGCAATTTTTATTTAAAAATTTCAATGTCGATTTTCTTAAAAACGCTTAGGTTTGGGGTAGGGTGTTCAAAAGTGAAATATGTCAGGAAAGATGGGTACTACACGCCCTTAATGGATCTAGGTCGACTTAACCTGTAACCCTGTATTATTACATTAACTTTCAGTGAATAGTACTTGCAATACTTGAGAAATTCATGGTTTATAAACAAAACAAGGCATTTAAGGCTCCGAATTCATATGAATTCGATAAATCATAAAAGCTAAGTTTTAAAAGGGAACAGATGACTACGATACATGACATTAAAAACATTTATCATATTACACACAAAGGTAGTGTAACAACTAATTGGTCAACGCGAAAAAGTTGGATTTGTAGATTGCTAATATGACAAAAGAAATTCAAACGATTAATCAACAGAACGTTATTCAAAAAACAATGTTACAGCAGATCGTTTGTTCGACCAACCGACTCATTACGTAACCAATACCTACCAAAGTTTGTCATAAAAACAAACTGCTTAACTTAGATTGGCAAGTTTGGACCAATCGGACGGAAGTTACTGACCGTCTTGGTGGTTCCTTTATGCACAAGAGACTGTGGCAATGCAGTCATATGTACATATGTGGAGGTTCTGGAACCAATTAACGAAGTTGCAGGTGATGTAGTGGTTATAGTTTAACTACGTGGATTATTGGAGCGAATGCTGGAATATCTTTCTGTTGTAAATGTGTTGATATGGTGTATGTCAAAAAGTTTCTGTGTTTTTATTTTTATATAGTTACCTACAGATACAACCTCATACTTCAGGCCTGGCCTTTGCCCAAGAGATGTTTACAGGCTAACTATACTTTTTTTATATAAAGAGAAGGTATTAAAGTTTGAACATGAGTTAGTTTTCAACATAGATGAGTTAAAATTGTAGCAAATCTTATCAGCCTTCATTTTGTAGAAGGCCTAATGTCACAAGCATAGTTTCCGATAATTAAGCGAAAAAAAAAAAAACCTCCCCCGGCTCAAGGAGTACGGGCTGGGACTTTTGACATGTTGACCTCCTTATTAGTCTAAACAAAGTTAAGAAGTTAATAACCATGTTCCTTTAAATTCCCTCTACAAGGTTTACCGATAGTTATTTGACTGACCTATAGGTATTATTTAGAAAATACTTTGTCTTCCTACATTCTTGAATCGAAAAAAACATCAGAACAAAGTTTTGTTATGGATCATAACACAAGATGTTAATTTGGCGCTTGTAGGTTTCGTTTAAATAATTTCATATCGTTCGCTAAATGTACTTGATTTTCTGTACGATATAGTTAATTCAAAAGTATAGAAAACTGCGATTTCGAATAGTGCTAACGGTGTTCATGGGAGGTAAAACTTAGCATTACACTGGTTTTAGTGAAAAGTGTTCCCCAAGTGTAAAGTTAGGTATACACTTTTGGAAAAACGATTTTATAAAATCCATTATAATTATAACTGTATTAAATTACCTAAAACATTTATTTTTTGGAAGAGAAATTCTTTTCTTTTAAAACCATGACAATTGGTGTGTTCTCAACGCATTTTTGTTGAAAATTAAGTCTTGCTTAGCTAACATTTAATTGCTACTGAAAAATTAACTTGAATACTCAGATATACTTTTACGAAATATTCCAAGAACGTCTCTAACAGAAAATAGCAAACAATATTTAGAATAAAATAAAACACACTTACTTATAGGCACGTACCACCGTGCACGAGGAGCTAAGGAATGAACCGATTTCGCCATCTTGGCGTTCACCCCACTATTACCGCCTAGTGGTGCCAGTAACATGAATTTACGTTAACAAATTTGTATGCAACTTATCATGGAAAAGGATAAGGTATATATTATGTATACATAAATTGAATTCCGGTATATTTGATATAAAGGTGGTACCGTACATGCTACGGCTGTGAAATTATGACAAACAATCATCATGCTCGTTTGAATAAGATTGAGCAAGAAAAAATCCGTATTTGACGAAAACACTTTTTTTTATTTGGATTTTGATCAAACATGTTTTTTTTAAATCGAGTTAACTTCACCTAAATGCTTATCACTTTGTTTTGTTGTCATATTAATGCTTTTTACTCTATGCTAGAGTGAGATCTGTGTAGCATTAGCCTTATGGAGCAGTTTTAAAACTTATCGAGACATTTATGAAAAAAACTTTTTTTCACCTGACAAACCTTTCCGAGCAGCGTGATTTATGTGTGATAATGGAAACTCGCGTTTTACTCTTTTTTACAACCTGTAAGTGTAGTCCTGTGTAAAAGGAACTATATTTAAGAGAGCTACGGAGAACTGCTTATCCAATTTGCGAAAAATCGTTGTATTTAAAACGGGCGAGAAGTTTGTACGTATTGTCCAAGCTCACAGCTATATTTCTACAGATTTTTTACACGTGTAATAATCTACGTACAACTCAAAACTCTGTCAGCCTTTACTTTTAAAAATTCTGTTTTCAGTGCATCTGTACCAAGGGGAAACTACAAATTGTGTTCTAGGTTTTCAGCTGCAAAGGAAAACTTTAAGCTACCTTGGATTAAGAACATATTTGGGATAATTTTAAATAACTTTTGACAACCTCCGCGGCGTAGTGACCAAGCACGCTAGGTTTAAACGCGTCGCCGCTCCGAGGTCTCGGGTTCCCGGTCGGGTCAATGCAGAAATCATATTGTTGCGGGTCTGGGTGTTGTGGTACCACCGTTGTGTCTGATTTCCATAGCACAAGTGCATTGGCTACTTACAATGTATGTAATTGGTGTCCAATATTTGTATTTATTTATAAACAAAACCGGTCAAACAAAATCAAATTAAAAATAGTTGGTGCACTCGAACAAAGTATAATAAATGTCGTGAAAGGTCAAAATAAAATTTGACCAAATCAAACTTATCTTCTATGTATTATTTACACAATATTTGTTATAGAAAAGCTTGTCGTGGTGTTTATTTTTTAATAGCGATCCCCCGCAAGTAAGTCCCGTCCGCTTGTGCAATGTATTGATGATCCCTAAAGCCTTCTCCAATAAATAAGCTATCCAACACAAAAATACTTTTTTCAAATCAGTCTAGTACTTCCTGAGATTAGCGCGTTCAAACAAACAAACTCTTCAGCTTTATAACATAAGTACGAGTATAGATGAGAAATTTTATTTCTTTATTATGACATGCTACTTAATATTGTGTCATTACTAGTTAGATACAGGCACATCTCGTGACAAGCTTTTATAAAATTTTTAACTGTGTAATAAATGCCTACATAGTACTAAATTGATTAGTTTAATTTATTAAAACGTTAATTTCCATCTTTTTAAGTTACTATAATAAAAGATTATTTTTTTTGTTATTATTCGAGGTGTTTTAAATAGCCAGCCCTTTGATTTGACAGTCAGATTGTGGTCGTGCAGAAAAAAATACTAGTCCAATATGGCTGATTATCCAAGATTGCGGAATCTTGGATAAGACGACCCGTCTGGTGTAGTGGTCGAGAAATCGCCTACTACGCAGCGGGTGCGGGTTCGATCCCCGCACAATACAAACATTTGTGTGCATGAACATGTCTTTTTGTATTGGTCTGGATGTTTTTTTCTCTATATATGATGTATGTATTTACAAACAAAAAGTATTTAAGTATTATATCCGTTGTCTGGCACCCATAACACAAGCTTTGAGTAGTTTACTTTGGGACTAGATGGCGATGTGTGGGAATGTCCAAAGGATATTTATTTATATTGGATTTAGAATGACATCATAAAGCTAACAATACATTGTAATTTCAGCTCAATCGGCTGAAGATATCTGGTTCAAAATTGAGTAGCAAGATTCCATCCGGACAAACACACATTGCAACTTAAATAAAAGCTTGTAATAATAATAGTACTCTTGTGAACTTTAATAGGTAATAAGTAATACAAATTTTTGTAAAACTCAAATAGACAACTTTTACAGTTTTGACTAAAGTAAAAAATAAAATATATGTATATCCCGTTAACAAACTTAGTTGGATAAAAGACTTTTACACTTTAAAAGTTGTTGTTTGTGCTTATGTAACAAATACGTACCTTTACATATAAAAGTATTTTTTATACGCCACATAATATAAATCAGACCACAAAAAAGTTATCACATTAAAAGCAGCTGTCAAAACGATTAGACCCACAGTTAGTTATGTTATACGGCGAATAATTACCAAGCATTAAGGAAAATTATTTAATGAAAAAAACATTTACCAGAGGAAAACGTTACTTGTAACTTTATCGTTATTAAATTGTATTTTGGAACGAGCCGCAAAGATATTATTTCTTGTAATTTTGTTACACAACAAAAATAAGAGAACACAGCTGTACTTACTTCATCGTGGTAAACCTCCGTTGTTTCAAGATGTTATCATTTGCTACATGTAACTGTTATTTTTGTTATCTGATAAAAATATTAGAAAAAATAGGAATCAGGTATACCTAGGTATTTTTTTATTATTACAGGTTAATGATCGCAATCCCTTGACCAGTTTAAAAGCGTGAAAAAACATCAGTTAGTTTTTATTTTTAGATCGGACTATGTTGTTTTATATTTACACCATATAATAATAAAGCAATAATCATTTATTACCTGCATATCAAAATGAAAAATTAGTTAGTAAGTAAACTTCCCGTGTTGATTTGATTGCAGTGCTCGTGTTATTGAATTGATACCAATGTTTCATAAATTGGTAGTTTTCTATTTCCAACGCCGCAAAATAAACAATTTTTGACGTTTTTATGCTTTTTCACCCACCTACAAGCAGCAGCAATATAAAATATGGCGTTTGCCGATGTTGTAACTAATCCGCCTCAGATATATTGCTGCCTCGGTGAATTTATAGGGCAAATATAAGAGATCATGGCCTTTCATTACATCAGGCCTTGCCGCAATCAAAAAAAGTCCTTGTGCGGCTTTTCTTCACATTTTAGCCTAACATATGTACAAGTTTTCTATCGAAAATAAAAAACAAAAAAGTCATCATTTAGTAACGAAAGTAGTCATACAACAGCAAATACCGACCTTCAAAACTTTGACGTATTTGCAAATTTCGCCTCGGAGATGAATGCATATACAGGGTGTTGTTTGCGTCAGCGGCGAGCGACTCAGGGGTGGCTGGACAAACGATACTGATGCCAAAAATATTTTCTTATTACGTTATAGTAAGCGAGTTAAAACTACCTACACCAGGTCGCCTCTTTGTAGCTTACTAGCTATAGCGTAGTATTTCGTAGATAGGCGCGAACTACGCGCGAAGAAGCGATTTTCCCCATTCGTTTTGCATTTTTTATAATGTTCTTTATATGATTTCTTTAACAACACTTGCAAGTAATTAATGTTATTTTTAAATAAGCATAACTCATATTATCATCCCTGAGTTGGATGTGACTGACCAAAACAACACCTGTACAAGCGCAACACGGACTCACCGCATAAATGCCTGTAGTTAAATGAGGCGTGAGGTGACTGCAGCATTAGTTATCTATTGTTTCTCAGTCGCAAGTTTGGGAAGTTATGTTTTTTGAAAATGAGGCATTTATCCCGCCTTTACCCTAATCTCTTCAAAACGACGTCAAAAAGATTTCTGTAATACTTATGTTTCAATTGTTGGTCATAATCTAAAACAAATGATTCCAGCCTAAGATCTACATCAAATAAAATGTCACCACAGATAATACCACACTAAATTCATTGCTTCCAAAGGTATATTCATTAAAATAGCAACCAAGCAACCTCAATAACCACCGATGTCACTGGCAGGCCAATCTAATTTCAGATAATTTAATTTTGAATTGCTTTTGTTTATCTCATTATCTGCTACTAAATAATTTATTAGATCGGAGTTACGGTTAAAATAATACCAGGTTAATATAGACCTCTTTTTTATATCTGTCGATTTTTGCCTATTACTATGAAACCACGCCACATAATAACATTACATTAGTGAATAGAATTACGAAAAAAACATCACGATTTTTCAAGTGGATGGGTATTACAACGGCTACTTCCCATCTGGTAAACTTCCCATTTGGTAAACCTCAAACTATACCTACGAAAAAGTTGCGTTTGGTAAACTTTATATATTTCATACATTTAGTCCCATTTCGAAAACATTTCAGAAATTATATGTGTTAAGTCTCGTTTGGTAAACTTTCTGTTGGAATGGGTACATTCAAGTAAAAAATAAAACATGAAAGTAAACATTGTCACATATATCTATTTTTATTTTTAATCACAGGTTGTACCAGTCGGATTATTAGTATGTATTATACATATTGATATTTACATAAAAAGTGGCGCGTACAAATGACTTTACCTAAATTTTAAGTTCTTTTGCTTATTTCACACTAAAACATAATATATTGTATCAATTTTACTACACAAAATAAAGTAATATAACTTTTTTTTTATAAAATCACAGTTCGATTTGACTTTTTCAAAGACAAGCTCTTAAAATTTTTTACAATGAAATTTTTATTTTTTCAACACGATATCATCTCCAAATTCAACTGAACTGACAAAAGTCGATGCAAACTGATGGCAGTTCACACCAAAAAAATAATTAAATTAAGGCATCTATATGCAAAATTAACTATAAACAATAATCACAGATTTGGTATATTAACTGACTAAAGTCGATGCAAACTGATGGGCGTTCACATCATAAAAAATATATAATATAAGATGTCTATATGCAAAATCAACTATAAAATATAAACAATAATCACAGATTTGGTATGTTAACTGACAAAGGTCGATGCAAACTGATGGCAGTTCACACCATAATAAAAATATAATAAAAGACATCTACATGCAAAATCAACTATAACTATAAAATATAAACAATAATCACAGATTTGGTATATAAACATTAAAAAAAACTTAGTAAAACACCACATAGTTCAAAACAATCACTTCATAGTCAATCATAAAATTATAATGTGATACAAGCAATTCTTGATAATTGTAAATATAAATTATAATATATAAATATATCCTGTCCAAAGGATATATTTATATATTAATCAAACAGTTGATTAATTTTATTCACAGATATTATTTTAAAAGTTATGAAAAGATTGTTTACATAATTGGACTAGCAAATAAAAACGGACTCAATACTTTGAAACTTTTAAAAAACCTATATCCAATTTCAATTTTATTTGACACTGACTGTACCGTACGAAAACAATAAAAGTAGAATAGTTTACTAAATGGGATTAAATGTATGAAGTAACGAAATGTTTACCAAACGCAACTTTTTGGTAGGTACAATTTGAGGTTTACCAAATGGGAAAGTTACCAAATGGGAAGTAGCCATTACAACATGCGAGTACAAACTTTTAAATTTATATGATTTAAATTTTGAACTTAATTTTTAAATTAAAATAAATATATATATTTTTTATATTGGACACCAATCATATACATTGCTCTGATCCCAAAGTAAGTAGCTAATGCACTCGTGTTATGGAAATCAGACACAACGGTGGTACCACAACACCCAACCCCGAGACAATATAGAAAATTATGATTTCTTTATTGACCCGACCGGGAATCAAGCCCGGGACCTCGGAGCGGCAACGCCTTGAAACCCAGAGTGCTAGCTACACCACGGAGGTCGTCAAATTGACTATCTAGATTTGTCTAGTCTCTCTTTATTTTGTAGGGTAATTAAAACAATATTTCAAAAGTGCTACTTTCTTATACACAATTTATGTTCTTTGCAAAAGTGACAGATAATAATGAAATGCTATTTTTGGACTCTTGCTAACACAGTTTCAAACGCAAATTGTACTCATTTTTAGGGTAAAGGAAAAATCACTTGTTCTATTTTTGCCGACAAAGTGTCAAAATATTTTTTGCAAACGTATATCCAGAATGTGCAACAAGCATTATTCTATGCCAAGCTGTTTATACCTTGCGTCTGTCATGTCCGTGATAATATTTTTATTTTATATCACGTATGTTTCAAATTGCTTTGAAAATGCACGCAAAAGATGAATTTGCCGGGTGAGCAACTGATAGTTTCTAATGATAGAATAATCGCACTACAGCTGCCGTTGTGAAATATTCCTAACTACAATTTTAGGGTTCCGTAGCCGAATGGCAAAAAATGGAGCCGTTATAGTTTCGTCAAGTCTGCCCGTCTGTCCGTCCGTATGTCACAGCCACTTTATTCTGAAACTATTAGTATTACACAGTTGAAACTTAGTAAGTACATACTAAAAATAAAAAATAAAAATTTTTCGCATTAAAATCACCAATGCCTTTCTTATGCTCTAGATTATATGTGTGCCAAGTTGATTTAAACCGATTTATTAGTTTTAGCGTGAAAGCGCGACAGACAGACAGAGTTACTTCCTCGTTTAAATATTAAGTAAGGATGTATATTGCATTAACAGTATATAGTAAATGTATTAATTTACAGAGCTAGTTCATCTAACAAACTATAAAATATTTCGTCCATTGAGAGTTTCTTGGGTTAAATTAGTATTATGCAAGGAAAATAAAAGAACTTTAAAAAATATCGCTTCCCCTGATTGTTTGTATTTTAGGGCAAAAAATGCAAGTCCACCATCTAACCCTCCAATTGAACTAAGTCCAAGATTAAGTGTAACCTCACATTATTTAAATTTACCGTTAGGAGCGTCTGTTTTCCCTTGGACGAGAAAAGTAAATGTCACCCTGAGATTGCCATGACAAATGTCTGCCTCAGGAAACATGAGCGGAGTTTTGAAATTGATAAATTCAGTTTCGTGTTTTGGATTTTCGAAATTTGCAGACAATGCTAACAAGTTTGCTAGTATCTTTTGAGAATGATAGGAATAGATTATTTGTCAATGTTAATTATTTCGGATGTCCATACATAAAAACAAACAAACGGCGCTGCTTCCGTGCGACTGCCGCGCACCGCTGCTGCCATTTATGTATGATATTATCAGCAGCGCGACTGTCGCGTGACCGTCGCGCTGCTTAAGTCACCTGAATGTGAAAGCACTCTTAGGGTTGAAAACAATAAAATCCTGGAAAAAATAATTCAAATAAAGTTTTCAAAGTCATTCCGAATAAAGTATTGGACAGATAACGCTAATGGGAACTTATTCAAACAGATTGTAAACTAGAACATGTCAGCTAACCGACAGTCTTTGTGCAAGGCACTTATGTAGGTACTTGAATATAACTTACAAAAGGTTTTAAAAAAATCTATGGGTTTTTTCTCTCTATGTCGTACTCATTTATCTGTTTTCAGCTTATAATTTATTTTTTTCTTTAATATTCTCGATGGCGTTCACGAGTTTCTATCGAGAGCCAGGAGTTACACTTCAACAGGGTTTCCTTCCATTTTTACTTGTTTTTATACGAACTCTTCCTGGCCGCCTTTCTCACTATTATTCGGAAAACAGACGAAAGAACTTTATTGTTCTGTTGTGAAAAAAAAACAAGAAAACGTTCGGTATTTTGCGAAAGGGGACGAAAAATGGGCTTGACTCTAGAGCTAATACTAGAAATCCTAAAATACCTCCATTGAAATCCTAAAATAAAATAAAAATTCTGTGCGTCCTGTGAAAACTGATACATCTCGAAAATGACAACTTTACAAAAGAGTACTTTTTGTGTTTAAAAAATCATAAAACTTGATAGGATAATTATTTTACAAAAGTAGTCCCTTTTTTGGATTAGTGCCGTATTGTTTACAATCGTCTAAGTTCCTGCTCAAATGGCATTAAATTTGGACAAGATATTTAAAAAAAACTGTTAGTTGTATCAAAGCACACCAAATTAATTATCGTGTATAATGATTCTAAATGAGTTGTATCACTTTACACTATGTGTGAAGCTTTGGTGAAAGGTGATATTGGTGCATTGTCAGGTACTTTTATACGAAACTAAATCAACTTATGTTCAATGGTATCCAACAAATGAGTAATATTTTTTAGTCAGCAGAAGCACTGAAAACACTAAACTAGATAAAGCTGTGTTTTTTTTTCTTTATATCATTTTACACGAAAATTACGCTCGCGTAAAAATGTGTTTTTTGATATGAGTTGACTTATATCTGGACTCATATTTGTGTAATATGATATAAGAAACAGTTCAAAGACAAGAAATAAAAATAAAGTAATAAAAAGAAAACTTAGTATGCATCTCCTTAAATTAATTTAAATTTAAGTTAAACTTTAATATTTTAATCTAATATTAGTAACCATGAAATGAAATAATAATAAATGAATATTGTAGAAAAGGGATCAATCAACGACATAAATCATCAGTAAAATTATTAAGATTTTCATTCCTGTTTTCCTCGGTTGAATAATCGCAGTCGTTATTATCATTGCTACAGGTTCTTCTGCAGGAACTATCAGAAGTTGAAATGCTTTTAGGTGATTTTCCTCTTGATCGCAAACCGATCATCATCATCACCATCATTATCAGCCAAAGGACGTCCACTGCTGAACATAGGCCTCCTTCAAGGCTTTCCACAACGACCGATCACTAGCGGTCTTCATTCAGTTTGATCCTGTGATCTTTACAAGGTCGTCTGTCCATCTTGTTGATGGACGTCCTACGCTGTGTCTTTGGTCGAAAGGTCTCCAATCTAGAACTATCCTGCTCCAACGGCCATCAGTTCTTCGCGCTATGTGCCCTGCCCATTGCCACTCGAGCTTACTGATTCTCAAGGCTATGTCCGTTACCTTAGTTTTTCTACGTATCTCCTCATTTTTGAATCGATCCCGTAGAGAGAATAGCCCTTTCCATCGCTCGTTGTGTGATTTTGAGCTTCTATATAAGTCCCATAGTTAGGGACTATGTTTCGGATCCGTATGTCATCACTGGTAACACTTACTGGTTGAAGGCATTCGTCTTCAGACACTGGTGTAGATGAGATGAGAAGACACTCTTGCGAAATTTCTCGAACGCTGCCCATCCGAGTTGGATTCGTCGATTGACCTCTTTCTCGAAGTTGGATCACTTGTCGCATGTAGACGTACTCGTCGACAACTTCGAGAATTGAGTTCCCATTGGATACTGGAGTGGGTACAACAAGGGAACTCGACATAATTTTCGTCTTCTCCTTGTAATTTTAAGACCCACTTGTTGGGAGACTCGGTCAAGGTCTTCGAGCATAGTGCCAAGATCGTCCAGCGTCCTTGTCACAACGACTATATCATCGGCAAATTGGCAAATGTGATGTATTCGCCACTAACATTGATGACGATTCCTTCCCATTCCATAAGTTTGAAGGCGTCTTCTAATGCCGCAATACAGATACATTTATAGAATCATAAGAACTGTCACTGATATATTCATCAGAACCAGGTTTATAATCATCACGACTAGAAGAACCGAAATCACCATCAGTAATCAGTTTAAGAAGGACCCTGCTATAATATTTCCTTGCCATTAGACATACTGGTGTCCCTATTCATTATTTTGACGGAAAAGAAGAAATGTTTTCATCCAGGCCACGGATACATCATCTTTTTCAGTCTCATTATTTATATTTAACATGTCTAACATGCATTTTGCAGGGCAAGAACGACGCTGCAACAAATATAGTTTCATTGTAGACCATCATAAGACATAAATAAGAAAAGAAAACAATAACATTAAAAAATAACACTAATAAATAGAAGATTTTAAACTTTCACGGTTCATTACAATTAGTATTATGTAGACTTGACGGGTCGAAACGCGATTTATAAATATGAGTACTGAGACTGCACCGACCACGGCCGGTGCAGTCCAGCCGAAACGTCGAAGAGTGAGTACCAAATGCTCATATTTATAAATCTAGTTTCAGCCCGTCAAGTCTACCTTATACTAATATGAATAAATAGATTCGTGTATTTTGATGTAACTAGAGTAAATATTTAGTGTAAATTGATATTAGTCCCTGCTATTACGAATGCGCGAAAAATATAAGAATTTTGTGTAAAGTGATACATCTAATACGTACGTTGTTCCCCATGTTGGGCTGCAGCGACGGCGCGCGCGGGCACCTTATCTAGCAGTATGTGCGGCACTGACCCCGCACGGACGCCAGCGCCCCCGCTGTAACGTCTCCGGCGCCCCGCACAATACCCGCGTTCGGAAGATGTAACACTTTTCACAAATTTTGGATTTAAACCGTTGTAATTTTCTCGTGATTATTGATATAACTTTACTTGTATCAAATCACACAGTAAATATTAGTTTCCCATGATTGCGAGCAAAGAGACAACTTTAGTTGTATGGATGCAGTGTAAGAATTTACTTTGTGTCAATTGATATAACTAAACATGTATCAGATGAAACCGTATTAAAGGGTAATAAATATAATGTGAATAATGATGACTTGAGATACATCTTTAGACACAAGTATTTATTTCATAACTTGAATATTGTGAATGATACATGTCAACAAGTATTTATTTACACAGAAATATTGATCTAAACTCGCCATATTGTCTAAGATGTACCATACGATCTCGGAAATTAATAGACGTATCAAAATGTTAATAAGACATAAAAATAGAGTATTTTTTACTGATGAAGGTGCAAAATTAATATCAAATTCGATATAAGTTGACTTATATCACTTTTCACAGGACACACAGTTCTTATTAAAGAGAGACTTTTCTAACGTCAGATAAGGAATATTCGTGGAATAATATACAAAACGCCTAACTTGAAAAGTCACCTATTTGTCAGCAATCATTTACGTAAATGACATTTTAATATCGGCCGTTGTATAATTATTTTGTTTGATAAGTCTTAGTTGACGTTGTAAAAATGGACCCTAAATAAGTTAAGATCCTTTACACACTGCTACTTTTAGCAGCGGTACAGCCACGATGCTAACGTTAGCATAGATGCAGTCGCAAAATGTTAACCTTTACACACTGCGCTACTTTTAGCATCGATACAGTCGCGATGATAACGAGCGTTAGCATCGATACAGTTGCGATGCAGAAGCTGGAAATTGACAAATTATGTACTGAATATGGGCGACTGCATCGATGCTAAATTAAATCTGTTCATTGAGTGATTCGCAATGTTGAAATGTGTTTTTAAAACGTGCGACTGCACCGATGCTAAAAGTCGCATTGGTAAGGGGTCTAAGATGACCGATTTTCAAATGCTGCTGATAAACACCTTTAGGCGTATTGTAATTTGTTCGACGCGTATTTACTTATCTGACGTTGCAAAAAGGCCTTAGTCATAAACTATTTATATAGAGTTGAGTGTAAAAAGTTTGCCTTATTATATACCACGCCTATTGCCTGTGTGTCATTTGGACCGGGAAAGCAAATCCTTGCCAAATACAAAAAATGAAGATACATAGTCAGCCAAAAGATGACCACTGCTGAACTTAATTGTTTTCTGAAGTGATAAATTGTTAGAGGTACGCATTCATTAAACTTTTTTAAGATCCTTAATACATCTTACAATGGTTTTTATAGAAGAGCCTCATGATGATAAGGTAAGCTAAAAAATAACTCTTTATTGTACATCACATACGTCAGTTACAAATTCTTAACAATTTCATAAAAAAACGAGTGTTATTTTTACAAGATGTTTAAGCACTGAGTTCATCCCAGCAAATTGTTTCTAACATCCTAAGGGGTTCGATTAAAGGGAACGATTTGCCTTACAAGCCATTATTGAAAACATTGTTGTCCGTTGCAGTTGCTTTGAAATAAACTATCATATTAAGTAGGTTATGTTTTTTTAGTTGAGATAACGACTAGAATCTTATTTATTTGGTCTAGGTGGGTACCTACCTAATCCATTCTATGTTTTTTTTAGTCAGTAGATTATATTGCTTTTAATAAACATGGTTACATGAAATTTCATTGCAAGTTGATGACAACGGTTGACTTATTCCTTTTGTGGTGGTAATTTTACATTCCATTGGGTGACTACGTGAAGGTTAAATGCTTTTATTAAAAGTCCTTTAAGTGCTTTATTTTTAGGTCGGGCGTCGCAGCGCCCCGCTAGTCGCTGGTGTAGCCGAGCCCAGTCAATGAGGCACGAACAAAGGTGTTTGCTCGAAAAAGTGTTTGCGAATTACATAATCGAAAGAAAATTTTAATGGACGTTACATACAACGTAACGACGTAAACAATGAGAGAACCTTACAATATAATACTTACTCAATTCGTTTTAATATTATTCCAACCTTGATTTTGGATTTGAAAAAAACTGAAATCTGCAAACTTTTGTATTAGCTTGAATTCTCAAAATTTGATGACATTGGTAGTACACTTTGTTATTTACAATCCAGAAAAGAAATGAACTAAGACATGCAACAATAAACTAATTTTTTCTTGTTTGTTATAATTAAGGAAAATTACTTTCTATAAAAAAAAAACAATAAACTTTAAAATAATTATAATCGACTATATCGGGACCAAATTACTTTGTAAATACGGTATTAGGAGTTGATATTATTATTCATAGCAATAGTTTCAATTTTCCTTAAATGATAATACAAGCAATGAAAAAAAATACCGAATAATTACCATTAACTGTTAATTTTATTTGCAATTTTTTAGTGAATACAAGAGGGGCTGCACCTTTTGACTCAGACTTTTAATAAAATTTAAATTACCTTTCATAAATTTTGTCATTAAAATTACTGAACTCCTGAGCGTTAAGGAGTTCCACCAGCAGCTCAGCTCCACACAATGTTGACTATTAGACGCAACAACAATTAGGATTCTAGAACAAAAACACTAAACGTACCCTTCAAATTCGAGGTTATCCCCCGAATGCACCAAGATCCCATCATCAAAACCCTACTTGGCAACAATGGGACCAACTAGAAAGTATAACCTCTGGATAGGCGAAAACATTCCTCCTTTTTTAAAGTTGGTTAAAAGTTTTTCTCACGCTTATTTAGGTACAAAATCTTGATTTCGTGTAATGAAGATTGGTTATTGACAATCTTTTCTTTAAGTTACCGGTAGGTTGAAACATAATATATTGGTAGAGGAAACAAAACCCTTAAGACTAAATTTATCATTTTTAAATAAGATAAATGAAACTCTACATTAATCCAATCGGCAATGTCTATTAAAACCAATAGATTTGTTCTCATCGTTTTTTTTTCAAAAGATTGTTAAGTATTTTCCCGGATTTTCTCCTGTCTTTATTGCTCCTGCATTAGTGTAACACGTGTGCGCAATTTGGTAACCATTACCAAGCTGTGGGGGGTAGTTTCTACCCCCATTTACCGCTAAATATTCGCGTTCCACTTTACGAACCAATTTTAGATTTTAACTCAATTTTCTAAACTAAATTGCAGTTCGGCTGTTAATAAGTATATGATGCATTGATTTACGAGACCGCAGCAATTCTGGTCTTCAGATAACGTGATATTATGTGTTGCTTTGTTATTTTTACCCGTCTTCAACAAAGGAGGAGGTTATCAATTTGACTGTATGTCACCTCATATCATTCATTTTAAGACCGATTTGGGTTTTTTTTTTTGCTTACTTAGAGTTCATACTATTCTAGTTGTTCTCATAACAATGAGAACAACTAGAATAGTATGAACTCTATGATCCTAACTAGGCAACAGCCTAGTTAGGATCTAATGATGGGATCTTGGTGCAATAGGGGAAAACCCCAAAATTTTAAAGGCACGTTTAATAATGTTGTACTAAAATCTTAATGTTGACGTGTTGTTACGTATGTTAGTCAATATTGTGTAGAGCTGAGCCGATGGTGGAACTCCTTAACGCTTAAGAGTTCAGTGATTATAATGACAAAAAAATATTTTTAGAGATTGAGCACATTTTCTACAACAGCAAATATAACTTTGTCGTTCATTTAAATACTATAAAAAACAAAAGTTATTTGCTATCAACAAAATATTGTGATATTTTGGCTAAGTGGATCCTTAATTCAGTGAAAGTGAGCATGGAACCCTCATTGCGATATTCCGACTCGCACTTAGCCGGTTTGTTGTACTTCAAGTCTTTGCAATAAATCGCTTTCCTCGCATTTCGGACTTTTACTGACGGTGACGTTGCATCGCGCCTATCCGCCCGTACTTCGAGCAACATTGACTACATTATATAATAATTATATAATTATTATTTCCCCAGTACAAGCCAAGAATTACTTACATATGAATATAACCTTTGATACTAATATTTTTGCTCTGTCCATAAAAACCATACCATCAGATACATTCATAGATTTATATGTACCTGTACTAGATACGTTGTTATAATTACTAAGAATGCACAAACACGACAACGGCTTGAAAGATGCTCCATCTGGCCTCAATTCTACGTATCACAAAGTTTCCTCCGAAAAGCTTGTCTTGTGTACCTTGAAGGTCGTTGGGTATATTTTAATCATGAAAGTCATGTATGCTGCTCAGATTGATGGTGATCCTGCTAAATAAACTCTACTTTTAGCTACAGTTGGGTTAAACCTGACATATTCAAATACCGTTTTCCCTTGTCGTATGGTAATTCGGATCTGGTAACACTGGTTGCATTACTCTTATTGCATACTCACATGCTCCTGTCCATAAAAATGCGACGTAGTCAAAAACTCATTTACCCACAGAGCACAGAATTATGTAGGCTCATACGGGGCAATATCGACAATAAATTACATTGTCTTCATGAATATTTCATCAGGGTGCTTCAGCTGCTGATATTTATCTGGGAATTAAACGTGACTCTGGCGTAAAACAAATTCCTGAAACACTCGTTCAAACCACAAAACCGGTTTTAGAAGCTTAAAACAAAGTCGGAGACGCAAATAAGCTTATTTATTTAGCACCAAAAATATACATTGTGCTTACAATTTCTTAGGAACTTCGATTTAATAACGGCTATGATTAAACGGTCCATCTATATCTAAATCTAAGTTATACCTTTTTTTACTACAAATAGCTACCTACAAGCAATTATAAAAAGAGATTATTAATTTATTTTTCAAAGGTTTTTTTTTCATTAAGGATTGCAATGAGAGGATGTAATCTGCCGGACAAAATGCAGTACCAGTAGAAGGTGTGTGTGGTCGAGGTCTTTCGTGCCTAATCACTTTTTAACAAAAATCGCTTGCACACACGACAAAAACGCAGAAAATGGCCGACACTTCATACAAAAGACGATGTGAGCTCCAATAGGAAGTGGTTAGGAGCAAGAGACATCAACCGAACAGCAACGTTTGTGTTTGCAACCGTGCGACAAGAAATGTGTCTTTTTTGTAAATATTATTAGAAACAATCACTCAAATAAAGAAAATAAAACTTCACTTGCACTTATTTACGGTTTATTCAGGAGAGCTAAATAAAGAGTAGCCAAAACCTTAGGTAGTATAAAAAAAGGTTTTATTACTTTCGCCAACATAAAAATATAATGCAACTTTGTGAAAGCACCAAAAATATTTCTCAATGCCCTTTTTCAATTTGCAAAAAGTTTGCTACAAGCTCACTTGTCCTCGGATATCGTTTTACACGGTTTCACTATTGTCTGAGAGACTATTAGATTATCTCACAAACGATTTGTTAGGGTACAATTAGATTTACCGAAAATCCCTGAAGATATTTCTTTGTTGCGAGGAACTTGGCTTCTGTCTTGGGAACGCGAAGGCATGTGAGTCAGCTCTAATAACGAGGAATTTGGTCAAACAATCATCGTAACACAATTCAATTTTGTTAAGTTGATATGTGCCCTCTGAGAATACCGTATTTCCGACCTATTCAAGACCCAATCATTAACATTATCAAGTAATAAACAAAAACCTTCTATGCAAGTCTAATCGATTGTTAACAGGAAACATGTAGTGATGTTACATATTCTTAGATATTCATTTATGTCATATCCATTTTAAAATATTTATAAATTTTGTTGTAACTTGTAAATGAATCGTGTTGCTTAATTAAGACTTTATCAATGTTCACGCATTAATGCTTCAATATTTAAGTTTCGTTTATCACGCAAAATATCATTAACGTACTATGATGTTCATAATAAATTCATAAATACGTAAATATAGCAAGCAATCACATTTACAGTTTAAATGTTATATTGTGTTTAGGATTTTCACATAAACTGACGTTAATTAAATCATCTATCTATTGACTTCTTTTTATAGGCTTTTTTTTTAAATCACTCCTATCAAGCAAAGTCGGCAAAAGTAACATTAAATATTAAACGCAAATAAATATGTTGTCATAATTAACCATTTTACTCCGTGTGGATTTTATCCGATTTTTAATTAGAAAATTATAAATTTCACACGTAATTTTGTTGTGTGTAGTGATTCAAAAATAGGGCCCGAGTAAAAATTGCGAGTCAAAACTAACTGGAAGTAATTTAAAGGTGTCAATAGCAGATTCCATCAGAAAAGTCGAGCTTGTCAGGAAGAAATATTTTGAAATCAGAGACGAGAAAGGGTGAAAAGAAAACGGGTGTACTTAGATATGAAAAAAAACTTTGGACATTATGAATGAAGTTTAAAACAACAACACTGAAATGCTGATGGGTAAAGATCGAATTATGTATTTTTTTAAAGATTTGGTTGTATTGCGTTCACACTACCTGGGAATAAAATTAATCAACAATATCGATGTCGAATACCTCTGCTAGTTTGAGACGGGGAATTAGTTAGCGAAACTAGAATGATTTATACGTACGTCATACGCACCTGAAGGCCTCTTCCTTGGTTTACCACAGCGACCGATCACAATTGGTCTGCATCCTGTTTGGGCCTGCGATCTTCACATGGTCGTCAGTCCATGTTGTCGGTGGAAGTCCTACGCCACATCTTTGGCCGAAGAGTCTCCAATTTAGAACTTCTATATTTGCGAATAATACGTACTACGAGTATTTACTATAACTATTATTGTTCTTGGACTAACTTAATCTGTTGTTGGACAATTGTAAACAGGCATAGCTTAATCTCACTAAGGCCCAGTTCCGTGTTTGATAGTAATACTCTAATGTCGTTGCTAGCAAATAAATATTTTATGATTGTGTGTGTTTTGATTTAAAAATATGTTTTTTTTTAAATAAATACAATCGTAAATATTTGACCACTAATAACGACATTTAACCATTTCTATTAATGAGGAAATTAGACCTCAGTAATGATGGTTAAGAATCTTTGTACTTATGATAAGTATGTTTCTAATACTATTTAAAAAAATGAAAAAACGAAATGAGCAGTTTATTTTAAAGTGATAAGAGACAATCGTTCATAATTTTATTACTAATTACCATTACTCAAAGAATAAAAACTTTAGTGAGTGTTTTGCATCTTCAAAGTGACTTAAAACAAGTCAGAAAATTTTAATATTAATGTTAGTAGAGCTATGATCAATTAAGTAGACTTATTTTAATGACCACTGCGCTTAAAAAACTATTAAGTTAGTAAGGTGACTTAAAAATAAAATGGATGTTAAACTTAAATAACAATCTTTTTTATAAAGTACCCACTTCTAAAGCAAACTAAGTCGTTTGTCTGAGCAGTCGACTCTACATTAAGCGTGTACGTTTGAATTTATAGCCTCTAGAACTCTAGAACCTTTCTGCACATTTTCTGAAAATTACAAAGTGAGCTCCTGACAAGCTGGAAGCATTGAGTTTGTATGTGAAGTCAAGGTATCAGATATCGGGTCATGAATATATAACGGCAAAAGGAGGGTGCTATATTTATAATAGGTATGGCATTCAGGCATACTTAGAAGGAAAAAAATAACATGAGCGCACCTTTATTAGCACTAGCGTTTCTACTATGGCAGTTTTTCCGGCCCCGTCCCGCCCCAGCCCCGGCCCCGTCGAACGGGATAAAAAAGTATCCTATGCCCTTCTCCTGGTTCTAAGCTATCACTCCACTAATTTTCAGCCAAATTGGTTCAGCCATTCTTGAGCTATAAATAGTATAACTAACACGACTTTATTTTATATATAAATATTAAAAAGTTTCTGTCGTCTTTCAAGGGACACAAGGTACAAGCAATTTTGGCTCTTAAGTGTTAAGGCAGCATAGACATCGACTGTACAATAAAAACATTGTACTTACTACATACTCCTAGGTTTTTCTGATTAGAAATTCTTAGTTTCTCTTCCGGACTTTCAAAGTTGGCGGCGATTAACCCATATGCCTTGGAAAGCACGTAAAGTTGTTGGTCCTGCGCCTGATCTCTCGCCGGCCGTTTCAGATTGCTGTCCCACCGGGCTAGGAGCGTGAAAGGAATAAAGAGTGCACCTGTGTTTGCACTCTCACTTATATTACACTTGGCTATACGTTGAAACAGGCCACCGTACCGTAGTTGAAATCGGCTAAGGGCAATTATAACAGAATATTTTTTAGAAACGTATAGCGAGCATGACATGGGTTTCGTTTTGCCTCTGTAAAACATCGTAAACTGGATATTTCGTAAAAGAATACCTCGATAATGGGTTCACAAAATGCCACAGAGTTAATGCAAATGGGTTTAGTCTCAAAGGGATTGAACTTAAGGCTGGGCTACAATGCAGGAAAAAAAACATAAACTTTTTAAGCAGGCAAAAGGCGTCTTACTAGTATGTGAACGTCATTCATGGTGAAGTACCTTAGACTCCTTACAGACTACGACTTTTAGCATCGATGCAGTCGCGCGTTTTGAAAACGCGTTTCAGCATCGTGACTCAAGCAATGTACAGATTTATCGATCATCGATAATAATGCGTGTTAGTATCGATGCAGTTGCCAATATACAGTACATAATTTGTCAATATCATAGCATCGCGACTTCATAGATGCTAACGCGTGTTTGCATCGTGAGTGCATCGATGCTTAAAGTAGCGCAGTATTTAAAAGTTGACAGTGTACGACTGCATTGATGCTAAAAGTTGCAGTGTGTAAGGGGTCTTATTTTTAGTTAGTTCCGTTATCGCGCTTCTATCATAATATTCGGCGAAACATTTTGTATTCGCTCAACCTTAACCATACGTGCACGGGTTCGTGTTAAACAAACACTGATTATACTGATCATACTCTCTATCTGCATCCCCAAGCGTTTAACTCGTAGATAATGAAGACATGAAGTCCACCAATAGTGCAACTTATAGTGAAATAAAATTTAAATAAATAAACAAACACAATGGAATAGCAAAATATGCTTAAACTTTCTGCAGATGCATATTTTTATCAATATTAGCAGACACAGCTATGTTCTATCGAGGTCAGCGTTGCCTAACCACCTTAAAAGCCTTAAACTAGAGATGACGAGAGGTTTTTAAACTGCTAATTGATAAAGCAGCGTTGCCCTTGATTGTCTCTAGATCATATTATACTAACTCATAACAAGCTTACTTGCACATGATGTCATTAAACTGTTATTTGTTACACAAACGTGACGAACTGTGGCATATGTAAACGGAACCTAAAAGTATAATGGAAGTGAAGCGGAACGCAAGAGAGTGGCAGGCATGGAACGAAATGCAGCGAGAACGGAGATAAACGTTAGATTAGAATTTGAATGTGGAATGCACAATGTATCTTATGTGACTGTGAGGAAGACATGGTTTTTGTGCTGGTTTGTAAGTACTTTGAGAAATAATTCTGTGTTTTATCGTTGGTTTTATCAATTTATAAACAAAGGAGTGCAATATCGATAAGGCAAGCTCCCCATTCCAGTTTTATATCTTCACAAATTATCTTTTTTTAATGTCGCCTCAGTGTGACCGAGTCTTAAAGGGAGAAAACGACCTGACACTCGGTCGAGAAAACCAATGGTCGGTTGATAATGTGGGCGTTTAGAGGTAATGTGCCTATTTCTGTTTGATGGAAAAGGTTAAACGTTACGTCATATGCTTATAGAGTCATCCACACAGTTACCGTGCAAAACGAGATTCAAGTAAAAGCAATGAAAAATCATGAGATATTTTATTAATATGAGAAGATTGTGGGATGGACTAGATTACATTTTGTGACGATGGTGCTCTCTATTTATTACAAATACAACGACCTACGCGGCAAAAGTTTAAACTTGACAATCAAAATTTTAAGTAAAAAACGTCGAGAAAACATCACATAATATGATAACGTATCACAAATTATAATGATTGAAGCAAAGTAATGGAATCGAATGACAGCACAACGCTTTTGATGCTTGGTTGTAATAGTTATCAGAAATTAAGTTCTTAATAATTCATTAATATACATCAGGCCTGTGACACCATCGACACATAAGCACTAACCAATGGATAGTCAAATATGGAACATCCTTTGTATGAATTATTTGTCAAAAAATGCTAATAGGAACTTATTCAGTTACGCTGTGAGACCGGCCGTGTTCCAGTTTTAGACTTCAATCAGAATCAGTCTCAAAAGTCACGTTAGCCCAATTGACACCTTTATCAACTTCCACCAAATCCCATCGATCTAAATGTTTTCTAATGAACCATCGAACTGTCGGGTTGCTCGTAACTATCCTGAAGATGTCTGGCGAGACGTCCGGGAATGCCATTATTAGGATGACCATATGGTATTGGCTCTTATAGGACAATAATTAAGCACACTTGGGCTTGTATAAAGTGTATAAGAGTGTTACGTTTTTATAAGTGAAAATATTTAAAAGATCGATTCAAACCAATAAATGAAACAAGTTTTTTTATTATTTTATTAATTTAAGGTTAAGATATGCCTATTCTTTCTCTTTCTCTCAAAGAGAAAGATTTGACATTGAATTGAGGGAGGCAAAGCTGATGACAAAGATAACTTTTAAAAATGACATGGTGGATTTAAAAAAAATAATAAGAGAAAATAAAATATAAATATACTCTGTTTTTCAAAAAATATAGACACTGTCCTGTTTCAATGATGAAGAAACAGGACACTATCATCATATAAATTAAAGACACAGCAAAATATTTTCGTTTAAAATAATTTGACCTTAAATATTGATATTATCAAGAACTGTAGATTCTGTTAAATAAACACAATAGAAATCTTAAATCAATCGAGATTCCTAGTCACATTAGTCATTAGTCTCGCCGTGTCAAAAAGTTAGCCAATCGGATATCTTCACAATCCGCACTTCTTGTGGCAACTTCCTTCCGAACTTGTCTCTCAATTAGCGCTGTTAGAGTAACATTTGGAAGGAGACATTAACAGTTTCAAGTTTTCCTAGCTATACCTTGATTGTTTATATATTAAGACAGACACACTAAGGCTACGTACGGCTATACTTAGGTCGACACTACGCCACTAAATTTTTAACAGTAAAATACCTTTTTCCACACTTTTATAGTATGAACTTGTAACTAAAAAGATCATAATAGTATTGTGCTGTAGTTACATAAAATAATCTTAAGTATTGATAGTGAACAAATAAAATAGAAATAAAAAAGGTCATATACTTAATGTTTCTTTTTTAAATTGTGGGTATGCAATAATGTAAGGTTTAGTGTATGTACTTGTTTCTTCTGTCATTATTTAATTAAGAATTTTGAAAAGTAAAAAGTAACAGTAAAATGCTTTGAATGCTAAAATATAAATCCTTCCTGGCCTTACGGTATTCTGGTAAAATGGACAATACCTGAAACCAATGTTCTCAGTATTCTTATTAGAGAGCAACGTAGGAAATTACTGGGAATAGCCTTTTGGGCTAGAGTTTTTAACGGGTTCCCGATATTGATGTTAGCTTTGTTTTTTGTGGGATCTGTGATAATGGTCAGTACTAACAGTAGTTTATTTTTTTATTAAAAAAAGAGATGCAAAGGAAACAAGTACAATTAGGTATGCAATGTTCTTGTGTGTCTGGAATAGGAGCTCATACTTCTGGGGTATATCGAATTTAACTTGATTTGAGATTAAACCATCATTCTATCACCGTAAGATACTTTGATATACGAAAATATACCTAATACAAACGTAACTTATATTTGAAAATCCAAAAACTTCAGAGCTTTTTACCATTCATTATTTCATTATAGAAACATTATTATAATTGTTATAACTATTATGTCTTATAATATGACTTGTTACTTATTGTCAAGAAATATTATGATACTGCAAAATTAACTTGTTTAAATGTATTTACTGAATTGGGATAAGTATTGAAAACTGATTTAATGGTACTGTTTATAAAATTAGTAAGTTAGTGTTCATTATTACTTTATACTTAATTTTTAACCGACTTCAAAAAAGGAGGAGTTTATCAATTCGACTGTATGTTTTTTTTTATCATCATTTTTTTTTTGTATGTATGTTACCTCATATCTCAGTCGTTTGTCGACCGAATCGAAATTTTTTTTCACCTACTTAGAGGGTATACCTTCTAGTTGGTCCCATTTTTTCCATTTTGGGATCTGATGATGGGATCTTGATGTATTCGAGGGAAACCCTCAAATTTTAAAGGCACGTATAGTGTTTCTTTACTAGAATCTTAATGTTGACGTGTTGTTACGTCTGATAGTCAACATTTTGTGTGGCTGAGCTGATGGTGGAACTCCTTAACGCCTAGGAGTTCAGTAATTATAATGACACAACTTATGATAGGTAATTTGTAGCTTCGTAAAAAATAGAATCATAAGGTGCAACTCCCCCCCCCCCCTCTTATGTAATCACTAAAAATAAAGAAATAAAATAAACTTTTAAAAAAAGTAAAAACCGACTTCAAAACCAAAATGCACTAAAAAGTCTTAAATAAACTCTTCACCATTGAAAGGAAAGGAATCCGTTTTAGGCAAACAATTTCTTTTTGGAGTCGGTGCCATCACTTTGACCATCAAGCATCAACTATCACAGCACCGACTCCAAAAAGAAATTGTTTGCCTAAAACGGATTCCTTTCCTTTCAATGGTGAAGAGTTTATTTAAGACTTTTAGTGCATTTTGGTTTTGAAGTCGGTTTTGTATACTTATTGTACACCTCAAATGGTACTTAATGCAGGCCTGACATTATAATTATTATCTATAGGTAAAACAATAAATAATCGATTGATTGTTAGACCTTTATCCTTTCTTTTAATCAGAGTTGTCATCAAAACAATCCACACCGCGCCCGGCAGTTTATTTAACTGTGGAAGTTTTTCTTTGCCGAGTCGGTTAACTACTTTATTTGTGCGGTCTTGAGTGAAGCCGTTTGAGCTGTTTGTCGCCGGTCATCCTGGGTAAATGGTCCTTTATAGTTAGGATTGCCGGTGGTTCATAATTCACCAGACTTTATACACTAGTAAATCCCTGCGAAATCGCTTCCCGAGGAAACTTTTTTTTTTCAGAATAACCTGAAGAGGCCCATGGTCTCCAGAGTTATTATTTCTAACTATATAAATAATAAATAGTATAGTCGTTAAAGCATTAAAATAAAATTGTATTTTGAACGCAAACATATATGAACGAAAAAAGTTATTTTTAAAATCATCATAGTTGGGTCATCATTACTTATGAAAAGTCCAGTATAGGTTCGGATTTAGTTTTTTTAGTTATTGTTTTTCAGCATTAAAATAAGATATAATTTAGTTTGTTCATCCCGTATTAATGCTATGAATAGATAAAACGTATCATTTTATAAGTGTGTTCTTAGCATCTTAAAGAAAACAAAATATTGCAAGTTGTTATAATATGTTTTCCATGAAATTTTGTTGATAGTAAATATTATTCCCTGTCTATTGACAGTTATTGAAAACAACCACAGATACACGCTATGAATTCCGCACGAGAATTGAATTATGATTTTAGGAACACAGTGAATGCAAAATACGTTCCAAGTTCGTGCAAATCCTTCCCGTAACTACTCTTAACCACAGAACAGATAAGTACAGAAGTCAAACTCATGTACACACATCAAAAAAAGTTTGTGATGAATAACAAATGCTGTTATTTTTCAGTAAGTGTATCAATACATATTTGTTGTATGTTTTCTTAAAATATAAAAACCCTGTAATTATATTATGATAACAATAATATGTTATGACTAGCGGTCCACTCCACTGCATCCTCGCGTTTGGAGTTTTTTCCCTCCCCTCCCGTCGCGCAGCCAACACAAAAAGATTTATAATAATAGCATAGAGTAAAGCATAATTTACGATAAATAAATAAAGATATTGATTTTTCAAAGTGATTGTAAACTTTTTTGATGTGTGTATGTAGAGAAAACAGCACGTCAAGGTACCTAAGGACTGTGTCAACTGAAATACAAGCCAGTATCACTAACTTTTTTAATCGCACTAGTCCCAACCGTTCCGAGATATTATGTCCGTGAACGGTATCTATGTGTGCGTTGCTCAAGAGTCCTTTGTATGAGAACGACTTCTGCACCTATCTGTTTTGTGTCCTAACCTAGAACCGGTACTAAACTTTAGTACACGTTATTGAAAGAGTTGAAATGGAACTACTATTTCAGTGCAGATCCGACTAAGTTTATTCGGAGCGAGTCCCAAAGATTTCTTCCAGAGCTTGGGCTCCGAATAGTTTGTGGATATAGGATAATATACCTACCTAAACCGACGTTCTCCAGGCCAAGAAAAGAACCAGTTGGAATCTACACGATCGATTTGAAAGCTCAATTTTGCAAGAATTTAGGTCCATAGCTCGTTGCAAAATTTGAACGAATATCACACTCCATATCTAAGCGAGTAATTCAAAATTAGGGACCCTGGTACATTACATTTGTATTAAAATTAAATATTTAGTGCGCCTTTTCAAAAGGGAACAAACAAGTTAGTTTTACACAGTAGTATAAATAGACCGTAACAAGGCAGCCGTAAAATCTAAACATAAAACAGAGATAGAACAATACTTGAAGGTTTTACTGACGTTAATATCACTTTTATTACGGTTCACTGAAATATGCATGTGATATATCACACTTTGTTGTACCTACATACATTGTAAATTTGGTCTAGTTAGTTTGGAACGTGACTCTAGTAATGCCGGGTGTTAGTGGTTTTGTTAGCACTATAACAGCAGAGAGATGACTTCTTCTGGCACTCTTAAAACTATTTTATTATGTTTAAACAAAAAAGCATCAGCGCCAAATACTTCAACATAAATAAAAAACTCCAAACAACTCCCACTTCTTAAACAATAACAATTGCTCAATATGCACCTATAATACAATAAGAAGAATTGATTCCATAAATTATCTCGGTATCTTTATAGCTAAAAACTTAATTTAAAAAAAAAACATCGAAATCGTATCGACAAAGTGCGGAGCTAACCGGGATGTTCAGGTTGTTAAAATTATCTTCTGATCTGGACCTACTCCTGAAAGTATATGTGACGTTGTCAGTCACTGATCACATCGTTACTAATATTATAAAGCTGAAGAGTTTGTTTGTTTGAACGCGCTAATATCAGGAACTACTGGTCCGATTTTAAAAACATATTTTTGTTTCGGATAGCTTATTTATTAAGAAAGGCTTTATCAGGCTCAAAGAAAAATTAAAAAAAAATCAAAATTAGTTTATTTTGTACATAGGCTATTGCTAGCACTTGTACACGTCTCAACATTGGCCCTACCACAGCTTCGGGACAATTGTGGGCTAGTGCTGAGAAGAAGCTGCGCAACAAACTCAGTCACTATTGTCAATGCCTCTTTTTAAAAATATTACAATTTAAATGTTTTAACAAGCTAGACCATAGATTGTTATCGTTCATATAATCATTTATTCTTTAATATCCTTTAGTTTAGTTAATCATTGTTAATCAATAGATTTGAATTTATATAAAGGTAATTCAATTAATATTTTGAGACAATTTGTTAAAGAAAGTAATACATCTTCCAATAAACGAGTGATTAACCTTCTGAAGTCTGAATTTTGGAACGGCAAGTTTATTCTTATTTCTAGTATTGAAATCATGTAAATCACTTTTTTTAGGAAATAAGTGCAAGTTTTAACGAATATAAATCAAATTTTCATAAATAAACTTCTTTAAACAAGCTTATTAATAGCCCGTACAGCTCGTTTTTTCAGTATAAATATTGTTTCAATATCTGCAGTCGAGCCCCATAACAAGATACCATAAGACATGATACTATGCAAATAGCTAAAATAAACTAACTTTGCCGTTTCAACGTCAGTCAAAAGCCTTATCTTTCTTACTGCATAGGCAGCCGAACTAAGTTTCCCTGACAAGGTCTCGATATGTGGACCCCATTGAAGATTATATGATTTACGGTTATTCCCAAAAACGTTGAGCTTTGTATAGTATCTAGTGGCTCATATTTTACCATGATCTGCGTCGGGACTTGTCTGACATTAGGCATTGTAAATTTTATGCATTTGGTTTTACCCGCATTAAGAAATTTTTGACGATAAACCAATGAAGCACCTGTGAAATAGCACTAGTTACATCGTCAAAAGGTTCTTTGGCCCTTGGAGTCTTAAAACTTAAGGAAGTATCATCTGTAAGCAGCACTATTTCACATACATCATCGATAAAGTATGGAAGGTCATTTATATATATATCAGAAACAGCGACGGTCCCAATATCGATCCTTGGGGCATTCCCATTTTTAGAGGTGCTCCAGGAAACTCAGTTCCATTTATATAAACCTTTTGAGTTCTTTCACTAACATAAGATTTGAATAAGCCTAGCGCATCAATCGAAACGCCGTAATGTTGAAGTTTTTTCAATAAGGTCTCATGGTCTACACAATCAAATGCTTTAGAGAGGTCACAAAATACTCCTATAGCATCACACCTTCCGTCGTATGCATCAAATAAATGTTTCAAGAGAGCAACTCCAGCATCAGCAGTACTTCTACCTTTTGTAAAACCAAACTGTTTATTATGTAATAATTGATTAGTTGTCAAATGAAATAGAAGTTGATTAAAAATTATCTTTTCAATAGCTCTAGCTACGACGGGTGCAAACACAAAACGCACGGACGAAGTCACGGGGGCTGCTAGTACTGTATAACAGTATGGGGTGGAGCAGCAACAACTCATCTGACAGAACTAGAAAGATCACAGCGCTCAGTCTTATAGATAATTCTTTCCGAAAATCGTACTTTTTCAACAACTCTTCTTCACCAACAGTGCAACACACTCAGCGTAATACAACATCTTTATAGCAATCCTCAAAACAGTATTTAACTCTGATAATTAAAGCAAACTGTCCCAAAAACGTATATTATTTGAAATCCCAGTTCCTCTTACCTAAACATCCTGTTCTATGAGTGTAATCAAATACCGTTGGTATTAGTTTTTAAAATAAGAGTGAAATAAATCGAAAAGATGGCGCTACTGGCAACCGGATATCCTATTAAAGCGAATATCTTTCATAACATTGCATAATCCACTGAATAATAAATAACATTAGGGGCTTAAGTTCTACAATACATCATAATATAAATATATGACATTCTATCGCCTTTGCAAAAAATCTTTACTAGACGTGGCGCAAAATACAAAGAATGGTAGAATACAAGTCTTATATACCATCAATCCCATGCTCAATATCACAGCGGTGGGATTAAAGTAGCTATTTCGATGATAAAGCTGCTAAAGCATGTAATCAAATCTGATCATGTACAGTGGCCAGCACGTCAGGTTACCCACTTTTGATGCAAACTAGCTCTTATTACAACTAAATAAGATACCGCCGTTTACCTTGACGTGCTGTTGTCCGTACAAAGCGTCCACCGGTGACACCGTGACACGGGTGTGTGTACGCGGGCCACGGTATTCTGATGTCAGTGCACATGCATTATGTATGAGTTAGGACACATTCCGCTTTGTCTATGCGTCTAGTTTCATCATGGTACCCGCCACCTGATTTTTGATTTTGATGCGCTATTCACCACCAGATTTTTGAATCGCTTTTAAATGTGTTATTCATTTGATTAAAAGTATCATAAATATCTGCTGTCATAAATATGACCACAACACGTTTTTCACGTGTGGGTTCGTTCCATTGTTCATTCCATTTTTTCATTTTATTCCATTGTTTCATTTTAGCAAATAATAATTAATAAATCAGTTTCCGCAACCGCATTCAGATGGTTTCCACATCAAAAATAGATTTTTTATTTTATTATATTTACTATAATTAAATAGTAAAAACTTGATCTAGGTACATTTATACCAGTGTGATAAAAAAACAGTATTGATTTTACGTAGTATTTTCATCATCTTTATCGATTTCTGCTAATACTTAGTCTGAGATTGTAACTTTAATATTGATAACTGGATTTGATTATTTAAGTTATTTAAAAAGTAAAATTAATTTAAAAAGTTAGATTTAATTAAAAAAGTTAAGAAAACGTTAATATATTTTGCAATTAAGGCTTACGCAAATGTATGTTTACCTACACAAAATAGAAAAGAGCATATATATAGGCTGTAGCCTGAAATAGGATCAACAATTTTTAATACAGGCCATTTACTTTTAAGTAACTGGTTATGGATCCAGAATGTTTTTTATTTATTTTTTAAAATAAAAATTAAAAAAAAATATTGTTATTATCTAGCAAATTAAATCGAACCAGCAATGTATTGAAAACAAAAATGTCCAGTCATAACACATGACATTGTAATTTACTACAACGAGTTATCGATTTGAATATAGCTTGATTGGGGATAATAACTTTGGATCACTATTCTGTGTTATAGCATTTTGGAGCACTTCACTATGTCCAGGTCAATGTAACCACGAATACTCTGTATAATAATTAATAGAAAAAATGCTTCTATAACAGGCCATACGCTGTGGTATTTATTACTGGTACGTAACTGCAAACAAAATTGCGGTGCTTAAGATATAATATTTGATCAAGAAACGTCTGTAAATCTCTAAGGCAAACCATGAAAACTTTGTATTTCTTCGAAAGACATGACTTTTTTGGGAGATCTTTTTTCCAATTGGCATTAATATATCTTTTAAATATTGAAAACGTGGTTCGTAATGAACGTTTAATATAAAACAAATATCTAAAACCGTAAAACCGTAATATATTTTTTTACTGACTACATATATGGAGGTACCTAATCGATTCAATTTGTATGCAATTAATCATTAGAATTTGATAATATTTCAATATGTTGATTTTCCAAACACAAGTGCATAATTTCTTATATTTATGGATGTATGTTTGTCTGTAAATTTGTTCACAACAATCGTTTTGAAGTAAGATGTCTTACATAAAGAAGTATTATGGAACAACAATCTTTTAAAACATGTCAACAGATTACAATTAGATCGGTAACTAATTATGATGTCTCGAAAAACATTCTAACTTTTTCATTCCGAATGTACCTAATTGATTCCCGAAGTAGACGGATTATATTACCAAGTCCCAATGTACACAACTGAAATCCATTGTTTGTCAATTTGTCCCAGTGGAGAGTTTAGTTACGGGACGATTCAAAGTTTTCTCGTTTCAACAATCCATTATGTCTTTCATTTCCATTCGACGTCCAAAAGATCATCTGAGTTTCAGTTAAATAAATTGTCTTGTTAAACTTTCGGCGTTTGCAGTGACCTTTCAATAACCGTAATATCAATAGATTAACATTTTCAATTCAATTGTCGGGTGAACTTTTATTAACAAAGCCATACAGCGTCGGTAGAAGTAAAGACGTGCGGATAAAAAAACATATACGACTAGGTGATGTTATACACAGACAGAACATAAAATCAGTAGTGTGTGAACATGCCTTAGACAACCCCAACCACTTCATGCGTGTTGACAAGCTCAAATTACTTTCAAAAGAACGCCGGTCGTTCCTTGTATGCTACGCGAAGCTACAGAAATAAGAAAACATCAAATTTTCAACAAAGAAGATGGTTGGCGAATTCCACCAGCAATGCTTCGAAGACACAAGCCAGACCACTCATTGCAAGATCACAAGATACAGTTGGCTCTTTTTGCGTGGAAAGGAACGTTGACCAATATTTATAAGTGATGTCATCATCATGTCAGTTTAATTTTTCAAAACTCTGTGAATGACAAGTAACATCGTAGACCCTTTACACACTGCGCTACTTTTAGCAGCGATTCAGTCGCGATTCTAACGCGCGTTAGCATCGATGCAGTCGCAAAATTTTATCCTTTACGCACTGCGCTACTTTTAGCATCGACGCAGTCGCGATGCAGAAGTTGGAAATTTACAAATTTGTACTGAATTTTTGTGCTAAAAGTCGCCGTGTGTAAGGGGTCTTCTTAAACTGGCCATGACCACAAACGCTGTAAAGTGTTCGAAACGTCAGCATATAAAATGATATTAAATATATTCGCAAATAACCGTCAAATATTGTTTTATTCAATGTTTAGTATTCGCGTAAACTCCAGAAACAAGAAGGCCGATAGATATTTTTAGAGCACCTTCGGTGTCTTTGCAATTCAATTATGTTACGTCCATTAGTCACAGATGTGAGAAAGCCTATATGGGATTAAAGAGAAGACTACACTTCGGGAAATATGTTATAGATACCAAGCAGTTATATCTACAGAATTTTGTTTTGGTCAGTGACAAATAACTTAGGGATGAGGGTATGAGTTATGCTTATTATACGGGGTGTTCCAAAAAGAGCGTGCCAAACAGACACTGGAGTAAGCTAAGTGATAGACCTTTCAGAAAAAGTCTGCATTATTTTTTAACTATGCCACTTTTTGTCTTATAAATGGCATACTCGACTGACACTGGAGATAGCTTAGCAAAAGGCATTTTAAATAAAAATAACATGAATCTTATGAAAGTGTCAAAGTTGGGGAGACACTAGTTTCTTATTTTCTTCATACAAGAAAAATACAAACTATGAGACTTTTATCTATCTCCATGTTCAGTTTGGCACGCTCTTTTTGAGTTCTCACCAAGTATAAGAAATATATTCTTAAAATTATACGCAAGTTTAATATATAAAAAAAAAACTCTTCACAACATTCTAAAAACTATCTAACCGAATGGAAAACTTGCAATCTCGCGCGTAGCTCGCGTGTATCTACAAAATGCTACGCCATAGCTTGTAAGCTACGAAGAGGGGAAGGAAGTGGGTTTTTTTCCATAAAAAATGTTTTTTTGGTAACAGTATCATTTGTACAACTACTACTACCTGAGTCGGGCGTTGCTGATGAAAACAAAACCCTTTATACAATATTATAAAGCTAAAGAGTTTGTTTCTTTGAACGCGCTAATCTCAGGAACTACTCGACTAATTAATACCAATGTAATGGATAGCTTATTTATCGAGAAAGGCTTTAGGCTATAAATCATTACGCTGCGACGGGAGGGGAGGTAGCAAACTCAAACCGCGCGGACGCAGTCTAATAAGGTAAATTAATATGATTTTATAGAATGGTATAATATGTGGTTGAAGATTATGTAATAAGAAAGTTTAACCAACTAAAACCCGGTAACTTAAAAAAAAACTCTCTAAAAATACGAAACAAGAAAATGGTCTTAAATGATAGCCGTGGTCGTATGCCACCTACTGTAGCAAAACAGATTCATTATAATATTAAAATAGAATCAAAGTGGTTTCTTTTTATTAAAATTATTTTGGAGATATGTTAATTTGTGGTAGGTATAATTATTATGCAGAGCAAACCTATTATTGTACCTTACACCTAACTATTTTAAAAGTAAGTTTATAAATTCTTGTAATTATCAGGTGATTGCAAGCAAAGTCATGATCAACACCTAATATTGTTTATTTAATACTCCACACGACACCGTTTATTGAGGTGAAAACTTCTTAAGCGGCGTTGAGCACTTTTGTGGGATGGGGGAAAAATGTGAAACTCGCGTCAGGACACGTGGGCTGATCGAAAAACCGTAAGACGGTTGGCGAAATTATGGATGTAAGTTGATTTTTCTGAGAGATAAACTTTTTAATGTAATTTAATTTAAGTCTATTGTGATAGAATACAATAATAATAATAATAATAATAATAATAATAATAATAATAATAGAACAATATTTTTATAGAATACAATATTTATTTATTGCGCTATCGTACACAAACATTACAATTTATATTATATTCAAGTTTTCACTTCTGCCGGCACTCCCGGAGTGCAATTTTGTGTTTTTTTTTAGTTCTTTACTTTAAGTCTCCTAGAGGGCGCTGTAGTCAATTTAACATAACTTCATGTAGCCTTTAACCAGCGGACGATCAAAAAACTTCGTACGACACCTTATTTGGCCAATTATGATAAATAATTTTATAGTTGAGAGGGAACAGATGTACATCCATACCCACATCCATACATATAGGTCGAAATCATAACCCTCCTTTTTACTTCGCCGTAGTCGGCTAAAAATAAGATGCACCTTCAGCTTTAGTTCTAATAAAAAACACAAATATTACTTCGCTTTATTCATCACCCTATGACAAAAAACATGTTCAGTGTTTACCCTCACGGCACGGTTCAGTAGATCTAGATTGTTATCTCCATTAATTCAGGCGCTCTCATTCGTCTTGAATAAAATGTAATCAAATAACTCAACAGCTTTGTGCGTGGCGTGTGAACCGACCCTAAACCTTAGCACCAAACAAGCTCAATGTCACCTTTACCTTCCAAAATAGATTGACACCGAAAGATTTTCTGCGTAGATACTATTGACCGCACAGTATTAGCTAAATGTGATAAGCGCTAAAGTTTGTTAGTGTTCCTAGAACAAAAAGTTTATTTTGATAAAATATATAAAGCGCAAAAATATTTTTTAAAAATCTTAAGAAAGATACCTGAAAATATTGGTCATGAGACAAGATCTCAAGAGATGTGTATTATAAAAATCTTTATATTCATAATAATTGATAAAAAATCATTTAACATTTTTAAACAAAGGCATTTGGGCCCGATAGGTCGGCATACAGCGTGCTGCTGGCCAAGCACTCGGTTCCGAGTGCTATATACAAAATGACGTCAGAGAAAGTCGTCGCCGTAAACACTCGGACCCGAGTTGGCGGCACCGCTGGAATGGTTCTCGCGTAAGTACTCGGGCCCAAGTGCTCGGCTCTAAACTAGTTAACAGTGATTGTTTGAGGGAAGTCAATGAAACAATTGCTCTTTAACTAAGCTTTTTTTTTCTTTTTACGAGTCGACAGCAAACTATACGGTCTCGGCCCAGAACTTTGCTACGAGGATAGCGTTGTCAGTAGCTTTCATTAAATCCTCCCGCGTACAGTTATAAGGGCAGGCAGGGCACGATATAAGGTGTTCCATCCTTTGGGGAACAGCACCACAAATGCACTCTAGATTATCATCATTTATCCCCATCTAAACAAATTTTCCTTGCTGCGGCCGACCTGAGTCCGAAGTCTATTTAAAGCCTTCCAGGTCAGCCATGGCAGCTGGTGTCCAGGACACTAAGCTAATAGTAAACATATTTCTGCTTCCTAACCGTTCTTCATATTTACAAGTTATCAAAGATCTCTAGAACACACTTTTACTTCGTCGTGTTTACTGACTTCTTTTTACTGTGATTAAATGCTAACAGCTCAGACTTCATCTCAAGGACGTCTCTTATTTATTGCCCATAGGGTTTGTGAAACGAAAATAGTACCCAATATTTTTTATTATACTTAATTATGTGATGAGGTTTTACGATATTTTTTGGATATTTGCTAAGAATGTTTTTCTGCATGCGAATATGTAAGATTTACACGAAAGATAAACTGAAAAATTGTTGGAAAAGTTGGTTAATTTATTTTTTTTAATCAAAGTAAAATAAACTTTGTGACTTCTGAAATTTTTTTGTGTTTCTTAAGATGAATTTGTAGATTAGAAAAAGATTAAATTGCCTTGGTTGAAACTTTTGGATTAATAGTAAGAGTTAATAAAGACTTGTGCTTTCGATGTTTTTGCATACGCCACAATATTTGCACCAAGGCTCGACATTTCAGTTAAAAGTTCACTAATTATATTAAGATCGTACTATTTAGTAGGCGATCATTTAGGTCTCTTTTCCCTTCACATATTTTACGTAAATTTTTACCTGACTAGACAATTCGACATTGGAACATTTCAAACGTCTACTTCCCAAAACAAGGATTCTGTTTTCAGCCTTACAATCCCCAAAAAAAGGTCATTATTCAATTTTCAGAACAGTATTTAAACCAATAATTACAGATATCCGCAACTATTTCAAATAACTCGAATAACATTGTAGAACTCAAGTAATTGAACACAATACATTCAGCAATCACAATTATAATTCCATTCAAAGCTCTGGACTTGGATTCCATAAGCGATGTGTACAATGCTGCTAACAAAGCTTCCTATATCCGTCGTAATTTCCTGGGAGATTTTGAACTCTATTTTATTAAATTTTAGATATGATATTTGGTTTCAGATATTGCTCAAAGTTTGTAAGGTTGATGTGCTTAAGTATTTACTAAAAACGTGCCCATCTTTGCCTTTCTCGAAATGTGACGTTGATAAATGATAGGACGCGCTATGAAGAATATGATTTGCATTCCCTAAAAGTTCGTGAACCTTTGAATATCGTACGACGTTACAAGCTGGGGTTTGGATGTAACTCAATCACTACTACCCTTGCAAATTATTGTGAGTGGTTTCAATTGAGACATCATAGGGTTGAGTTAGGATTCACAAAATAAGGAAGTTTGTACTTTTTATTCGATTCATACAAATCAACATGTAACTGACTGATATAACGTAAATACAACTTTTTGTACTAGGCACTAGATGAAATGAGCTGGCCAAATTAGCAGTGCAATAAGTATGTTCTAGGATAGGAATGCAGGTGAATTCATATTGCTTTATGTACATGTGTGTTACTCTGGGTGAACTTTTAAAAACTTAATGTTCTGATATTCTGCATCTTGAGCATGCAACTTGGTATAGGGGCATTCACGGCTTACAAACCCATCGTGTCTTAAAACTACTTGCAATGGTTAGTAGGAATAGATATCTAGCAGCTAGCGTTGTCGACCTAGACTTTTTAAGAGTGTCGACATAGTCATATTTTCCTTTACAATATGGTGAGAACGTGCTCTTACGCCGTAAATACATCGACGCATTCGCGTGCGGCAGCGATGCAGTTGTGCGATACCGAGAAGATACGTTAGACCCTTTGCACACTGCAACTTCAAGCAGCGAAGCAGTCGCAATGCAGCATCGATTAAGTCGCAAAATGTCAACCTCTAATACACACTTGCGCTACTTTTGACATCAATAAAGTCGCGATTCTGACGCGCGTTAGCATCGATGCAGTCACGAATATTCACTACATAATTTATCAATTTCAAGCTTCTGCATTGCGACTACATCGATGCTAATGCGTGCACGCTTCGATACAGTCGCGGTTCTACATCGATGCTTACGTGCGACTGCATCGATGCCAAATTAAATCTGCTCATTGCGCAAGTCACCATTCTGTTGCGCGTTTTCAAAATGTGCTTCTGTATCGCTCTAAAAGTCGCAGTGTTACGGGGTTTTAGATGAAGATGTAGATTATTTAGAAACTTATTTATTAGTCGCTAAAATGTTCCTTAATAAACTATGGTGAAACAGTCGACTGTGGCCGTCAGAAATAAGAAGATTTCTAGTCACGCTCCGGCGAACTTCAAGTCGGTTAACTTTCAATGATCAAGATGTGGCACGCGACAGCTTAATTTGGTTTTGGTTATAGGTCAAATGGCCTCGGCACGAGAAATGATAGGGGCGAAATGTTTTTAGACTTCTGTGTAAGCCGTAATTTAACAATAACCAACACCTGCTTTAAACACCATAAGCGAAGGCTGTACACATGGATATCCCCTGGTGACCGATATCGTAATCAAATAGACTTTATCACTATTGCAAATAGATGGAAGTCGTCCATAACGAACACTAGGACATTTCCGGGTGCAGATTGCGGCTCCGATCACCAATTGCTTGTTGCAGATCTAAGAGTTCGTTTAAAATCTTGTCGTAAGAGACTACAACGCATACCAAGACTTAACCCACAGGAGTACGAACTATTCCAAAAGAAGACTGAACCGGAGCTGTTAAAACTGTACCCAGACCTGGGACAGAAGAACCCGGAGGAACAATGGAATCAATTCAAGTCAAAGATCGTCGATGCGCTTAAAGCTATGACCAAGAAACCCGAACACAGGAAGGACTGGATGTCAGATGAGGTTTGGCAAAATATAAAAGCCCGGAAGAAATTAAAAAATAGCGAAAGATCAAAGAAAGATCTGGACGAGTACTCTCAACTGACTAGATTAATTCAAAAACAGTGCAGGAGAGACAAAAACCAATACCTAATGAATATTTGCACTGAGATCGAAAATCACGCAGAGAAGTACCAGACTGCCGATCTTTTCAGAAAAGTCAAACAAATAACACGGAAGGTCAAACCTACCTCATGGACTATAGACGACAGGGATGGCAAGCCAATACACGAAGTTGCTGATGTTGCGGAAAGATGGAGACAGTACTGCGAAGAGCTCTATCACGATCAAACACCTCAATCTACCTTGCAAGCTATAGTCGCAATGGATGAAGAACCTGATATACTCTGGGCAGAAGTAGAAGATGCGATCCGCAAGCTTAAGAGGAATAAAGCACCAGGCCCCGACCTGATAACAGCGGAAGCATTGAAAGGATTGGGCCCAAATGGAGTAGCCGCATTGCATGCAATCTGTAACAAGATATGGCACACCGGTCACTGGCCATCTGACTGGACGCACTCCTCTATTCTTCCTCTACATAAAAAGGGTTCGGTTCGTAATTGCAATAATTACAGAACTTTGGCTCTAATATCGCATGCAAGTAAGATTCTTCTCTACATAATTAATGCGAGACTTCGATCCTTCCTAAACTGGCAAATACCTCAAGAACAGGCGGGTTTTGTCAAGGGTAGAGGAACAAGAGAACAGATACTTAACGTGCGGCACATTGTGGAGAAATGCTACGAATACAATATCCCTATCTTCATGTGTTTCGTGGACTACCAGAAGGCCTTCGACTGTGTTAAATGGGAGAAACTGTGGCAGGTATTAATTGAGACTGGTGTTCCGAGCCACCTTGTGATGTTGATTCGCAGTTTGTATGAGTCGGGATATGGCACAGTCACTGTAGGAGAAATGGAATCAAGCCGTTTCAAGTTTCAGAAGGGTGTTCGACAGGGATGCGTGATCTCCCCAATTCTCTTTAACATATATGGAGAATACATTATGCGCCTAACCTTAGATAACTGGAAAGGTGGCGTCAGGATTGGTGGAGTCCGAATATCCAACCTACGTTACGCAGATGACACAACTCTTCTGGCTTCATCCGAGACAGAAATGGCTGAGTTACTGAATCGGCTGGAAGCGATCAGTTTAAGCATGGGGCTCGCTATAAATAAATCCAAAACAAAGATCATGGTGATTGACCGTTTCGGGGCTTTCCAGCGCTCTGGCCTCCTTCAAGATTATGAGACTGTAGACCATTTTCAATACCTTGGGTCAGTGATCACGAACAAAGGCAGCAGTGAGACAGAGATACGCAGACGAATTGGCATGGCAAAGACAGCAATGACCCAACTGAGCAAAGTGTGGAGAGACAGAAATATATCTAATAGGACTAAGATACACCTCGTTCGCACACTTGTCTTCTCTATCGCTCTTTATGCAACAGAGACATGGACACTGAAAGCCGCCGACAGGCAACGACTAGACGCCTTTGAAATGTGGTGTTGGCGCCGAATGCTACGAATACCGTGGACGGCCTTTCGCTCAAATGTCTCAATCCTCAAGGAACTGAAAATAGAGAATGCTCAGCGACTGTCAACTACCTGCCTGCAGCGTATTGTGCGGTACTTCGGCCACATAGCGAGGAGAGATGGGGATAATTTGGAACGCTTGATGGTAACAGGAAAAGTAGAGGGGAAAAGACCGAGAGGCCGCAGTCCAAAGCGATGGTCGGATCAGATCTCCGAGCGATTGGAAACACCGATCAGCGCCGCACTGCACCAAGCGACAGACCGCAACCGATGGAAATTGTTGGTTGACAAAATCCGGAGTCACGATACTCAGCAATGAGTGAACGATTAAGAAGAGAAGAGAGATAGGTCAAATATTGAATTTACCGCTCGATGTTTAAAAGCGTTTCCTCAATGAGCTAGCTAATATTTTACTAACTCAATGCGGCGGCGCACATGCTTTTTTAATACAAACTGAATCGACGCCCTGAGACGTTCTGCTAAGAGCACCTAATATTGGTACTACGTTATTAAGCGCTTACGTCTATAGACATCAACGTACATATTTATATGCGTTGGACGACGTATACTCGTAGTGACGTTGTGAACTTGTGAGTCTACGAGAGGTAACTACCGCCAGTGTTTGGAGTCTTCGAAAATGTGCAAATTTTTTGACGCGGTGTGACACTACAATTTTGAGAGTTTTATGCTTTGACGAACAGTAAACGCTCTAATAATAATTAGTATGAACAGACGCCGTGCTATTACGTTGTGCCCTACACACCACCTAAAAGCTGGACGTAATAATACGTTGTGCTTCGCCGTATCTACCACAGTTCGACGTATTTATACGTTGTTCGCATAAACGTGTTAACACTAGCGACATTTGAACACTAACCAACTGAGCTATCGTGTCTTATTGAGTTGGTGCCTTAGCGACTGAGTTGTGATGCCATTATGTCAATAGAGATATAAATATGCAGCGCCGCATTTCCGGTAAAGTGCAGGCGCGATAGACATGACACGGACCTAACTTAGTTGATAACACGACGACCTCCGTGGTGTAGTGGCTAAGCACGCTGGTTTCAAGGCGTCGCCGCTCCGAGGTGCCGGGTTCAATTCCCGGTCGGGTCAATATAAAAATCATAATGTTCTATATTGTCTCGAGTCTGGGTGTTGTGGTATCATCGTTGTGTCTGATTTCCATAACACAAGTGCAATTAGCTACTTACTTAGGAATCGGAGCAATGCATGTGAATGGTTTCCAATATTTTTTTAAAAAAAACACGCTGATTGTAGTCACTCATAGAGGTAAGACCCCTCACACACTCCGACTTTTAGCATCGATGCAGTCTCGCTTTGTAAACGCGCTTCAGCATCGTTATTTAAACAATGAACAGATTTAATTGCACCGATGCTACCGCGTGTAAGTGTTGATGCCGTGGCCGAAATTCAGTACATAATTTGACATAAATAAACACATACACAACAGACAGTACATAAATTTAGATAATTTCATGAAGAAGAGCGACATTTACTCATATAACACAAGAAATAAACACAAGCTTGTCGTTCCTAACTTCAGATTAGTTAAAACTAGGAATTCGTTCATGGGAAATTGTATAAAATTCTTTAATAATATACCACACAATCTTGTCGAATTGCCGGTTGATAAATTTAAGAAACACGTTAAAAACACGCTTATGTCTAAAGGCTAATAAGGTTCAAGACTACCTGAACGACACGAATGTGTGGTCTGTCCAGCCTGCACCGACTGATGTACTTACCTTTGATGATTTTGATTTTACGGCAGCTAGTGGTGACTGAGTTTGTTCCGGCGTTTCTTCTCAGCACTTGCCTAATTGTCTGTGTTCTGTCTCGAAGCGCTGGTAGGGCCCAAAAGATAAGAAGACATGATTCGGCCCCTTCAGGGCACATTTATTTTTATTTTTCACTGTACATTTGACGTTCATAAGTAGCATATTGTGTCCTAAATTTATTAAATATTTTGAATTTTTAATTTTTTTGAATTTTGACAATTTCCAGCTTGTGTTTCGATCGACTGCATCGTTGCTAAAAGTAGCGCAGTTTGTAGGGTTTACATTTGGCGACTGCATCGCGTTAGCATCGCGACTGCCTCGATGCTAAAAGTCGCAGTGTGTAAGAGGTCTAAGACAAGACATACTGACGACACTGTAATTTAATTTTGTTTATTTGAGCACTATATATTTTGCCCATTTTCAAATGTCTAAGCAGAAAAAATTTCAAGCGTAGCTAATCAAGTTGTCCTGATCCGTCCACAATTTTCCTAATAATTAATACCTAAAGCTCACAGTGTCGTCTAAACTCGCATCGCCTATCAGACTCGGGCCGTAAATCAGTTTTACCGGCGTTAATCACCACTCTAGTTCCTAGTTGTTTTGTAGAAGAAATAAAAGAGCCAGGTAAGGAGTTCATAGTCATTTTTTTTTAAAGTTAATAACCCAGGTCTAAACCGTCGTAGTCTTAGGTCGGTGGTCGGTGTTTTCGTGATTGGTCCGCCCTAGTGACTCATTCAGCCTTCAGTTATCTAAGTTCTTGTATATTGGCTGTTATAACAATGGTTTTTGCTACAACATGCGAAGGTCGGAACATGCCGGAGCTGGAAAAAAATCCCATAAACATTGCAACGCTGTGCCCCGTCCGGGCCAATGTTAAATGTTAAACTAATGTTTGACAGCGCCCCGGCCGAAGCCCGGTCGGAGCCCGGCCCGTCGTCGGCACCGTGTAGCGTGAATCATCCTTAATTTACATTTAGACCCAATCATGTCGATTAGCATGACCCGATTAGTTTATTGTCGAAGCAAATCATCAGAGACGTATTAGTAACGGAATAAAATGGACTTTCATAATTTTAACAGAAAAAAATATTACATTTTTACTGGCATCAGTATTAACAGAACAATTTAAATCTTAATGTTTCGATATATGTTTATGACATACTTTCACCGTAAGGAATAGTATCCGTATCCGCATGCACAATATACATTTTGTTGGGATCACTCTAGTACTGACAACAGCACGTTAAGGTAATCACTGCGGTATCTTATTGAGCTGTAATAAGGGCTAGTTTGCAACAAAAGTGGGTAGCCTGATGTGCTGGCCACTGTACCTACATAAAAGTATATTTTTCAGAAGAGGAAAGAAATATGATGATAATGCAGTCGCTGCTTTATCATTCCCGCCAACGGTTTTTAGTTTTAGATTTGTTACGTGACTAGATTTTGTTCAACATTGTAATAATTAATTTCTGTTGTATTACTTGTTTTAAATTAACTGTCATTCGATAGTTACTGTTTTTTTTTCACATTTTGTAGCATAATTCAGTACTTCATGTTGCAATAATTTTGAAGTAGGAAGCACAGTACCATTACTCGTATGCTCTGTGGTTTCATTTTTATATTTTTAACTTGAGTGTATGTGTGTAACTAATCGTTAAATATTTAACCGCTGGTAATGACATTTAACCAACCTTTAGTTGAGTTAACTATCGATCACGCAACTCGGCCTTAACCTTGTTTGCGTCTGTTGACAAAAGACTGTTGGCATTGTTGGCAAAATTGGCAAACGTTAAAAACACAAATATGCCACGGTATATCACCATCGTATTGTAAAAACCTCGATATTATATAGTGACAGTTTTAAATCAAATAGAATTCTACTTCCAAACATCACCCCGACCAAACGTTCGCCGGACAAACGGAGGATCGGAATTATTTCGCTACCCGAAAATATATCATAGCCGTAACAAAAATAAGACAAGCCACAAAATAAATCTTTGTTAAACCTTGATAAGTGAAGCCGACGCCCCTCGCTTTTTGGATAATAGCAACAATAACTTATATCGCGGCTTCTTTGCAAATGATGTGTCAGTTTGAGAATAGCGCTTTGTATTGACTAAGTATCAACCTTTGAGGGGCTTGAATACTGTGTGGTGTAACGTCATAGTTAATAATATGAATAAAAAAATGGCTAAGTGCGAGTTGGACTCGCACTCTTAGTGTTCCGTGCCAATTTTAACTGATGATGCTGATGATGATGATGATAATATTTTGTTGACAGCAAATGTAACTTTGTTTTTCATAGTGTTTGTATAAAGGACAAAGTTTTGTTTGCGGTTGTTGAAAATGTGCCATATCTCAAAAACTACTATATCGATCCCGTCCAAACCAATTTTCTTTGAATGTATTTGTCAAGATCTATATCATATAAATATTCATCATATCAAAATTAGAAGAAGAAGAAGAAGAAGAAGTAGAAGAATGGAGGGAGGGGCGCCCGTTTTTCAACTTTGGAAGCGTCTAATTATCAAATATTAGACTTAATAAAAACCGATTTCAAAACCAAAAAGCACTAAAAAGTCTTAAAAAAACTCTTGACTATTGAAAGGAAAGGTGGGTTCTCGGCAAACAATTTATTTTTGGAGTCGGTGCTGTGATAGTTGATGCTTGATGGTCAAAGTGATGGTACGAACCCAAAAAGAAATTGTTTGCCTAGATCCCACCTTTCCTTTCAATAGTCAAGAGTTTATTTAAGACTTTTCAGTACATTTTGGTTTTGAAGTCGGTTTTTACTTTTTAAAGTTAATTTCATTTCTTAATTTTTAGAGATTATAGGAGAAGGGGGGGAGCGGTGGAGTTGCACCTTATGACTCTGTTATTACAATTACTGTTGTTTTATTGTAATTACTGAACGTTATTTCATTTTGTATGTTATTTCTTTATAATTACTGAACTCCTAAGTGTAAAGGAGTTCCACAAACAGCTCAGCTCCACACAATGTTGACTATCTCACTTAACAACACGTCAACATTAAGATTCTAGTGCAAAACACTATACGTGCCTTTAAAATTTGAGGGTTTTCCTCAATTACACCAAGATCCCATCATCAGATCCCGAAATGAAAAAAATGGGACAAACTAGAAGGTACACCCTCTAAGTAGGCGAAAAATTTTTTCGATGCTGTCGACTAACGACTGAGATATGAGGTACCATAGATACAAAAAAAAAACATACAGTCGAATTGATAACCTCCTCCTTTTTTGAAGTCGGTTAAAAAGAAAATGGTTTTTGATACCTCCATGTCAGTTTCAAAGACCTATCCATAGACACACACACGCATTGGTTTGACAAAAAAATTTTTTCGGTTTTGGTTTCATTTATGGGAGCCTTTTTTCTTTTCTTTCCTGAAATATCACTATTTTTTATTTTTTGCATAAGAATCGTTAATTGGTTAACAACAGGATACATCTTCCTTCTTAAGTTCAAAAGTGTAATGCTTATAATTACAGAATAAAGTGGCTGTGACAGACGGTAGGACAGACAGACAGACAGATTTGACGAAAATATAAGGATTCCGTTATTTCCATTCGGCTACGGAACCGTAATTATAATTAATACGTAATTTTTACAACGTGTTAGTTACAACGCTTACGACTTGAGATTGACTTAGTTGGATTTGTATTGGCCAAGGGTCAAAACGAGGCTCTGGCGAAATGAAGTTCACTGGGACCACTAGTGTTTTATAAGACTCTCTTTTCGCGCTAAAACGATTGAACGAATGGCTTTAACTGGGCCTAATTATTATTGTCAATAAAAAAATCTTTTTTTAACCTAATTTGAGAGATTATAGTTACACAATACCCCACACTAATAACATTATCATGGCAAACCATTGGCTAAGGATATTCAATTATATACAACGTGTCCCAGGATAAAGTGCAACCCCGAAAGGAGGTGAAACTAGACCATCACTGAATTTCAAAAAAAAATTTTTAAATATTTTTTTGGAAATTTTAATGAAGAAATATTTTTTTGTTTTTTGTTACGGACCCTCAGTGCAAATTTTTTTTTTTCTTCCAAACTAGTGGGTCTATTTTATTGAAAAAAAGAGGTATGTTATGCTAACATCCTAGCGGTCATACCACAATAAAAAATACCATGCAAAAAGATCGATATTGATACTTAAAATTAACTTTTTGCTTTTGGCTTTGTGTGCGTTTTCTTAAAACAGAAAAACCCTGTTTACAATGTATACTTATAATATTAAGTTGAAGAGTTTGTTTGAACGCGAACGAGATTATCATCTCAGGAACTACTGGACCGATGAAATATTATTTTTGTGTATCTTTGATAGCTAATTTATTAAGAAGAAGGCTTTCGACTATGAAACATCACGCTGCGACGGCAGGGGAGAGAGTCAATTCAACAGATGCGGAAAAAGTCGCAGGGGACCGCCAGTTAAGAAATAAAACTATTCAATCATAGTATGGTAACAAAAATCTTTCAAACTTTTTGATGTCTGTATGCTATGGTATGTTACGTTCCTTCATGAATTAACTAAGAAGCGTTAAGGATGATTCACGCTACAACGTGCCGGGACCGGACCGTGCCGGAGCTTGGAAAAATTCCCACTGACATTCCAACGCCGTGCCCCGTCCGGACCCGGGCGGAGCACGTTTAGACATGACAAAATGTACGAGTATACAATAATGTTTGACCGTGCCCCGGCCAGTCACCGCGGCCGGCGTGGTGTAGCGTAAATCAGCTTTTAAGTTATTTAAAAGAAACTAGTATATAAATCAATGCATTTACTACAATTTGGTTTGGTACTAACAATACAAAATAACACCGGAAAGTGGCTGATATTGTGGAAATATGTTGCGAAGTTAAATGTGAAGCAAGCCTCTCATAATTCTATGATAAGGATTTTTTCCACTAAATTATTCAATGCTATGCCCGAGGCGTAAAGAACATTACCAGACCTAACTGGACTTAATACCCTGAACAGGGTTTCAGGCGTTGATGACTATTCTCGACAAGGATTGCCTATTAGAACATTGTGTACCGAATGTCAATCCAACTCTAGGGAGAGATGGGTTTAACGTGGGGTCTACCTTGTTTCGCATAATTTTTATTGTCATAATTTTATTTGGCATATCATCAAAAAGCATAAACTTCCTTTCGCAGAACATCAATTAGCATTCACTCATTTATCAGACGTTCAAAACGCATAATCGTGTAAGCTAGAATCATCTTTAGGCAGAAATTTAATATCCATAATAGTCTTAAAGCAGAATCATCCTAACGCAGAAAGTTCACAGATAGAATCGTCTTGTGGCATACAATTCGTATATATAGTCATTAATAGGCAGAATCATCCTATCGCAGAAAATTCACAGTCCGAATCGTCTTTTGGCATATTTTTCATATTTAATATTCTCCTATAAACCTTAATTTCTCTCTGTATCCCAAGTAGTTCTATCTCAGCAATACTAACATACAACATGCATGGCAAATCAAACATGCAGCATGCAAGCAAGCATTCAGCATGCAAGCAAGCAAGCAAAGCATGCAGCAAGCAAGCAAGCATGCATCAAGCAAGCAAGCAAGCATGAAGCATGCAAGCAAGCATGCAGCATGCAAGCAAGCAACAGCTTGCATGCAACATGCATGGTTTCTGTCACGGCTCCGGCGCTGCGGGGCTCCGGCAGTCCCACGCGAGCTTATCGTCGCAGATGGTTTTCGCTCACCACCGCAGCTTCGGCTTGCTGGCCGGCTTCGCCGGCCAGCCTCAGCCGCGGCGGCGAGATTTTAAACCACCTGCTCCTCAGCTCGCGGGCTGCCTCGCCCCTCCGCGCCTACGCGATTTTGAATTACACTCTAGGGGTGGGGCAAACAAGACTGCGTGGAGTCGGTTTTGCACCGATTCGTTTCTGTCACTAACTTCTGTACCACAACTTAATGACTTTTTAATTCAATCTTAGGGTAAAATACTATTTAAAAGAAATAGCAATATGCGTAGTGAAATTATTCTAAAGGAAATTCTGCTTTCTTCATAGAATGCCTAGTCAAATTATGCCAAATAAACAGTATGCTTAGCGAAAGAATGCAAAGTAAAATTTTGCCAAAGGTAATTATGCCTTATAAATTTCTGCTATCTTAAAAGTATGCCATTGTAAATTCGGGCATATAATTATTCGACCAAACAATAATTATGCTATCAGAAAATTCTGCCTGAATAATATTCGACTAAAAAAAATTATGCCAAGTGTGTTATGCCAAGTGACTTTCGGAACAAAAAGATTCTGCCAGATAGAGGGAACCCATTTTTGGCTAAGTAGGCGTAAGTGGATCTCTTATTCAGTTAAAGTTGGCACGGAACTCTTAGTGTGCGAGTCCGACTCGCACTTGGCCGGTTGTTTAGCTTTCTTATTTAGTGTAAGAGAAACTTAAACTGTAATGTCGACGACTCGGCGGCAGTGAGAGTTCAAGGAGCCACTTATCCTTGAATATTGACTTTATTTTCGGAGATAATGATATGAACGCGATGAAAGCTTAACTGAGGGCTTAAGCTGTAAGCCTAAAGTGCTTACTTATACAGTCAACAGAAGGCTTTATTAATGTTCCTCGGTGTAAGGACATTACAATGAATTGTGGTTGGACCTCTTTAACAAAAATATTTATCTTCATGAAATATTGTAAAGTTTACTTATTTCTCCGTTGTTATTACTAGTTAAATCAGTACAAAGCTTTAATTTAAGATTTTGTATAAGGTTCTGATTTTATAACCGTTAATTAAATTCCATTTTCATAAATAATTTGTAATTTTGACTTATTTATTCAAACTTTATTGCACTGTGAGTTGTATAATTTGTGGACCTAATGCCATTATCCACCAATCAACCGGACTCGCGAATGCAGAAAGCTTAATCAGTTTATTATTTAATGGTGGTGATGTCAATTTCTTATTTGGTAATGGTTCTCAGTACATACTCGTCATTAGATACCAATTTGTAAAATCATACGAAATAATATGTCGAAAAGAAAATATAAAAACTAAATTCAAACAGGCAATCGAAACACCAAAATTGCTCGAAAATTATGGGCATTATATCCAAGTTAATGTTTGAGACTTGATTTATTCTGATCGCATAAGACATAAATGAATCCGAAAAGTTTATTAATGGGCATTTTGAAGGTGGACCGTTACTCTTCAAATGCGTGTGCTGAATTTGTAATAAACTTTAACTTGTATTCCTAATGCTGTGAACGATTCAGATGCCTTTAAATACCAAAACTCTGCTAGAAATACTAAGGCAAAAAAAAAAGCGTGTCTGGCGCAAAAACAACGCTAATATAAGTAACTAGCTGTGCCCGCGACTTCGTCCGCGTGGAATAGTGACTTTGGGTAGATTTTTTAATTATTTAGGCTAATTATTTTACAAATAAGATACATAAGTATTTGTAAAACATACGCAGTTTTATTGTTAAAAAGAAGCCAGCAACCATAGCAATTAGCGCAAGCGCACGTTGTACTTAAGCTGCGAACATTATTTTGGTGCGGAGTTAAGTTAAAACTGTGATAGCTCCTAAGATATTTATTGAATTTAAATAATGTAAAGGGCAACTTTGTTCAAAATGAAATGCTCGTGATGATGAATGTATTTATTTTGATAAGAATAAATACCTGTGTGTATAATACACCTCTAAAAATAATGCATTATTTTTTTACAAATTTATGAACATAAAAAAGGTTGTAGTAAGTGAACCATAAAGGATAGACATATGCTGTCGCAGATTTTATTATAGAACTCTTAATGCTGAACAATCCTGTCATACATGACTTTTGTGTAACTTAAGCGGTTTCCGGAAGCGGAAGCTCTCAAAAGGAATACCTTTTCCCGTTTTCGCAACATTTTTAATTGCTGCTGTGGTCTAATGAGTCGTATCTTTATGTTATATAGCCTAAAGCCTTCCTCGATAAATGGACTATCCAACGTAAAAATAGTTTTTTAAATCGTTCCCGTAGTTTCTGACATTAGCGCGCAAACAAACAAACAAACGAACTCTTCAGCTTTATAATATTAGTATAGGTAAGTTATATCAATTGGATTATTAGGCTTTATCATAGGTAAGTAATAAATATTTTGATCTTCAGAACTCTGTTTAACCCAAATAGACCTACCAACTCATACATGGGGATTTGACAAATAAAAGAATCGACCTCCAAAATGTAATTTATACAGAATGTTCTTGTGGTCGGCAACGATCGACTCAGGGGGCTGTACAAACGATAATGATGTCATTTTTTTTATGAAATGGAAAAAACCCAAAAAAAATTTTTTTTATGCCGTACAGCAATCGAGTTAAAACTACCAACACCAGGTAGCCTCTTCGTAGCTTACTAGCTACGGCGTAGTATTTCGTAGATAAGCGCTAGCTACGCGCTAGTGTGCGAGTTTTCTTATTAGTTTTGTATTTTTTTTTAAATGTTATAAAGAGGTTTTCTTGTATAAAACTTGTTAAGAATTTTAAGCAAATTTATTTTTAATAAGCATAACTCATATTATCATCCCTGAGTTGGATGTCACTGACCAAAACAACACCCTGTATATGTATATTTCAGGAAAATTTAGACTACACTTAAAAGCTTTAGTTGTTAAGTGTTAACTGTAGAAAAAATATCGAAGGTAAGTTGTTGATCTAGTCGATTATTGGGATCGAAAAAGTTGATTATAAAAGTGAAATCATGTCCCAGAAAAGTCAGGATTCCATAACGTTTTTGTTAGTAATTTGAAAATGCACGAGTAAAACTAGAAACTAAAAAACACTATCGTAAAACTAAATACAAACAATTTCATAATATTGATACTTTTTTCTTCCACCAATTCCATGAACCCATAGATGGTCCATCGGTGCAACCATGATGAATCGGATTTTGGAGTTAACATATTTATTATTGTTATTTCTAATCAGAAGCATTATAGATGCATTACATTTTGCATAACAGGAATGACTCGGTCTCAGAATGTATATTTTCTGAACTACCAGATAATAAAATATTGCTGTTTCTGATGGAGAGTCTGGAGTAGAATATATGTGGTTTGCCATATTCTACTTCCAAATTTCATCTTACTTGCATCTGATGAAGAAAGTCTGAGTCTGAGTTTTCTGTTCAGAAAGTCTTAGGGTAGCTCGCAGTTTGGAAGTTGGCGGTGTTTCACCTCCGTGCCTCGAAAAAGCACTTTAAACCATTGGTCCTGCGCCGCAACTCTCTCCGGTCGTGTCAGATTGCTGTCCAATCGGACTATGAGACTAAAAGGAATAGAGAGTGCACCTGTGTTCACACTTGTGCACTATAATATGTCCCGCGCAGTTGTTGTGTCTGGCTACTGTAGTCGAAATCGGCTATGGGACTATTACTATTATATGGGATGTCATTTTCCAGCTTCCGGAGGTCACATATTTTTTTAATAATCTTTCCTGAAATATTTGGGCTAAAGTAAAACACAAATAAAAAAAACACAACTTTCTACGGGAAAAATAGTTTCTGGCTTATCTGGGTTGATTTTTGCTTCTTTTCAAAATAATTTACAATTAGTGTCTAACCATCTTGCTTTTACGAGAATTCTATGAAGTTATTCCTGTCATGCATAAGCCAAATGTTGGATCGGGCTCTACTTCTCTCTAATAAACTATCATGCTAGAAAACTATGACGAATGCTGGTTCTTCTAAAATCCCTATTGATATATTTGATCTACTCGTACCTGCTAAGTTGAATTAAACACTTTACGGATATATTTATTTACTAGCGGACCCAGCGAACTTTGTTTCGCCCCCAGCCCCGTCCCGCCCCAGCCCCGTCCCGCCGAGTCCCGTAATTTTAAAAGTTAAGCATTCCCAGCGAATTTTGTTTGGCCCTTAATGCTTCAACACCCGAGCGGTCGCATGAGACCGCATAACAACAGAATATCTATTGTGTCTCGTTCACATAAGCTTGAGGGATTAAATTACTAAAATGGCTATTAAAAAATAAGGGTTGATCGTAGAAGGGTGAAAATTGAGGATTGTATGTATTTTTGTATGTTGCATCATAAAAAATAGAAATTAAAAATTTTGTCTAAAAAATAAATAAAAAAATTAGGGGACTACCCCTAACATTTAGGGGATGAAAAATAGATGTTGGCCGCTTCTCATAGATACCGGATGAGCACAAAAAAATTCATCAAAATCAGAGGAGTATGGCAACGAAAACTGTGACACGAAAATTTTATATATTAGAATTCAATTCAATTCAAATATTTATTTCAGAATAAAATGTCATATAAATTGTTAGTACTCCATGGTTGACGTTAGTAGCATTCAAAACCTAAGTCATGGATGTTTATACATATTTAAGTGATTATGGGAGACGCCCCCGTCATAATCATTGTCTGCTATTCGCAATACAAGGAAGAAAATTCCTTAGTACCAAACAACGACACTTGGTGTAATGTCTGGCACATACTTATTTATTTATTTATACACGCAGAAAGATGGTACGTTTAGGCTATAAATCATTACACTGTGACGCAATCGTCTGCCTCAATTTCAATAGAAGATTTAATGTTTGGGTGTAATAGAGTTGAGATGATTCAGAAAAGCCATAAAAGTCATTTATTTATGCAAATAGGCCCATTGAGGACACTTTTACACGTCCCAATATAAACCCTACCACAGGTGCACAGCTTCGGGACAATTTTGGGCTAGTGCTGAGAAGAAGCTGCGTAAGAAACTCAGTCACTATTGTCAATGCCTCTTTTCAAAAGGTTTACAATGTTTGTAGTAATCATGCAAGTCCATACATTATTATCTTTTAAATAATCATCTACTTTATAATACCCTTTCGACATTAGGGTTTCTTTAATGACAGTTTTAAATTTATTGATCGGTAAGTTTACAATGTGTTCTGGTAGTTTATTGAAAAATGTTATACATTTCCCTATTAAAGAATTACCAACCTTTCGAAGCCTCAATTGTGGAATAGCAAGCTTATTCTTGTTCCTAGTATTATAATTGTGTATATCACTTTTTTTCGTGAATGAATGTAAATTTTTGCGTACATACATTAAATTTTCACAAATATACTGAGAGGCTACAGTTAATATTCTAATTTCTTTAAACACCTCTCGTAGGGAATCTTGGGGTTTTAGATTATAAATAGCCGCACGGCTCTTTTTTGTAATATAAAAATTGATTCTATGTCAGCTGCCGAGCCCTACAGCAAAATGCCGTAGGACATCAAGCTATGGAAATAACTAAAATAAACTAACCTAGCTGTTTCTATATCAGTCAAACGTCTAATCTTTCTTATAGCAAAAGCAGCTGAGCTTAGTTTTCCTGACAAAGCCTCTATTTGAGGACCCCATTGTAGTTTGGAGTCTAAAATGATTCCCAAGAATGTTGTGGAGTCGATAATATCAAGCGCTTTGTCTTTTATCTTAACCTGAGTTGATACCTGTCGGACATTAGGCATCGTAAACTTTACACATTTAGTTTTACTTCCATTAAGAAGAAGATTGTTAACTGTAAACCAATGTAATACTTGTGAAAGAGTATTATTTACATCGTCATAATTTTTTTCACCTCTTGGGATTTTAAATATAAGTGAAGTATTATCAACAAACAATACTATATCACAAAGATTCCCTACAAAATGCGGGAGGTCATTTATATATATCAAAAATAAAAGTGGTCCCAATATAGATCCCTGGGGCACACCCATTGTTAGAGGCGCTCCAGAAGACTCAATTCCGTTTACATATACTTTTTGCGTTCTACCTGATAGATAAGAATTAATTAAGTTTAATGAGTTTAATGATGCCCCATAATGACGTATTTTTTTCAGCAATGTTTCATGGTCCACACAATCAAACGCTTTGGATTGATCACAGAAAATTCCTAAAGCATCATGCCTATTATCATCAAAATAAGCAAAAATACTATTGGTGTGTAAAATTTTAAAAGTGTCATCTACGTACCGTCAGAACCGTTTATATAACCTTGGTGTAACAGGTGACGTGCTCACTGCTCAGGGCTCGGGCTTCAAAATATTTCATAAAGATATCAGCAATAACAGGTGATACTGGAGAGTCCATTGCGCCCAACTTGTACAAATAACTATTTGTCCTACAGTAATAAGTCAGATGTCCGAGTAAGACAATGCTCCAATAGTTCTGCATATTCCATGAGTATTTCCAACTCAACTAAACTTCTTTTTATGATTTTAATGCAGTCCTTTACAGGTAAGCTTGTGAAAGGGACTGTACATTAAAACTAACCATTGTCTCATCATCATTCAATTGCAGGTATTTAGTTTCATTGATGAATTGGAAAGAAACCTTCACGTGTCGTTATTCCTCCTCGTGGCTTGATAGTGTTGTATTCGTAGCTACATTCTGAGCCAATCTGTAGGTAGGTGCATCTATTTGGCTCACTTTAGGCCGCAAAAGAAAATCTGTCTTATGAATTTTAGGTAAGCCAAGTAGTTTTAACGGTATTGCACACGTAGTTGACTAACTGTTGTACATCTAGATTTAAACTTTTACAGTGTTTTCACGCGTTTGTAGGTGGATTCTTATAACAGCAACAGCTTTCGTATAAGTTTGTAATCGAATGTATTTATGTGCACTATGCTAAGTTCTAAAATGGGTACCTATGTAATTTACGACCTGTTTCACAAGGTCTCAACAAAAACGAAATGACGTTCCATATTTGAACTACTAGTTGGTTAGTGCTTATTTGTCGATGGTAAAACCAGGCCTTAATATCTCAGATATCGGGTCGATCAGACCGCATCATGTAGATTTCATTCCCATATTTAATAAGGGATTTTGCAAATAAGCAATAAATTATTAAATACCCTTATTACAGCGAGCACTTTGAACATCTTTAAAATTTTGATAGTTTAGTAACTTTGCTGGGCTATCAATTAAGTGAGAGTAATCTGAAGGACTTCTACTGAAGGTCATTATTTAGTTTTGGTTTCGGCATTGACACGCATGAAAAAGAGATACGACAGGCCATATTGTTATAATGATTAAACTTATAAAATAACTTTGCTATGTACCTTTATCATACGTTTGTGTACAGGGTGTGGTCTGTAATAGAAGCAAAATTTTAAGACAGAGGCCCTATAAGTAACGAGTTATCTATCTTAACAATTTTCTTTAATTATAATGATAAATAAAAAACTACAACTAATTTAAAAATGAATTTACTGTTAATATTGTCATTTACTAAGATTATTAGCGATTTTTAATATACCAACATTGGTTACGGATTATAGCTTTGGATTACTTAACCCTGAGATAAAACATTTCACTAACTCAGGTCTAGGTAACTACGGTTACACGTTAGAATCATTTATTATAATTTTTGATTATATTACAGGTTACCAAGCTGTATAACTCTATAATAGGGCCTATCAAAATTAACTGCATTCCGTCTTGAGGCTAATTCTGATGCTCGAATACATTTTTTGTGTGGGAGCTTATCTTATCATTCTCCCATAAAAATATTTCCCATACTAAAGTGCCGATCAACTAAAGATAATTTGCATGGAGAGTTTTTGACCTCTCAATGCAAACTATCATTTCGATGTTGGTGCCATAAAAACGTTGTTGTATTTTAGCAACGGGATCGCCACCGAGTAGAAGTACACACGAAAACACGAAACGGATAAAACTTATTTAAGTAAAATTACGAGGACCATAGTTCTGTGTTATTATTAGTAAATAATATTTAGATTTCAGTTGGTACTACAAATCTTAAAGTATTTTTTTACATCGCTCAATAATTAATTTTTGAAACGAAACTAACCGAAAATGACGTTTGATACTTCGCCTCAGGCAAAAAGTAAAGCTTAATTTATATTTGCTTAAGAGTTAGTGTCTTTTCTTTCCTTACTACAGCTGATGTCTCGAATCTCCAAACAAATTAGTCGCCCGTGAAATTACTATCGGCTGAGTTAATTAACGTTGAAATAATCTTGGCTGGTAAGAAATTTACCAAATCTATTTAAATTATTATCTTAACTGTATCTCTATTGGTAGAGGCAGTTAATAATTCACTTCATTGAAAGGTATTCAACTAGAAGATTGTGAACGCAATTGTCCTGTTTTATTTGATATACAGCCTGTAACAAGCACAAATTATAACATAGACTTTTAAGTCCAAAAAAATATTTTCTAAATGATTATTATTTATAATAGTACCTAATAAATAAATGTATAATTATTTTATACGAAAAAACAACCAGCAATATATAGCAAATCAATGTGTCCAGCAGTCAACTTAAAATTGACGTTTATTATAACGAGTAAGCGATTTTGATAAACATAGATTAAGGATTATCGCTTTAGATACGAGGGTCAAACTGAAAGTTCTTAGAAAATCAAAAACTGATTACATTAGCCAGTTATTAGTTTTATTATATCTTTTCAAAATATTGTCCATTGACGTCAATACACCGCTGCATGCGATGGAACCACTGGGAAAAGCACTTTGCCCACTCGTCCTTAGGGGTCTCTTCAATGGCATCGCGATACGCAGCCACCGCTTCTTCAGCATTCATAAACCGCTTTCCTTTAAGTTTTTCTTTAATTTTTGGAAATAAATAAAAATCACAAGGCGCGAGGTCGGGGCTATACGGCGGGTGACCCAGTAATTCAACGTTTGATGTCGCCAAATAGTCGATCGTTCGCTTGGCGGTGTGCGACGAGGCGTTGTCGTGGTGAAGGAGGATCCTACTGCGAGGTCGTTTCTCTCGAACTTTTTCCAAGACAAGTGGCAAACAATTGGTAGTGTACCATTCTGCAGAAACTGTTTTTTGATCCTCTAACACAATTGTTGCGAAATGACCTATCCTTCCAAAGAACGAGGCCACCATTTTTTTTCCCGCACTTCGATCTCTCTTCACTTTAGTTGGCAACTCCTCGAAAGGAAACACCCACTGAGCAGACTGTCTTTTGGTTTCAGGATCATAACAGTAAATACAGCTTTCGTCACCTGTTAGTATGTCGAACACAGCATTTGAGTCACCTCCGTTAAATCTTTCAATCATTTTACGGCACCAATCCACACGATGGAGTTTTTGAGCCTTAGTCAAATTATGAGGTATCCACCGGGCGCAAAGCTTCCTGACCGCTAAATGTTCGTGGAGGATTTTGTGCACTTGACTCATACCGATGCCTAAGCTTGTCCGAATCTGCTGATAGGTCACTCTTTTGTCAGTCTCTATCATACGCCGCACAACACAGATGTTATTTTCAGTCGTCGCCGTAGAAGGCCGTCCCTCACGTACATCATCAGTGAGATTAGTGCGACCACGTTTAAACTCATTAAACCAGTTGTAAACAGTCGCACGAGATGGGGCTTCATCGTGAAAGGCCAATCGTAGTCTATCATAACTTTCTTGTTGACTTAAATGACATCGAAAGTCATAAAAAATCATTGCACGAAAATTTTCTCGTGTTAAATTCATGTTGACGTGACACAGACAATTTTCAATTTGCCGCCAAATCGTAAAACAAATGACAAATGAATGAAATATATACTCAGTAATATTGACAAAGAGTTCTATTTTCAAATTTTAGAATATTTTTTTTATTATATTGTTTATAAGTGGCCAGTTCTAAGAACTTTCAGTTTGACCCTCGTATTTATATATCTAAGTTAAAGCATTTTTGACACTATACTGATTAACGTTGTTTCCTTTACCCAATGGTTGTCTGGAAGAGATCGCTTCCAGCGATAGACCGCCAATATTGTACAAATGATTTGCCTGTATAGTTATTGTTTCTTGTGTCCTTACTTGTGCAATAAAGAATATTTATTATTATTATTATAACCAGGTCACGGTACACCATACGTTTTCTATTCGTGGTTCAACGGAAACATGCCATTATGTCATTTTCAGGGTCTGAAAAAATTTGCGTTCTGACTTACTACATTTTATCGATTTAGGTTGGATTCGACTAAACATTGGCTTATACGAAGAATATTTTTTTTCTTTGATTTTATATTCGAATAACTCAAACTCTTTTTTGACGTTAAAATGTAATAGAAGTTTTTAAGTCGCGTAACGGAACGAATGATTTAACCAAAGCAGTATGGTATGAAAATAAAAATCCTGTCAACAAAACAATGTCGTATTATGTCGCGGAAAAGTATCGAGCTGTCAGAAAATTTGGAATTGAGAAAAGATTCTAACATAATAACATAAATCATATGGCAAGCAGACGTCATAACGATAAACTTAGTTTAGCACTTATTTCACGCAACACGGTGGGTATAAGAGTTACTTTCGTATAATTTCGATATTCTAGAACAGTAGATGGTAGAATGGAAAATTTGTATACTCTCAGATACTCGTAACTAGCGATTAATTCTAATGTTAAAATTTATTCTCGTTTGGTAGAGTCGACTCTTAGGCGTGAAAAGTTAATCGAAAATAAGGTAATAGCATGATGTTGGTAGACCGTGTGCCTTGTTTAACTGAAACTGTGGTTACTTGGTCATCTCGTGAAGTTCCGGGTTCGAATCCCGGTCGGGTCAATATAGATAACGATCTTTTCTATGTTGTCTCGGGTCTGGGTGTTATGGTACCACCGTTGTGTCTGACTTCCATAACACAAGTGCATTGGCTACTTACTTTGGGATCAGAGCAATGTATGTGATTGGGGGCCAATATTATTTATTCATAAATAAAACCTTTTGAAAACCTTTAATAATTAAACATTAGTTTAAATCTCAATTTTACTTTCCGAGTTCATTTCAACATCAATCAAATCATGAAAGATCTGGATCTGGAAGGAAGGTTTGGTTGAATTTCAAAATACGGTTCACTTGTCATAAATATCTCATTACTATTTCGCTCAATGAGTTCTGTGTCGCAAAGGTAATTACAACTTTTGGAATCACCCCAGGGGTTTGGAGTGGTAAAGATGGGGTCCTTTCAACAGCGATTGTCGACAATCCTTAAAAAACGTTCTTTAGCTTAAAATTGACCAAAGTCGATATTGATGAATCATGTATACTTTAGCCTGTGGAAATCCTTATATCTATCCATAAGGCAATTAAAATCAATCAATGTTTTTCAAAAAGATCTTAATGAAATTATTTATTTTTAACCTTGACGACCATTTCTTGACACTTGACGATGGTTTATTTTATTTATAATATTATTTTTAGTTAGTAAGTTACATATATATAAATAAATATAAATATTGGACACCAATCACATACATTGCTCTGGTCCCAAAGTAAGTAGCCAATGCACTTGTATTATGGGAATCAGACACAACGGTAGTACCAGAACACCCAGACCCGAGACAAATTAGAAAAAAACGTTTTCTACATTGACCCGACCGGGAGTCGAACCCGGAACCTCGCGAGATGGCGACGCTTGAAACCAGCGTGCTAGCCACTCGACCACGGAGGTCGTTAAAACATAGGAGGTCGTAATTATATGCAAAGTACTTGCAAGTAAATGCGAAATAGTCGTTACAGAGACGCAGACGTACATCACAACGCCATGGCAATCGCTGTCGCATGCGAATGTGTAGAAATACCCACGTCGTGAAATAAAATAAATGCAACTTAAGAGCTGTTTTTACTAGCGTGAGATGAATGATAATGATAATGCGACTAAATAAGTATAAAACGATCGATTTTACGTTGTTACGTCGTTGTTGACTATTACGTAATGTTTTCAAATAAGGCTTATTGTATGTTATCCGATGAATATGCCCTATCTAAAAATTAGGCCTTAACAGTAATTTTGATTTTTAAAAGAGTGCTAGTACTTTCTACTCCAAGTAAAGTGTGGAAAAAGGTTGCATTTTTTTACGTAAATAAATTCCAACTGATATGTAAAATGATTTTGGCTTACAAATTCTTGAGATTAAGGAAAACATTTCCTAGAATTTGGTTTCCATGGAGACGAAATGTTGTTTTTTGTTTTTGAAAAAATATAAATACCCGCGTCTTTACGCTGGTTTGTGGTCTACTTATAATAGGTGCGTTGCAAACTAATAGTTTTTAGGTGCTCCATTACAAAAGGAATTTCACTTATGCCGACATGACGCTGTGAAAGAATGGGATAGCTAGCTATATCAAACGTACGGACTCCACGTTTACATAGTAAATCCTCAGAATAGGCATATTCAATAGATCACGGGAAATGTTCCCTTCCTGACGCACGGTAGAGTGATATGCATTGAGCCAAGTTGTTTTTTAGTGTCGTCTGAGATTACAGAAATTGTATCATACTCTGGCTGTTAGTTGAAGAGTTGCAGTGAAGATTAAATATGTGCTTTCTCATTTCAATTACCTTTATTTCTAAAGATGAAAGTTTTAAACCAGTGTATGTTACCAGTGATGACACCCGGATCCGAGAAATGGCCTGTTACATTGGGCTTCACACGATAGCTCAAAATCACACAACGAGCAATGGCCTCACCATTGCATAACTCAGTGTTTTATTAAGAGACCGAATCCGAAATAAGGGGATACTTAGGAGAGCTGAGGTAACAGATATAATCTGTATAATAAAACTAAGAATCAAGGCGCATAGGCGCAAGAATCAAGGCAAGGAACTGATGGCCTATGGGATAAAATAGTTCTAAATTGAAGACCATTTGACGAAAGACGCAGCGTAGGATGTCCACCGACAAGATGGACAGACGAGCTTATAAAGTTCGCAGGATGATAGTAGAAGCTTGATCGTTCACTGAGGAAAACCATGGGGAAGGCCTTTGTTCAGCAGTGGACGTTCTTTGGCTGATAATGATGATGATTTTGATGTTTTATTCATCATCCTCCCCCACGGATTTTCACAGCGACCGATCACTAGCGGTCTGTATCCAGTTTGATTTAATACGTTTGGGGCTCCTTATTTCTATCTCATCACTCAGGCTGAGAGAAAGATGCGCGGGAAACGGTTGTGCTGAGGTTACCACTTTTCATCAATAATGTTACCTAAATATTTGTAGTGATTTTCAATTATTTTTGATCTGAGTAAGTTAAATCGTTTAACACATGTATGATTTTTTTATGATGAATGGTGTACGTCTAAATTGATCATTAGACACAAGATAATTAAAATTAGTGACTGATCTTTAGTACTGTTAATAAAGTTACTACTTTTTCACCAACCTACAACGTTATGTTTTTTTAAGTAAAATAATTTAAGTCTTCTTTTACTATTGGGCTTAGATTCAATCTAAACAAATCGAATCGTGTAAAGGAGAGAAACACGAGTTATATTTCTTGTCATGTTAAATTAACATATGAACACCCTGGTGCATGTCGACTCAAATCAATAATCACAAAAAATACTCGAAATTGGTTCACAAAGCTTCACCTATATCACTTAGCACAAAATTATTTTCTTTATTAATAGTCGTAGAAGAATGCAGATTATATAGAAATTCGGAAAAAAAATATCAAGGATTCATAATAACTAATAAACTCGATTTCGTGTTATATCCCTTTTCACATAAGGTACAGATATTTCTTTGAAAATTCTTAATATTTACCCAAAAAAGTAAATATCTTGAAACCTAAAAAAAATCGACTAACATACATAGCAATATTTGAATATCCCTACATGTAAGAAATGAAATAAAAAATCGTCACTGTTTGAGTCCAGCGGTATAAAATACTTTCTGCAAAAATATCAATCAACTGATACTCAAAGAACAATACTTAAAATTAACTAACTAGGAGAACTCAAGGAGAATGGCGGAAATGCGTAAAGAATGAAAAACCAAGTGCGAGTCGTACTCGCGCACTGAGGGTTCCGTGCCAACTGTAACTGAATCCACTTATTTCTTCTTAGTAAAATACCACAACATTTTTTTGACTGCAAATATAACTTTGTTTTTCATAGTGTTTCTATGAAGTACAAAGTTATGTTTGCGGTTGTTTAAAATGTGCTATATCTCGAAAACTTCTTGTTCGATCCCGTCCGATCGATATTTTGTTGAAAGTATTTGTTAAGATCTACATTAGATTTTTTTTTACAAATTAACACTCGCTTGGTTTAGAAGTTGGATGGAGGGAGACGCCCATTTTACCACTTTGAAAGCGTCTAGCTATGAAACGTTAGACTTTAAAAGAAAATGGTTTTAAAAACCTCCATGTAATTTCAAAAGACCTGTCCATAGACACCCCACACGCATGGGTTTGACAATATACATATTTTTTTGGTTTTAGTTATATGTATGAGAGCCCCCCCTTAGGTGTCATGTTTTTTTATTTTTTGTATGAGAATCGGTAAGCGGTTAACAAGATACATCTTCCTACCAAATTTCAACAGTGTAATGCTTTTAGTTGCAGAATAAAATGACTGTGTCATACGGACGGACAGACAGACAGACAGAGACTTGACGAAACTATAAGGGTTCCGTTTTTTGCCATTCGGCTACGGAACCCTAAAAAACTCCATCGACAAGAACCTAGCTCTTAAATTTGATGATGATGAGCACTCATAAGTTTTGTAAGTAACCACAGATCTCTTAAACTCCATAAGTTCCGCAAATCATAGTCTTGGCCCTCTGTTTCCATAAATGTTTTTGTGAGAGATATTATTTACGACATTATTTGTTGGATTAATGGCGGTTATATTTTATGATAACCCGATTACGTTCGACCCCAATGGAATACGAGAATTAGGGATTTTACGTGTGAACCATGAAAATGGATAGAATACGGTGGTTATTTGTATTTCAGGCTTAATAAAACATTTATCGTATGCGTAAACGCTAATAAGACTCGATTATCATTAGAATGAACCAAAAGCACTAGTAACAATAAAAAACACGGCCAAGTGCGAATAAGGGTTCCGTGCCAACTTTAACTGAATTAGAGATCCACCCTAAAAAGCTCTAGGATCTTTGTAACAATAAAACGTCCGTAGGATGAATCATCTGTAGCAATAAAACCTTAATATTTTAAAATTTCAAAAAATATGTAATAGACAAGAGGATCAACTTGTTCGTTGAGTAATTTCCTTTAACGCAAAGTGACTACGAGTATTAACACATTGCAATGGAATTGTCAAATTAATAACATAAAACAGCTCGTGAAAATGATCCGTACAAAAAGATCCGAAATAAACATAATTGTTAAATGCAGTATTTAATTTCAACTGATAACAAATCAGACATTATCACCAAAATCAATTACATTGTGGGCGTGTAATGCATAAACCATCAAATGAACAATTGAAACATAGAACGTTGTTTTATATGAACGGTCTGGCAAGTAACACTAACTAGAACTTCCTTAGATATTTCGAAACAGCCCGTAAGTACACATAGCCTTGCACCATTTAAAACCTTCTATGGGATAAATAACCCGTAGATTTTTGTCGTTGGCATGAAATCACGCTTGGTGTAAAATGGATACCACATATTCGGTGATGTTTTGTGGGGATCCATTTTGCTTCTCTTCGGACGGCTTCTACCCGCTTTATTTTCTTTAATGGATCTACAAGAAAACTGAAATTATATTATAAGGATGTATTGTCATATAATATTAAGTTTGAAATTTTAAAGCAAACTGTTGTATGGTTAAGATTACCTTAATCTACTCTCGAGTGAAACATTTTACAGATTAATAATTTATATTAAAAGTATTTATAATTAAAACATATATACAAAAAAACTTTTATCGATATGATTTATCGACAATTGTTAAGCACAAGTATAATTAAACTGACAAGGGAACGAATGATGAACGTACGACAATCCTAACGTATAAAGTATACGCTTTCTTGTTGATTTTGTAATAACTGACCACCACTTTTTTAAATGGCAATGTAACTGTTCTCTTGGAAAACACATTTCACTATTTCCAAGAAAAAATATCAGGTTTATTGGGATAAAAAGTTACTTACGGATGAAAATAAATATTTTTTGTCTTGCCGCTATAATTTTTACAATAAAATGCGGCACATTTGCTTATTTTTTCCGACAATGTTTCTCGCTGAGCTCTGTCACCGTACTGACAAGACGTCACCTGCAAGTGAGGCCAAAAATCCCGCTTCGTGGCTAAGGGGGCACAAGCGAAATTGCCCGTCATTGCGCGTCCAGTGGTTTATTCGTCCAAGATTAAGACATAAGGATGACGTAAGATCTCGAGATTCAATATACTGATGCACGATTTTGTGCAGTATCAATAAATCTAGTAGTTTCCTACGTACACTAAAGCTAGTCATGCCAAATGTCTCCAGCCTATCCATGTATAACCCAGAAGATCGCCCCAGACCCAGACAAAAATATATCAATCTGAGATAATAATATCTGATGATAATATGAGTTATGCTTATTCAAAAAAATACTTTAAATTATATGGAAGTCTTATAAGAGAAAGCCTCTGTACAACATTTAAAAAAAAAACGAAACGGATGGGGAAACTCGCAACCTCGCGCGTATCTACGAAATACTACGTCGCTGCTAATAAGCTTTTCGAACCTGGTGTTGGCTTTTGCTGACTCGCTCACTAGTATCGCAATAAGAATGGATTTCATACTAAAAAAATGTCATCAGTATCGTTTGTACAACCGGTGGTTGAGTCGCTTATCGTTTATCAAAACAAAATTCTGCATAAAACATTTACCTTCCTAACCTAACCTAAGACCAAGAAACAATCAAATGTAACAATAATTATAAACTTATGGTATTTATTTTTAATATTAGACACCAATCACATACATTGCTCTGATCCTAAAGTAAGTAGCCAATGCACTTGTGTTATGGAAATCAGACACAACGATGGTACCACAACACCTAGACCCGAGACAATATAGAAAAGATCGTTTTCTACATTGACCCGACCGGGTATCGAACCCGGAACCTCAAGAGATGGCGACGCGTGAAACCAGCGTGCTAGCCACTCGACCACGGAGGTCGTCAAATTAATTTAATATAATTTAATTTTGATGCCCTGTGAAACCGGGAGAAAATGCTTTAAGCATTATTTCCGCCCGCTGTACATTACATTAGTGCAATAAAGTTATGACATAAAATAATACATGAATAATTAAACAACTATTTAAAATTAATAAGTAGGGCTCTACGTGTTAATATACGCTCTTATTCTATTCAAGAAGTAACTGGTAATTTTGCATTAACCACAGGCAACAGTAGTTCAAATTGTTACAGCATCGTTGTAACGGTTGTTGATTGTTATGAATTCACGCTACATCAAGTGAAATAGTTAGCCTATGCCAGCTAATGGTCTAGTGTTCAGTACATTGCGTTGATTTCAAACTAGTGTTAGTGTTAATTGATTCAGAATACCAAAAAGCAAACCTGCATTGTTTCTACTACAGAATCTGCGGCCCTCTTTTAAAGCGAGGAAGAAATTAGTCGATAACTTAAGCATGACAGTGAATTAGGAACACGATAACGTAATTTTGAAGCAACTGTGTTTACCGTGATTTTCGTTGATTCCGAACAAAAACTGCACGGAATATTGACGCGTGTGATTATAGAGGTATAAAAGAGCATATGTGCTGTGGTTATCCCATGCCTTACTGAACCTCTTAGCTCTTGCGAATCGTTACTAATGTCCAAACTTCTTTAGTAGTCTATCATGCCTACATAGAATCCATATTGCGCTACGGTCTAGTACTTTTGGGCAATGGCACAGGCATAGATAAAGTATTTGTTGCTCAAAAGAAATGCTTAAGGGCAATATTTGGTCTTGCACTCGACGCAACATACCACCCATGGTTTAAAAAACATGGTCTTCTTACATTAACGTCCCTGTATATTCTTGAAATATGCTGATTTGTGAAGAAAAATAACAGCTTGTGTCCACAGGCGTGTAATATCGAAGCGAAGTGAACAAAGCCAACAGACTTGTAATAAATTACATACCTAGGACAGCGCAATACAATAACAGCTGCTTAACTATGAATGAATGATTCTGATTCTGATGGGCCGTGTAAAAGTGTCCTCAATGGGCCTACTTGCATATACCTATATAAATGACTTTTATTATTATTTAAGACCAACAGCTTTACGTGCTATCCGAGGCATGGGGGTAAAACACCGCCAACTTCCAAACTCCGGGCTACCCTAAGAGTTTCTGAACAGAAAAACACAGGTTCATATTTTTGGCCCGACCCGGGAATCGAACCCGGGGATCTCTGGCGCAACCGTCGCTTTAAAGTGCGACCCTCTAACCGCTGCCATCACACCACCACCACAGTTGTTTAATTAAAATTGTGAAACTTGAAATCGAATTACCACATAAACCAAAGTTCAATTGACATAAGTTTCAAATAACAGGGCAGCGTAGATTTATTTTTAATAATACTGCGTATTCTCACTTTTTAAGTAAAACATAACCATGGTAACTAACTCAAGTGATAAAGATGAACGATGGCCGCGATTTATAAGCGAATGTTAATGGAGACTTGAGACCGGTCTTTGAGAATATTAAAATTAACGACGCACCCTAAAGGGCAGGTGGAAATAAGGAATTCAAGGACCAACTCGCTAAATGGGTCGAGATTTAGAACATCAGTTTTCATTTTCAATAGATTTACCTCTATCTTGGCACTTCTTATGAAGTAGGCATTAATAAACGTTATTGCACAACTCAAGGGATATCCCCTTTATACATGCAAAATGTAGACTGAAATTGAAAAGTATGTATTATCTGCCAGTCTAATATTTTAATCATAGTTCTAATAAAAGACAATAGAGATGTTTATATAAAAGAACTATTTTCAACTTTTTTATATTTATGTTTTTTTTTTGTTTGTTACACAATAGGCGTTGTGATTTTTAATTAATTTATATTATTATTATTATGAGCCAGTGGAGTCCAGGGCAAAGGCCCTGCAGTAGGCATTTGCCTCCCTACCCTTTCTCCAATGTCTACGATTTTAGGCATTAATTTTCCAGTCTTTATAGCATACGTTTAGTTCGTCACGCCATTGTCTTCTAGGTCTACCCCGTGGCTGCTTTCCGTTTGATGGGGTTCACTCGGTACAAATTTTGACCCAGAGGTTTTCTGGCTACAGCTTACATAATCCACCCAGTTTCAATTCAGTTGGGCAGCTTTTTGAGAGAAATTAGTTAAGAGTGTTGAGGAGCGTAGTTTGGTATTCCGATACCCGTATTTTTCATTGGCCTAAGCCTTTATTTACTCGTATCTAAATTCAAATGAGCATAAGGACTACAGGGGCTATGCAGCAGAGTTGCAGTGGAAAAGCAGCTTAAAGCATATTTGTTTTAAATATAATTGTCAATAAATTTAACTTCACTTTAGCGGGGGCTTCTTCCGTTGCCACAAATATTTTATAGACTTCAACCCAAAACTCACTTTGCAACACTTTTTCCTATTTCAGCGCAAAAGATGTGCTGGACAAAAGCTCCCAGGAGCTTTTAAGTACAGCTGGGCTAATGAGTGGAACTAATGCAACGAGTAAAGAGACAAAAGCTCTCCTGAGGCTGCACCGCGGTACATTTCTTCGACCTTAATAAAAAAAATGTCTAGACTTGAAAATTGGTTAGGTACAAGCAGTATTCTACTGAAACAATGTGTTAACAATAAATTTATAAAGCAATCCCACTTTTCTTTTATATAGCCTTTAACTTTAAGGATGGTTCTTATTTTTAACATGCAGTATAACTCGCGTTCGTTGATTTCTAAAATTCACGCGGAAGCAAATCATGTTGTAAAATGGTTGTAAGTTCGACCAATTTTAACAAACGAGAAAATATTGTTTAATTAGCATTCTCAAGAACGACATTATATATTTATAATTTAAAATCATTTTTGAAGGCGATTTTTTTTATTACTTCTTGATTTCATGATTTTAAGTTATTACCTATGTCTCAAAAACTACTGGAACGATTTTGATGAAATTTACACTATTTTAATAATTACACTAATTTACACTCATTAAACTAAAAAGAAAAAAACTCGCTATGACTTCTCCGTGGACAAACACACAATAAACAAACATACATACACCTATAAAATTTTGCACACGCGTGACTTGTTCAACATACTCAAATATTATTATAAAATTTCAACGATGTCACATACATACACATTGCAATTTATTACCTCATTTTTTTAAAGTCGGTAAAATGATGAGTAGGTCAGCCTAAGATAAAAGTTTTCAAAGAACTTAACGACAGAGATAGCTATTTGATAAAAATGTGATGAAAAATATTTTTATGCTCAACCAAATTATTTTAAGCTATATAACATATAAGTGGCATGATAGACGTTTTCGAAAGACATCGGTAAGCGTGTAGGCGGTATCGGCAAGAACATGACTTACTTAGCAATTTAGAAAGCGTTAACAACATCATTATTCATCTGACTATATCTTTACAAAAAGTATCTAGAACTTACCCTTTCGTTAGTATAATCTAACCTTTTAGATACCTTTTTTTTGTATGTAACACAAGTTAAGCTGAGCAAGCATATTGAAATTGAATTACAAAACAATCATTTATGCGGAGTAGGTAGGTACTACGGATTCAGGATGTCGCTCAATGTTCATCAGTTATTTTTAAAATGTGGCATTATAAGTTAGATACCATACTTAAAGAAAACTATACCATACCTTATGTATGTATCATATTTTTTATTATTCAGCGTCCCCCGACCAATGCTAATATTTTATGATACCTTTATTTGCAATTTAAAAACAAAATTACCGGTATCAGAAAATATTATATCAAAGTTACTTTATCGAATTTTTGAATGACCATGTAGTTAATCAATCCATATCCCATTATTTTGTTCTGAATTAAGTCTATTCATAAACTCCTTTTTCCTATTTTGGGACAAAATAACAAATTATCATCAGTAAAATAGTATAACATTATTTTGCTAAACGTTTGTGCTTTCTAATTATAATGCCTTCCTTCTTTTCATTTCTCCAGTCTTTTACGAAATTGATAGAAATAATATGACCAATAAAACGTTACATAATCATAATTGGAGCAATAATAATTTACCTGCGTAGGACTGGAATTGTGTTATTGTACGAAATAATGTTGAAGAATAAATTTCGGGCGTATAATTATGAAGAATCTGGCCAAATAGCATCGAGGAAAAATGTATAAAGAAGCTTTATCGGTTACTACAGCTTTCTATGAGCTAATTACTTACGGTATATCCTGTTTTAAAATGAGATAAATGCACTGACTAGTTATTCGTTATCTTTCTAACAAAGTATTTTGACATTTTTGTTATTTTGATATTTGGTAAAGCTTTGAGTCAAATTTAATCATAAAAAATTTCTAGCAAAAGTCTCTGCTATCAGATATAGCAAAAAAGTAACTATTAAGTAATTAGCTAAAATTAATGAAACAATAAGTTAATGAATTAATTGGATGACGGTAATGAACCGTGCAGTAGAAATATCAAACAATTCTTATACAAAGCAAAGAGAAAATGGAATTGATCTAGACAGCACACACCGGAGGATTAATATTTTGATTACAATAAACAGCAAACAAATGGTAATATATCCCTGGAAACCAATTACTCCAGCCTGGTTCTGAAACTTTTTTTGGGTTCCGAATTCGTATTGTACCAAACTTTATAAATTAAAAACGTAAACTGAAATGACGAACCACTGGACGAAGTGGTTGAACACGGTAGGTTAAGGATAAACGGGGTGAACGAAGCGAATTCCTATTTATCATTTATGTTAGGTTGACATACGTACCAAAAAATGCATAAATACTAAACCTCGTCGAACTTATTCAAAATAAACGGATTGAAAACGGTAAGATTGTAAACACGCGTTTTTTACAATAATACGCTGACATAAACATAGTTGTGGTCAGATACATCCAACTCAGGAATGATGGTATGAGTTATACTTATTCTTAAAAATAAATAAATATGCAAGTAAAGAAAACCTCTTCACAACATTGTAAAGTAATTTGAAACGGATGGGAAAACTCGCACCCTCGCGCGTTCCCCGCGCATGACTACGAAATACTACGCTGTAGCTTGTAAACAACATGGCGTTGGTGGTTTTGACTCGCTCGCTAGTATCGCAATAATTAATATATTTTGCGGTTTTTTTTTTCATTTAAAAATAATTTTAATATTGTTTTGGCGTCTGTATTGTTTGTACAATCACCCTTGAGTCGCTCGTCCCTGACCGAAACAACAAAAGGTTTGTTTGTCAAGGAAAACAAAACCAAAAGAAAAACTCTTAAAAGCCCATTTTCTTTGCTAGTTAATTGCTAAAATTAATTTATTATTTAATTTAAAAATATCTTTGTACTTAACGAAAATTACCTATGTAAGTTTGTGTTTATCTTTATTTCATATTATTTATTTCATTAAAAAGGAATATTAAAATTGTTTACAATGTTCGCCTAAAAAAGAAAAACTGACTTTAATAATAATTTACAAGACACACTATTAGGGCAATAAAAGTGCTTACATGGGTAGGAGTTATATACGGAACCCTTCGTGCGCGAGTCAGACTCGTACTTGGCCGGTTTTTCATTCGTTAGCTCAATACGTATCTACGAGTTCAGAAAATAAAATAACACATATTGATATCAAACTTGTTTCCCTCATATCAGACCTAATAAATACAAGTCTGCAATTATAAAATAGAAGTCAAAAAACTAGATTCATAATTAGGTATTAACAGTTAATTCGGGATTCTCCTTATACATTTGTAATTCATAAGATAAAAATAAGATTTCAACGAAACCGGAAAGAGCTTCCCCACAATTTTAAATCGTTCAACTAAATCCTTTTCAGAATACTTTTGTATACCTACTAAACCTATAAACAACTTATCTATCCACAATAATGCCAAAATAGGAATTCGTTTGGGCCCTGCTCACTGCGCCAATAACAAGTTCCTATTTGGCGTTTTAATTTAACCGCCGATCCCTAAAACTTGCCCATTGGTCTGGAAAGTGACGTACTCCGTATTGTTTCCGGCGACGTCGAAGCTTTGTACATAATAAAAGTTAAAGTGATACCTCTGCGTTTCATATACCTAGATAAACTATGACGAGTTTGAAAGAGATATTTCTTCTAATTATAATTATTAGGTCGTTTCCATTCGCCTCATATGGATAAACAAATCGTCGCTTATTTAGTCTTTCAAACACAGTTTCTTCATTTTATTTATTATGAAACATATCAACTTATTGTCTTCACATTTACGGCCTGTTTCACAATGTCCTGATATGTTCTGGTTAGCATTTTTGTCCAATACTTCATGACGTTCCTTATTTCAAACAGATTTAGAAATTGGTCTTCAGACTTTTGGGCAGTGTTCAGTCGGCAGCGAACATAAGACTGGGTAAGATCCATTAAGGAAAATATCTACGTCTTGTTTTATTTGTATTCCTGGTTATATTTACACCTGTCGGGATCTCCCTAGAAAAGCCTTCAAAAGCCAGGGAAATTTCTTCCTTACACGTGATTAAAACAAAATGGAATTAAATAGCATGATATCACAGCCAGTACTAGCGCAGTTTCTGCTTCCATTTAAATTATTTTCCTACTCTTTGAATCGACAATTTTATCCATGACGCCGGTACAATGTCACCGCGGGCGGCCAAACATATGGCCTGAGTACAGCTTTAGGCACCTTCTTACACAAGTATGAATCTTAAAACGAAAGTGACTATGTCGACAAAGACAAACACTGGAAAAAATATTCCTTTTAATAATCTTACTAATCTTATACATTTAACCCATCTCACTGTATAGATCAAATAAAATTTTGTTTGCTGCACGGACGTCAATATAAACAGGAGAGATTAACAATCATTTGTTAGAGTGTTGTTTTGTAGATAAATTTCATGAAAGCAAGTGTTTTACTGAGCGGATTCATTTTTATTATGAATCTGAATTATAATAAGCAATGGCTATAAAAAGTGAATTCCATCGACAAAAATATAAATAAATGATGAAGAAACAAATTTCCTCAATCGAATATTCTAAGCACTAATTTTGACTCTCTTAAATGGAGAATTTAAAAGTCTATTTTTCCTACTTACAACACTACATACAATAAAACAATCTACTGTAAAGAAACAAAATAAAAACCCCAAGTAAATAATGGAATGGAAAAAATATTTTATCATGGTTTTCAATAGTTTTCCATATAGATAGTTTGCAAAGGTATTCAGATTTAGAAATATGTTGCAGCTACGAAACGCAAAATATTGCATCAGTGCACGCGTGATGAAACCATACATCGCAACAAAAACCGATTATAGTTTTATTCGTCTAGTACTTTATTCTATTTATCATTTTATATAGTGCTTTATCATTTTAGTCGAATAAATAATTGGTAACTTTTTGGTTTCAGTTTTCGTATAGAAACAAGCGTATCAAATTTCAGAATAAATGTTTTATATAATTTCAAAGTAATATGTAGAGGTAAACATGAAATCATCATCATCAATATCAGCCAGAGGCTGCTTACATATACTCTGATTTTTAATTAGATGGATCAGAATAACAGCTTCAATCGAACTGTTTATTTTTTAATGTTGCAAGCGTTCTACCAATAGTGTTGTAACAATTTAATTGTACGCGATTGAACTTATGATAAAATTTAAAAAAAATAGGTTTTACATGTGTAACTTATATAAAAATACATAAAACACTTTTTGTAAAAGTAATAAATATTGTTGTTGGATTTTACCAATTTTCTCTTTTTAATACTTTCCATATATGAATTATTAGACATAATAATGATTTTTGTAAGAACCAGGATTTTTATAAATACATTAAATTTCAATATTTTAAAATAGATTAATTAAAAAACCGGCCAAGTGCGAGTGGGACTTGCGCACTAAGGGTTCCGTGCAACCTTTAACTAAATTAGGGAATCCACTTACTTCTACTTAGTAAAATACCACAATATTTTGTTGACTGCAAATTTAACTTTATTTTTCATAGTGTTTGTATGAAGTACAAAGTTATGTTTGCGGTTGTTGGAAGTGTGCTATATCTCAAAAACTCCTAGTTCGATCCCGTCCGAACCAATTTTCGTTGAAAGTACCTGAGACCTAAGATCTACATTACACATTTTTTTTTAAAATTTACACTTGTTTGTTTTAGAAATTAGTTGGACGGAGACGCCCATTTTACCACTTTGGAAGCGTCTAGACTTTGAAAGAACTATGAAACGTTAAACATCAAGATACATCTTCCTACCAAATTTCAATTGTGTAGTACTTATAGTTACAGAATTAAATGGCTGTGACATACGGACGGACAGACAGACAGACAGACAGACAGACAGACTTGAGGAAACTATAAGGGTTCCGTTTTTTGCCGTTCGGCTACGGAACCCAAAAAATGATGTAACTCTCTGCATTTCCCAAGCGGTTGACTGATAGAGAATGCCATTAGGCATTGAGTCCACCAATGATACCGTTAACAGTGCAATAAAGTTTAAACAAATAAAAAACAACTGATGAAATTAAAATTTTTGATTATTTAGGAACAACACTGTTTCTGAATTTCGATAATGTGGCCACCCACTTAACGCCATTAAGGTCTGTCTTATTTAAACTCAGAGTATACATGAACTCATAAAAAAAAAATAAACATACGACAGTTAAAATACTTTAATAAAATGCTTAATATTTTTTTGTGGTTCATTTATCTGTATGCTGCAAAATATACACACTTTGAGATACGTGTTGGTGTGAAAAAAGTCGTTGAAAGAGCCCTTATAAATCCCGCTTAAGCACTGACCCTTTTGTATATATTGAACGGGCGCGACCATCGCTGGAGTCACTTTAGTGGAATAGCCTTGGCTTGTAGCGGTTTATTGCCGACACTGGCATTGTGGTTTCATTAATAAAATAGGTAAAAGTATGTTTAAGTTTGTCTCGGAAAATATTTTAGGTAGGCTTCAACTTCAATATTTGTCGTTATATAATGGATTGTTTTTATCTTCTATGCACAAAATACTTCTTTCTAAAAGCTCATTATTTCTTAACCCTAAGGTTGTCTGGAACAGATCGCTTATAGCGATAAGACCGCCTTAATTGTACATTTCCTCAAAACGAATTTGTTATTAACCTATACACATTGCAATAAAGAGCTATCTTATCTTATCTTACTTGTTTTAAATCATTTACAATCTCTTTGGTTAGTAATGATAATTTATATCGTATGAATGGCGTAGAGTTAAAAATTTAAACTCTATAGGTAATAAAATCCAGAGACTCATTGCATGAAACGCTCCATCGGAGTCGAAATCATGGTTTTTATACACCGATAAAAAGACCTATGACAAAAATTTGCCATCCTATAAATTATAAGCAACGCAAAAACGCGGCCCAACAGCAATGAATATTACAATTAATAAATATTATCGGGACAATCCCCACCGATTTGTGTCAGGAAATCCGTGTGAATTTATCAATCTGAAAACGGTAGGTAGATAGGTGATACAAATGTGTGACACTACGGCACTGGGGTACATTCTCAGATCAGAGAAAGGATCAGATATTATTATTTCTATGGGTACATTGCACTCATACGTGTATATTTTTTAACTGACTTCAAAAAAGGAGGTTAAAAATTCGACTGTATGTTTTTTTTGTATTTATGTTACCACATATCTCAGTCAATTGTCGACCGATTCGGAAACTTTTTTCGTTTACCTAGAGAGTATACTTTCTAATTGGTCCCATTTTCACCAATTTAGGATCTGATGAAGGGATTTTGGTGTAATCGAGGGAATCCCTCAAATTTTGAAAGCACATATAGTGTTTTTTTTTTTACTGGAATCTTAATTTTGACGTGTTATTACGTCTGATGATCAACATTTTGTGGAGCTGAGCTGATGGTGGAACTTCTTAACGCTTAGGAGTTCAGTAATTATAATGACAGGACTTATGATAGGTAATTTATGGCTTCTTAAAGAATACAGTCATTAAGTGCAACTTCCCCCCCCCCCCCCCACCCCCTCTCCTGTAATCACTAAAAATGAGGAAATAAAATTAACTTTTAAGAAAGTAAAAACCGGCTTAAAAACTAAAATGCACTAAAAAGTCTGAAATAAACTTTTGACCCTTGAAAGGAAAGGAAGCCATTTTAGGCAAACAATTTCTTTTTGGCTATCAGATGGTTTTGAAGTCGGTTTTTACTTTTTAAAAGTTATTTATTCTATACTTATTCGAATTGCCTCAGTGGCGCAGCGGTTAGAGGGTCGCACTTTAAAGCGACGGCTGCGCTAGAGGTTCCGGGTTCGATCTCCGGGTCAGGCCAAAAATACATACCTGGGTTTTTCCTTCTAGGAATTATTTAGGGTAACCCGGAGTTTGGAAGTTGGCGGTGTACCACCACCACCACGAAAAGCACGTAAAACCGTTGATTCTGCGCCTGATCTCTCTCCGATCGTGTCAGATTGCTGTCTATTGCTATGACAGTGCAAGGAATGAAAAGGAAGAGTGCACCTTTATTTGCGCACACACTTGTGCACTATAATATTATGTCCCGCGCAGTCTGTTAGTCGTCGTGACTGACCACCGTGATAGCTATTATCATGAGTTCGATTTGAAAAATCTAAAGACATAAAATCGGAAATGCTTGGACCGATTTACATGTTTAAATTCAGTACATAATTTGACAATTTACAGCTTCTGCATCGCGACTGTATCGATCTGTAGCGCAGTGTGTAAAGGTTGACATTTTTCGTCAGAATCGATGCTAACGCGCGTTAGCATCACGACTGCATCGTTGTTAAAAGACGCAGTTTGTAACCCTTTACAAACTGCGACTTTTAACAAGTTTAAGTCATCGGATTTGGCATGCATGCATATGTGCCGTAACCGTTACATTATACTGTGAAATACGTACTCACCAATAAGGCGCTTTGCAGACGGCGGGACGGGCCGCGCCGGTTAATTTCACCGCAAACGATGGCACAAAGAGAGTACAATACTACCAACGCACATGAAGGGCAAAAAGACCACGCCGCAGGTGCCCGCCAGGCACTGGTGGGTAGTCGCGGTCTTTATAACTACGTGGTCAAAAATACCGGCCCGCCTGCAAAGCGCCTAACCATAAATAAATACATGATTACTTCACTAAAAAAAATATAAGCCTACCCTACCTATTCATAAATCTATAACATTATGAATGTTTTTTTATAATATTAAGTCGGATCTTCTATAATCATTCAAAAACGATACAAAAAGAAGAAATGAAAGCTTCAATACCAGGATGAGGAAAATCTCTGAAGCTGCAAATATTCGGTCACTATTTTAGCTCTATTATCTGTGTTTTATTTGTGTGTTTATCTTTCTTAAGCTGGTACTTTTTATAACGGAAAATGTTATTAGAATTTTATAAAACAATTGACGACCCCTTACATACTGCGACTTTTAGCATCGATGCAGTCGCAGGCTTTTTTAGTTTCAGCATCGTGGCTCACGCAATGAACATATTTAATGGTTTATAATGTTTTAACACTATCAGAATTATATTTTTTATTCATAAAGATAAAATAGGAAACCAAATACTTGCGCACGGGTGGGACTCAAACCAGCAACTTCTTGGCTTACCGGGCCAAACGCTGAGCTTCCGTGCTGTCGGTCCAACCTAGCGAAATTTGTGGTTTCATATGTATCCATAAGACTCGAACCAGCAACTACTTGGCTAACCGGGTCGAACGCTCTACCAATTGAGCTACCGTGCTGTCGGTCCGACCGACGGAAAGTTTTCTGCGGCCCGTTTGGCCCGGTTAGCCAAGAAGTTGCTGGTTTGAGTCCCGCCCGTACGCAAATATTTGGTTTCTTATTTCATCTTTATAAATAAATTAATTAAAATCTTTATAAATAAATAAATTTATTATTGATGAACATATTTGATTTGGTAAAATATGAAATCACACAAATATGACTTCAAAAAATACTGATGGTAAGTACAGCACACAAACGAGCTTTTTAGATGAAACATGTATACTAAGCGCTTCAATTCTCATCTATATGGTACACTCACGCTCATTCCACAATTAAATAAATAAATCAAACCTGGAAACCTACATGACAGTATCGCGTTTTATGAGTTGAAAGGTACCGTAATGTGAAGTTATTATTAGTTTCGGACTGAAGTTTCATTGGGATGTTTACTGGTATGTCAATGAGTCGACTGCAAATGATGGACGGGATGAAACAGATTTTCCTTAGACAGTTTCTTAAGTTCGGAGTGGAAATGTCAATCGCGTTAGAGACAGGCAACAGAAACTTATTACTTACTCATCGTCTCATTTAACGCGAACAGTAAGTATAGAAGGAAAATAACATAATAATTTAAGTGTAGCAGAAAGTTAACGGCTACGTATTTAATAAAATATAAGCCTCCGTTTCCTCTGAACTACAGTCAATTCAATCATCTTTAATCCTAGGATGTCAAAATTTCAATGTTAAGACTTAAATTATTTTCAACGTTATTATTATCAATGGCGTTTGTGTGGAATTTGTAAATTAAGGTACCTAAGGTGAATTTGCAATTATAGGTATTACAGGGCCATTTCCCATGGCCCTGTAATACCGATATGGAAACTTTGGTGTGTTCACACAGCAGTTTTTGCAGGTTCGGTTGTTCGTCAACTGAGTCCTGTCAACTTCTGTCAGAGTCATATCTTTCTCGGATGCACTAACCGATAAGACAGCGCTCTGTATATTCATATCTTTCACAGCGTTGCCATTAAAATTGCTGTGTTTATGCAAAATGTCATTTTTGAAGTAGAACTGGTTCAGTTTAATTACAAAACTGGATCAGGAAAAAACAGGTATCGGGATGTCCGTGTGAATATTTGCATTAAAACGCGTATGCTACATAACCTGCAAAATACGGGATGCCTCCATTAGAAACGGCCCTTACCAAACAATTATTTAATAACATCATCAAATCCATTTTAAATTAATTCGTTATTCAGGTTTCAAAGTTCATCAATTCATAAAATAAGGAAAGTTTCGTGACGAAAACTTTCCTCGGTAAATATCAACTTTAATTCAATTTAATGTCCCTGATTGTTCGAACAATACCAGGTTGTAGCTAATATTAGAATATATTTCATTGTCCGACGTCTGTGAGATTGTGCCCACCGAAAATTGTTTGAACTTATACAGAATTGCCCGAGGCAACTTCAGCACTTCCTGCGAAGATTAATTTTATACCAAACTATTTTGTTTGTAGACACGACCCATATCTTTTGGCTCTAAGTACTGAATAAATAATACGCACTCGCAAGGGATTTAGGAGGTAATAAGCTTATGGTTTATATATGACGAACATAAGGGTGTTATGAAACAGCGCAAACTTATTAAACTACGATTTTTTACATTTTGTGTTGATGTTTTGAGCTATTGAAAAACGGAAATATAAGCGACTGTCAAAAAATACAGGCAATATAAGTTCTGTGAAGACGTCTTTATTAATTGATTGTCCGTTTATTACATAGAAGTACTATCCCCTAATAATAATTTTATGGTTTATTATTATCGATGCGATAGACTTATTTGTATGAGACATGGGGATTTTTATTTAAGAGTTACATTTATGACATAAGTAAAAGTTCATATTGATGCGAAAATTAACGACTTTAGCAACTGTTCAAAAATGACACCCTACCAGGCCACTCATAAAGTGGTGTAAAAAAATATATATATGGGAGACTGGCTGGTTAGAATCTTTTTCGAAAATATGATTATATATAAGTGAAAATAGGTGTGTTCCATTTTCAAAATTTCACTCTACATTTTTTGCGAGCCAATTCAAAGTATCGTGTCTGACTGAAAAATGAATCTGCACCGGGAACATTTTGAAGCAATATTTTTTTACGATTTTAAGTGTCGCCTGAAACCGGAAGATTCGTTCGATAGACTCCAAATGGCATAGGCCATTATTTATGGATGTGGGCACCTCAAAGGCCACAGTGTATAGTTGGTATAACGAATTCAAGCGCGGTCGACCAACCTTAGGGGATGAAGAACGAACACTGAGAAAAAAATATTGTCAATTAGACAAAAAAACATTAACCACACACAACCCTTTAAGTAACTTATTCAATGAGTCAACGTTTTTATTGTCAGATTTTTGTTGCCGAATTAACAACATTCATCGACAACGTTATACTTGGTCAGAAGTACATAGTTTACAAACAACGTTTAACGTTGTCATAGAGTCACAGCGTAACATTGTCATATTTATATTAAAACTTTGACTTTGTAGCAATGGAACCTTGCCTATCCAACTCTTTAATGTGGGCAATCTGACAACTCTTATACTGTCCTATTGACGACTGAGCTTTGTCTCTGTAGCAATATTACTTAACCAAACCTTCTCCGAAACGTTGTTAATCTGAAAACTCTAATATTGTCCCATTGACAATTGTGCGTTGTTCATGTATCAATGTAACCTTACCTATCTCACTCTTTAATGTGGGCAATCTAACAACTCTTATATTGTCCTTTTGACAACTGATATTTGTCTCTGGAGCAATGCCTCCAATGTTGTTAAACGGACAACTCTTTAAAAGAGCAAATTTATTTTTAATGAAATTTGTGAAATTATTGTTGTTGTCAGAAAATTTAAACAACAACAACAATTTTAAAAATAATATTAAAAAGTAATTTGCTTTTAAAAAAGTTCTACGTTTTACAACGTTGAAGGCAAAGCTCCGTTGAAAAGAAACATTATAAAAAAGTAAATCAATCAAAAATTGAGAACCTCCTCGCAAGGAACGATTTGAGGTGGTTTATTTGACTAGCAGTTGTTTGTATTTTTTGGCTAATTGTGACACATTTTGTTGTATTTGAAAATTTGTAATTGACATAATAAAAATTCATATTAAAAATGTATTTTACTCTTGTCTATGCATTTGTAATTAATACTGTTAGCGACGAGGGGTTTTAAATAATAAAATAAACACTTGATTATTATTACACATCATATAATGAAGAACTATGTATTAGTACAGAATAAAACGGTTTAGCTAATCAAATCAATTAGTTTATACAATACAAACTTAATAGACCTCGGCCACGTTCTTATATCGTTCCGAGAAGAGGATCCTTGAAGCCAATTTTATGCATTTTTCGAGCTTTCTTGGTCACTCAGATTCAGTCCATCAGACAAAGGTCATGTCCGCTTGCTCGTTTCAGAAGGGTTTGAACTCTTGGAGCTTCAGCCACTGTCGCTGCAGTCACCACTTTCGCTGCTTCTAATAAATCTTGCAATATCTCTCCCTCCGCTGAAAGCAAATAAAGCAGTACATATACAGGTAGGTACCTAATACGTATTTTGCCTTAGGCACAGAATTTATATAGCACTATGTCTTTAGATTCTATTCGACACCGCGTTGACTATGAACCGATTCTGTTAAGGCCGTTACTTTGGTATAAATTGCTTGAATTGCATGCAAAAGTTGTAATGCATGATAACTTTTATATACGACGGCATCCTTGGACTGGCGGGCCCCGGGATACGTGCCCGGGGACGTGCGCGTTTGGTATCATAATGGCGGGTGCCATTATGATACCAAACGCGCACGTCACGTTTCGTCTCGCCGTGAAGCGGCCGTTACTCATCAGTCTGCATTTGTTAGGTTGACTGAGCAAGAGATTTAAATGAACTCCACTACAAAGTTCAGCAGTAGGAGAGACAATATCGTTTTGTTGCAGGGACCAAGGAAGTACAAAGATCAGTCGAAATAACAAAATAACTTAGTTGGAAGGATAAAAAACATTGTCATATTGGCGTGTTTGGCAACACAAGAAACCTACAATATATTTACAGAGACTAAAGAGCTTTGTTGGTAGAACCAAGTAACATTGTGATAGTGAGGGTCTGCCAGACAGAAGGCCACGCCGCCGCAGCGCGCAATTGGCAATCGTTAGGTATTTTTTATAAAGACACAAACAGTACTAATTTATAGCGATAGACCCGGATAACATTAAAACCGTGGCGTGCTAAATGTGTCTCGCTGCCTCTTCTTATAAAATGTTTGGGAGGGACGCCTTTTCTGTCTGGCCTGCGCCTGAGATCAGGCATGCATCACACATACGTCTATCACTACATTGGTCATACATATCATATCAAAGCATAGCAAATACCTAATTTAAACACTCAGTTTAAACACCACCGCTGGCAAACAACTGTCATTAGAGGTGGGTACCTACCTCTAATGACAGTTGTTGATAGGCAACCGGCCCTAACTTGTTGGCATACAGTAACAATCTACGTAGGTACGTATATGAAAATCCTAGCTACATACACAAATAAGGATGCCCTCTCTTTATTGAACTTACTTTAAGGCAAATAGGATAGAAATAATAATGGGAAACTATACTAAAATTCACACACATAAAACAACAGAAGTTAAACTTTATGAGAAACAACATGGATTAACCTCGTTAATCTAGTAGGTATAAAAAGGTGAACTTACCCGACATATTGTTTATGAGGTGGGCCAACCTGGCATTAGTCGGACATTTCTCCATTTATGTATCTGCGCAGTGCGCACACGTTCACTTGTCGCGATACATCACAGGAATGAACAAACGATTATAAAATGTTTAGATCAGTCGTCATCCCCCCTCACGTCTCATTCCCTGCATATTGTGCCTCCATTAATATTCAGTAATAAACTTTGTCAATTTATTATGTTTGTTGAACAAGTACAATTTCTTCTTCTGTCAATTTCTATATGTTTACTTTGTCAACTTGTTTTATTTTTCGACACAACGTTAAACATTAACAAATTAACAATTTTTTTTGTTCGCCCGGCAATATGTCCAAGCTCTTTTGAAATTGACAACATTCAAATTGAGTATAGCACAACTTAATTCTGACAATATTAGAATTGACACTATAACTATGTAAATATTGACTCACAAGCAAAAAACTATCGACAACGCTTATTTTGTACGTTGTGGGCTATATTTTCTGTCAGTGAAGCGATCGCCCTTTGATGGCTATTACGGAAGAAAACGTGCTAGCAGTTAAAATTTAATCCAAGATAATAGGTGAATTACTTGTCAAGAGATTCAGCATATAAATTCAAGATTGGATCTGGGAGCGTTCACGATCTTCTACATGGGCATTTTTGCATAAAGAGGATGGTATCACGCAAGCAGGCCCGGGTGGAATGGTGCCGTGATATACTGAACAAGTTTGAAGCAGGCTCGTCTCGGCACGTTTACGACAACGTTACAGGTGATGAGTTCTAGATTTATCAATACGATCCAGGTTTCTGGATGCGCATGCACTGAAGCGCATGTCGACAGTTTGGGTGTTTCAAAATGAACCAACGCCTACCAAAGTGAAGCGATCTCGGAGCGGGGGGAAGATTTTGATTGCCAGCTTTTTAATTTAACTGGCCACTTGGTGTCGATTCACGATACTAGATCAAAGAAGCATCAACGCCGAATGGTATAATACCAAATGTTTACCAGAAGTTATCTTTGTTGTAAGCAACAAGCGACCAAACATTGAGCTCCGCGGATTACTGTTTCACGACAATGTGCCTGCACACTCCGCGCTCAAAACGAGGGACTTCCTAGACAGCACGCCAGACAAACTCCTGGGCTACTTCCTTACAGCCCTGATCCTAATACCTTGTGACTTCTTTTTATTTTAAAAATAAAAATCATTTTCGTCGCCGGAAGATGCGCTGGCTGCGTTCGAGCAGGCTGTAAACGAGGTGTCTGCGGCAGACTGGAAAAAGTATTTTGAAAACTGGTTCAGACGCATGATTTTTTGTATAGAGGCTGGTGAAAAGATTTAGTAAAAATATATGTTTCTGTAGAACTATGTTTTTAGTGTTGCACAACTTTTTGAGTATCCCACGTATATGTGTACAAATCATGTTTGTAGTTGACAATGTTTAAAGATAATGTGATAAACCGTACCAATTCTATATAATGGCAGTAATGATCATGTTTAATACTGACGTTATTAACATTGTAAGTTTAACAATAGTAATATAATTAAATAGGTACTTTCTGTAGAATCAGGCCCATAGCAATGATACCAATTCTCTTAGAGACATTACAAAGATTGCGGTCGAGAACTAAACGCAAATACGAAAGAATACTAGATATAAAGAAATATACATTTTAATCCTACTAATGTTCTGTGATGTAGGTTAATATTGCTACTTAAAATATGGAGCACTCTGTCAAATTGTTCCAATTATGTATTAATTTCGTATTCTTCAATGATATGTGTTTTTTTTTATTTAAAGTTTTTCATAAAAAAGCATTATTTTTGGTAAACATTGAGTTTCTTGCAAGAATGAAATGAAATATCGGAGAAGTCCTCATGGATCCCGGTTTTAAAACGAACACAATATTAATTGCATTTTCGGCTCCTACTGTATGTCGCAAGTGGTTTGAAGTTTTTTTATCCCCGACGCAAATAAGTTTTTAACGTATCTGTATGTGTATCTATTATATATCTATCTGAGATGTTATTGCAGCCAAACTGATGAACCGATTTTCATTTTTTGTCATAGATATTTTAATCCCGATTGTTCCTAGCCATATTTCATGTAAATCCGTTCAGCTTTTTTCTCATTTGTGATGAATATTTTTATAGAATTACTATGTGCAGAATAGTAAGTTTTTAAGAATCACCAAATCGTGAAGTTGAATGTAGTTCTTATACCGACATCTTTTATGTTTATAATGTATAATAATAACTTATAGGTACGTTATATAAATGAACACATTTTTTTATATTGGACAAAGAAACCTATTTTTTTATGAATTGACTAATAATAATAGTCCCTAAACAAAGATGAGTTTTAAAAACGACACCCTATATGAAACTCATAGTAAGGTCCAAGGTTTGACTAACAACGCCCAGTTGAACGACTTAATGCCATCTAAGTACAACTTTAAGTTTCTCATTAGTCTTTATTATTTTCCTTTCAAGATATGGTCAGAGAAATCCTTATATCTCAACGATAGCGGTTACCCACGTTCCCAGAACTTATGTGCTGATTTGAAAAAAAAAATAGTGTCAGATACATTGTTTATCGGGGAAGGCTTGAGGCTGCGACGGTAGAGGAGGGAGCATACTCAAAACGCGCGTACGTCGTCACGGGACCTTCTATACCTACATATAAACATGCATGACTTAAGTAGGTACTGTGTTATGTGGTGTGATTTTTATGTGGGTTTTCTCATGCTGAAGTTTGAACGATATTTCTATTTTCATTTTTCGTTCCTACTAGTTGCTAGTTGCAACCTTAAGAGACATTGCTGTGTTGTAAATGATATTCCCACATAGGTAGGTTTTATAAGTTATTGATAGGTAAATTTCACAGCTGTGCTTTGAAATTTTACCGACCGGGGGGATGTAGAGGTTTCAAGCTACGCGTAAAACCTCTACATGTAGATCTCTAAATGTAGAAAAGTTTCTTTACAAGTAAATATTGATAGACGTTTGTCATATCGATAGTCAGTCAGATCTTTGTGTGTCAACGAGAAAATATTTTTATAAGAACAATCTTATAAGAATAATTATGTTTAAAAGTGCATTAACTATTTATAATTTAAATAACCAATATAGAAACTGAAAAACTGAAAGTTAAGTGGTCATTCATTTATATAACATAACACATATCGTCACGTATAAACTCGTATTCATATTATCTCCAAGATCACAGCGGCGCTACTAGAGACGTAGAGGTTTTACGCGTAGCTTGAAACCTCTACAGTACCTACAAATATAAGGGATATTTGTGCGTGCTCTTCACACAAATATTCGCCCCCTTGCTAGATTCGAACCCGTGATGGTCGGTGTAATAGTCAGAACCGCGAACCACTACACCAATCGCGTCGTCGCGTTATAAAAATGTACTATACAAAGTATCGCGATTTAATAAACCAATATCTTGTAAGAAGGCAATAACTGTATTAACTTAACCATATCAAGTAAGCCCCGGTCCAAGCTGCGAAGTCCAATAAAAAGAGTAAATTAATAATGCCACATAGAACGTATTACTTGGACATTACAAGAAGTTCCCCGAAATCTTACGTACAAACTCAATATGTCAACTTAGTGTCCACCACGAAAGTTGTTAGCAGTTCTTTCGAGAAGTTATTCCGTCTGTCTGTTACCGCAAAGTCGGAAAATTGTCTGATGTCATTATTTAGTTTTCTAATGAAAAAGTTACGCGAGTTAATGTTAGGTCGCGGATATCAGTTAACCCTTAAACAGGCCGCGGAAATAAGCATCCCACATAAGATTGTTCGATGCTGTAGTCAGGTTAAAGAAGTAAAAGCCCACAAACTGTCTTATTATAATCTTTAATAATATACTCTATCGTTCCCCATTTGCCAACTATCTTAACGCGTATCTTAACGCGCGTGACACTGACAGCCAATTGAGACTTTCGGTCGATATGCGTGATTTTTATCGATCATGGCTTAACGACGAAAGACAAGTTTGCGATTATGAGTTCTTGTAATTGGAATGTCATTTTTTCTTGGTGATTTCTGGTGGGATTTTGTAAAATAAGGAAAATAAGCATATGACCTTAGCTTGTTGGAGGGAAGCGTATTGTAGGAGCTAACGGCCTTTTTAAATTACCTTCTATTCAATACTAGCTATTTCTCCCGACGATTTTTATATTTTTTACTCATAAAAATTTAATTAAGTAAATTATTTAGATTTATTTACAAACAATATGTAGCGACAAGAAAAACTTAGTCCTTACCTTACGGGAATTATGGTTTCCCACATTTATTTTTCAGGATTGTCAGTATTTTTTCAGGAACTTTTTGGTTGGGAATAAAACAGGGGATTATCCAAAATCTAAATCCATATCAACACTTAATTTCTTCTACGAGTTCGCGGCCTGGTTAAGGATTAGGATAAAGCTGTCGTTTTGCTAAAAGTTTAACGTTGAGAACGAAAACTCAAGTTTATAACACAGTGATAAGTAATTAATTTAGGTATTTAAGTATTTAAATTGGGTTTCAGATAATCGTCAAAGATACTCGTACACAAAAGGAGTTCCTGCATTTGTTATTTAAATTTAAAGTACAAGCTCGCAACAAACATCATGATAATATCATGTACGTACCCAAAAATTTAGATCTTTTTATAAAAAAAGTGATATTCACTCGTATAACACAAGAAATGTATGCGTTCTTTTTTTTTTCTTTGTGTCTGAGCGTTTGTTTGTTTGTTTGTATGTGTGTGCGTGTGTTTGTGATGTCCCCAATCAATAAAAGCTTTTCTTTCTTTTTAGCGAAAAGAATTAATTCATTCGTTGAAAATTGTGATTTTTTTTCAATAGTATACCTAATAATGTTATCGAACCATGTCAAAACTACCCTAATGTCGAAGGGGTATTATAAAATTCTTGACTATCTAAAGGACAAGAATGTATGGAAAACCTACCTGTTTATTTTGATTTGTATCATTTTTGTGGTAGTTAGTGGTGACTGAGTTTGTTCCGGCGTTTCTTCTCAGCACTTGCCAGATTTTCTGTGGCTTGTCTAGAAGCGCTAGTAGGATCCAAAAGATAAGGTGACATGTTCTTGTTTCAAATGGGCCATAATTGATTGATATTAACTAATTATTGACGTTCATAAGTGGCATTTTGTGTCCCAAATTGAATAAATTATTTTTGACTTTGACTTTGAACATTAAGGTCTTTAGGATCATAACTTTAAATTTTACTACATGTGTTTTAAAGTCGTATTTACATACACACTAAGTGAAGTTATTCCAAATTGTGTGTAAGGCAATATTATAATTATGACTCAAGGAATCCTAAAATATGTCAATTTATATTGATAACATAGAGAAGTTAACATTGCGACTTGATATATTTTTAGAGGTACGAGTAGTTTAGAAAGAAGTGTTTTTTCTAAAATGAGCTTGCATGTTATGTATTCGTTTTAAATTAAATCACCGTTTTAAATTAAATCACGTAATTTTTTGTTCGTCACCACATATTTAAAAAAATAACTCGATCTTTTTTGGCTATATTTAAGTTTTCAGTTAATAGTATGTCAACAATTTCTAATAACCTTTGAAGCTTACTTTGTCATTTATAGGGGGGTAGTAAATCAAAACACACTTTACCAGAAGCACCTAGCTGCCACCTCCAAAGTTTATAGTGGGGAGGTTCATTTTATTGCCTCTTGCCTTTACGACACAGCTTTAATTATGCTTTCATAAATTTAATTTAATTTTTATTATTCCCATACTAAACATCATAAGCCATATGTTTTATTATGAGGTCATAAATCTTTTATATTCTCGGATTGTTTATTTATTTTCATAATGGCAGTGTGTAAAATTTGCTATCGAATTGTGTTGCTAGATTCAAGCAACGATAAAATGTTCTAAATCTTTTTTATATTTAACTTAACATTTTACTTTATTTATTAACAAACAATTGCTTTAAACAGACTAAAACTGTGTTATCTAATTCTATTAGCTAACGATAAGTAAGCGTAAACAAATTAGTTAGGGCAAAAAATACAATTTTTCTTACAAATGGGCAAACTTTCTCGCCGCGCTTCTGGATTTGATCATTCAAATTCTTTCTCCTTCAGGTAAGGGTCGAGTCAATAAGGTAGCATCAGCCTCACCCTTTTGACAGTGAGAACCAATTAATAAAGAAGAAGCTGGTACTGCCCATAATCAATTTATCGATATTTATCTAACAAGGATAAATAAGTCAAAACAAAAAAAGTTTGAAAAACTGTAACCCAACTACGAATTGACATTTCTGTTACTCAGATTTTTTTGTTATCTTTCATTTGATACAGCTTTTGCTATGACTGCAAACTCTTTTTTAAAGTTCCCCAAATATATTGATGCAGGTAAATTTCCCAATATAGATAGTGTTGTAACGCAAAGTATAAAGCAACAATATATTATTATGTCCTGTGGTCAATAACTAGCGTTTAAAATAAAAATACTGGCGTATAAAAATATGTTTTTTTCTTTTATTTGTCAGTTTTTGAGAAAATTAATATATATAAGTAAACAAGTTTTAACGTTGTGAATACCAAGTCAGATTATGCATGTTTGCAAGTTAAATAACTCTTATATTAGATAATACAGTACAAAGAAGTTGATTAGAATTTACTGTGGGAGACTGATGTCCAGTCTAAGCGCAGGTCTTGTACTCGTATTTCAAAGCATCAGGTTCCCTTGGTTTTTTATTTATTTAAATCATCTAATCCTCAAACATTTATTTTAAAGAACTTAACCTAGGAACATATTATGAATATTAAACATAAATATGTTTATGGCCTGTTTTACAAAGTCCTAATAAGTTCTGGTTAGCGTTATTTGTCCAATGATTAACATAAAATGACGTTTAATATTTAGAACAATTGTTTGCCAGTGCTCATTTGTCGATGGTGAAACAGGCCCTTTATGATATTTGAATAGCTAAAAACTAAGACTACAATGATAGTAGTTACAATTCATAGTATTTTATTTGAATCTATATATTACTTATTTTTAGTCAAATAAGCTTTCATTTCAGGTATGAAATGTTTAAGAAGAAATTGCCAGCAATTCATCAAACTATTTGTTATTTAGGTTTTTTAACCGTTAGAATGTGATAACCTTGAGTATGGCACTGGTTAAGGGATAAATATTTAATCTATTAATTTTATTAACATGGGTTTCACCTTGTAAATATTTACTGAAATATACGAAAACCTTTATAAAGTTTTGTAAAACTTATGAGTATTCCGTTTGTGCTATGAATTCCTCTGAATAAAATATGGACAAAACAATACTCCAATACGTTCCAAGTTCACCTGTTGAATACACAATATATAATCTACTTTTTATCGCCTACTTATCTACCCGAGTAACACACTAACAATATTCCTACCCACATTTTTCTTTGTTATTTCCAACTAAATACGTTTTAAAACCCAACAGATTAGATTACCTTTGCTTCAGTTACATTAGGTTTAATATGACTTAAAAGATTGTAGGTCTATAAACTTCCACTATTATAGCAAGACAGTTAATATTGAAATTAAGGAAAATAATCTATTTTAGGTGAACAATTTATTTTCGGAGTCGGTGTCCTGATAGTTGATGCTTAAGATAAAAGTCATAAAAGTCATTTATTTTTGCAAATGGGCCCTCTGGGGGCACTTTTACACGTCCCAGTATAAACCCTACCACAGCTTCGGGACAATTGTGGGCTAGTGCTGGGAAGAAGCTGCGCAACAAAGTGATGGCACCGACTCCAAAAAGAAATTGTTCACCTAATATAGATTTCTTTTCTTTAAATGGTCATGAGTTTATTTAAGAATTTTTAGTGTATTTTGGTTTCGAAATCGGTTTTTACATTTTCAAAAGTTAATTTTACTTCTTCTTTTTTAGTGATTACAAGAGAGGGGAGTCTTAAAGTGCAACCTTCCCGGGTTGCACTCCACTATCAGCTCAGCTCCACACAATGTTGACTATCTCACGTAACAACACGTCAACATTGGGATTCTAGTAAAAAACCTTTAAATTTGAGGGTTTTCCTCGATTCCACCAAGATTCCAGCATCAGAACCCGACTTGACAACAATGGGACCAACTAGAAGGTATAAACTCTAGGTTACCGAAATATTTTTTAAAACGGTCTACAAATGACTAAGACATGAGGTAACACATACACAAAAAAAAACTACAATGGAACTGAAAACCTCCTCCTTTTTTTGAAGTCGGTTAAAAAATGTTACAAGGTATCTTGTACTTTCCATAACTATTAAATCACACTCAAAAAATACAAATGAAAATATTCAACAGCAGATCGCCAATTTTAGTGTTTTTTTTTTCAAATATCGACTGAAATATTTAACATCCCTAAAAGTTATAAAATCGCGGAAGTTTTAATTGGTATCGTCATCTATTTGGATTATCACGCCTTTCCATCTTTGTTTACTGGGACAACCTTATAAACTTTTCAAAATGATTTAAAAACAATAAAGTGTCTGAATGCTGAAACTTAGCTTTTTTATGCAATTCAAAGGCTCAAGTGAGCACTGGATAATTTACACATGCGTCATGTAGAAAAGATGTTAATTCAATTTTAAATGAAAAAAAAACTATTTAGAATAAAACAATATTGAACTCTTATAACCTGTTACCAAATGCCTGTTAAAGTATTAAACGGTTTTCGCACAATGCTCACGTACATTTGAGGTATCACACGCCTAACCCCTTTTCAACGAAAACGGGTTTCAATTCTATTCAATTCAATCAAATAATTTTAATAATTCCGCCTTCAAAAAACTGCCTTTACTTAGAAGTTACCTCTACTCAGGAGAAAGAGAGGGCAAATGCAACTATTTTAAGCTTTTTAGTTGGTACTTGGAAGGCGGTTTGATTTTTTATAATTATTTTTTATATTCATAAAGATGAAATAAGAAACCAAAAATTTGCGCACGGGCGGGACTTGAACCAGCAACCTTTTGGCAGACCGGGCCAAACGCTCTTACCAATTGAGCTACCGTGCTGTCAGTCCGACCCGGCGAAATTTTTGGTTTCAGATCATCAAGTTTCGTATTAAAACATTTACTATTAATTTATTGTGCTCACTCCATCCACACGCTATTGTATCTCTGTGAACCAAATATAGATTCGCATTCCATCGTTTACATTGTATGAATGGGCTAGAAATAGGTCTATTCAGCATAAAAACAAACCACTCTTACTGTGTGTTCATGAGTAAAACGGATGCCTGGTGCTCACTCCGTCTGCCATCGCTAAATACTTAAATCTTTTGTGCTAAGTTAACTTAAAAGAATGAGTGAAAATATGATTTTTTTGTAAAAAAAATACTATAAAATATTCGGATATTCGGAATACTATAAGATATTTGATATTTCTTTTTACTTTTAGAGTTAAACAAAGTTTCATATTTTGTATGAAGGACATGGAATAGGGTGTCTACACGTGATAAAATAGCAGGACTTGGCTGACTTAACTTCACGTGTTCACGTTAGCTGCGTGTTATCCTCGCTTACTTGCCTGAAGGAAAAGGTTTTGTTCTTAACAGGTACTTTGTTTGGGCTGGGGTTTGGGTTTAGTTTAAATTTTGAGGCTTTGTCTACTAAATGTAAAATGAATATATCTGACCGGTCACATTAGTCAGAAACCATACATGACCAGTCAAATACGGTCAATATCAATCAGTTTGACCGTATGTGATGAACCTAAATATAATTTCCTGACTCAGTTTTCGCAAGAAAAACACATTTTGTGTCGTTGTGTAAATGAGTTTTGATTACTTTTATGACTTTTTTCGTTTTCATAGTGTTTGAATAAAGTACAAAGTTATGTTTGCGGTTGTAGAAAATGTGCTATATCTCATAAACTACTCGTTCGATCCCGTCCGTACCAACTTTCATTGAAAGTATTTATTAAGATCTACATTAAAATTTTTTTTTCAAAATTTACACTTGCTTGGTTTAGAAGTTAGATGAGGGGGACGCCCATTTTACCACTTTGGAAGCGTCTAGCTCTGAAACGTTAGACTTTAAAAGAAAATGGTTTTAGAAACCTCAATATCATTTTAAAAGACCTATCCATAGACACCCCACACGCATAAGTTTGACCAAAAATTTTTTTTTGTTTTAGTTTCATGTATGAGAGCCCCCCCTAAATTGTCATTATTTTTTATTTTGTGTATAAGAATCGGTAAGCGGTTAACAGGATACATCTTGTTACCAAATTTCAACAGTGTAATGCTTATAGTTACAGAATAAAATGGCTGTGACATACAGACGGACAGACAGACAGACAGACTTGACGAAACTATAAGGGTTCCGTTTTTTTGCCATTCGGCTACGGAACCCTAAAAACGGTGTTTCACGGACCTGCGCGAAAGTCACGTGACCTACCGAATTCAAGTCAGTCCAATCGCGTACGCACAACCGAAAAAGTAATAAAATATTAATGATTCAATATGAGTTACCATTTATGACAGTTCATGACCGTTTATGACTATTTGATAGTCATTTTCAACACTAGCTCTATAGCCGAATAGTAAAATACGGACATTAGGAAAGAACTAGAACAGAAAATAAGTTAAGTATTAGAACGTGTGTGACACTGACTGCCATTTGAGTTTTAACTGACAAATGATTTTCGGTCTATGTGCGTGATTCTTATCGGTTATGGCTAAACAAAGGAAGATACGCCGTTCGATTTTTAGGTATGTTGGAGATTCTGTTTTTTTTGAAGTGAAAACTTCTTAAGCGGCGTTGAGCACTTTTGTGGGATGGGTAAAAATGTGAAACTCGCGTCAGGACACGTGGGCTGATCGAAAAACCGTAAGACGGTTGGCGAAATTATGGGTGTAAATTGATTTTTCTGAGAGATAAACTTTTTAATGTAATTTAATATAATATAAATTGTAATGTTTGTGTACGATAGCGCAATAAATAAATATTGTATTCTATAAAAATATTATATTATTATTATTATTATTATTATTATTATTATTATTATTATTATTATTATTATTATTATTATTATTATTATTATTATTATTATTATTATTATTGTATTCTATCACAAAAATGATAGTACTTTTATATTGATAATAAGAGCAATTCATTCAAAATTATTCCCTAACTATTCCAAAAAATCAAAAATGCACAACGTTGATATTGAAGTTTTCACTTCTGCCGGCACTCCCGGAGTGCAATTTTTTTAATTGTTATTACAAAATAAATGTTAATTTCTTGCGGGACTTTGTAAAATAAGGAAAATAAACATGTGGGGAACATAATATGGTCTTAGCCCGTTGGAGCTAAGCGTTTTGTGGGAACTATACATCTTTTGCCTGTTTATGTCAATATTTAATAACTTTCTTTTTAATACTAGGTATTTTTCCTGACAATTCTATGTATTGCATACTTATAACACTTCAGCAAAATAATCTCCTTTTAAAACTTAATTTAATTTAATTTTCAAGAATTATAAGTAGCAACAAAAGAAGGAAATCCTTACCCAGGCACAGGGATTATTTCCCTCATTTATTTTTCAGGGTTATTAGTTTTTTTCTGGACTCTGTTGATGAGGAATGTAACAACGCATTATCCAAAACCAAAATCTATTTGCTACTCTTAATCACGGTAATATTATGTCTACAGTATTGTAACTTCATACAAACGGACGACGCGCGAGCTATACCTACTCGCTCGGATGCCGGCATGCGCTCGGCATGCTACAGTCGCGGACGTGCCGCAGTGACGACCGGACGGTGTGTTGGTTTTTAATCAGTAACCGCGCGAAGTTTTACTAGAAATAAGTACAAGTAGCTATTTAATGTGGCAAGTAGAATATATTGTGCTGTTTTTGGTTGCATGCATTCTTCAATAACGCAACCAGAGATAACATTTTTTGATTACCTGGAAACTCCGAAATGTAAAACTATAAAATAATAAGACTTACTATTAGGTAAGTAGGTACCTATCTACTACGTAATTTGTGTCTTAATGGATTGGTATTTCCTTTTTAACCGACTTCAAAAAAGGACGTTATCAATTCAATGTATGTATGTAATATTGTTGGAATTGTACCATTTTGGCGTATGTTAATCTATACTACCTTCTGAACACGTGTGCCAAATATTATTCATGTTTGTATGTATGTTTGTTCACGAGTTTCTCGAAAACTAGAAGGTTGATTGCGATGATTTTATGTTATCATATTAATATTTCATTTTGTTTTTATTTATTTATCTATTGGTATCTGTACTAATAGATAAATAAACAAAAAATATGAACTTACAATCTCAAAACTAGATAGAAACTCAAAGTAGGCAGATGCAATAAAATAAAACGCTGTAGGTGGGCGAAAGCCCTATCGCATGCTAACGTACTGTGCTGCTGTAGGTACTTATTTCAAGGACACGGGCCAGTTACAATACTGTTAGACATAATATTACCGTGTCTTAATTTCTTCTAGCAGGTTTCCGCGGCCTGGAGGCTGAGTCTCGTGGCGATCGAACTTTTTCGTGTGGTACTTTGATTGAGAGTTTAACTTAATTCCCTCAAAATCAAATCAAGAATGTAGGTACATGTAAAAAAACTATCGCACGACCAAAAACTAAATATATAGAAATCGTGACTCTGACAAATTTAAAAAAAACACAAATTGCACTCCGGGAGTGCCGGCAGAACTGAAAACTTTAATATCAACGTTGTGCATTTTTGATTTTTTGGAATAGTTATTATCAATATAAAAGTACTATCATTTTTGCGATAGAATACAATAATAATAATAATAATAATAATATAATATTTTTATAGAATACAATATTTATTTATTGCGCTATCGTAAACAAATATTACAATTTATATTATATTAAATTACATTAAAAAGTTTATCTCTCAGAAAAATCAACTTACATCCATAATTTCGCCAACCGTCTTACGGTTTTTCGATCAGCCCACGTGTCCTGACGCGAGTTTCACATTTTTCCCCCATCCCACAAAAGTGCTCAACGCCGCTAAAGAAGTTTTCACTTCAATTTTTTTTTCTCTGACGAAGAAAATTTGATCGGTGAACTTTTTCGTATACGAATGGCGCGAGAATTGGTCAAGAATTAAACCATCTCATTGTTCAGTCTTATTTTATGTCCTTTTATCATTGTCACTCGGAGACACCCTATTATATGTCATTTAAACCAAAAATTTAGTTTCGTATATCTATAAGGTTACCTCGTTTTAAGTGATAATATTCTAACAGAGCATCAAACAATAACATAGAAAGAGGACCCAATAATAATATTTTTTGAAAACTGGCCCGTTTACGTTTTTATTTTTCCTAACAAAAAAAATATTTTTTTTTAAGAACACCCTGTTCCGCGACATCGCCTTTCGTATCTTACATAAGTACTAGATTGCGCGAAAACTAGACAGACGTATGGGTCTGAGCGTGACGGAAGATGGACTAGCTAAGCGAGAACGAGACAGACGCGTGGGCGTGAGCGTGACAGAAGATGCCTATCTCATTCATGCGGCGTGCCGATGCGTGGTAGGGGGGCACCGCTGCGCGCCTATTTGTTAAGTCCTACATAATAATAATATTAAAGGTAACTACCTACTGCATTCGATTACCTATTATTACGAAACACTAATATGAAAAAATCATTATCAACGTGTGTCAGTACCTAATAAATCAAACAGACAGATCAGTTAGATAAACGCTAAACAAACAAAACAGCTGGGTATGAAAACAAAGACATAAACTTAGGAAGGTATGTGTCCATTTATCTGAGGCCTGAAACATCTGGGTAGGTATGATTATCTGAAACAGAAACTCAACCTAAGTAGGTATTTGTTCATTAATCGTAGGCCTAAAACACTAACAGCTGGGTATGTATGATAAACTAAGACCGAAACTCAACTTAGGTACCTCCTATGTGTTTATCGCAGGCTTAAAACATGAACAGCTGGGCAGCTATTATAAACTAAAACCACCTAATTGTGTTGTGTTCCTTCTGTTTATTAAATAATAATAAGGAGACAAAGCTTATATGAAAGTTATCTTTAAAAATAATACCTATTAAAATTTATAACTAACTTTAACAGTTGTTGAAGGTAATGATAAACTGAAACTAGCTAATTGTGTTTTGTTCCCTCTGTTTATTTAATAATAATAAGATAAATCTTATGTGAAAGTAAACTTTAAAAAGAATACCTATTAAAATTTCCAATCTTACCAAATCTAACTTTAACACATGTTGTAGTTACCTACCTACCTAATGAGTACCTATTGATTCCTTTTGATTCAGTAGATGGATATGCACTAAAAATTGCGTGAGTAAATTTAACATAGTTTTGTTAATAAACGTACCGTAAATAAACATAACACATAAAACGCGAACACATCTTTGAAAATTACGTACATTTTTATTATTTTTTACTTTAAATTATCGCACTAGCTTAGTTTCTGTACAGATATGTGGATACAAGTCTTATTTCACAATAAAATAAATTAAAACTAGGATTTCTGCATTGGTTTACAAATACATCTTTTTTTATCAGCAGCGATAAGTTAACATTTGAAAACAATGACGTCAGAGATTTACAGTAAAACAGGTTACTACAAATTGAGGCGATGCTTCCTAACCTTATTATGCAAACTAAAGCGAGCATTAGACAATCTAGCTATCACGAGCACTGTTTTTTTTTTTCACTGGCTATCACGATATTCACTATTCATTCACACACGTATGCACTGAACCTTTGTTGGAATTGGTGGCGAATAACTGGAGCTTTGTGTTATGCATGCACGTTATCCCAACAACGTGCAATCGCGCAGTAGTCAACGGGAGGACTCGAGCTCGAGCTGCTCGATCTTCGTCGCATAGTCCGCACCAGCAGCAAAACTTGGACCCTTAAGTCATACAGGCGTAATCCCCGCTAACAGCAATTCTTGGACCCTCAAGTGATAAATGTGGAGAGCTTCGTTGTGCAGAAACCGCCATAGCAAGCGTCTGCGGTGTTTGGCAGTAGGTGCCGTACCAGGCCAAGGCGCGGCGGGAAACTATGTGATGCTGGTCACCCGGCCCAGGCTTCGGAAAACGCACCGCAGGTCCGCGTTGCGCACGCACACGACATACAAACGCGATTTTTTTTGGCAGACTGACTCGCGTCGCGCGGCGAGGCGGGGGAGCGGCCGCGAGCGCGACACGTGTAGGCAGGCAGGCAGGCAACATCGCGGCGATGGGCGGCGCGTATGACAATACCTACATAAGCCGAGAGCTCCGCTCAGCAACACGCGGCACGGGGTGTTTTATTTTACTCTTTTTTCTACATGTTTAGAGGCGATTTTCTCGAAAACTAGCGTATAAAAAAAAATTTTTTTTCGTACAAAATATGTTTCATTTATTTTTCTGAATCTGCCTTAAAAATATTATCACTTAAAACGAGGTAGCCTTATATAAAAGTAAAAAGTATATTAAATAGTATTTTTGCACAAAAAAAATCATATGTTCACTCTTTCTTTTAAGTTAACTTAGCAAGAAATATTTAAGTATTTAGAGATGGCGGACGGAGTGAGCACCAGGCATCCGTTTTACTCATGAACGCACAGTAAAAGTGGTTTGTTTTTATGCTGAATAGCCCTATTTCTAGCCAATTCATACAATGTAAACGATGGAATGCGAATCTATAGTTGGTTCATAGAGATACAATAGCTTGTGGATGGAGTGAGCACAATAAATAAATAGTAAATGTTTTAATACGAAACTTGACGATCTGAAATTACAGGCTCCGATTAAATAGAGGTGTAACAAAAAAAAGAACACTGAATGACTCGACCAACTTATTTCAGTATGAAGATATGGCTGATCGCTTGTGAGGACTGAGTGAGCACACATTCAACTAAATATATTTCATTCAATCGCATTACAAAAAGAAAACCTTGTTTTTACAATTGTTTTAAACCTGTAACTAAATAATAAATATACATTTAATTGAATCTGGAGCTGCTCACCTTGTGGAAACGCAGACAGTGTATTTGCATGTAATCCAAGGATCTTTTGGTTGCCTTAAAGAAGTAAGAATACTTAGGTATCTGCTCAAAACTTCACTTTCCTTACCGTGCTTCCAATTTATCTGTCGGTCGGTCGATGTTTTTCTCTCTATAAAAAAAAGGTTTCCTTGAATGAAAAAAGGCAGTCGCTCTTGTTAAGTGTATCGGACAATACATATAATAGCAAACTGGTTGTTAGCATGTTTATTTAGAAATGCAACAGTGGTACTGCAATCATCATATTGTTTCACTGAACTCATTTTATTTAACTCCGATTGAATGGTTTAGTTCCACAGACAATACAATCAACGATAGATGCTGAAATATTGGAGTAGCGCGTCGAATAACCCAAATGGAAATTGAATACAGTTTGTGAAAGTAACCTGTGCTTCCCTTGATTATTCTAATACCAACGGTTATACCACAACTAAACGTAGCGAATAAATGAAACAGACACGTTATTTCGATTTCTTAGTTAGTTAAAACCTTCTTTTGGTTTCTCTGCGGTAGTAATAAATACAAAACAAATTTATACCTTTATTAACGGCCTGTTTCACAATGTCGATCTAGGTTATGGTTAGCTCAAAAATGACATTGAATAATTGTTTTTTTTTTGTTGATAGTGAAATATTGTCGTAAAACATCTTTCGCTAAAAACAGTTTAGTCGGAAGCACTTACCTAGGTTGTTTTCCTTTCAGGTTGAACATCTGCACAAGCGCCTTCAAAACTGTACCTCATAAGCAAATGTTTTACTAAAGTTTTATTATAGAGCTGAAGAATTTGTTCGTTTAAACGCGTTAATCTGAGGAACGACTTTTTGTGTTGTGTAGCTATGAAACATCACGCTCAACGGAAAGGATGGAACCAACTCTAAATGCGCGGATGCAGTCAGCAGAATAATATAAGCAAGCGTGTGACAGAGCATTAGACCAAAATATTTTTCTAATACGGCAGCAATCGTATTTTTTTTATTATGGCACTGAGAATCAGGAATCTATATGATTGATTAACAACATGCATTATTCTTAAAGCCATAGATAGTTTTACTTTTATATGAACTGGGTTCGCTTTTGTCTCCTGACTAGACAAACGTGGCATAGCCAGAGACGACGATGAAGGAAGCTCGCCCAAAACAAGCCTTTTCACTCTGACTTTGTTTTTTTTTGAAAACACTGATTTGGGTTATTATTAGAGATGCGCCGAGTTGCACTTTTGCCGAGGAACGAGTACCGAGTTTTACTCGGATTATTTTTTTTTCCAAATACTCGGCCGAGTAACATGGTTTAAAATAAAACTCCTGTTTTGGGTATGAATAAGCTTTCATCTAGCCACTAAGGCTCGATGATATTAAAATCCCCATTACTTTAGAATAATCTGACAAAAGATTAGAGTCCCTTCGAATGGTAGGCAAGGCACCAAACAAGGCATCTAGAACTGGCACGTTTAGCACGAGTGTTATTTTGTGCACCTGCAAGCACCACTCATAGTGAGTGATTACTTTCGGAGGCTAGTAACATCTATGCAGAAAAATAAATAGGCTGTTACCAGAAAGTGCATAGAGCTTTGTGTTACTGCATTAAAATTTTACTTTATAAATTATCACATGTTGATTATTTTCTGTTGACTAGTTCGCCTCATTTTGTCTCACGAGTCTCGATCGATTATGAAAGATCTCCCCTGTTCTTTATATGATATCTACCGCAATGTATTGCTTTAAACCGAGTTTATTTGGCATTAAAACTGAATTACTTGGCCGAGGAAAAGTATCGAAAAACCGAGTACACCGAGTACCGAGTATTAACTGGTTCCATGCCACAGCACGCACCGGTGTGTTATAACAATTAAATTTCTATTGTCTCTTAAGTGTGCCAGCAAATGGGTTAACCGAGTACTCGGCCCATCTCTAGTTATTATCCAGTGAAAACAGTGATGCGGGTAAAACGTTCGACATTTGTGTGCAATTTCTTATGGTGCTTTTGTCATAGACAAACTTGGTATTAAAATATTGTTCTATACAAGTACAATTCAAATAATAATTTACTGTGTCCATTCCTGAATTTGAGAAAATTTGAAAATATCCGTTGTGTTTTCTTAAACGAATAAAATATCACGTAAGTAACTTTTCTAGACAAAAGAGATTCAAGAGCGACATTTTCGGGAATGTTTCCTTTTTATTATTCTTGAGTGTATCGCCGAATCATCTTGGCACGGTGCCAATGAAACTACTTACTCCAGCCAGTTACAGCGTCAGATACGTTTTTTCTTCTTTTTTTAAAACGAAAACTCAGTAACACTGTTATATTTTATTTTTTGCTGAAGCTTTCAGTTTTGTCAAAACTAGTCGAAAGCTGGATTTTGAACTAGCTTATCAACAAAAAATGATGCCTGATCAATCTACATTGTGATTAAAAGAAAGAAAAAATAAAGAGACTTAATTATTAAAATCATTTATTTATTCCGTTTGGATTCTGACACAATCATTGCTAATTCACGCTTTACCAAGTGTAAAGCTTAATTAAAATTAACATAACAAATATCATAAATTATAAACGACATAAACTAATATACTTTTAATCCAATTACTGCAATAGAGACCTCAAAAAAGTTGCAAGGGTAGAAGTAAAAAGTAAGAAAGAATCACAGAAAAAATATTGACACAGAAAATGCTATAAAAATGTTACTAGCGAGTAAAAAGAGAAATTTATAAAATTACATAGTTTATTTTTATACAAATTTTGTCTCTTAATAATGCATCTTATACTTTAGAAATTGAGACGCATAAGGCACGACGAAATTACATCTATCTTCATTACATTACTCCTAATATAGACACTCTTGGTAACAATGTTTTATAAACTATCTTGCAAATCGTGATATGTACAAAAATATTTATTCTTTTTTACTATCTAACTTAGTAATCATACAAACTTTGTACTTAAAACGAACGTAATGGAACGAACACGCGTAAAACTTCATTAAATGCTGTATTGTGATGATATTAAAAGTTAAAATTCTGCACTTGAAATTAGAAATAAATAATAACATGCAAATTAGTATTTTTATATAAGCAAAATACACGAAACTTAAGTAACAACACTTCACAGTGTCCGTATGATAGTTAGAATCGGTCCTAGAACCGATACTCTTCGAATCAGGCACGCGAGTTTTCTCTCCTTTGCTTTTCAAGCTGTTTCCTATGGTTGTGTCTTTTCCTTGCGATTATTGCTATTAATATCACAACAACTGCAAGAGCGACCGCAATACCTATCCACCAATACATATTGTAATTTGAGTTTTCCTCTTTTTTGTCTTCTTTCGATTTCTCGCTATCAGGATTTGTATCGACATTTTGCTTTACACTTAACTCAACGTATCTCCTCTCTGTTGTTGATTCAACGCCGTTTTCATCTCCTATGTTGTCAGTGTTCTCATTTCCTGGATTTTTAGCAATATTTTCAGTAACGGCGTTGTCTTCATCAAAGTTAGCATCAAAATCGTAAGTAAGGTCACGTTCCTTATTTAACTCAGCGGGGTCCATATAGTCGTCTATGGGTTCGATAGAATTGAAAAGAGGATCGAATTGGTTATCTAAGTATTCTTCTAGTAAAAGGTAGTAGTCTGTCAAGCCCGTGTATTCGAGACCGTTTTCTTTCTTCGCTAACAGATCACTGACAAGCTCTGGCCATTTCACGCTGTAGCCTTGGATCATGACTTCTCTGGAAAAAAAAGATTTCGGGCTACAATTAACTTAAAAGAGAAAACAACTTCAAAACAAAAATGTACTAAAAAGTCTTAAATACACTCTTGACCCTTATGTATCAATATAATATTTTAGGCGAAAAATTTCTTTTTGGAGTCGGTGCCATCACTTTGACCATCTCAAGTATCAACTATCACAGCACCGATTTTTTATTTATTTTTAGTTATGATAGGAGGGGGGGTGACTGAACTCCTAAGCGTTAAGGAGCTCCATTATCAGATCAGCTCCACATGTTGACTATCTCACGTAACAACACATCAATATTAAGGTTCTATTACAAAAACACTATTCGTGCCTCGTTGGTTTCCCTCGTTTGCACCAAGATCCCATCATTAGATCCCAACTTGACAACAATGGTACCAACTAAAAAGCGTAACCCCTAGGTAGGCAAAAAAAATCTCAAGTCAATTTACAAATTACTGTGATATGAGGTAATAAGGCAAAAAAAAAACATACAGTCGAATTAATAACCTCCTCCTTTTTAAAAGACGGTAACAATACGAATAGAGGTGCTCGTAGCGCAGTGGTAGCAGCGCTTTGGTAGTGATACTAAAGTAACCATTAAGTAACTTATGGCGCGATCGTGTTTGGATGGGTGATCATTGAGACCATGTAAGTGACGTATATTACGAGCAACTCCGTGCTTCAGAAGGCACGTTAAGTAGTTGATCCAGGCTAACATCTCTTGATATAAGTCGTCAAGCCTAGTCAAAGGCGTTTTGACAAAATCTGACAGCAATGTTTGTCGCTTGCCTTACAAACCGCCCTCCGCCAACTTATACTTGATACTACAAACTTCATAATACTACTTTATACTTGAGAAAAGGACGTTTCCCAGCTGTGGGATACATACAGGCTAACTTTACTTCAAAAATACATAAAATATATAAATTAACCTTCACAACTAAGCACAAAAGCTAGCCTATGACTCTTAAAATCAAGAAAAAAATAGTCTTCAAATGATACAAAAATTACTTCAGAAATCTAGGATTCAATCTCTATAAACTTTTCAACAAAAAAAAACCTCTAATAAATATAAAATATGTACCTGAGTCGGTCGCTGTTTTCGGCAACATGTTTGATCAAGTCGGACTCATCAGACATTAGTTCTTCTGCAAATGACTGATATATCTGGTATTTGAGAATCAGACCCATGAATTTTCTGAAAAAATAGCATAGCATTAATGGTATTCAGTATCAACTGGATTATTGATTTTCGAATTGACAGTTGTCTCGCTTTAATGCTTCAACACCCGAGCGGTTGCAGGCAACCGCATAACAATAGAATTTGCATTGTGTCTCGTTCACTACGCTTGAGTGATTAATAAAGCTATTCTTTGTATGAAACTCCAAACACATTAACGCACATTTATCAATTTCGTAGCGTCACCACCTCGAATCGAAATCAAATCCAGACCCATTCTCGACGCGTTTATGGCGAGTCGCTCAATGATTATCAACTACGCCCACCCTGTCAAACGGGCTGTCAGTCACAAGATGAACTGTCACAAGTTATAGCAAACGCAATCTGTGACGAGGCGTTTGCTATCCGGTACCGATCCTATGCCGAGGTGATGCTGATCTCTTGAAGCTACGTGCTTTCGTATGGTTGACGCCTGACTGGTACTGTTTCCACTATGGGTGGATGAAAGGGCCTTCACTTGACGATGATTTAGAATATTTTTGACACTCATAGTGTAATTTTGTATTCTTATGAAATGAAATAAATAAATTTCCTTTGGACATTCCCACACATCGCCATCTAGTCCCAAAGTAAGTTACTCAAAGCTTGTGTTATGGGAGCCAGACAACGGGTATAATACTTAAATATATATTTTTTGTAAATACATACATGATATACATAGAAAACACCAAGACCAATACAAACAGACATGTTCATGCACACAAATGTTTGTATTGTGCGGGGATCGAACCCGCAACCCGCTGCGTAGTAGGCGATTGCTCGACCAATACACCAGACGGGTCCTCAAAATAAGAACTAAAATTTGCGCACGGACGGGATTCAAACTTGCAACCTCTGGCAAAACGGGCCAACGCTCTTTCCATTTGAGCTAACTGTGCCATCGAAGCCACTGCAAGAAATTTTTGGTCTCTTATGAATATGTCATCACGCATGATATCAGCGTCATCTACCCGACTGTATTGCAACAGTGGGCTAAGCAGTTATTCATAACTTAGGAAATTACTTTTCTTGTAAACTTAAGAGACATAAGACTTACCCAATAAAAGGTTTGTTGAATAACACATACGGGTCTCCCAATAGGTCTACATTAGATGTTTCTAACTGAGAGAATTCTTTTCGGAACTCGCTCCAGCTCGATGCTACGTCCGAAGGAGGAATGCTTCCTGATAGTACTTTTAACCTCCATTTATCTGCTGCCAGGTAGAAATTCAACCTAAAATCGAACAAAGATTGAAAAAAAACACGACAAGCATACGTTGAATTTTAACGTAAACCAATGGTGGTTAATCGAATGAGCTAATAACCTTGAAACATTCATGTTAATAAATGTTTAGTATAAACATGTTCTTGCACGCAAAAAAAACTTAATTCAAGTGATATGGATTTTAGTGATGGTGAAATTGTTTCTTTGTTTTCTTTAAAAGTTAAAATTGAGCATTAGAAGTGTGAAGGGTGTGAATGTTTGTTTCAAACATCATTTTTAAAACTTACCTAGCTAAATCCCTTAACGCCAGTATCATTTGCAATATCATTCGATGATGGTTTTCGTTTAGATTAAAAACTTGTAAATTAAACAATTCGTTTCTCTCTAAGGCATGCGGGCTCAAAGCAAGCAAGGAAACAAATCCAGGTATGGCTTCGTATATTGCTGAAACAAAAGGGAGAATCGTTATTAGAATACGTTATCTAAAACAGCTCAAAACATCACAAACAACAACTTTTGTATCTGATTAACAGCGATAATTAAAATTTTTACAGGGGGAAAATCCCATCATTAACTTTTATGCACTATTTTTAAACCTACGGGACCCTAAAACCCACAACACGCCGCTAGTACGTAATCGGCACGTTGACGTTACGTCAACAGAATCTCAGGCTGTGTGCGAAGTAGGTGGTGGGGGAACCCTAATCGATGTCAGCGCTCCCAGTGGCCAAAAAAGACATCGTTGGCGGACTTCTGACGTCTTTCACCAATGCAGTACAATAAATGCGTCTCCGTGAATTATAATTTATTAATAAATAAAAATCAACACTATAGAATAACTTAATTGTCTACGCGCCAATTATTCAATGGTCAGATAAAACTTATCAGACTGATAAATTATAAAGCGGCAGATTAAAAAAAAAAATACAGCTACCTATGATTGCTGACGTGACGTTATCAAATTAGCCATATAGTATTTTGTTCGACTAATATTTCTTATCTGACTATTGAAAAATCAGCCCTGAATAAATTATTACAATATTTCATCGAAATAACTTCAGTTTAATTATTTTTCTTAACGACAACCAGCTATTTGTCATTCCAACGTCCGCCAATAGTTCGTGACACTGTCGTTGCGCACGGACCCAATACAGTGATATTGATATCATTTCAATAATTTTGAACTTAGATACGAGTAAGCATTGGTTATACATCATTCATAACTTGAATTATTTCCTCAAACCCCTTTGCACAAGTTAAACCAAACACTAAGAGGATTTGTACGAGTATTCTCACCTGAGTACCGCGGGGCTTCCCTCAGGATATACGAGTTATTACTATACGTAGCCATCGCCTGCTTGTAGGCTATCTTCATCGCCGTCTCGTGTGCATCCAAATAGTTTCCTATACTGACGTCTTTGCACGTAGCAACCTTAACTTTGTTGGGCTTACAACTGTCCACAATGATTGGAGGGCATGAGGTGTTAAAAAGTGATTGCTTCCATAAATCTGTTTTGATTTCGCCGAGATTTAGTTCCTTGATGAGTTCGGATGCTGCTTTGAAAGCTGATTCCCCGCCTAGATTCTAGAATAAACAGAAAAAACGCATAAGTAGTATTAAAATTTTAATTTTTCAAAAAACAATTAAAATCATGCGAAAAAAAGAATTTAGTACATGGTAGCAATCCCGTATCTATCTATTCTTATATCAGAGGCCATGAAAGTTTAAAACAAAATTTACCTTTATTTGCAGATTCGCAGATACTTTCTGATACACAGCTGGATGTTTTGGTAACAAACTGTCTATCACATTAGACCAGTCGTCTCCATTTAACGATCCTGTAACAGAGTACGTAATAAGTAACTATTTTAGTGCCGTCAAAGAGTTATGAATACATAATATTAGTTTGTCAGCATTTACGACAGAGATCAACTAATAAACAAATAAATGTGCGCCAGACAATACAGCAATTGACGTGGTTTTGTACTATGTTTTTTTTTACTTGTGTTATAAATACCAGACAACGATTATGGAGGGGGCGTCTCCCATAATAATTAAATATGTACAAATTAACGTCCATGACGAATACTTATACTCAGCACACAAATATTTGCCCCTATCTGGATTCGAACCCGCTAATAAATCTTGATTAAATCTCCTTTTTAATATTAATCTATATAGTTGGAAGTTGCATAGCCCTTGAAATGATTGGTATTTGGTGATAGCTTGAAACTATAGCGATATAAAACTACTTCTGGAAAACTTTAATGAAATGAAGTAAAAATCGTTTCTTTGGTCAAAACTTGGTAATATGCAGATGGTGTTAATAAACATTGGAAAACATAGCACTCACATTTTTCCTTTTTATATGGAACCCAAAGATATATAAATATTATTAATTGTGAACCTTTTTTATTATATTTAAAATCAATTTAGTTATAATAATCGTTCTGTTTCCGCAATCGTTTCTGTTTCACCCAATGGTTTACTGGTAGAGAATGCTTTAAGCATTAAGTCCGCCATTTGTACTTTAGTTTTTTTCAGTGCAATAAAGAATTTAAAAAAAAGTAATAATAAAAAAGGATTTAACTCCGTAAAGTCTCTATAATCACTTATTAAATTTATCCAAAAAAGTTTGTGTATTTAACCTTAGTTTGCTTAATTTTTCAAGTACTGTTAAAACAAATAAACAAAAAATAATTAATTACATAATATTATGTAATGAGCCAAGAGTTCTCCGCCAACAAGAAAATTAGGGGTCAGCTTTTGTTGGGCAACTAGTGCGGTATACAATAAAACGAAGCACATCCCAGGGGTGGGTAGATGCGAATATTTTAGTACTTTGTCTGGCTTCAACGGATCGTTTACTTTAGTATCTGAACTTAGTAGTGTCTGCGAATAATAAAAGAGACTTAGTACTAAGATTATCTTTAGGCGTCGTTAATGCTTTGTTACTCGAGATTTTTCATAGAAAAGTTAATTCGTTCTGTTCGCAGTTAAATTTTTGTAAAATTTGTTATAGCTAATTTGACTAGCAATTTAAACTTTTTGGAGAATATGGTCGACACTAAATATTAAATACATACTAATACAAATCAAAGCCTATGTCATTTAGTTGCTAATATAATTTTAATTGAAAATTTGAGCGAGGGCTTGCCTAGCGTACATTGAAGGTGCTCATCCTTTGTGAAACCTTCCTTATTAGAAGAAGGCCTTTAATTGAAATAGAGGTATATTATTTCTCAAACTAGGTGACAATTAAGTAACGCAACGATACTTATGCTAATAAACAAGCTTTCTCTTATTGTAATTTGGGTTTCTTAAGGAAAGTTGTTATCTCATTTGCTCACCTTCATAGCAAACCGATTTTGTTCACACCCTGTATAGTAAACAAATAACTCGGAATACATAAAGTACATAAAATGCGTTTTTCTTTGTTATTCGAAAATTGAAAACAATTTTTGACGAAATGATAAATTTAAAAGTAAAATAAACACAAAACTCACAACGTATTTAAGTAATTCATCGTTGAATACTGAGATTTTTAAAATAATTTATTTAATTAATTGTACTCAATGATATTATTTAAAACGGAGTTTATATTAAAAAAAAATCTCGATCCTAGTCTGCCCCACATTTTTTCTTAGTTCTGTAATAGTATACTTCAGCACTAAAATACTCACTATGTGTGACTTATGTAACCCCACTGTATTCACTTTATTACGCATTCTTTTCGTCATAGTAAAATATTTTCATTAACTCATAATTTATACACCTATCTAGATTTGACTTATGATAAACGTTTGTTATGAAAAAGCTGGCTGTTTGTTATGGATGTGTCCACGATGTTGAATGTAATTCAGCTATGATATTAAAATTACTTAATATATATCTTCAGATGATTTGATTATTAAAAGAATATTTTATTAATTTAATGTTACCTAATTTTTAAAAGATTCTTGGGACACTTATAAGATTTTTTCATTTTGGCAATGGGAAGTTGACTCTGATTGGATGGTTGTGGTTAGATTTATTTTAAATATTGTAACTATTAAAATAACAATACCTAGGCTACCTTATTTCGGGACGATTAAAAACTGAATATTTAATGAATTTACATATTGAATTAGCAAATTCGTACTAGTAAATATTTTTGTGAATGTTCAGATCGTCCCCACTGTAATTTTATGGCTTTTTAGGGTTTTGATTTGTAAAAAATAAACCTGCATGTCAGGATATGTCCCCTCCATATTTGCGCGTTATCTTTGTACCTTATTTTTATACTATTTTATTGCAATAAATCTCTTTGAGAAGAACCTGAAGATGGATACTGCGTGTTTATTATTCAAGCATCCCACACGGGGTGACAATATTTTTTATACTTACTTAACAAATGAATCGGTAAATTATCTCCAACCGCTTTGTCACCCAGTAGTCGTAACGCAACATACTTGTGTAGCTTCGTGTACAAAGGCTTAACCCCTTCCCAAAGTTCCTGGGCCTTGAGTATCGCTCCTTCGTATTCCACTAGGGAGTTCCAATATTCTTCCAGGCTGTTGTTATAATCTGCGAAATAAATTGTACGTTTTACTTGCTATAATTACGTGAAGGACCTCCTGAACATAGACCTCGCCCACAGTTTTCCTCAGAGACCGGTTGTGAGCGGTCTGGATCCAGTGTGAGTGTAATGATGAACTTTTCGGGGGAGGTGAAGTATAGTGATTTGTAAGTTGTACCGTAACATGAATATTTTAATAAGTGTCTGCGACATAGTGTCAATTTTATGTTAAGTAAGCATATTGTGTTTTAAAGATATGTACTAGATTTTAATTAAATAATAAATATTCGACGTTCAAACTGGACACATGTCTTTCTCTTAATCCTCGTCTGCGACGCACCCTCACCATCTGCAGAACACACCTCATGGCGACCCTGCCTTAGAACTCGACGGAAGTAAGAAGAATGAAGAAAGAAAATCACTAAATAAATATGAAAAACAAGAAGATCGAAGAAATTAATTAAAAACGAAGCAAGAAAATCCAAATCTACTCAATATCAAGATCATCATCAAGTTATTATCAAGAAATTTATTATCATCGAGCATGGGGAAACAGCAAAGCAAAGAACAAGTAGTCATCGCCCAGACTGCCAGCGGTGATGCTAAAACAGAAAAATCTACTGGCATGAACCTTGCCGAAATTCTGGTGGTTGTAGTACTGGTCATTTTGGTACTCGCACTAGCATATTACTTCTACAAGAAGTGCCGTCAACAAGCTATGAGAGCCTTACGCCGTGAGTTGACTCGTTTCAATTTGGCAAGCAACGCCACGTCAACTTTGGAGCTAACGGCAACACCTTAAGAAGAAATTGAAGGAGCGGAGTCCAGGGATATCCCGGCCCACGGAGTCCAGGGTATAGCCCGGCCCAGTTCGAGCGGAGTCCAGGGAAATCCCGGCCCACGGAGTCCAGGGTATAGCCCGGCCCACCCATCATTGCAGTCGACGAGCACCTTCGTGTCTCCGAGCAACAGCCTTCCGCATGCAGCCACAGCGAGCCCAGTCTTCTGCCGCATCAACCAGCCCCTACGATGACGTTCGCGAATCGCACTTTTTAAACGGTTGTTATGTAAGTACATTTTGCTTCGCTTTAGTTGTAATGACTTTGTGCTTATTTTATAAATATTATGACAGATGAGTTAATTAATTTGCGCGATTTATTAAAATATTACAAAGAGTATTTAACTAAACTAGGTCCCGAAAGAAGGAAATCAGAACTAGCATTTAAAAAGTTAACGGAAGCAAAGCTAGAATATAGTAAATTGGGGTTTATTTTGTCTCATGTGTGCGAACAGGTAGAAAAGTCAGAGATAAGTTCGAAAGGCGCTATTTTCGTTAATCAGTTAGTAGAAGAAATTAATAATTTATACCATAAAATTGTCTCATTGGTCAGTGTAGAGGACTCATCAACCACAAAAATGGCCTCTGAACTGCCTAGTTTCGATATTAAAACTGCCATATCACTGTTACCAGTTATGACGGGACAGGATACAGTCACTAAACAATTAATAGATGGCATTGAACTATACAGCACTATGATTAAAACAGAATCGCAGGCGCAGTTAATAACATTTGTCCTGAAAACTAGATTGTCTCAAAGTGCCAAATTACGCCTGAACACTAGTTACGATAATGTTTCTAATCTAATCAAAGACATGAAAGCTAAATTATTACCAAAACTTTCATTAGTCGCTATTCATAGCCAATTGCAACGCTCACACCAAGGTCGTAGATCGATCGAGTCATTCGGTAGAGAGTTAGAAAATTTATTTGTGAAGCTAACTTTGGCACAAGCCGACGGTGATGACAATAAGTTCCAAATTTTGCGTCCACTCAATGAAAAAATCGCTATTAAAAGATTTTCGGACGGACTGTCAGACCCTCGACTTAGTACCATTATTGCATCTCGTCAGTTTCCGTCACTTTCCGAAGCTATTACTACTGCAATCGACGAAAATTCTATGTCAACAACAGAGCACGAGGTCATGAAAGTTAGGCATTTTCAAAATTCCAATCGTGGTAATCGTGGAAATCGTCGATATCTTAATCAATCACATCGACAAAATTATTATCATACAAATAGCCATTCCACAAATTTTAGCTCGGGAAATAACAACTCGAGTAATTCGCAGTTTCGCAATAATAATTTACCTAACGCGTATAATAATTTCAACCGATCAAATAACTGGCGACGACAATTCAGCAATAACAACGCGCGGAATACGTCAGGTAACATGAACCAAGGTACAAACGGCGCACGCGCTCGCTTTGATGCGCAGGCGACGGGAACACGATCGCAGGCCGCGCCGCGTGTTCATGTAACTCAGCAGTTTTCGGACGGAAATGAGCAGGAAACCGTTTCCAATAACAACCAGTTTTTTCGAGACTAATGAAATTAGTAATTTTATTTTAAGCTACAATAATAATAGCGTAATTACATGTTTTATAGATAGAGATATAAAAGTAAAGTTACTAGTAGATACTGGCGCCAGTCTTTGTGTAATTAAGTATGATTTAGTTAGGAATTATCCGAATATAATAAGTCAAATAGTTAGTGATAGAATTACCATAAAAGGTATAAGCGGGAATTTAGTTTCAATAGGATACGTATATCTAGATTTATATTTTAATAACAATGCATTTACTCAAAAATTTTATATTTTTGAAAATATTTCATGTTCGGCCGACGGTATTTTAGGCCAAGATTTTTTCTCAAAGTATAACGCGATTGTAAACTATAAAGATTGCACTTTAACTTTATCAAATAAAGCGTGTTTAGTCACAACCGAAATAGTCGGTAAAAATAAGTATATTCATGCAATACCGCCGCGATGCGAGGTTATTAAGTACATTCCTACTAACTACTGTAGTGATTGTGTTGTGTTAGCCAACGAAATCCCTTTTTATCCCGGAATATATGTAGCGGGAATGATTTCTAGACCCAAAAATGGTCATGTCGCAGTACGTATTTTAAATACAACTGATGAAGAACGCGTTATAGATTTTTCTTATTTAGAATTTCACAGTCTAAACTATTTCGAAATGTGTAACTTTAGCGAGAACCAAGTATCTGTTAAACGAGTTAAAACTTTGTTTGACTTACTCGATTTAAGTTCATATTTAAATAAAGAGGAACAAATTAACATTGAAAACATATGTGCTAAATATGCCGATGTTTTTCAATTACCAGGTGATAAGTTGTCAGTTACCAACCTTATGGAGCATTCTATTAAATTAAAGGATAATACCACTCCTATTTATAGAAAGCCTTATAGAATACCACATGCTTTAAAGCCAGAAATTCAAAAACAAATTAAGGAAATGTTAGATAATGACATCATTGAAGAGACGACATCTGAATGGTCCAGCCCAGTGCTTTTAGTTCCGAAAAAATCTGACAAAAATGGTGAAAAGAAATGGAGACTAGTAATTGATTATAGACAGTTAAATAATGTTATTCAAGACGACAAATTTCCATTACCGAATATTACTGAAATCCTAGATTCACTTTCAGGTAGTATTTATTTTTCGAAATTAGACTTATCGCAATCTTACTATCAATTATCATTAGATGAAAATAGCAGAAAATACACAGCATTTCAGGTCGATAAAATGTATCAACTTTCATTAAATAAAGATTCACGTAACATGACAGCGTTTACAACAGATAAGACGTATCAAATGAAAAGATGTCCTATGGGATTGAAAACCAGTCCTAGCGTTTTTTCCCGGCTTATGACAATAGCAATGTCTGGGTTAAACTATAAACAGGCATTTGTTTATTTAGATGACTGTATTGTGATAGGAAACTGCCTTGAAACTCACAACAAGAATTTAATAAGTGTTTTGGAACGATTTCGTAAAGTAAATTTAAAACTTAACCCACTAAAATGCGAATTTTTACGTAAAGAAATAATGTATTTAGGCCACAAAATAACCTCCAAAGGTATATTTCCTGACCCATCAAAAACAGAAGTTTTACAAAACTACCCCGTACCCTTAAATACAGATGACGTAAAACGGTTTGTTGCATTCGCAAATTACTACAGGAGATTTATCCCACGTTTCGCTTGTATAGCACATCCATTAAACAATCTTTGTAAGAAAAGTACACCATTCATTTGGTCACCCGAGTGTGAAACAGCTTTCCATACATTAAAACAGGCGCTCATTAAGCCACCTATATTACAATATCCCGACTTTTCTGACGAAAACACATTCGTATTACAAACTGACGCATCAAAACAAGGATTAGGCGCAGTCTTATCAAATAAAAATGGAACAGTAATTTCTTACGCTAGCCGTAGCCTTAAGCCCGCAGAAATTAGATACCCAATCATCGAATTAGAATTACTAGCCATTGTATGGGCAATTAGACATTTTAGACCTTATTTATATGGCAAAAAGTTCAAAATTTTAACAGACCATAAACCACTTATTTACTTGTTCAGTATGACCGATCCATCTAGTAGATTAACTAAGTTTCGTTTATATTTGGAAGAATATGATTTCATTATTGAACACGTCTCGGGAAAGGATAATGCAGCTGCAGACGCATTAAGCCGTTTACCGATTACGTGCACAGAGTTAAAGCAACTAAATGAAAAAGTTGTATCGGTCATTACCAGAGCACAACAGCGAAAACTTGATATAGCATTACAAAATAATAGCAGCACGGATTTGACAAACCAGGATTCTGCAACCTTAAGGCCTGATCAACCTAAAGTTGTAGAGATTCTGAAAAAACCTTCTGAAGGAATAGAACTTGTTATTTGTAAGTCACATAACGATTTGGGTTTGAATAAATGTAAAAATGATGATGTTATTTATAGCCAATCACGTAACTGTATTTTTGTGCCATCAAGAAGTATTATTTACCTATTATCTCGATCGTCATCTACTTTCAAAGTGCTGATGAGAGAAATAGAGTTATTATGCAAACAATTTAAAATCGAGGAGCTTGTTATTGTTAAAAATAAAGTCAATGAAAATGATATTCAATTATTATTAAAAGAAATGGATAGTAATGACACACCGCGTATTCTTGTGATTAAAGATGTTATTCGTGTCACCAATAAAGATGACAAAACTTTAATACTAAATGACTTTCACCTATTACCCACGAGCGGTCACGCAGGTATAAATAGGATGATTAATAATATAAAAAAATATTATTTTTGGACAGGTTTAACTAGTGACGTCACGAACTTTGTAAGGAAATGTAAACTATGTCAAATAAATAAGTTTACAAATAATCATGTAAAAGAGCCTATGGTCATTACGACAACGGCAAATAGTGCATTTGAAGTAGTTAGTTTAGATTTAGTAGGACCTCTAGATGTAGATAATTTTGATTTTAAGTACGCATTGACACTTCAATGTAATTTATCGAAATTCGTCGAAGCTTACCCATTACGACGAAAAGACGCAGAAAGTGTAGCTAAGAGTTTCGTAGAAAATTTTATTTTAAGATATGGCTTGCCACGCTCTATTATCACAGATCAAGGAACTGAATTCACTTCATCCATAATGACCAACATTTGCAAATTGCTTAAAATTAATAAACTACAATCAACTGCATACCATCACGAAACTATAGGTGCGTTAGAAAACACTCATAAAAATTTAGGAGCTTTTCTCAGAATTCAATGCGACTCTAATAAACAAGATTGGAGTTCATGGTTACCCTACTGGTGTTTTGCTTTTAATACGACCGTACACACTGAAACGAAATACACCCCATATGAGTTAGTGTTTGGAAAATTATGCACATTACCAAGTCACTTTAACGTACCGATTGAACCATTGTATAACTATGACGATTACCCGTTACAAATGAAATACCGTTTACAAAAAGCACAAACTGAAGCCAAGAAAAATCTTTTAGCAAGTAAGGAAATTAGAAAAGTAAATTATGATAAGAATTGTAACTCTGTTAGTTATAAGGAAGGAGATCTATTATTGTTAAAAAATCAAGTAGGAAATAAGCTTGATAACATTTATAGTGGTCCATATGTTGTAATCAAGGACATTTCACCTAGTGTAATAATTTTGAAAAATGATAAGAAATTTGTAACTCATAAAAATAATACTAAAATGTTTTACACTTGAAGAAAAATATACAATATTAATTAATAATTATTAATTAGACAAAAAAAAGTGTTCTTTTTTTTTCTCTCGAAAAGCGGGGGGTGTAATGATGAACTTTTCGGGGGAGGTGAAGTATAGTGATTTGTAAGTTGTACCGTAACATGAATATTTTAATAAGTGTCTGCGACATAGTGTCAATTTTATGTTAAGTAAGCATATTGTGTTTTAAAGATATGTACTAGATTTTAATTAAATAATAAATATTCGACGTTCAAACTGGACACATGTCTTTCTCTTAATCCTCGTCTGCGACGCACCCTCACCATCTGCAGAACACACCTCATGAGCTTCACAAGGTCATCTGTCCATCATGTCGGTGGACGTCCTACGCTGAGTTGTTTTAGATTCTACTCTATCCACTGTATTGAAAAATCAGAACTCTTCATCAAAGTCTCATCACGATTTCATCAAAGTCAGTTACCGGAAAAAAAACTCAAAAATGTGACTGAAGACCGGTGGTATCGACCACAAGCGCTATTATAGCAATCAATTTTACTGTATTTCAATATAATCTTCTGTGGTAGCATCAAGCACCATTAATTATTACTCTCTGCTTTGTGAAATAATGAAAATGCGTCTGAAATAAAATTGTTGCAGCATCAAGAGCTTTTCGAAAAACCGGTTAAGTGACCATTATTAAAAGTGGCTGTTGAACTTTAAGTTATTAAGATTTTTGTTAATTATTTTTGAAAACCGTGGAGGAGGCCTATGTTCAGCAGTGGACGTCCTTTGGCTGATAATGATGACGATGATGTGGCTTTTAGCTCAGCATTGTGAATAATTTCTCTTATATCAAATAATTCAATGTTTTAGTGATTTAATTATTACCTTTCGATGCATTTCTTAGCAGCGGCAGAATTTGTTCAACGTATTCCTTAAAATCCGGTAGATTTTTCTCCCACGACTGTTTCATTCTTTTCAACGTTGCTACGTCTTGCTGCGTCGCTAAACTATTGTGGAATTCTGTTAAACAAACCATTCAATTATGAGTGAAATTTTAAATTATGTAACTTAAATTTGTCTTGTATGGGGTTCCGTAGCCGAATGGCAAAAAATGGACCCTTAAAGTTTCGCCAAGTCCGTCCGTCCGTATGTCACAAGCACTTTATTCTGAAACTAAAGTAGGTAGAAATATCCTGTTAACGGCTTCAAAATTCTTGTACAAAAATAAATAAAAAATGAAAATTAAGGGGTGATCCCATACATGAAACTCTACACGCATAGGTTTAGTTAGTCAAACCTATGCGTGTAGGGTGTGTATGAATAGGTCTTTTAAAATGACATTGAGGTCCCTATAACCATTTTCTCTAAAATTCTAACGTTTGAGAGATAGACGCTTTTAAAGTGGTAAAATGGGCGTACCCTTATCTAACTTTTAAACTAAGCGAGTGTAAATTTTGAAAAAGAATACATGATGTAGATTATGATAATTTTTTTTAAAGAAATTTGGTTATAACGAGATCAAATTAGTATTTTTTGAGATACAGCATATTTTCAATAACCGCAAACATAGCTTTGTTATTCATTGAAATACTAAGAAAAACAAAGTTATATTTGCTGTCAACCAAACATTGTGGTATTTTGGCTAAGTGGAAGTAAGTGGAGGGAAGACTAGTTGCTACTAAACTATATATACATAAATGAACTGTCGTCTTACCTCGTAACGAGCAAGGCGTCGTTCCACAGTCATAATCGGATGCGAACCTTATTTTATGTTGTGCTGCAAGTGCGAATGTTACCAGCTGCAAGAAATTGTAACATAAAAATTAATCGTACATTAACAGCTAATAATAAGTGGTCCTTCATACGTACGTAATATTAATATTCCTTTAGTATTCTTAAAGATGAAATCATAAATCAAAAATTGCGCCTGGGTGGGACTTGAACCTGCAACCATCCGGGTAAAACGCTCTTCCAATAAAGTTACCGTTCTGTCGGTCCGACCGTGCGAAATTTCTGGTCTCATGCATGCGTCATTACGCAAGACGTCAGCGCAATCTACCCGTCTGTTTATACAACAGTAACAGAACTGTAGCTCAATTGCAGTGTTTTGTTCAGTTAGCCAGAAGTTGCAGATTCGAGTCCCGCCCGTGCGCTTTTTTTGGTTTCTATTTCATCTTTAAGAATATAAAATATGACACTGTGAGTGTTAGAAACATTCTAAACCATTATATTCCAATAGGTGTTTCTGTGTAAGCGAATCGTGGCTGGTGATCAATATTAGAGGTAGCTCGAAATCTATGCGAGGGTAATTTTTGAAGAAGTCGGTTGTACTGTATAACTCAATTTTTATATTAGGCATAGACAAAGATGCTTATGCAAAAATAATATTTTTGGTACATTCTTGAATACCAATCAGCCGGTAAGACGTAACGTATATTCAGGGAAGAGCCGGAGTTTACTATCAAACTATGACGCCACGTAGACTTTAGCAAGCGGTCATAGCGGAGTACTACGACTGTGCTATAATATTAGTGTTTCAATAGCTTAAAAGACACTAAATAGGTCAATGAAATCCCTAAGATGAGATACGTAACATAGTTTGGTCCAGGTATTGGAAGAAAAACAAAAGTAACCGCGAGTCAATTGACAAACAGCGCCGTTTAGCGACGCGAAGTGGAAACATACACAGCACATGCCATACATGAGGAAAACCAATTAGTAGCCGCGAGTCAACAGACAACTAGCGCCATCTAGGGGCGGGTAGCAACGACATGGTTCGTGTTTAAGTTATTATCTTACACCTTTATTAATGAGCAAAATAAGATCTAGGTATTTACTTTATAGGCACTATCTACCAAGCTTGACCTGCGCGAAAATTAATCAAACAATTCATTTTAGACGACCTCCGTGGTGTAGTGGCTAAGCACGCAGGGTTTCAAGGCGTTGCCGCTCAGTGGTCCCGGGTTTGATTCCCGGTCGGTACAATGTAGCAATAAAATTTTCTGTATTGACACGCAAATGCATTGGCTACTTATTTTGGGATCAGAGCAATGTATGTGATTGGTGTCCAAAATTTAAAATATGTTTATAATTATGTGCGTTTAGTAGATAGAAGTTTCTGTATACAATATAAATCCTTTTTACGAAATTTGGCTTATATTAATACCAATTACTTTCTGATAGCCCGTGTGAAGGTATCGGGAAAGTAAATATCCCACGGGAGTTTTCGGTCTCATAAATAAAATGATCAATTTATGTTTACTGCCTACCCTATCTAATATACTAACAATAAATATTAAAACAATAAGTTTTATCATAAAAACAATCCAGTAGTAGATTCATTGGGTACACATTTTGCAGGATAGCAAATATACAGGTTTTGGTTTCAAAATACTTAACTGAATATGAGCGAAATACATCATCATCAATCAAAGCACCGACCTAAAATGGCTTCCTTTCCTTTTAACGGTCAAAAGTTTATTTAAGACTTTTAGTATTTTCCGAAAACTAAATTACCATAATCTATAAATACTAGGTAATGTTCCTATTCGCCCACAAATACAATCGTTTCAGTATCTATGCGATGTATGTTTAAATAATATCAAGGCATTTAAAAATCATATCCAGTTGAGTATTCGAACCGCTGAAACGATGTTTAGCGGTTAAACCGTAAATATATACATCCTGACAATTATAATATGCATATAATGCACAATCACACTCGCATTTAAATATTACGTATGTTTTTATAAATATTTATATTACCGTATAGCACGGATCATAAAAGTGTATAACTTTTATGATCCGAATGAAGAAACGGAACCGGATGAAACGGACTAGGCCGACCGAAAATGAGATGGATGGACTGTGTGAAACAAGATAATGAGTGTGAAAGGAGTGAATGATTCAGTGTAGAGTGATAGTATAGTGTGGAAGAGAATTACCAGATAAAGTGGGAACAGGGCATGAGAATGATGAATGACACTTACTTTTATCCACTGACCAGTACCAAGCTGAACATTTTCTGGCTGCAGTAAAAGTTGAATTTTCCGCTTTAGTATATCATCGTTATTAACTAGAGAGTCTTTGTGTGCTAGCTTGATATCTTTCATAGTTCTCGGCACGTTTGTTATAATCTTCTTGTCTTCATCCAACTGCAAAGAAATATTAATTAACAGTTCGAATATAAATAAATAAAATGTATCCAAAGGATGATTTTGCACTGATTCGAATCCGATAGGTCATTGATGCACAATCGTGTTTAGATAGGTTTGGATATTTAAGAAGTTGTTTTTTCTGCTTCCATAATGTCTTGTTTATTATTTCTTGAATCGGATACGGATGAGTTGCAAAGCTTCTTAAACAACATAATTAGAACAAAAAAAAAATATTAAGGTAAACTATAGCAAATAGTATTGGGTAAAAACAAATTTCGGTGCACTCTGTTTTCAAAAAGATTCTCTATGAGCAATTCAGTACTAAATAAAATGATTGTGACAAGGCATCGAATGTTAAAGTCATAAAACGATATTTGCGATGAAATGCTAGTTTGAAATAACTTGACAAAAGATGCCAGATAATTGGAGTCGAAGCGAAAAAAACTCTACTCATCGCCATAAAAATGAAACTGTAACATTGAGATGTTTGTAAACATCTTCTTTGTGTTTCCCGACAAATTCCCTTGTTTTCGTGCCCTTGATATTTTTATAGCAAGTCAACTTTTTACGAAACGCTTTGGCTCTGTAGCCTATTTTTTCTCAAGGTCTTTTACAATATGAGATAAAGTATTTTTATAAACATGCGAGGAAAAATGAGTATAACAAAACACAGTGATTATGTCACAATCACAAGTAAAAACGCCTTTCAATTCAAGAAGTGAATATCAGCACTGCATTCGCCATCGACCATCATTTTAAGAAATACTAAGGTTAAATTGATAAACATTTTATAATATTGAGCTTTAGCCATCAAATAAGAAAGATGAAATATTTTGAAAAGTTTCAACTCCGCCGACCACAGCTAATTCATACCTATATATAAGCTAAATAAATGCTAGTATGCAATTATTACAACCCTATTATAATACTAATTAGCAATTGCTATATAAACTCGATCAATGTAGAGAATACCTTGCTGGTTTGTTTTGATCACGTTTTGCTCCAAAAGCTAGGCATTTTTTCTTATCTCCCCGTCATATCTCCCGTGGGATTGTACGGAATAAAATATGCCCGTAAAACGGTGTGTACGTTTACGCGTTAAACGATTTGAAAAAGGAAAGTGTGGCCAATTACGTGGCCCATTTGCATCAAATGTTTCAAGTCTTTAGAACGGTAATGTACAATGTACTTGATACAATTTGGTAATTTGTTCTTAACAACCTTATTTATTAGTGTTTTAGATAATTAATGGAATCAGGCGTTACTTTGCGGAAATGTATTATTAAGTTGAAATTTATAAAATTAGTTTTAAGAACATATTTCCGCTTACCGAAACAACCATCCTGAGAGGTCTCATTTCGCCAAACATCTTTTAGATTCAGGACATAGTATTTCTGATAATCATACATTTTCTGTCCTTCAGACTTGTGAAAAAGGCTTAAAACTATCCGTTTTGGAACAATTAGAAATAATAAAACATAATAAAGATAATACGCTTACATTGTTGAACGAACAGGTCAGTTATACCGCCTCTCCACTTCGAAATATATTTTCAAATCAACAATCTATTAATAATAACCGTCAACTACCAACGGATTAACTTCATTTTCAAATTTCCGTTACAACGTCACCTCATTAGTGGACGGAAAGTATAAAAGGCCTGTTCGCCAGCCGACACAGTTCAGTCATCCGTGCTCCACCGAGGCGACAACATTTCCTGAGGATGCCACGTGTAGTGGCGAAACGCGTCGAGGTTTTTTGCATGTTGGTGTTGGGTACTAATAATTCCATCAGCTGTGCCGCATGCGTATTGAGGGAGGGCGGGTGGTGCATCCTGCATTTGCCTGAACTAATACTAAACGCGGTGACGGTTCGTGTTGTTAGTTGCCTGCGCCGGCGTCGCTTCGCGGAAATTTAAAGCAAAATAATTTTATAAATTGCAACTTATTAGTGTTTTGACAATCTTAACAAGTTTCAATTCAAGTGGCAGGTCCGCAATAGTTTTGATAAAAACTCAATAGTATATGCTTATTAATTCTAATCATTTTCTTTTACAGATCGAGGATTAGATTGTCGAGAAAATATTTAGTCTTAGAAATTTTGATGCCTTACGGCCGATCCCTATAAGAAAACTATAGTCGGTAGGTAGGCAGTATCCTTGTCTAATGGCAGGATTTCCTACTGCCAGAAGTTTTATAGGATACAAAATCTAAATATCTCCTCTCCTTTAATCTCTAGATAACCATTTTTATCTCTAGTAGTGCAAAGCACAGATAAAATATAGGGAACGGCCGTTAGTCTGCAGCTTCATACCCTTATCTCCAGCCCTTTCGGGTTTCCTATAAGCTCTTCCCATGTCGCCGCTGCTCGCACAATACAATCGTCGGCATATTCTTCCTCGACAAACGTGATCAATGACTCCAGGAATTGTCTGTCTTGCTCTTGCTTATCACCGCCCGAGGAGGTGGCACTGAGAAGGAAGACGTAGAAGAAGATGCATCGCACTGTTGTAGGCCTCATATTTGATCTGTGGACAAAGAACATGGAATTTGAACATTATGATAATAAACACTTTTTTGTAGCGACTGTCCTAGAGACTTGACACTGGAGACCTGTGGTTTTAATACTCATGAGGGAAAACATAGTAGAAATTTTAATTTCCCATTTTTTTCAGAATAATTGATATTTTCAGTCGTCCTATCGTTTAAAAATAACTCTTTAACCCCTTACACACATTGAACGCGCGCGCTGAAAACGCGCTTTAGCGCTAGCTTCGATGTAGTCGTCAAAATTCAGAACATAATTTCACAATTACCAGCTTTTGCATCGCGACTATGTTGATGCTAACGCTCGTTAGCATCGCGACTGCATTGCTGCTAAAAGGCGCAGTGTGTAAAGGGTCTTTATTGCGCTACTCTTTATTGAAATGTACAATTTAGGTGCTCTTATAGTATCTTATCTTCTCGCTATAAGCGATCTCAACTTGTAGCATAAGGGGTTTTATGTATACGTTTAGACCTTATTTTTTACAGCAGGTAGATGATATTCGTTATTTTACGCAGGATTTTAGTGTTAATCTACTAGCCGATTGGCGCTATCCTTCTGATTCATTAGAGTCTTTGCTGGGTAACAATTATGCCGGCCGTAGCCAGACTTCAAAGGTCAGATTAATGGCGAAAACGTTACCTATAAAAAGCCTTTACAAGGGTTGGCAGCTTATGACCATTAATTAAGAATACTCTTGGTACCTAAAACTGTTTCGAGTAACCAACATCAACTTATGTAAAGAATTTGATCAACGGGTTAATTTGTGAGCGCAAAGTTGCCTCATGCGCCTCTATCTATATCCATACTTTATCATAGGTAGGTATTTGCAGAGCTATTTTGTAATTGAATATAAGCTATAAGGTTTTAGATTATTTTTTGTCCTTTTTATTAATTTGTTTAACAGTTCTTTTCAGTACAGATATACAATGAACTTATTTAATAAAATAAATAAATGAATTTTGGACACCAATCACATACATTGCTCTGATCCCAAAGTAAATTGCCAATGCATTTGTGTAATGGAAATCAGACACAACGGTGGTACCACAACACCCAGACCCTAGACAATATAGAAAATTATGATTTCTACATCGACCCGACCCGGGAATCGAACCCGGGACCTCGGGGGGGCGACGCCTTGAAACCCAGCGTGCTTAGCCACTGCTTCACGGAGGTCGACGAACATTAACACGAAGTTACTTTAATAAAACCACCACTAAAGTTTTTGATAGTAAAATACAAGTAGTTCAATTATACCCACACTTTTTTCAAGCATAGGAAAAATACTAAAAAGATTGAACTAAAAAGTTCCGATGGCGGACTTTTCGAGGCTACTGACTTCGCTTCACAGAAGAGTACTTAAGTAAAAGAGAAAAAAAATGAACGAAGTCGGCAACCGAAGTCTCAACGGCCCATTCATACCCTGAAAGGGTCACAGTGATGAAAAGAAAATTAAAGACCAAGCATTCATAAACGATTGTTGCTTCCATCTTTTAAACGTTTCCGACAGAAGATATTAAAACCACATCAAGTGAAAAAGGCAGGGGATTTTTTATGTAAATTTCACAATCTGTATTGTACCGGGGAACGTAGACAATGGAGATTCCGCGGAGAATAATCAAAAAATGGGTTTGTAGGTATTTTAAACATCCTTACCGGTTGTATTTATAATTTGAAACAGAAAGAATCTTCTAGGTTTTTATCGTGTTGAAGTATATAAAAGTCATGCCCAAGATCCCTCGAGACTATCAAATTGATATTCGTTAGGTTAGTCCCTAATTATAGATGTTACAAAATTGCAAGAAAACGTACATATTCAATAGCACTTTTATTATCCCTAAACGACAAGTATTTTTATCGATATATCCGAGTTATATTATGCGAATTGTGGTCGGTTGCCCACTGTTAAGCCTGATTTGCCAGGATTTTCATTAAGCGGCTGTCAGTTCAATCCAATACGGATTGGAAACGGCAGGGCGATTATGTATCTTGATAGCTGTCGCGTAATTCATTATCAGCAAGGGACTACTAAAAACCAGCGCTAGGAGGCCGATCCTCGCGGCCATTGAACTTTTTTCGTGTGGTTATTCGATTGCGAGTTTAAACATTTTACCTAAAAATCAAGTAAAATATCTAAACGTAAAAAACAAATCGAACATACAAAATCTAAATACATATAAATCGATACCCTGAAACATAAAAAACAATTTTTTCTTCGACAAAGAATATTCGATCGGTGAACTTTTTTCGTATACGAATTGCACGAGGATTACCGCCCAGGGCTTCTCTACAACTTGGCTTAATGCTGAGTGAGGTCCTCTTGATTTGGAAATTATCGACATACGGCACAAAATTTTCTTATTTGTTGTTTTTTTCTTTTTGTTTGTTATTTTACTTTTTTGTGTATCCCTGTGAGCGTCTTTGTTATTGTTTTGTGAGTAGTAAGTAACGCAATAATAGTAAGTAACGCAGTTAGTACACCAAAGCATTCGTTTGCGGCAGCGATGAGACTGAATGATACGGCCAAGAATGCAACTAATAGATCTTGCTATATTATCTATATTTGCGAATTTGCAGGCCGCTTAAGAATGCGTTGGTGGTACTAACGGCGTAATATATGGAAGTGTTTTGAAAGCTCCAAAAACGCGGGCGCGGCTGCCACTCTAATGCCGTGGTGATACGAACAATACGCATCTGGAGTCGTAGCCAAACGTCTGGCTATTCTATTAAAAAACAAAAAGTAAGCACTCGCTAGTCTTTGATAGCGCTGAAAAATTATGTAAGCAGACACTAAAAGTTAATTGAATGTACTTATTTTATGGAAATGTTACATATGAATTAAAATAGTGCCATGTGCGCTCGTAAGACATTTAATACCCCCTTGCTATCCAAGGACGAGACGACGACGATCAGGTGATGCCTATGGGATTATCAAGAATGATACTGTGGTAACTGAAATAATTTAAAAACAACCTCTTCAAATATTGAAAATATTGCTCAGCTATATGTAAAGTAAAAAGTTAAGTAAGCCTACACACATCCCACTGCTGCGCATCCTCATCGTTGAGGTAGTTTGAGCTTGAGTTTGAGTTTGAGTCCAGTACGCGGGCTCAGTGCGGATTGGTGGAGGGGTGTTTGCAAGATATTAGCCGCGACCAACGGCCTTACGTGCCTTCCGGTTCCGGAGCTATATGACTATACTTCTTTTTACGAAGATCGCCGATTACTTAACTTTAAATATGTATATTTTAATTAAGGTACATTGTAGTTCATAATACTCATTGATAAAATAGACCAAGTTAAATCACCCTTCTAAAAACAAAATTTAAAGTGGAGACAATTACTATTATCATCTTACACACACATAAACCAGGAAAGCCCCTAAAAATAACACGAAAAATTTATTGCTCCAGGAAAATTTCACCCCACTGAAGAAAAGCCGTGATACCTATAATAAGTTATTAAACTTGGGTTAGTGTAAGTAATATTTGTTTCTCAATTTTCATTTGCATGACATAACAAGTACAACAACATTACAACATTAGCACTTTTAAGTTTTGACATAAATGAAATACCATGTTTATCTAAATATATGATTATGATTAAGATTATGTTTCGTTTTAAGTCCAAGTAAGTACATACCTTAATCGTAATATTTTTTTAAAAAAATATAAATAAATCCACTCTGTTTATTTTGGTATTCATCAAATGATTTAAAATCTCTATGTATAAAAATAAATCCATACTATTATTTCTCTTGGTCAAAGCATCCTTTGACCAAGGGAAGGGAAGGCGGTACCGATTTGGCTAATTCTTTTTTGTTGTGTTTGTATTATCAGGAGAAGGTTCTTATGAAAGGAAAAAAATAGCGGCTGAACTGATTTTCATGATTACATTTGGTCAGGTTCGTCACTATTCTAACGTCAGATAATAATGATTAAAAATAGGGGATCGAGGCCGGATGGGGCCAAAGGTTAAACAAACTTCACTGGGTCTGCTAGTTTTAAATACTTTTAACTCAGGCACGAAGAAAATTAATCTATTTATTTATTTATTTATTTATTTATTCACATTTGCGTACTAGGTGTATACATTATAAGGATAAAATATATAATACAATTTGTGAACTTATGACCTAGTTACCCAGAAGGTATGGCAAATTTGAGGGCAGCTCAATGTAAGTAATCTTCAGACTTATCAAGCCAGGCCCAATATAGACTTTGAATTTTGAGCTACTAACAAATGCATGAAGCAAAATATTTCAAACGATTCATATACCTATATAAATAGCCTGGATGTGATGCGATGCTTTTCGATTTTTCAAATAAAATACTTACCAATAAATCAGAAATGGACATAATGATAACCATAGACTTATATATGTTGCAAACAAATTTAATCGATAAAAAAATAGTTACTAGATACTTTTGCGCAATTATCATTACGACTTTTCCTTTCTTTAAACCTTTCTTCAAGCATCTCATTATACTCATCAAACTTCTTTTAAAAGAACAATTGTTATACCTATCTTTTTCTTGCAAGAAACTATTAAGGCTACGATACACATGCTTGTAGCTGGCACACTTTCGTGCCAGCTACTTGCACGTGCCATATATTGGTATGTGTAGGGAGACGCTTACTGACATGCAAAGTGAGGTACGGGACGCGGTAGGCTTCAAAACTGGCGCGTGTAAATATCAATAGTATAAATATAGGCATGCAAGGACGCCAATTTCTTTAGTAACATGCCAGTATCTGGCAACTGGTCCTTTTTACAGGCAAATGTATCGCAGCCTTTACAGTAAGGAGACACATTAACTGTTTACAAAGAAACAACACTATAAACCCGGACTTTCTTCTGCATTGCGCTCTCGTTCTCGCGTTTCGCCCTAATCTAAAAGTAAGCCGGTATTTAGTTACAAACCACTTTGGGTCCTATTCCGTAAGAGCCCTTACACACTGAGACATTTAACATCGATGCAATCACGCGTTTTTAAATGAGCTTCAGAATCACGCTCACGCAGTGAAACAGATTTAATTTCGCATCGATGCAGTCGCGCGTTAGCATCGATGCAGAAGCGCGACTGCATCGATGCTAAATGTAGCGCAGTGTATAAAGGTTGACATTTTGCGACTGAAACGACTTACCATCGCCACTGCATCGCTGCTAAAAGTCGCAGTGTGTAAAGGGTCAAAGAAACACACGGATAACTGACGCTCGTTATAAGCCGTGGTCGCGGTATCTTTATGAAGATTAATCATAATTTGTGATCGGATGTCTAACTCTTCATTTACTCGTACTACACATACTTCTGAATTGATGTGAAGCTTAAAATAACTTGAAGTACATAACAAAATTTATAATAATATGTAAATCCGGAGTCCTGTTTTTTATAAATAAACACCACATGCTAAAGACGTCGTTTCCTTACCATGTTCAAGACTAATTTCTCATTCCTGAATTTTCTGGTATCCAGGGATTTATATTAAAAATATATTTTTTCAGAAGCCGTCTCCATAATAACTTAGCCAAAAATGAACTTTAGGTAAATATGCATCCGATTATCCGATCACTGGTCATAATATTGAAATCGATATGTAGTAATACAGATGCGATTGCAATCCGTAACGCACACGTCGAACGCCACATTCACGGAATGTGACATTTAAATGCGGTAAGTGTTATCGGCAGCTGCTATGTCTCGCTCTAAGATAGTTAGGTGTGATATTTGCATCCTTGTCGGTAATCGTTCAGCTCACTATCACATGCGTTTGCGTTGGTATACTAAAGGCGTAACGAGTAAGCAGTGACCGCTAGCTGTGTGAATCGGAACTCTTACCGTAATTTTGTCATTCCGCACTTACAAGGACGGCTGTACTTCGAAATCACGGACCTCACTATCAGAGTAGGGTATCATTTTCAACCCCAATCACGTATCATCTTCAATTACTTTCCTCGTCGTCTACTAAACGTGGGCCAACTAAGCCAAGAAGGGGTGAAACAAACCAAGAACTGAGTTAAGTTAGTGGGTTTCAAGTTTTTGTTCCAGAGAAAAATAGCGCAATCAAGAGGTTGTAGGTAACGTTATCAAGTTTGAGAAACTGCTGAAATGTATCATTTGATGAACAATTGTATAGTGTAAAACCCCAAAAGTTGCCCCACCTTTTGAATTTACTTTATATCTCTTAGTACAAAAAGCGAGATTCTTAATTTGTTAAACGGGTAGCTACTTTGGTTTATTATCATCAAATTTATGAAAGGAATAAATATTATTTTTGATATTTCCAGAGTATTGGCGATTTTTGCAGATCTCTCAATTTTGGGACAACTATCGCATATAGGGGAAGTTGCCAAATCTGTATAAATTACGTTAAGGATAGATGTCTCTTTGCGATAGAGGTCATTTATCCCGCAAAAACTTTGATCACACGTAGCCGTCCCATGTAATCGCACAGAGACATGCAAAACGGTCAACTTAGTTTTAGTTGCAGAGTAATTGCAATCAAGGACTATAACCCCGGGGTGACTATCCGGGTTTTAAGGGTAAAACCCGGATAGTCACCCCAGAGGTGAGTATCCTAATCCTATCCTATCCTAATCCTATAATGAGTACAGACAGTTTATGTAGAAATTGTTTATGAAGATTGGAAAATTATCATCACTCTATTGACGCATGCGTTTTTGTTGAAAATCGACAACTATAGTTTTTTTTTAATCAAACCATTTTCAAGAATCGCCACATATCTAAATAGATGTAACGATCTACAGCCGAATTCAGCGTAGACCTATTTTTGTATATTTCCGGTTTTTCCTTTTCTGCTGCACTGCTAATAAAAACTCGAAACCGCGTCCTATTCTACTTTGAAAAGGTTTTCCACAAATATTTTGTGAAATACCCCGATAGGAATTGTATGCATGTGAGTCAAGTAACGTGGTATGCAAAAGGGGATTTTGTAGTACCGATTGTTTGCGACATCTATAGAAACAATCTGCTTATTTAAGCACAATTAAAAATGAAATGCTTTAAATAGCATTTATTATATTTTTTGTTTTTATAGTGTTTTGTAACTATATTGTCACTATACAAACTTAGTAATATAATTGCACTTGTAAACAGCAACTTTGCTTATGACAGACGAGGAATCGAACCCCGTGTCTTACGCTGTCCTGGCGTATGCCTATACCACTCGGCCACCGTCACATTAGCAAGCCTGTTAATTGCAAGCGCTTACTTTAACGCATAAGCTGCGTGACATTATGAATGTTGCGACATTTAAATTAAATGCTATGTCATACCAGTGTTAAATAATGTTCCAACACTAATTTCCACGGATAATAAACTCACAGGTTATCCGTATACGTTATTACTTGATGTCTTTAGGATCTACTACAGGTATATGATGCAGACACAGTAAGTCTACTTTGATATGATATGTAGGAGATCAATTGTATGTTATTTCGGTTAAAAAAGACGCGGATCCCAATACATAAATGTGATGAAATGAAGTTTGCCAGGACCGTTTTGTCGGATAAAAAAGTTAACTTGGATGAAGCGATTCACTGCGGCCAAAGTCTAAAACGAAATATCAAATTTTTGACAATTCGCGTTGATAATTTCAATTTTCTAATGCACCAAATATCCCCATAACTTACGTTAAAAATATTCGTATTTTTAAGCTATATTAAAAAAAAAAACTTCTTAATCAATGAATTAATCAACACGAAAACACCAATTTTGTTTCAGTGTTTTTTGAGTGCCACCTGGTTGTTCTATAGAGATACTATGTCAAGATATCCGCACCTGCAAGCCTTCTGACTGAAATAATGTTGTAAAATGTACAACGTTGTCTCAACGAGACGAGCGAAAGCTTATTAAGTCTAACCTGTCTCGCAGCCCGTAACGTCTGTGTGGAAACATTTTCTATAAACAGGTAAAGAGAAAATATACCATATTGCTTCGCAGACCTTATTCTTCGAATTAAGATATGTATTATATAAAATATTTTCTTTATATTGAAAATACTACGAATGATTTTAGAATAGCTATCATCAATTTGATTTAAAACAAACTTCTGATACAGAGAGTGATCAATTTTTGAAAAGTCAAGTAACTTTTATTTCAGATCATACTCGTATTTTAAACCCTTGGGAAATCTATCTTCAAAAACCTATAAAAAATATAAGCTGAGCTACATCTAAAACTGGGGATTCTGAAAATAATCAGAATGACAAACTGTTAAAAGCTCTCTCAATTCGATAAGTATTAATTATCAACGGAGCAAGAGGATTTAAGAGTTAATCAAGTAATTTATTTTTTCTAAGAGCTCCTGTCTATCTTCGCTCGCTAATTATCGGTTCTACGAACTAATTAAGGACAGTTTTTTGGTTCCGGAATTTGCACAAAAACATCCCTAAAGGCTCCTAAATATTATAAGATCAAATCGTTTAAGTGTAAATATTTTAACAGTTTCTTTAAATACATGAAAGAAACAGGAAGTTATCGTTATTTATTTATTTACCTGAACACAAAAGAAACATTTTGCAAAACAGCACCTGCCTATAATGATTTCGACGTCATCGGCATCGTCTCTCTCATTTCATGCTCAATTCTTGTTTCTCAAATCATAACCTTAATTAATAAAAAATAAAAATCTAAAAAACATTTACTTAACCTCTAATTTTCTCAAAAACTACCGTATAGATAACAAAAATATTTTGTTCCAATAATGTTTTATTTATTTTCCTGAATCGAACTTTTAACAATATTCACATAAAACGAGGTATTTTCTTTGTTACTCATTCGTTTCGCCCCGGCCATGGCACCGTCCCGCCCCGGCCCCGTTTCGTACAAACTTATAAAAAACAATAATCTACCTACCCGTATTCGAGTTAATTGGTAACATGACTTTTATTTAGTATGAATAAGACCATTCACACGTGCCGCATTTTACAGTCGCTATCGACTTCTCGTGTGATGCCAATGACATTTCAACAACATCGCAATCACAACGCAACCACCAGCGACAGTGAGAACTAGTGGCCGAGAAAAAACCGAAGACCTCATCGACATAGTTGAAAACAAAACATCATCATTATCAGTTAAATGACGTCCACTACTGAACATAGGCCTCCCCCACAGCTTTCCACAGCAACCGATCACTAGCGGTCTGCATCCAGTTTGATCCTGCGATCTTTTTGAGGTCGTCTGTCCATCTTGTTGGTGGACGTCCCACGCTGCGTCTCTGGTCGAAGGGTCTCCAATCTAGAACTTTTCTGCCCCAACGGCCATTAGTTCTTCGCGCTATATGCCCTGCCCATTGCCTCTTGAGCTTACTGGTTCTCAAGGCTATGTCCATTACTTTAGTTTTTCTACGTATCTCCTCATTTCTGATTCGATCCCGTAGAGAAACAAAACGCAACTGCAAAAAGCTGCAGCGACACTATTAACACGTACCACTACTTGACCACATTTTGACGCTGCAATGTGGTGAAGTTGTGGTATGATTGGGAAGGCCCTAAACCTCTAACTCTATTTAGAGAAGCGGTGGGATTGAGCCAGTATAAGCTAATTGTAATTAAATTATGGGGCACAATTACATTACGTGTCAGGATGCTAAAAATTGGGCGTCATTTGTGTTGTAACGCTTGTAACGATTCAGACGTTGATTCAGACTGGACCTTAGGAAAACAGACAGGTATTAAATAAGGTATTGAACTTCATACACAAATTAAAACGCCAACAATCGGCCACTTGGGAAATCAATGGAAAAGGCCTACTTATCAGTGTACATCTTACGGCTGATTGTCATGGTCTTCGAGAAATAATACACTTGAGGGTATCCTGTAAGTGTAAGGTACATAAGTGTAATGAGCACGAGTACTTCTATTTATAAGGTTGCGTACTAAAAGGGTAAAAACGGGACCCTATAACTTAGACATCGCTGTCTGTCCGTCCGTCCGTCTATCCGACTGTCCGTCCATCCATCTGTCTGTCCGTCGGCTACCAGGCTGTATCTCAAGAACCACGATAGTTAGACAGTTGAAATATTTGCAAATTATGTATGCCTATTGCCGCTATAACAACAAACACTAAAAACAAAGTAAAATTATACTTAAGGGGGCTCCTATACAACAAACACGTTTTTTGCTCGATACCAATAGGGGCAACAGGTAAAAAAAAAAATTGGTACATAGCCCTTCGAGAACGAGACCGACTTGCAATTGGCTAGGTTTTTATATTTATTTGAAGAGCTAATCCAGTCACGATAACAATAAATGATCAATTCAAAACAATGTAGACGAAACATTCTTAAGTATCCTCGTTAAGTACTACTCGTAATAATTAAAAACTATATTATTTACGCAAAATCTCTAACTCCAGTAAAATTTGAATTTGTATTTCGTAATTAATTAAGTTCAATCTATGAGAACCGTTATTCCTTTGCAGGGAATAAGGGATTACATCAGGGATAAGCCTGATTTCAAGTTATTAAAACTTACTCAGTTTTCCCCACTAACACCTGAATAAGTTTGCTTGAAACAATCAGAATTCTTAGAAGTTCAAATGGAGTTTTACAATGTTGAGCAAACTAAAATAGCGATAGTTTCTTGATAAATTAGTACAAAAAACAGTTTGTATTTAATCGCACTACAAAAAAATAGACTTTAATTATATTTGCTTTCGTATCGTATTTTCACGTTGACATTATCAGATCTTTGACGAAAGACTTTGTGAAGATCGCAGGATCACAATGGATGTAGACCGCTTGTCATCGGTCGATGTGGAGAATCGTGGAGTAGGCCTATGTTCAGCAGTGGACGTCCTTGGGATGATAATGTTGATGATGATTATCTGATCAACATTTATTTTTAAAAGTATTAGTAATAATACAAAAAAATAATATATATCACCTATGTAAGTTTGTAACACCTAGTTTGCATGCATGAATAAATGAAATGAATACGAAAGATGATGCATACTTGAAAATTAAATTTACTGCAGGCCCCTTAAACACAGTAACTTTTAGCAGTGTGTATGGGGTCTAAAATGCTTTAGTTTTCGCATGAATTACCAAAGGAGAAGTAATACTCTTAACATGCATAATACTGAGTTAATATCTACAATCGAGGTAGTGAGCACGAATCTGCAATAAGTTCGTGATTTATTGAAATTCCAAATAGGACTTCATAATTTATACATTGCAACATGTAAGGTGTAAAAAGATTAAACATTGAATATCTACCATGGTTGTAAAATGAACCAGCAGTTGGCGATAATAATATCGCTTAAATTAAATAATTTTAATCCCTGTAGTAATGAAAACTAATAGAGAGGTTATATGGTGAACGATCCCTATGTTATCTATCTAACTCAAAGCAAGCGAATGGACAATCGTTACTGAAAGTACCTATTCAGAGAGCATGGACGGTGCATAAAAAGTAGGTCAGTATTAAAACTTATGGAAAACTCAAAAAGTGGGTGAAACTATCAAGAATGAAATAGGTACCTTAAAACACGTTTGTATTGGACACAGATAAATCATGGGACTCTGATGTGCTTTTACAAGATTTGTTCAAGATTTTCCATATCGACCGAATAGGAACACATCCAATCCTATATTTTCTGGCTCACCATTCAGACCGGAGAATTTTTAATACTCGACCGTATTATGACCACGGAATTTTTAGGCTAAGTGAATTGTGGGTCCGCGCTGAACTGTAAGACGGGAGATATTATATAAAATTTACTACCTCAGTAGTGTTCCGTGGTATATCTGATGCACCAATCGCGAATGGAAATGACGGCGCGCGGTGAACGTTCACTATGCATATTTCATAGCCTCGGTGACCTGATCAAAAAGGATTGCGTCTGACTTACCTATAACTGAGCGGAATATTTTGTTTGCGAACCCGAGTGGCTACGGATAAAAGTTTCGTGGATAACTAAGTAGAGTTTTGAAGTGACAGGAACAGAATACGTAACGATAATATATGGTTGACGCTTAGCGGAACATAACAAATATTTTTAGCAAGAAGAGTTTTCCAACCGTAGGGACTTATTAATATTTTTTTTAACAATATTATCGGCCTGTTTCACATGGTAATGTCCACTATTTTTTACGAAATGGCGTTCCTTAGTTGAATTATTTGTTGGTTTATGCTTATTTTTCGATGGTAAAACCGGTCTAACAAAATTAATAAAAAGATCATCGTTGATACTACATAGTGATCCTTAGCTTAATTTATACAAGTTATATTCCTAAATTTCAAACAAATTTTGAAATACGCAGTTATTTTTTAGGGTTGCGTAGCCAAATGGCAAAAAACAGAACCCTTATAGTTTCGTCAAGGCTGTCTGTCTGTCTGTCCGTCCGTATTTCACAGCCACTTTAATCTGTAACTATAAGCACACACAGTTGAAATTTGGTAGGAAGATGTATCCTATTAACCGCTTTACGATTCTTACTTAAAAAAAATAAAATATTTAAGGGGGGCTCCCATACATGAAACTAAAGCCAATTTTTTTTTGTCAAACCTATGCGTTTGGGGTGGGGTGTCTATGGATAGGTCTTTTAAATTACATAGAGGTTCCTAAAACCATTTTCTTTTAAAGTGTAACGTTTCTAAGCTAGGCGCTTCCAAAGTGGTAAAATGGGCGTCCCCCCTCCCATCTAACTTTTAAACTAAGCGAGTGGAAATTTTGAAAAAAAATAATAATGTAGATCTTAATAAACACCTTCAACGAAAATTGGTTTGAACAGGATTGAACAAGAAGTTTTTTAAAATATAGCAACTTTTCAACAACCGCAAATATAACTTTGTTCTTCACACAAACACTATGAAAAACAAAGTTATATTTGCTGTCAACAAAATATGGTGGTATTTCACAACGTGGAAGTAAGTGGATTCCCTAATTCAGTGAAAGTTGGTACGGAACCCTCAGTGCGCGAGTCCGACTCGCACTTGGCCGGTTTTTTTTCCTTCCGACATTTCAACTGTAATCTTATGATTTAAGTAGATAATATGATGAGATCAAGATATTAAGTGTCAATTCGAATCCACGTTTATTTCTTTCAAAGTAGTTGCTTCTAGCTATTCTTTTCTTTCCGTTCAAAGCTTAAACATTTAATAAATAAAATTACAGATACAGCAATCCAATGGTCGTGTTTTTCCTGCTCTTGAATGGTGGTCGCACAAGTGAAAATTATTGCTCTTCCGAACGGCAGGACTCTAAATTGAATTTTGTAGTGTAACGTGGAACGGGGTTATTTGATTTGTAGCTGCCTTGTTACGGTTGCCGATGGCATTTCTAACCATGACGTATTGGGTTTTACTGGTGTAACGTAATAAAAATGTCGTCGAGCAAGAAATACTCAATGTGATGCCACAAAATGTTCAAATTTAAAATTTATGATTTTTTATAAAGAAGGTTCGTGCTTGACATAAGTATCATTATTTTTAAGAAATTACACTTCAGTGCGTGAAATGATAACTGAAGCCCAAAAACAATAAATTACTCCTTCTTAAATTTAGGAATGATTTACTTCTGGTTGTGATAACAATAAAGAATGTTAGCTGGAAAATAGAGACTTCCTTTCTATATTTGTAATGAATTCCACCCTCTCTATTTATGCGCATTTCAAACAAGGATTTTGGATGCACGATTTCACAGCACCATTTAGTTTCTATTCATCGTTCGTTCCGATCACATGTTCTTTCGTTCAAAACACTTTAGTTCTGACATTGCGTTTTGCATATACACTAGTTAAGCGAGTTCTGACACGGTTTAGAACTCGTCTGTTACAAAAGATTTTGTATTTATACTCCTACCTACTAGTTGAATCGGACAGATTTGAATGTGAATTTAAATTATCTTATAAGTACCGAATATGTATTACAAATTTTAAAACCATTTACCTACTTATAATTACAAAGTGTATAGTTTTTCAAACTACTTTTTATGCTTTTATATATGTTAAAACATTATACAAAACCTTTTGCACAACAAACTGAAACTTAATATAAAATAATAATTATTAACACTGTCCTGTTAGTATATATGTGTATATATTAAGCTACCTCAAAAAAATTAATTACACCATACAATTTTAATTTTGTTCTCAGGAAAAACACATTACTTGTATCATTTAATTCATGTGGTGTGCAATAAAGTGTTTCTATCTATCTGACTCTCTATTCTGGCTTACGAACTCCGAGAAATAATAAAGTACCGACTAATTACTGTCTTTTCGGACGCTTTGCCGGAGCAAAGACTTGATTAACTTATAGTAAAGTTATTCAGGTTCCAGGATAGATTCACTGCACATCTAAATAAGTTATTACAAATTAGGATATTATTCAAGAAGAGACGACTTCTTCTATCATCTATCGGCTAAATTAATATCTCGCTACCGAGAAAAGTCCGAGCGTGAAAAATCTGTTTTAAATCAGTGTATCAATTCTGAAGTGTATGTGTTCGCGCAAAATGTTGTTTTGTAACCCTTGAGAAGTTTATAGTAATAAATACACCTGTTAATAAAGAATATTTTAATATCTAAAAAGATAGCTTATTAATTTCAGCCGCCATCGACTATCGTATTTATATCCCAGCTTTAGGCTATTTTTAAACATGAATTGACATGATGAATTTACACATCATCAATGACGTTTTTGCCGTGATCACAACGATGGCGGGCTGCAGGTAGACCGCACCTAGATACATGTTTCGTTATTAATGTTAACGTTGTTCTCGAGAAGAATGTATATATATATTTATTTCTTGGATGAATTTTGTTTACTCCAACAAATTACGCTTTAATACTTTTGAATGTCCAAGAGAATACAATACATCAAACAAAAAGTAGGACACCAACTACCTAATTCGAGCTTCCTCACACAAGAACTAATGTTGCAGTAACAAAATTAAACAATTAGCTGGAAGTTAAAACTTTTACACACAGTAATTAGCCTGGTTGACTAACTGAAACTCATATTAGAGCAGTTTCAGTTCCAGACACAGTAATAGCAGTGGTAAAGGCAAACAATTGTTTAGAAATTCTAGAATGTTTTAACTTAATGAAACTTAAGTTTTAATCGTACATACTTTTTCTATGTCACTATCAATTGTTAGTATTATCATTAAACTAATTATATTTGTTCCAAGAATCTTATGTATTTTTGTTTGTCTTATGTTTCACTTAGCTTTTTACCGATGTTAAATAACGGAGATAATCAATGAATTGTGTATGAATGAATATCGCGTTCCGACTCGTCACCACTCGACTGTCCGCGCTGTCAGACTATGATGTGGGAAAACTGTCCGGCGATATCGCGCGACGGTTGCATGATAAAAATCGCGTGACATGTCGCCCGATAAAAACGATTATATAAATAAAACTATAGTTGTGATTACGAAAACAAAAATACTAGTAGATAGGTAATAGTTATAAATATATAAAAAGTTGAAAATATAATATACTTACTACGAGGGTCAAACTGAAAGTTCTTAGAACTGGCCACTTGTAAACAATATAATAAAAAAAATATTCCAAAATTTGAAAATAGAACTCTTTGCCAATATTACTGAGTATATATTTCATTCATTTGTCATTTTTTTTACGATTTGGCGGCAAATTGAAAATTGTCTGTGTCACGTCAACATGAATTTAACACGAGAAAATTTTCGTGCAATGTTTTTTTATGACTTTCGATGTCATTTAAGTCAACAAGAAAGTTATGATAGACTACGATTGGCCTTTCACGATGAAGCCCCATCTCGTGCGACTGTTTACAACTGGTTTAATGAGTTTAAACGTGGTCGCACTAATCTCACTGATGATGTACGTGAGGGACGGCCTTCTACGGCGACGACTGAAAATAACATCTGTTTTGTGCGGCGTATGATAGAGACTGACAAAAGAGTGACCTATCAGCAGATTCGGACAAGCTTAGGCATCGGTATGAGTCAAGTGCACAAAATCCTCCACGAACATTCAGCGGTCAGGAAGCTTTGCGCCCGGTGGATACCTCATAATTTGACTAAGGCTCAAAAACTTCATCGTGTGGATTGGTGCCGTAAATTGATTGAAAGATTTAACGGAGGTGACTCAAATGCTGTGTTCGACATACTAACAGGTGACGAAAGCTGGATTTACTGTTATGATCCTGAAACCAAAAGACAATCTGCTCAGTGGGTGTTTCCTTTCGAGGAGTTGCCAACTAAAGTGAAGAGAGATCGAAGTGCGGGAAAAAAAATGGTGGCCTCGTTCTTTGGAAGGATAGGTCATTTCGCAACAATTGTGTTAGAGGATCAAAAAACAGTTTCTGCAGAATGGTACACTACCAATTGTTTGCCACTTGTCTTGGAAAAAGTTCGAGAGAAACGACCTCGCAGTAGGATCCTCCTTCACCACGACAACGCCTCGTCGCACACCGCCAAGCGAACGATCGACTATTTGGCGACATCAAACGTTGAATTACTGGGTCACCCGCCGTATAGCCCCGACCTCGCGCCTTGTGATTTTTATTTATTTCCAAAAATTAAAGAAAAACTTAAAGGAAAGTGGTTTATGAATGCTGAAGAAGCGGTGGCTGCGTATCGCGATGCCATTGAAGAGACCCCTAAGGACGAGTGGGCAAAGTGCTTTTCCCAGTGGTTCCATCGCATGCAGCGGTGTATTGACGTCAATGGACAATATTTTGAAAAGATATAATAAAACTAATAACTGGCTAATGTAATCAGTTTTTGATTTTCTAAGAACTTTCAGTTTGACCCTCGTATACTATAATATATACTATACTTAATATATATATATATATATATATATATATATATATATATACTACACTTAATACATACTTACATTTTCTAGTGGTGGGCACAGCTGTAGTACCACGGACAGTTTACCGTAAAAAAGAAAATGGCACTGTAGTGCCATTGGACTGCAGAGCGGATAAATACATTTGAGTTAATAATGTTTGAGTATGTTGATCTATGAAGGCTTCTAAACACCTTTATAAATGTACGTACATACGTCCAGGATTTCCTGAAAACGAGGATGGTTCTTTTTTATTCAATCAGGTATAATTTAACTAAGGGTACAGTGTAAGTTTTATTAAAATCAGTACAGTGTTTTTAAGATATGGTTAAATAACTATATATCATAAAAAAAACGAATTTATTTGGAGTCGGTGCACGTGTGTAGACTGTTGATATGCAAGCTTGAATCATTCATCGATTCCAAATGTATTCGTTGCGCCTTACTATAAGGCAAATGCGTTATTTTATTTATGCGTTATTAATAGTCAGTTTTTGAAGGCGGTTTTATTTTTATAAATTTGATATGAAACTTTTGAAGAAGGTGAATGAAATCTATGCAGCTGTTAGCCAACAAAGTAAGGTAGTTTTTCAGATACGTATTTTTTTCTAGTATATTATTATGAAAAAGAGCGTGATAAAGATTTTTGAAACTTTCTAACCATCAGAAGAAGCTTATTTAAACTTCCTTAAAAATCCTATCACTTCATAATCAAATCAATTATCATAGGCTAGGCGTGAAAAAATTGATAGTAGGTGTTATTCCTGTCCTGTCACCACACAAACAAAGCAAATAAATAAGACATATTCTAGTATATCTTAATCCTTAAACCAATGCTTTTACCAAATTCAAACATATTCATTTACGATAGCCAATTCCGCTGGCAAAACCGCAGTTATGTTTGGCTGCTTGTATTATACAGACGGTAAAGTGAACGTATGTGTAAGCTCAAGCTATACATTTCTACTGTAAGCTTAACTCTTGTTGAATTGATAAGCTCTTCGGTGGGAGTTCAAGACAAAGTGGTAATGTTAGCTATAGCTTGACTTGTAGTAGAGTGTACATTAGTACGTGTTATAACTGGGCTGGAATGGATGTGCGTTTGCCGAGTGCGGTACAAGATATAAGCAACTAGTAGGCTTATTTTTTAGTACTAAAACCTTCTGGTAAATTACTGTTTAGAAAAAACAAAATTCTGATACAGCCCATAATAAAACTGGCTGGTTCCTAGTCAGAGAATCAGCATGAATCCAACGCGGTAACGCAACCAGCATCATAACGTAATGAAATGGTTTTATTTTTGGATAGGTGGATGTTATTTAATTATATATGTTGCAAGTCATCCTTTAAATGTTCCTTGTTTGTTATTAATAAAGTAGCAAATATATTTTAAAATAATACTTGTAAAAAGCGAAGAGAGCAGCTGCATATAGTAAATATATATATAAATATATTACATAAATGTGTTAAATGTAGGCTTTTTAACAGTGTTCTGGTTTTGCCATTGTCATGGCTGACTGACTGACTGTATAAAATGGTTTTGAATGGAGTTAAGTGTAGACAGATAGATAGATAGATATAACCTTATATATTTTTGAAGATACGATGAGGGTGATATTATAATGTTTTGAAAAAACCCTCTATTCATATTTTATAAATTTTTTTCGTGTACATGTGTGCTACGTTACGTGTGGAAATAAAAATCTTCTGATCTGTTTTTTTACGTATTATAAGTTTTTTTTATAAAACAATTTTCGTAATAACTTTTTATGCAAGTTGTATCATTGGATTTTTATTTAAAAAGTTACAACGTGCAAATAAATATTGACGTAACGTGCAATACCGAGCTAACATTATCGAGCTATTTTGTATACTTGTTTTGTTACCTACGGCTTTACTGCGCTCATGTGTAGGTATTATGAGACAGTAACATCAGTTGGAGATGGGTTGCTTTCATATTGGGGCTTATACAAACACAGCCGGCTTCATCCAGTAAGACAAAATTGTGATAACCGACCACAAAGGGTGAAATATTCAATGATACGGCTGTTGTTATTCTGCCCTCGGGGTACTCCGAATGGCCACTGGCTAGGGTTGCTACGATACTAAAAGGGTTAGTGCTATGAACCGCAAATTAAATGAAATAGGACCACTGAAATAAGAACACTGCTATAGACCATCCATACCAGGGTCAAAGTTGGAATCGGTTGGTATGATACAAAACAAATTATAAATAATGTAATAATAAAAAGTGACGGTTGACAGTAAAACTGCAATAACACAGATTTTTAACTGAAAAACCCTTTTTTGGCTGGCTGCTAATGCGTAGAAAAAGGAGACACAGTATTAACATATTTAGATCATATTTTCAGAACAATAACCTTGGATGAGTCTAGAATTATCTCATTGCAGTCTATGAGCGTCTAGTACGGACAACAGCACGTAAAGGTAAACACTGCGGTGTTTTATTCAGTTGTAATAAGGGCTAGTTTGCAACAAAAGTGGTTAGCCTGATATGCTGGCAATTGTACATTGTTTTTTATACATAAGCTGAAACTAATTTTCTTATTGTCTTCCTAAGTCAAATTTATTGTTGTCTAATTGACTATTACTAGCATTATTACCAACTATTTTTGTGTAAGCAAACATTAAAATAGTAAGATAAACTATTATTCCCCTTTACGATCCCACAAAGAAGTGCATTAAGATAAGTAAGAACAGCAATAAAGTAGGACTGACTGAGGGTAGAACCTTTCAGCTCCGTATCTTTGCCCATTAATGATATTGGTAGCATCGATGCAGTCGCGCGTTATTATCGATGCAGAAGCACGACTGCATTGATGCTTAAGCGCATTAGTATCAATGCAGTCGCCAAAATTCAGTACATAATTTGACAATTTTCAGCTTATGCAACGCGACTGTATCGATGCTAAAAGTAACGTAGTGTGGAAAGGGTCTATCTATGTTTTAAGCAAATAACTTCACAAGATATATAACCTGGAAGTTTTTAGAAAATCTGCCATTTTATCACGTGAAAGAATTCTCACAAATTCAGCCAAAAGTTTTGTAAAGTTTCTCCTTTGAAAGAATGAAATGGGGTACCTGGTGGTTGGGTTTGCCCGCAGAATGACAAATAGTCGACAGCTAAGGAGAAATCGCGATTTTACAGCTTATTAGCGACTATTATTCAGGAAGGCAGCCGTAAGTATACCAATCATTATTATGTGTTTTCGATTAAGGCTTTCGTTCAACTGAAAGCCTTAATCGCAGACATGTTGAACATTTATAAGAAACATGATCTCAGTACTTGCTTTTAATATAAATCTTCTTCTTAGCGTGTCGATGGAACCTGAGGAATTAAATCGTTGCAGCCGTTGCAGTTAATATAAATCAGTATTTAGCACGTGACCGTTTAAGAGACTAACCAGAGACAAAAACTAATATGCACTAAAAAGCCTTAAATAAATTCTTGACTAACGAAGGAAAGGAATCCATTTTAGGCGAAAAATTTCTTTTTGAAGTTAGTGCTCTTGTAGATGATACTTGAGACGGTCAATGTGATGGCGATGAGTCGCTTTTACTTTTTTGTAAAAAAATATTTTATGTATTAATTTGAAGTGATTATAGAAGAGGGTGAGGGTGGAGGTGCACTGGACTCTGTTCTTTAAGAAGCTACAAATTATCTCTCATTAATTCTGCAATATCACTGAACTCCTAAGCGTTAACAAGTTCCACCATCAGCTTACCTCCACAGTGTTGACTATCAGACGTAAGAACATATGAACATGAACATGAATATTTGAATCTTAATAGAAAAACACTATACGTCTCTTGAATTTTGCACCATCATCAGATCCCGACTTGGTAACAATAGGACCAATTAAATGGTTATTTAAGCCTCTAGGAAGGCGTTTTTTTTATATCGGTCCACAAATTACTGTGATACTATGAGGTATGGTACATTTATGCAAAAACATACTGTCGACTTGATAACCTCCTCCTTTTTAAGTCGTTTTTTTTTTCTTCTTTTGAAACGAAATGTTACAGGCAAATACTTTGAATTTCAGCCAGTATCACGGATTTAAAACAAAACCATGTTTATAGTCTAGAAGCCAAATATTAGAAAAAGACATATTTATATTGCTTTCAGAATATTTTCATACACAATTCGTGTAACTTTTGTAAATCGTTTTTATTTTACCAACGTAAACAAAATGATTTAAAACAAACAAATTCCGTCATACACAAAATAATATTGTATTTTTTTTGCATTTGAATAAAAAAATACTGTCTTTTGAGCACAAAATAAAAAAAAGACCGTTAGTGATATGATCAAAAGTCATCTATGATCCGATTTAAAACTCTGCCATGATCTATTTAAAGCCACCACAAAAAATCTACGCCGATAATATTCTAAAACCCCGAAAATTTTCCACACGTATCGTATTCCGTAACGAAGTTTCTGCTAACATGGCGGCGTAGGATGTCAGCATGATCGATAGACCGCGTGAAAAACAATAATAAGGAAATAACATCATTACCCCGTCGTTTTAGAGGGCCAGCGAAATAGGTCCGGTTATTACAGCCGATATTTTTCGGCAGACTGTGATGAATTAGGCCACTTTTAGATAGATATTGTGCCTACGGCTATAAAAAAAGCACTGTTACTGAGTAGTGTAGCATGTCACCAAAATCTTTAGTAAGATCCCCAATCAAAACGAATGTTTACCGATGACTCACTTTAAAAAAAAGATTAAGAGTTTCTTAGTGGATAAATGTTATTACACTATAAATGACTTCTTAAATGATGGATAAATGTTGAATAACATAATTTCTATGTTTATTTTAATATTTTTGTTGAGACATATTTCTTGAATTAATTTTATTTTTATTGTATTTAAAATGAAATTATATTTGTTGTCAGTTAAATATTTACATGCCGGCCGGTATGTCATGTTGATACTTCTGGGCGCGTATTGCGATGAAATTTCGATAGTTAGGTATAGCGGCTCAGCTTTGCTGTCATATTAGCAATTCGTATTGCGATTTCACATGATATTTATAATATGATTATACTTAAACATAAATAGTAATATTCGTACCATTGTAGTATTATTATGACATTATTATTGACGTTTACACTGAGTCGGAATTGAGCTGCCTGGAAATTGAACGGCTAAAGTTGGATCGCAATACAACATATATTTTGAATAAATTAATACCTACAGATTTAAAAGATTTTGGAAACCAAAAATCTTTTTACAAAGCAAACTGAATAAAATAGACACACTGAAAAAAAAAACAAAAGAGAACCTTTGCATTCCTTATAAATTGCACTTGAAACCAATAAAGTCATAGCAATACTTAGCCAAAAAGGTTAGTTTCATAAGGCTGTATTTTGATTTTTCATTGAAACATAAGAAAACCACGATGAATTGGCACAAACTCTCATTATGATATGAAACCGAATACTTTCTTTAAACGTGCAGAAAAAACATGCGACGTCATTTGAAACAGTTTCGAAAAAGGAATGCAATTTACACATGTCATTTGGTTTCCCCCAAACGCTTGCAACCGCGTGACCACTGTGTATGGCGTAAAAAGGAAAAAAGCTTCATACTGTTTCACACATTCGCTTTCATTTTTAGCTTGTCAGGGCACTATGGGGTGTGTCCGCATGAGTAAAACAACATAAAAAAGTAAAACCGTGACACGGTACACCTTTAATATTGCTTCTAGCACTGGTAGATGCTAGGTAGCTCTATTTTTCGCAAAACTGTTTTTAGACGTGCCACGAAAGGTAATTACCGCAATCACGTTAAATAAGAGCCTCAGAAATATGATTGTTTTGGATCCTGAAAAGATTTAGGTCTGTGGAACCGTGATATGATTTGAACGCAGTGCTAAAATTAAGAATTCTGTATGTCTGTCGACATTATTCAGGAAATTCTAGCAAATCAGAAACACTCACTTAGTTTTTGTCTTGCTATGACCAATTTTTCAATCACTCGATTACCGTATGATTTTGGAATGAAAACAACATAAAATCTAAAGAAAGATATTCATAAAAATAAAGCTCAATTTCGTTAGTACTGTTGTCTATATTTAACGTGATTATCGTTGATTTTTAAACGAAATATTGACGCGAGTAATTCAATAATATCCTGTCATTTCAAGAACCGAGTGGCAAGTCTTAGTACTTTGAATCTGACTGTAACTTCATTCACTTGCTTAGACACTGTTGCAGAGCTTGTGTATTGAAGCCTTAGCGTTAGCGAACACTACTTAATATAAACTATATTTACAATAAATATGTACAGAGACGTTGTTAAATGGCAGATCAATGACAGTGCATAACCTATCTATCCGTACGTCACGCAGCCTACGCGTTAAAGAAAGCCCTTGCCAAAATTCAACAGGCTTGCCAATGGTTTTGTGGCCAAGTGGCATAGGCATACGCCTGGATAGCGTAGGCATGGGGTTCGAATCCTCGTCTGACAAAGTTGCTTTTTACAAGTGCATTTTATATAACTTATCTTCTTATAGTTAGTTACCTAGTTAGGTAGTACCTAGTTTACCTACCACTAAATATCGGCTTATGTTTTTCTCTAGCTGTTGTTGTCCCTCTTCTAATATTTTATAAAAACAATACCAAATACTTACCCGTAAATAAACACCCGTGATGCAAAAAGAGATAAGCGATATTAGTTTAACGTTTCTGTCAGTGGTATCGTGGCTTCTAAATGGATGAACCGATTTTTAATTAGTTTTTTTGTGTCATACATATTTTTTTGCCAAGTAGTTTTTTATATTTATAGATTTATAACTATTTGGATTTTAATAACCGCAAAGGTTTTAAATATCAAGTTGAGCTTTGTGCTTAAGTTTGTTAATAAAATAACTAAGCACCTACTAAAGCAAATACTAAAGCATCAAAATGAAATGAAATACCAAATAAATCTCAAATCTGCTGTAATCTCCATATAATTGAAATCGAAATCTCACCAAAATCAGGTGGACAATAGGCCGATTGTCCACAACCGAGTTAAAGAAAGCACTTCTGTGGAGAAGGATCTACCTCGTCTTCATTTCATTGTGTGTTGATTCATGAATTTTCCTCAAATCATTTGGGTTCTATTGTCAATCGATCATAATGGCCAGCCTATGAATTTTCTGTTTATCAAGATAAAGATTGAAAAAATATTTGTTTGAGGAACCTTTTTTAAAATATGTTACGAAAAAATAGCACCAGTCCACTTTACAGAAAAAAGACTACTAGAATAATAAAGTGCAGGCTGGCAAAACCATTCTCAATTTCGTATTCAAATTGACACTTATTGAAAAAATACATTCTAATACTTTTTATCACTGGTAACCTTATTTTTCTTCCCTGCGCTTGAAGTCTGAAGCAAAATTTTTGACATTTCGCGTCGACCATTTAAATTTTCAGATTTTCTATTTTATCAAATATCATTTTTACTTACGTAGCTATATCTTTAATACATCTTAAAAAATCATCGTATTTTTTTAATTTTTATTGAAAATTTCTTCTTAAGCAATAAACACATGAAAACTCAAAATTTTGTCTACGCGAAAAGGCAAAAATGTTGCTTCAGACTACACCCGCAGGTAATGATTGTTTAATATGATAGGTCGATGTTATTTTATATAACCACACATTAATAAACAATCTTGCTCTATGTGTGCGCAAAAAACAATTAAAACGGACAAAAAAACACAATCAAACTGGTCCATCACTAGCAACAAAAAGCTACGATTAGTCGGTATAAGTGATAGTTCTTAGAAGGTGTTCCGTTAAGAGCCCAAAAAGCAATTTCCGATATGTCTTCACATAATCCCTTGTTACAGCATGATATGACAACAAACGGTTACATGGACATAGTTTTAGGTACAGTCTGATCGACTTATTATAAAGGACAACATAATTTCATACTTAAGGACTTCATATAAACGCTTCTATTTACCCGGGTCATATTATAGTAATGGGACGGATTTTATAAGAATCAAATACCTATGGTACTATCTTATTGTATTCTAAAGATCTCATTTTAAAGATATGTTCCAGTTTTATGCCAAACTCACGATCGGTCTCTTTGATTCTCCGACAATCTCCATCTAGGCACGCTGGCATACCGCTCCACGTACTCCTAGTCGTTTTCAGTGACGGCAACACGACTGTGGAACTCTTTTCCCTTGGTTGTCAGGAGAGCCGAGTCGAAGGTATCATTCAAGAGTAAAGTCCGTCAATTTCTCAAAGAATATAGATAATTGCAAAATATTATTTATTTATTATTATGTTCATTATTTATGTATAATTTTATCTATTTTATTTATTCTGTGATTTATTATGTTTATAAGAATATAAAATATGTTGTTGCAGTTATCTAGGCAGGTTAATTTGTTACTATAAATATTAATTCATTGTAACTTTTTTTGAAGATCACGACCCGTCTGGTGTAGTGGTCGAGAAATCGCCTACTACGCAGCGGGTTGCGGGTTCGATCCCCGCACAATACAAACATTTGTGTGCATGAACATGTCTGTTTCTATTGGTCTGGGTGTTTTCTATGTATATTATGTATGTATTTACAAACAAAAAGTATTTAAGTATTATATCCGTTGTCCGGCACCCATAACACAAGCTTTGAGTAGCTTACTTTGGGACTAGATGGCGATGTGTGGGAATGTCCAAAGGATATTTATTAAATTATTTTTTGTGCTTTTCATTTTGCTGCACCTATTGCCATCCCTCTGCATGAAATATAGGTTTGACTGGCAGAGAAGGCTTTTAGCATGAAGTCTGCCTTTGTGCAATAAATTCTATAAATAAATAAATAAAACGTTAGTATTTGTATAAAGACACCATAACACTTTTACGTTAGTCTAGAAGAATACAAGTAAGCAACAAATGCTTGTTCGCAACCCACTTAAAGTTGCTTGTTTAAACGCAAGATTACCCAACCCTTCCTCTGTGGGCTTAGGATGAAACCTGAGACAATAATTTGATTAATATTTCCCTACCAAATACTGACGTTGCAAAAACTCAGTGTAGGTATGCTTTAAATAAGCGTCTTTGTTTATGTAATATATTTTTTTCTGTTTCACTGTTTTAATGAAAAATTAATATTCATGAAAAGATTAAAGCGTATACTCAAAGAATTTACATTTGAATACAATATTTCAATATTATTAATAAGAGAAGGGTATATATTAAACTTTACAGTTAATCCTAAGATAAAGATCTGCTAGTTATTTAAGAAGTTTTTAAGCTATTACAAAACCACTCTCTAAATTTAACCCCCAAGTATTTTACAGAAGTATATCTCCTAATACTTTATCTACATTTAGAACATCGATTAGCCCGCACCCATTGCGCAGAAACATTGTATGAATGATTTACAAGAGATCCCTCTTATCCAGCACCTTTGAATAAATGATTCATGAGACCAAAGCCGCACTAAAATGACGTTCAGCTTGTTGTGAAAAGGCTTACGCGTTATTTTAACAAATTCTTTTACATTTGTTAGTGTTCGAATCAGGATTTTAAAACAACGTTAAAATGCTTTTATTGGCATCTCAGAGGCTGCATCACAGTCCATGCATTGTTTTAATCATGAATCTAGAGTTAAATAACGGTTGAACTGATATAAGTTATTTTAATCGGACATATTCTACTGATAACACGTAAAAATGTAAATTAAATCCATGAGATTAAATTGTTAAGTCAATGTTGAATTTGATTCTACAGATCTTAAAAGCCTTAAACAGACAAAGAAATATAATAAATAACTTCCATGAGTCTTTTCATCAAAAGGTAGGTGTCACATTGTTTAAAATTAATTAAACAGAATGACATTGAAATATGATACAGAATTGTCAGGTTAAACACGAATATACTGGAGTTCCTTTATTCCATTGTCACAAAGATGAAAATTAATATTGACAGAAGATACAATCAGTTTTAATAACCATTACCTTAATGACAGAATGACATAACTATTACATCTCGGTGTTGAATAAATTGCTGTACCCTTGCTCTTTCAATTAAGAGGATTGCAACATTGTATTCAGCGTAACCAGCTATCAATCCTAAAGAGTTTTAATTAATTATATTGAAAAAAAGTTATTTTCAATTAATTGACAGCAAATGTGTCCAGACATAGAACTTGAAATTGTTATTTACAACAACGAGTTGGCGATTTTGATATACATTGGTTAGGGATTATACCTTTGGATTAGGCCACACTCTGTATATCACACTGTAAATAAACCTGTATTTTTTAAATATTTAGTGTTGTTTAATTCTACAATTTCTAACTCTTATAATGGCATTTCATAAAGACACTGTTTTTTCTTGTAACGTGTTTTTTTATTTGAAAATGTTTGGATCAACAAAATATTTAAATATCATAGGCAAAATAACTCTCGATTTTATTTGAAAATATAATCATATTTCATTGAATCTAATAGAATTCATAAACGTATAAATTAAATTTGGAACAACGAAAGCTCTCTCGATATTCATAGTAACTTACTGAAGATTCTTCTTCCCTAAAATATTTCTTTCATAAAGCCCTCCAGTATAATTACATTGGGTTCGGGTCGAATTTTAATAAAATTCATTCATTCTGTATTCAATACGTATGCTGGTTACGTCATATTGCGGTGTATAACAAAGTCAATAAGAATCCGATTACAATATTTTTCATAAAAACAGATTTGTGTGCAGTTGCAGTTGCAAAAAAAAAGAATACTTACAACATGTCATGTGACCTTTATTTTTTTTTCATTGAGTATCTTTGCTTTACGATCTATCAATAGACTAGCATGAATGTTACATTACTTTCAGAATGTGAGCCATGTAGGGTATAAAAGAAAGCAACAATATTGCCACCCGCAAAAAATGGTTTCAATACTCTTAGTCAAATTCAAAGCTAGCCCAATCTTTGATACGCTCCTTTAGGCTTATGCTGACATAACCGATAAAAAGTTTTTCCTCCAAGAAAATTTCGTGAATAAGTCGAGATATCTCTTCACTTGACTGTCAGGAAGTTACCCTCATTCCTAGTGGGTCTTCGTCGTACATTGACCTTTGGTTTTATTCTCTTGTTCGAAGAGAAAGGGCATTGTGTGTACATTTGCTTATTTTGCAGGGCTATTGCAAAGAGCGTATCTGACTAAAAGTTGCGTCGCAGCTAAATAGGATCGTTAAGAAAAATGAAAACTCTATTCACTGATCTAAGAAATTTTGGATCGGTTTTAGGATTCCTTAGCCGAATGGCAAAAAACGGAACCCTTATATTTTGTCAAGTCTGTCTGTCTGTCTGTCTGTCTGTCCGTCCGTATGTCACAACCACTTTATTCTGAAACTATTAGCATCACACTGCTGAAATTCAATAGGTAGGTGTATCTTGCGAACCGCTTTCCGATTCAGTTACAAAAAGTAAAAAAAAATATTTAAGGGGGGGGGGGGGGGGGCTCCCATACATGAAACTAAAACCAAAAATTTGATTTTTACTCAAACCTATGCGTCGCGTGCGCGCCTACTCGCAATTGGCCGGTTTTTTCTAGATGTGATTAAACTTTATGTTGTACATACAATTTGAGAGTTACCGCGGCAATTTCTGACACACTTTCAAAAACGATCTTATTCATTGCTTGTGATAGAAACTATCCTGTCAATAAAAGGTTTCTAAGATATTTTTCAAAGAAAACTCTCTACAAGGCAATTCCGCACAAGACTTGTAGCTCGTAAGGGGGTCCACACCAACACTATTGAGAAAGCGGCCGCGTAGAAAATGTTTTTCGGTAGGAATCCTTTCCACTCCCTCGGGAAAAGGCCGATACAAGGATTGGAGAAGACCTAAGTTAAGACTTCAAAGTGTTGCACTGATATAGCCAGCTTGAAACGAAAGTAGAGTTATCGGCAACATTTTGTACGATACGCCATAATTTCTAACACCAAGTTTAGGACGTCTTCTTTTCTTTGAAGTGACGCACGATTTTGGGTCGAGTGTTTAAGTGATTTTCATTGGTTAGGAGCAAATTGCAAAGGCATAGTCTTTATGCGCTAGAGATAATGCTGATCCAAAAGTACTTGTGTATCACAACACCCAGACCCGAAAATTGACCCGACCGGTAAATTAAACCCGGAACCTCAGAGCGGCGACGCCTTGAAACCCACGCTGGGGCTCAGCCACTACACCACGGAGGTCGTCATACAATCAAATACATAAATAGTTGTCATATCAAATAGGCAGACCTCATTTGTGGTTTCTAATAAGCAAGTGATTAAAAAACCTGCTAAAAATACTAATGAGTTTTTATTGGCATGACTTATGTAATGAAAGTAAGGAACTAAGGACTATTCATTTAGGGATTAATTTAATTACATACACGTAATTTGAATTCGAAATAAAATTATTCATATGCACGTCACGTTGTAATAATGTAGATAGTCAAAATGATATTTAACCGTGACTTTCCTGAACTTTTACACGTTATACCATAGTTAAATATCTAATAGATGTAATTATCACGACAAAGGTATATTATATAGCAATGTCATTAACATTAAATAACCGTAATGATTAATTATAATATAACCACTACAATAAAATAAACAATTTGGAGGACAAAAAGAAAAAAAATCGATATAAAAAGTCGATAAATCTACATCACTATTTAATCTAAAGCTCCTTTGAGTGCGGAGCCGTTGTCGGTGCATGTGTCGCGAACTTTTAATGCATCTTTTTATATCTCTTCTTCAAATAATCGTACGTAAAAGAACTCCGATTCCCTAACATTGGGGAACAGTTAACTAGACTTGTTTTACGACTGCTCGGGTCAGTTTCATTGAAGTTTTATTCTTCCGGAAGTTTCCGCTATAACCAATGGTTTTAAGTGTCTCTACAAATGTTACCGTGTACCTATAAAAAGGAATATATTCGTTCAACTGTTAGCAAGTTTAAATTTTTAAGCACCGAAGTTTATGTGAATGTGAACACACTGTTTTCTGGTTTGATATAACAATAGTTTTGAGACTATGAAGATAAAAATTTAATGACTACTTGATTTAAGCCCGTTAGCAGACACAAAGTAACATTAGCTAGCGATAAAGCCAAACTTTGTAGCCGTAGTGCGAAGGCGTTTGGCAATCCGTTATCGAAATCGAACTTGTTCAGACTGAAATGACGCGCCCCACTGTCGCATTAATGTACACAAGCAAAAGATGAAATAAGAAACCAAAAATTTGCGCACGGGCAGGACTTGAACCAGCAACCTTTTGGCAGACCAGGCCAAACGCTCTTACCTATTGAGCTACCGTGCTGTCAGTCCGACCGAAAGATGCTGTGAGTGTTAACAAAAAACATTCTAAAGTACACAAGCAAATTTAAAATATGGGAATAATACAAATACAAATGCCGTTGTAATTTGTCTTTCAGTTGCCGGTGAGACTCAAACGGTTTGTTGTAGTGGTGGGTCGTTATCAAATATTTTGACGACGGAACGCAGCCTTTTCTTTAAGAACGAAAACTAGTCCTCGAAACGGTTCTCGTTCGCAACTGATTTGATTGATGGGGGCCGGGGGCGGATGGCGACGAACGAACAAGCGCGAAATGTCAACTTCAAAGCACACTTATGAAACCTCGACGTTCGTCTCGACGAGTGAATGGTTGCGCAGTTGCGTTTTTTAAATTTTAATATTATTCTTTTTGTCATAAAGGTTATTTTATTGTATCAAAAATCAGAACGAACGGAACGAACGTTGATGTCGCAATGCTCTCATTGGATTAAAGACTGTATTTCAGTAGAATTTAAGTACAAATTGGCGTAATACCATCCGATTACTAGTTGTGCGACGAAGACTGTTTTGGAACAAAACGTAAAACAGTTCCAACGTCGCGAAACATAAAACGGTCTTTTGAAAAGGTTCGTCTTTGCAACGCCCACTCCTGTTGTTGTCCAACCTGTCATAATTGAAATGAACACGCGAGTGAGTGGACGTTTTGTTTCATACAATGTGCCAGTAGTGCTGCTCCTAAGGAAAGCGTTGTTGGCTTTATTACCGTGTCGTATCGTAGTCGACCGTAACGAAGGCATACAGTACCGTTACCATGAGTTTACGGCGGTTTTACTCGCTAGTGATGACGTAAAAAAAGTCTATGGAAAATTGCACAGCACCTCCAGTGGTCACTGATATAACTTAAATTTTCTATACAAAAAGTTACGTTATCGCTACAGGTAAAACTCTCGTCGCTAGCGAGTAAACTCATGCTAACGGTACTAATCCAAATTCGCGGAGCTGTCGACGCTCCCACACAGAAGCGTCGATAATAATATTTGCACTCACACATACAAATCAACTGATTAAGTAGTGGGACGCGTCATTTTAGCTTAGACAAGTTCTACCTAGGTATGGCTAGGAGTAATTATTGATGTCCCATTGCTATTGCCGAGACGTAGTGACCGCTCCGAACTAACTGCTAGCGTTAGAAAACGCTGAAAAGTAATCAAGTGGGAGATATGCCATTTTGTTTTCAATTATATTTTATTTTATTATTCATTCACACATTAAAAAAGTTATATTCACATAGCTTAAAAAACACTAAAGTTTTAACTTAAGCCAAAGCAAGCCCGTATAATATATATTCTTAAATAAAGTTCTTCTTTAAACCGTATTCAAACTTTCAGCTCTAGCCTTCGTTCGCCTCTGTCCGTTTTCATGGTAGTTTATATATTTGTCAAAATTATTCAAAATAAGGGCGAAATCTGTACCTGCTACAAACACACACTTTTATTTTATTATTTTAATTATTTTACTTCAATCCACATCTCTTAAGACTAAGAAAATAATATTTTTTTAATTACCTACATGCCATCTCGTGAGGTTCCGGGTTCGATTCCCGGTCGGGTCAGTGTAGAAAACGATCTTTTCTACATTGTCTCGGGTCTGGATGGTGGTACCACCACCGTTGTGTCTGAATTCCATAACACAAGTGCATACGGCTACTTACTTTGGGATCAGAGCAATGTTGATTGGTGTCCAATATTTATTTATTTTTTATGCAAGAAAGGATTGTCATTTGGCCGGATGGGACATAATGTTTTCTTGACTCGACGTTTGCCATTTCGTTTTATTTTGTGTACTCGCCAGTGCATTCCGTTTCGCCTTGAATGTCGAGGGCGCTTACAAGCGCTTGCAGCTAAGTAAGCGCTTGCAATGCTGTTTTATTTTATTTTTATTCTTTTTTTTTTCTTATATCATATTTATAATGTAAAAAGTTAATGTTTTATTATGTTTGTTTTTGTTATTTTCGTATGTATTATGTAATTCTCTTTTTTTTTTGTTTTGTTTTTGTGTGTTTTATCTATACCCACAAGGCACCAGAGACACTGATTTTCAGTGTCGCGGCCTGCATATTGCGGCCACGATTAATGCTCAGAGGGTGCCTTTCCGACTCACTCTCGATATTAATGTTTAATAAATGTGTGTGTTTATCTGTTTACTTTGTATGTGTTTTTTACGAGTCTTTGAGTCGAATAAATTTTTTTTCTTTCTTTTCTTTCTTTCTATTTTTATTTTACAAATTGGTCATTTAAATAAAGAACATCGAATGTTTGGGAAAGTTCAGAATATAATAAGACATATAGTACATACAAACTAACGCACTGGTTATCATAAAAAAAAAACAAAGTGCTTAAAATATACAATAGTAACTATAAAGCATTCCGTAATTGTATTCAAGCGCTCAAGAAATAATGACGCGTATTCATTACATGAAACCGGATCGTTTGTGGTCGGAACTTGGAAGTTTCCCTTTGACTAGAAAGGCGTCGGATTACTAGTGATTTTTGCTTTCCATAACTCGGTTTGTCTTCACTTTGTAATAATGATTTATTCGAGAATGAAGAAGGTTTAGACTTTAGCAATAGTGAAAAAGTTGGCAGGAAAACAGTGTTTTGGTGCAAAGATAAAAAACGAAACTTATTTGTTTTTTCTACTTACTACACTTTTCTACGTAAAAAGTAATTAAATATTAACAAAAAAAGTATGGAACATTCTAAGGTTACAATTACGTACGTATCTGTGAAATTCAGCATTTCGCCATCTCATTTATGCGTTATCTATGATTTTTTTTAAGTTAAATCGATAGATAAAGATAATGCGGTAGCTTTAAACAGCTCAATCAGTGTAATGTTTCACAAGCACATAAGAGCCGAAATCACTTCCTAAATTGCCATATCACCGTGGAATGGCCACACTGATTTACTGATTTAGGAACTGGCCAACCCTGGGAATGGTTCTATAAAAGCAACTATGTGCGTACATTCTAGTTGAAATCATTGAACGTAGTAAATCGAATGTTTTATAGCGTCCAATATCAATATATAACCATCTAACTAAAGGCACTTAAAGAGTCACTGTAAAACGTTTTACTTTGTAGCATCACATTGTTGCAGTAAATGGATTTATTCTTCTTTTTCGAAATTAAAATTAAACTACCTTTAAAAACCTGAAAAAAGTCTTAGACCCCTTACACACTGCGACTTTAAGCATCGATGCAGTCCTGTGTTAGCATCGATGCAGAAGCGTGACTGCGTCGATGCGAATGCGCGTTATTATCGATGCAGTTGCCAAAATTTTGTACATAATTTGAAAATTTTCAGCTTCTGCATCGCGACTATATAAAAGTAGCGCAGTGTGTAAAGATTGACATTTTGCGACTGCATCGCTGTTAAAAGTCACAGTGTGTAAAGAGTCTTAAAATGATAATATGAGACTGTTTTTAACCTACCTGTATAACTGCAATACTCGTAGAAGCGTGTCTTATCACACACGTTGTGCGCCCATGATTAATGCCAAGTGCATTTTGTTATTTTCTAAGACACGTTCAGTAAGTAAAATTACAGTTCAAGTCAGTTCCTTTAAAGGGTCGAGAGTTTATTTAAGACTTTTTAGTGCATTTTGCTTTTGAACTCGTTTTTTTAAGTTAATTTTATTTCTTAATCTTTCGTGATTGCAGGAGGTGGTTGTTTCATATGACTCCGTTCTTTAAGAAGCTAAAAATTACCTATCATAAGTTCTGTCATTACCCTAAAATCACTAAACTCTTAAGCGTTACGGAGTTCCACCATCAGGTCAGCTCCACACAATGTTGACTATCGGTCGTAACAATACGTCAATATTAAGTTCTTGTAAAAAAAACTCTATACTTGCCTTTAAATTTTGAGAATAACCCTCGATAGCACCAAGATCCCATCATCAGATGCCGACTTAATAACAATGGGACAAACTGTAAGGTATAACCTCTAGAAAAAAATTCAAATCGGCCTCCAAATGACTGTGATATGAGTAACACAGCCACGAAAAAAAAAACAACATACAGTCGAGTTGATAACATCCTCCTTTTTGAAGATTATGATGTTATAATTATTATTAAAAAACTTGGTAATCATACTCCAATTTTATTTAACTATCCTGTTTAACAGCATCCCTGTAGTCATATAAACTAGATCTTTTACACGAAAGCACGGACAATCTGCTTGTTCAATACAACGGGCTTAGCATGTATCTGTTAAACAACGGCTTTCCAAAAACAACCTATCAGAATCCAGGTAGTATTCTCACACACCTACGTGACTGCCGTTAAAACTGTGACTGGAATACGTGAACGGAGTACACTGTACAATACCCGAATCACGAAGCGTTCAAAGGATTAGGGGTAGTATGACGAAAACATACACGCTTTCCAACTTTTCACTCTGCACAGTTTTAAGAGATCCGCACCTCAGAAGGGAAAACCGTAACTCCGTATTATATGGAAATTTTAAATACTCAAATCCGCAGTGTTCTTAAGCTGTGAAAAATATGGACTTAAAATCAACACATTTGAACCTAAGTCATGTATGTGTGCCTATTTATGGGAGACGTTCCCGTGAATCGTTGTCTCGTACGTATACAATGTTTTATGTTCATAAAAAAGAAAATTCTTTATTTCGAAACCAAATAATTGGTGCGTTGTCTATAAAATATTTAAAATATTAACGATTTGGTCGTATATATCGTTCGCATATCTAAACCTAGATTTTCCCGTTTGTCAACATGAAATGAAACACATAAAGGAAAAAAATCGGAGTATGTAGATCTCCGATCTCTGGCGCCTGACCACTTTAAACGCAAATCGCTTCCACACCCGAGTGTGACGACAAAGTGACGCCCGATTTCGTGTCACAAAATCGGGCGTCACTTTGATCAAAAGTCGACGCGAGATCTCTAAAGGTGGTTAGGTGGCGGTGACCCGGAGAGGGAGTGCCTATTTTTAAAGCACCGTAAGACTAGTATAGTTATGTTCAATTTTTTTCGGAACCCTCGACGGGTCGAGTTCAACTCGAAATTTGCCAGTTTTGTTTCGCATATGAAATCCGGCGAACAGTATTAGTACGTTTAAATCACCGCACACTAACGTTGTTTCTTTTATCGATAGCGAATTCAAAGTCATTTTAGTCATTTAAAACTGAACAATAACAACACTGTATTATCTAGTTTTAATGTTTTCAGATGAAATAACAACTTTGACAAGAATTTCACGCCCATATAAACATTTAGGAGTTACAATATTTCATAGAAAGCGCTGTTTTTTTATGAAATAAATCAGTTATTAATTATAATAAATAAATTATAATGAATTAAACAAAGCACAAAGAAAAATTAACGTTACCTTATTAAAGGGTACTCATTAATCATTTTCGTGTATTCGATGACATCAGGAAAAAATATCGCGACTAATTCTTAGTATCACCTTTTATTAAATCACTGGAACTTTACTCAAAAGAAGCGATAAATAGTGAAAATAGCTTGATGACACTTTTGAAAGAGCAACGACGGAGTTAATTCATGCAACGTTACAAACTTAGCATATATGCAAAGAACATTTTTGACACTTTACTCGTATCAATCACTTTCAGGTCATCAGGTGAGATTGATGTCATACCCAGGCATTAATAAAACAAGGCCGGTTTACACCAAGGAATATGGGCGGGATTTACACTGGCTGATCGCCAAAACCTACTCAGATCCAGAGCCAGGAAAGAGTGCTGAGTTGGTTTTGCTTTTTGACAGCTCACTCGTTGTACAAATCAAGGGCGTTCAACTCTTTTATTCTTGGGCAAATTTGGCAACTTTGATCGTGAAAGATGGAGAGTATAGAGAAGGAGTTTCCTTCTCTATACTCTACATGAAAAAGAAAAGACTCGTCGACACGTCTTTGTTAGACCCTTACGGTATTATTTATTATATCATTTCACAGATATGTGTTTAAATGTTCAAATCCTATTTTTTTAAAAACTGTACAAAAATATACAACAAATTGGAAGAGCTGCAAACTGATATTGTAAAAAATACAGAATTATCAGTTCAACATCAATTAAAGGCAGTAACGATGATACAAATCGTATTACAAAATCTTCATGAAATGAACTAGATTAATTACCTTTTTTGCCATGCGCAGTGATCGATCACAGATAGTATTGTTCCTGAAACAAAAACAAAGTGGCATGTTAGATTTCATGAATTATAATTAGTGGATAAATTTGACTTTACCTTAACACTTTGACACCCATAAAAATCTTTAATAACCCAGGAAACCGCAATTTACACCGCGATTTAATTAAAAAAATATTTAACAAATATTGACGGCATTTTTTAAAAAAAAAACATGCACACTTGGGCCTGATTAGTCGGCGCTCAGCGTGTTGGTGACCAAGTACTTGGGTCCGTATGCTATTTTTTTTGTCAAACCTATGCGTGTTATTATATTTATATATATATATATATAAAAGCCTATCCAAAGACTAGTCTTTGGATAGCTATTTTTAAAATGACATCGACCTCGATTAACCTTTCTAGCAACCTTCCCAAAACCATTTTCTCAAAATGGACAAAGTGGTAAAATGTACGTCCCCCTCCCCCCATTATAACTTTTTAACTAAGCTAGTGTAAATTTTGAAAAACTACATGATGTAGATCTTGACAATAACTTCAACGAAAATAGGTTTGAATGAGATCACTTTGTTACTCATACAAATACTATGAAAAACAAAGTTATACTTGCTGTCAAAAAAATATTGTGGTATTTTGGCTAAGTGAAAGTAAGTGGATCACTACTTCAGTTAAAGTTGGCACGGAACCCCCAGTGCGCGAGTCCGATTCGCACTTAGCCGGTTTTATTGTAATGTTTGACAGAGCAAGTAGCAAAAAAGATATTCTCTACATTTTCTCTGCATGTTTTATTGTGCATTAAAAGTTAGTCTTTCAAACAATAGCCATTTATGTTCACCTTTGTCCATTGTATTCAAAACAATGCATTTAATTTTTCACTTTCCTATATTACTGCAATTCTTATGCATCTATCTCCTTAAAAAGCTGTAGAAAAGAAAACCATACAATTGTTTTTCATGTATGCCATGCATGTTTTCTTTTACTGGCTACACAAAAAAATTCCAATAAATACAAAAGTGACTCATAAAGTCGCAGGGTTGAATCCTTTTTTTTATTCGTAAACCTTTTGTGAAACAAGCTTGAAGTTTTATCATAATATTAACGTAATTATATCGCGTGTATTTTTATACCTAAAAGATTAGTAGATTCGAATACAGTTACCTCCTCTACTTTTGCAAGTTCTGTTTTCTTGCAATAGGTACAAATCTGCGGACCTAAGATGCGTGCATATTTATCATTTATCACAGCAATCAATAAATTTCAAACGTCGTTTTAATCATAATTTTAGAATAGAATAGAAACTCTTTATTCAAGTCATGTACACTTACAAAAAATAAAACACAGTTTAAAAGATTGATGCGTAGGTAGGTTAGTGGTACATGAATGAAAAGGTAAATCTACTTAGCGTATGCAGCACAATCAAATATTATGAGGCGCTAGTCTTCCGTAGACGCCAGAAAAAGAAAAAGCGAGCACTGCTACTCACAATAATTATTTTGAAATAAAGATAAACAATTATATGAAACATTTTAAAATATTGAAACAACGGTTAAAAGTAGGGAAACATATTTCAAATTTTTGAATCTATTTTTAACTAACAACACATTATGCTTGGAGATACCATATGCCAGAACAACCAAGAAATGAATGAAAGCAAAATAAAACATAAGTAATTGCAAACGTATGCATAACATATGAGCACAGCAATTAACATGTCACAAACAGCGGATTTTCCTTTTGTAAATCTAGTAGATACTGTTTATAGTTACACTTAAAAGTACGCAACACTGTTAGCTTTTTTTTAAATGTATTAATTTGTTTTAAAAAACGTATTGGTTATGAAATACAATTATTTTATCGACGTGATAAATGATATCGAGGCCGACTGAGGGTTATGGAATGAAACATTATGCATTTCGCGAACCAATTAGTAATGATCAATAAACACTGTTTATTGTGTTATTTGTAACTTCTTATATATAAATTATCCACTTTAAATATGAGTACGGCAATTACGAGCAATCAATTGCAAAGATTTTTAAGCTATGCCGCATCTTTATCCAAGATTATCGAGGCGTTATAAAAAACAAACAGCAACACCAAACGAGTCTTTAAAAAAATATTAATTATTCATTTATACCAGTTGGAGTTGATCGTCACCTTTTCTGCGGATAAATAATTCATGAAACAAAACCGTTATTTGCGGAACCTTTTGAAAATGAAATGGAAATGCGACCAGACCTTTGGTTAGATGAGGTTTTATCAGACTTTATTACTGTTGTCCGAAATGTAATATACCTACGACTGGTCATTTGGAGACCAAATAATAACAACTTTAATACTTATATAAACTTCAATAAAAGCATCAAACATTCTGCTTTGGAATAAGTGTTTTAAAAGTGTATGAGTGAAGTGATTTTCTCACATGTGTACCATTAGTATTATTAGTATTATTATTATGTGTATGTACTATGTGTATGTTTATTATTTCATAATTATGTATTAATGTATACAGTATTTATGTAATAAGTAGTATGTATGTTTATTTTTTGTCTAAATACCTATCGTAGTTTCAATCAAGCTCTCACTTTTGCCCTTCTATCACTTCCTTCGCGCCGCCAGCAATTTCTCTGTATAGACCTATGGTTGACTGGTAGAGAATGTTTTTAGCATTAAGTCCGCCATATGTACCTTGTGTTTGTGCATGAAGTGTTTTAAATAAATAAATAAATAAATAAGCGATACGTTTCTGAGACACTTGATCCAAAAAAGGATGGATTATGATTTATTTCTTGATTGATATTTATCTCTTTATGGATCATCTTTTGTTCTCGGGATTAAACAATGTGACATGCTGGTTTAACCAGTCCACATATTTCTTACGTACGGACAACAGCACGTCAAGGTAAACACTGCGGTATCTTAATCAGTTGTAATAAGGGCTAGTTTTCAACACAAGTGGGTAACCTGATGTGCTGGCTACTGTACCTACAATGGAGTAGAATTCGCTGCCGGCAGAAGTGTTCCCTGTACCGTTACCATGAGTTCACGGCTGTTTTACTCGCTAGCAACGACATAAAAAGGTAAATGGAAAATTTTTGTTTTGCAAGTGACCGCTAGAGGCGCTGTGCAATTTTCCATAGACTTTTTTACATTGTCCCTAGCGAGTAAAACCGCCGTAAACTCATGGTAGCGCTACTGGCAACTACAATTTGGACGTTTTCAAGAAGAGAGTGAATAGGCTGTTACTAGGCAAACAGGCTCCATCTTAGGATGAATTATCACTTAACACCAGGTGCAATCGTGATCAAAAGTCTTACTATCATTTTTTAAACAAGACCTTGTTTAGATATCCAAAAGAATATTTTGGCATAAAATACTAATAATAAGCTTATAGCTTAGGTATTCAAGAGTAGCCACGATCTCACAATATTTGTCTTACAAATTGCCCTGATGTATATAGTCTTTAAAGCTAACTGAAGAAAAAATCTTATCAGATTATGCAAATATTTTAATAATTGTGTGCAAACAAAGTGTAAGTTTAACATTAAAATTTTAAGCTCAGATCCTTAAAATTACAAAGAAGAAAGACTCTCTATATTACTTTTTAAAAGAAGAAGTCCTCGATTTTTTTAAATTAAATATTCCCATACTCCTTCTAATGACGACCTCCGTGGTCTAGTGGCTAAGCTCGCTGGTTTCAAGGCGTCGCCGCTCTGAGTTCCTGGATTCGATTCCCGGTTGGGTCAATATGGTAATCATTTTTTCAATATTGTTTCGGGTCTGGGTGTTGTGGTACCACCGTTGCGTCTGATTTTCATAACACAAGTGCATTAGCAATTTACTTTGGGATCAGAGCAATGTATGTGCTTGGTGTCCAAACTTCTTATAATAATAGGATCTCATCTTATTTAACGCATACTCCTAATAATTGGTGCTTCCAAGCAGATTTACCTTGACACACATAAAATCGCATGCAAACCGTGCAATTTTTTTGGTGAGTTAATTGCAATAAAACAGACAGACGAGGCGAAAGACTTTGTTTCAAAAAAGGTAATGATTGCTAGTACACACATAAATGTATGCCATAATTATTGCAATCTTAAAATTGTCAATACCATGTATTACATACATACAAACATCGATGTGTTCAATCCTTTTATATTCATGAATGGCGATCCCATAGCTAGTAATTTTAACCCATTAAGCTAAGTGATTGATTTACAAACATAAGGTGTATTAGTATGCGTTCATATACGTTAAGTTTATTGACGAGTAGGAGCATAGCACTTGTGGGATATCGAACTAGTTTAGTATTACGTCTCCTCTCAACTTAATACGAGCAAGCAAATTCTTTACAAATACATATTATGATCTCGAAATAATCAGTAGCTCCGATTCTAACACCGTTTATTTGACGGCGTTTGAGTGCAATTTTAAAAACAAACCGCAAACCGATGTACGGACAACAACACGTCAAGATAAACATTGCTGTGTCTTATGCCGTTGTAATAAGGGCTAAATTGCAATAAAAGTGGGTAACCTGATATGTTGGCGACTGTACAGTGTAATGTTTGGTACACAAATACCAGCGGTCAAAATACAATTTTTGACCCAAAGTACCAAAAATAAAATCTTCGGTTCGATACTGTCATCTAAAATTTTTATTTGGAAACTTAAAAAAAATCTTCAGAAACCTATAGTGTTTGATATCTTTTGCAAGGGCTTTTTCAAGGCGATCCCGAAAATACACCACATTAATGGCTGATGTTTAGTTTGTAAAATATACCACAAATTATACGTAATTTCCTCATTTCGAATCTCAAAAAAGGATTTTGAAAATAAAATTATTTAATTGACAGTTTTATTTGAGTACTAATTTAACGAGGATTATGGATCTGTATATCGAGTAGCGATTTTGCTTGCGTACAGCTTTTCGTTTAGGAAAGTGATACTCGAAACAAAACTTTTTTCAACGCAAGGTTTCTTGAATTTAACTATTGCATCTTTTGAGTTAAGCATTATACTCGTATTATCAACTGCTATTACGTAAGAAACCTCGCAGCAAAAAGTGTATTATGTTCATGTAGTTCCAATTTCACCGAAAACCATGCCATATTAATATTATATCATGTATTTTATTCCTTTGTCCAAACATTTGCTTTAAGCTGGTAGCTTTTTATTTTGCTTCTTTTTTAGCTAATTAAGCGTAATTAATGACAAATTTAGGTCAAGTTACTCGCAAAATGCGTTTGTAATGCTAAAATGGCAATTATCACAATTTTACTGACAAAAGAAGACCGAATTTGCGTAATGAATTGTAAATGTTGATGGTACAATGAAACTTAAATCAACTGTGCAGGATTTTGTTTTAGTAATGTTTATTTTATAGCGCTTTTTTGCCAGACAGAGACTTTTTATAAATTTGTATTTATTGTAACTTGTATTGTTAATTTACTTTTGTCCTATAATATGACATTAAAAAAGCAACGACATTTTAATGAGAATAAGAAAGACGTTTTCGTCTGTTTGCTGCGCATTTAAGGGTTAATATTTCAAAGTTGATGCGATTTTCATACCAAAATCGATTATACTGAATGCGGTTACAGGGTTTGTAGTAATCACTAATACTACAAGCCATATTAGGCTGTGACGTCATGGACCCAAATTGTCCCAAAGGCGCCATCTGGTCTTTATTGTCCCCGTTATGCCACAGGCTCTAAGGAAATTAGTGTGAACTTGTCTTGTGGGATCCTTGCTTGTACCAATTTAGGTTTAGGACCAAGAAATAATATTACATTATTCGTTATTCGGCAGTAAAGTGCATTGCTTTAATTAAAACATACGGATACCAATCAACCAGTACGGTTGGCCAATGTCTTTTTTTATTTATTTAATGGTTTGCTATTTATAAAATAAAGTAAAATGAATATTGGACACCAATTATATACTCTGATCCCCAAGGAAGTAGCCAAGGCACTTGTGTTATGGAAATCAGAGACAACGGTGGTACCACAACACATTTACCCGACCGGGAATCGAACCTGGCACCTCGAAGCGGCGCCGCCAAGAGAAATGGTGGTGTTTTCGTCATAATACTTATAATAGTATTCAAAGATTATATAACGATTCTTGGGGTATCTAACATAACACATAATTTTTTGATATCGAATTTCATTTCACAGAAAACTATTCAATGAATGTTAATATCTTCTTTTCTTGATTAATCGAATAGTTAATAATCGTCGTTTCATAACATGGAATAACAGTTCACCGAAAAAACGTTTTGCAACTGTTTTACTAAGCAGAATAACGATATATCAAACTTATGTTTCATAGAATTATTAAGTTATCGATATAACCTTTCCTAAAAACTTGTTTCAATGTGTAACGGTTTTCATATATTTTTTCCCTCAAAAAACTATTAAGTACGCACATGCATGCATACGCATGCAAGTAAGACGGCATACATACATGCATTAATGCATGCATGCAAGCATACAGGCATGCATGCAGCAAGCAAGCAGGCATGCAAATAAGCAGCACGTATTAGGATTTCCTCGTCTCCGGCGCTGCGGGAATAGCAACCTCGTCGCCCTTGCGTAACAAGGCGTAGTCACCCACGCTCGCCTACGCAGCTTCATAAAAAAAACCATACGATTTGTAACTAAAAAAAAAACAAACCAGAGGTGCGATTGTGTTGAGCAATCGTATTCATTTGACATTTGAAAACATACAGTGTGATCAGTCAAACGGCAGAAAGGCATACGTTTGATAGATCATACCGTATGTTTTGATCTGTCAAATGAATAAGATTACTTTACATAAATCCACCTCTTTATGGTCTATAAAAGACTACATTGCTGAACGTATAAAACCTCTTCATTGTAGCGAAAATTATAAACACAAATTCACACTTTGTAATAAAATGTCGAAACAACCCCCATAATTGGTGCTACAGTCGCTCAACCACAAAACACGGACAATTAAATCAGTTTTAAAAATGTGTTTTTTAAATCGACTTCACGCGGTGTAACAATAATGGGTTTGATTGGTTAATATGTGCTCTCAGAACATATGCGTGAGCTAAAAAAGTTATTGCATTTTTAGAAAATGTGTGTGTTAATTTTAAAGACCAGTGTATTTAGTCATAGTACGGACAAAAGCACGTCAGGGTAAACACTGCGGTATCTTATTCAGTGGTAATAAAGGCTAGTATGCCACTGTACATAGTACAGTATTCTAAATATCAAGATGAACATATAGATAATTTAAATATATTAATTCTATGTATGTTCATTATTCCCTTGTTTGTACTGTTATTATTTTGCCACTAATTTAACTCTCTATTGGCCCAAACGGTTGACTGGTAGAGTTTGCGGATAGCCTCTGCAATATAATTTGCGGACTTAATGCCACACGGCATTAAGTCCGTATATTGTATAACTGAAAGTGCAATAGAATTTGGGACATGAAAGAGCTAGAATGCTTAATGGAATTTTGAAAATGTATTGCCCGACCCTCTTGATTTCCAGAGGAGGAAAAAAAACTCATGACCAAAAATGAGGCTTAGACGTAGCCTGTCGGGAATTAGGCTCTTTTTGTGCCATATGCTTTTTATTGAAACCTCCTCCTGCTATTAAGCGGGCAATGAGAAAGGACAATAAAAGCTTGTAACACCTAGCTTATTCACTCGTACGCGTCCAAATGGTTCATTCTGCTCAATCCAAACTCAACTTTATTGTGTTGGCTGGGAAGGTAAAAATTGTCTGAGAAAATTTTATAATAATAGGTAGGTTGTCTTGCTGTACAAAAACGTACGCCGTAAAAGCTACGTGTTATTTGAAGATATTTCTATAGCATCTATGTGGTAAGGTCCCAGATAACATAATATTATGAAATCATTTCTCTATCTTTATATACACATATATAAACGCGCCAGACAACACACCAATTGTCGTGGTTTCGAAGTAAGATTTTTCTTCCTTGTGTTACAAATACCATACAAAAGATTATGACGGGGGCGTCTCCTATAAATGCTCAAATACATATTAAACATCCATAACATATCTATACTAATATTATAAAGCTGAAGAGTTTGTTTGTTTGTATGTTTATTTGTTTGTTTGTTTGTTTGAACCTGCTAATCTCAGAAACTACTGGCCCGATGTAAAAAAATGTTTTTACGTTGGATAGTCCATTTATCGAGGAAGGCTTTAGGCTATATAACATAAAGATACGAGTCATAAGACCCCAGCAGCAATGAAAAAAGTTGCGAAAACGGGAGAAAAATATTTCTTTTGAGAGCTTCCGCTGCGTACGCTGCGGAAACCGCTTAAGTTACACAAAAATCATATATGACAGGATTGTTCAGCATCAAGAGTTCTATAATAAAGTCCGCGACAGCATATGTCTATCTTTTATGGTTGACTTACTACAACCTTTTATATGTTATTAATTTTGTAAAAAAATAATGCATTGTTATTAGATGTGTATTATACACACAGGTATTTATTCTTATCAAAATAAATACATTCATCATCACGAGCGGTTCATTTAGTACAAAGTTGCCCTTTTTATCATTTGATTTCAATAAATATCTTAGGAGCTATCACAGTTTTAACATAACTTCGCACCAAAATAATGTTCGCAGCTTAAGAACAACGTGCGCTTGCGCTAATTGCTATGGCTGCTGGCTTCTTAGTTACAATAAAACTGCGTATGTTTTGCGTTAAAATATTTTACTATTTTTATTCGAACATTTTTTTTGAAGGTGTTTTATACACACGGGTATAGATTCTTATCAAAATAAGAACATTCATCATCACGAGCATTTCATTTTGAACCAAGTTCACATCATTTTATTTCAATAAATATCTTAGAAGCTATTACAGTTTTGAAATAACTCCACATCAAAATAATACTCGCAGCGTAAGTACTTACAACGCGAGCTCGAGCTAAGTATGGTTTGTGGCTTCTCACTTACATTAAAATATGTGTTTTGCGTTGAAATATTTTCCTTATACATACCTATTAGATTAATTTAATCGGCTCCCTACGGAACTGTTGTCCCGCGCAAATGCTTTTTTGCGATACTTAAAGTGATTTCAGCGCGAAATACATAGTTTTCCTTTCGCTACTGAATAGTAAAGGACTTGAGCTCATTATTTTGATTGCAGATATTTTCTATTATGTAGATTCAGTAATACTTTTGGTTAACATTCTTTCTTCAGATTTATGCAGGTTAAAGTTCTCTTTCGCCACTGAGTAGGTTTTAATTTTGAATGCATCATTAATTATTAACTTTAATAGATTTAGTAGGTAATTACTTTTGTTATTCTCTGATTTATGCAGGTATAAGTAACTGCGATAGCTCATCTCAGCATGTAATAAAAGTTTTTCTTGACTTAGTAATAAGCACCATTTAAAGTAGGTAGGAGGTAGGTATTAAATCTAAATGTGCATTTATAATTTGATTTTGTGGTAGGTAATTTGATTTCATATTGTTCTTCTTATTCTCTGTAAAGTGATTGATTACATTAGGTTAATGCCTAATTAATAGGTTGTTTGAATTTATATTTACCAGTCTTAATGCAAAATTTGATTTCATTATAATAAGGTATTGTTTTGTTGTATTTCTACAAAGCTTTGACGTTTTGGACATTTTTGATAAAAAATGTTAGGTTTTGTTTATCTTCTCACCATTTTTAAATTACCTACTAAATTATAACTTTTAATAAAAAGTACCTACTGAATTAATAAGTAGAATGCCTAGAAAAAGGACTCTGCTTTCTCGGCAGTCGGCCACGTCTACAACGTCCATCCGTCTCAAACTGAATGCTATTATTTGAGAATATTGCAGCAACATATTCTCGGTATATCTTATTTGTAAAATAATTAGCCAAAATAATTAAAAATCTACCCAAAGTCACTATTCCACGCGGACGAAGTCCGCGACTTCGCACAGCTAGTATAAAAATAGTCGTGCTCATAACACCAACATTTGCCCCTTGCGGGATTCGAACCCGCGACGGCCGGTGTAATAGCAGGGGGGTGTCACTCCGAAGTTTAGGTACGTTCGGGCGACTCTGTACGCCGAGCATAAATGAGCGCGGGGCTGCCGCTCGCGGACCGCGCCACGCGCCTGTGACTGTGTTTATTTTCTCAGCCTGTAACTGACTTCGTTACAACGAAAGAACTATTAATAATTTGAAATATGTGTTCCTAATTATGACATTATTAATCAAAACAAATTTTGTATGTAGGTATTCAACATTTCTTGTTCAAAGAAATAGGTTTGAGTTTAAGATACCTACCCAGTTACTTACGTCAATCTAACTTAAAATAAACGGAAACAGGTCAATAAACTTACTTTAAATTTAGCATAATATTTATAAGTACCTACCAAATTACTTAAGTAATTTTGTGTTAGGATTTTACGTAGTCCAAAATCTAATAGTCCAAGAGCTACAGTTCATTATTTTACTTTAACTATATAATGTCACCCTTAATTTTTAGGTATTCCAATAAAATTAATTTCAATTTTGATAGCATTTATGAAGGTACGATAGATAAGGTTCACATAAACAAAAGTCTCTTTTTGTAGTTAAGCACGGACAACAGCAAATTAAGGCTAAAGTTGGAAACACATTATCGGACGCGGCTTACGGACGCGGCAGTAAGCCGCGACCGATTAGTGTGCACAGTCTTTTGGGACGTAGCTTGCGGACGCGTTTTTTTTTAATTTACAAGTCTAACGTCCTCGGACGGAGCCATACCGTACGGACAATTATTCATTAATAAGTTCAATATTTACACTTAGCACTACAAAACTAACACTAAAATAGCCTAGCCTAACCTAACTCATTGAATTGCGGGTCTGGCGTTCGCATTTCAATGGTCATCGTGCTAGCTTTCGTGTGGACCGCGTCCTTCTGACGCAAGGACGCGTCCTGCACCCCGTGCATACCGTCCGCGGACGTTTTCGGCTGACAGAAACATCCGGCGTGCCAGATTGCTGTCGGATGTCCGACAGCTGTAGGTCAGCCCAAGGTTACGTCCGCGACTTACGTCCGATAGTGTAAACGGCTCAGTGTACATTCATTACCTAGATACCTCTAAGTCGCGGCTTACTGCCGCGTCCGATAATGTGTTTCCAACTTTACACTGGTATTTTATGCAGTTGACATTAGGGCTAGTTTGCAACAAAAGTGTGTGTAACCTAAGATGCTGGCGAATGTACTATATATTTTTTTATAAAAAAATAAATTAAAAAAAAATATATTTATTGAAATTATTTATACTAAACTTAAATTTTTAAATAACATAAATTTTAAAACGGCGGTGCGTCCGCGCAACATACTCACCGCCCAAACCGGGCTGAGGCCGAGCTATGATTTATGACCCAAACTACACGGAGAAAATAATTCTACTAAGTATACAATTTTATTTGGTTAAGTGTGATGTACAGTCGACAGCACATCAGGTTATCCACTTTTGTTGCAAACTAGGCCTTATTACAACTGCATAAGATACCGCAGTGTTTACCTTGACGTGCTGTTGTCCGTATATACATGTGTGTTTGGTTTGTACTTTTATTTATTTATTTATATATTCTTTATTGCACAAACAAAATGAAGTACAAATGGCGGACTTAATGCTTTAAAGCATTCTCTACCAGTCAACCATTGGGTGAGACAGAAACAGTTGAGGCGGCGTAAAATAACAAAAAAAAACTATCAAAATGAATGAACTACATATACTTACATAGATACTTTTTAAATAAACCTACATAGACATACATAAATACAATAAAATCCATAGTTCACGCTGAACAGATATCATGTTATTTATTCTCATTGAGAAAAAGATTTCGTATAGACTTTTTGTACACATATTTTGATGTTGATGTCTTGATCGTATCTGGGAGGAAGTTCCAAAGTCTGATGGCGCTGAGGGTAAAAGAGTTGGAAACATAAGCAGTCTTATGCAAAGGTGTGTACAGCTGCAGGGCATTGCTAGTACGGAGGGTCCGGGAACTGATGTCACTCATAAATTTAAAATTACATTTAAGATAATTGGTACTTTCATTTCTCCGAATTCAGTAATTTTGTACCAAATAATTAAATTACACAGAGTAAACATTTATTTTAATATTAAACGAACGCTGACACTATCAATTACTTTCTCCGACAGAACAAGTCAAGAAATGTGCTACGTCCTCTAGACTATTTATTTTATTTGAGTAGCGCGTTGTGTACCTACGCGTATGTTCGTGCCATGCGCCGCTTGCAACCCTGACACATTCAAGGCCGCGAAACAGGGAAAGCGTTACGTGTTAGAAAGAGACAGGTATAGATAGGTAGATGAAACAACCTTGAATTAAAATCGTGCGAAGTGAATTGCACTTCATTGCGTTGCAGCGAAAGTTGTTTTTACTTTATCATTCTTAGCACAGTGATCCTTCTGTACGTAGTACTATTATACTTTCTGTGGTAATAGTCAGGAGCTCTAACCAATACACCAAACGGGTCGTCAAAGTATTAATCTCTCTGCATTCTCAGGCGGTTGACTGGTAGAGAAAGCCACAAAGCATTTAGTCCGCCAATTATACAACCAAGACCCCTTACACACTGCGAGTTTTAGCATCAATAAAGTTTAAATAAATAAAAAATAATTCCGATCATACATTCGATGTCCGAGTCGGTCGAAGGATCAGAATAATATTAAATACCGTGACGATTCTTACATGAAAATGTATAAAGCCTCTGTAGTTTCTACGAAGCTCTAGCAGACCCATAATTTACATATCAAAGACTCAATATTTACATGAAATGGGTACAAACGTTTGCATATATCACTTTATACCCACACGTTTAGTATTTTTTTCTATTAACTTTGAGAATGCCGGAATCATGGCTCATTCGTGCGACATCAATAATTGTTCCGTATATTTTATGGTGACCATAAATGGTATGAACCGTGACTTCATGGTTGCAGTTACCACAAAATATGTGGACATTGTGGTACAAGAATGGGATGAAGTAACGGAAGTTTAAATTTCGCATAAAAGCAAAATTAGCGATAAAGCGTTCCGTTCTTTTGTTGCTGGAATAAGTAATAGAAGAAACGTGTGAGACATGTTGTATGGGTCATTCAACACTAGAAAACCTAAATCAAATACAAAATAATATTTGAAACAGTTAGGAATATCCTAGACCCTAGTCCGTGCTATTATAAATGTAACTGGGCCAAAGATATCATTACATTGGAGAAATAAAAAAGAAAACAATAATTGAATGAAAAGCATTGTAGAAAAAGTTTCGCTTTTAAAATAAAAACATCTCTCGTCTTTTGAAAATAAAATCTAGGTTTTAGCGCCTAGTAAGACGCCTTTCATATCTTTTAAATGTATTCTTATTTTTCAATAGCACTCAAATCTTATTAAAATCTGTCCCAAAAGGCTCATAACTTTTATTGCAAGTAAAGAGATTTGGAACAACTTTAAAACCATCGAGGCACTGAAAAGAATGAGGATTTATATATAAAATGTACAAAGAGCTGTAAATCTAATAGCTTTGCCAGAACAGAATTGTATTATCATTCAGTATACATGAAATGACAGATCCGAATGCTTGCTCATTTTGTAATTTAAAAAGTCTCTGTATTGATCAAAATCAGAGCTTTCATTTTTGGTTTCAAGTCAAAAGGACATAAAATCAAATCAGAAATAAATACTGCAGCGGTTCGGGGATTCGCTAACGGTATCGATGGGAAAATACCCACAAAAATCTCGTTCTGTAAAAATTGTCACTGCGGTAATTTTGGAACTAACACCCCGACGCGCTGTTGAAACATCAAACGGACAAACATCGCAGTGCGAACATTACTGGATTTAAATCTGACGGGTAAAGTTTAGTTCACATGGTAAGTACCAGATACTTTACTCGATTTACTCGAAAAAAAAAATGATGTTATGTAACTCTAAGCTAAGACCGAACGCGAAGGCTATTATGAATACCCTCTGTCCCATCTAGGGGATCTACCTTAAGTAAAATAAGACATAGGACGGTTTTAATATATTTAACTAGAAAAGAGCTCAATAAGTAGGTATTAAATATTGCCTAGTACATTAAAGTAGCCATTTTCAAGTTACAATAACAGAGTGCTTTCTTTTTGTTGATATCCGAATAAACTCCTCATTATTTAGGTATACCTTTCATTCTTAACTCAATCTCCAAAACAATTTACTTGGTTTTAAATTACATAAATTTTTCGTCGATGTAAGACTTACTTCACTTCCTTCCTAATAGTAAAGGAAGGAATAGAAAAAGAACTAAAAGAATTCCAAATACACCTATACTTATTCTGTTTTAAGAAATTCCCACCATGTTTAGCTAATCTCTGTCTATTCGTTCAACCGTGAAGACCAATTGCAGACCGAATTCAAATTTAGAATCATTCCTACCCATGAGAACTCTGCCTTAATTCCACTTCAGATCAATCCAAAATCGAACCAATTGCCAGTGACGTAACGAAAAAACATTTTTCTAACTAGGACACGCATAGCGGATCATTGTAACAGTGCCAAATAGGTCAATGGCTTAGTTTACAAACAAAAAATACGGGCCAATGTCTAAGCGATTTAGAGCTTGACCAAAAATATTCATGTGTTTCAATTCAAAGCTCCTTTGTCTTTGTTATAGAAATAAACGATTACAGCACTTCTGTTTGTGTTTTTGTACTGCGCAATAGTAATGGGAGTGCGATAGAGTTTATGAGTTCAAGCTTCATATAAAGAGTATGGATTTGATTTCAATTTGTACACTTTTTTAAAACTTTGATATTGTTTTAATAATGCTTTTGTTCAGTATGTTACAGTATTTGATCAGGATTGATCGCTTCCATTCTTTTTTACTAGTAAGCATTTGTGAAGAATTTATTTTTGCCTTCTCTATGTTTAACTACACGTGGAATTTAGCCGTGGGTACTTCAAGTGTTTGTTCCGTCTCTGTACAAACAAGATACAAACGCCTAAAGAATAAAAGCCGCCTTGCCTTAACACACAACATGAATAAATATATACAGTAAATGTAATACTTACGAAAGTGTATGCAAATTCAGTAACTTATGCGGTTGGTTAAAAGTTGATTTTTGGGTTATACGTTACGCTAAATGCTATCAATAATTGCTAAAAAAGGCTTTTAAGAAACTATAGTTAATAATCTATGCTAGTGGTATGCACTGATTATTGCATAATTGTACACTGCATAATCGTAATGCAACGAAGATGCAAGCAAAGCCAATATAATATAAATAAATATTGAACACAAATCACATACATTCCCATTGATCCCAAAGTAAGTAGCTAATGCACTTGTGTTATGGAAATCATACACAACGATGGTATCACAACACAAAGCCTCGAGAAAAAATAAAATAAATCTATATTGACCCGATCGGGAATCAAACCCGGGATATGAGGGCGGCGACGCCTTGAAACCCAGCGTGCTACACCACGGAGGTCGTCAGATATGGCTTCACGCAAACTACCTTGTAACGTAAACCTACTTAATTGGACCCAGGTTGTGGAGAGCCAGGGGAATAGGATATTTTAATCCCATTTAGGAGTTCCTGATGAGAATCCAGTGACTTTCAGCCAACCAATAGCTTAAGGACATAATTCATTACGAAGCATTGTTTTGCACTTACAGCTTTCTTCTGATAGACTGTAATATTGATACGGAAGTAACAATACGTACTAATTCGTTAATACTGATTTTAGGTGTTTTTCAATGGAAGAGAGTTCAATGTTATTGTCAGGCTATAACAAAGGTTAAGTTAATTACGAAGAAAAAAAATGGACCATAAATTATCTGAAATGGTATAATAAAAGGGCGTGTGGACTGAATGGTTCACTTTTTTATATAGTTTTAAAAGTCTTACTACGAGTAAAATATTAAGGTTTGAAAGCAATTGGAATTTTTCCTAAACTGTGTAGGCATACAGTTGAGGAAACATTCAAATAAGCAATATCGAAAATTTACAAAAACTTCAACACTTATTAGAATATTTCTTAAACATTCACCTTCTGATTGTAATATGTATGTAGTTAGACCCTCTTATTAAATACAGGGGCATATGCCATTTCACCGAAAAGCGATCTACAAATGAAACGCTACTTTATCAACTCAGAGATCCTCTCACTTCTATTTACCAAAAGGGAAAATCTGTTATCTTCCACACTGAGTATGAGAACCATTTGAACCCCTGACATAGCTCATAAAATACAGCTGAATCACTTCACTTCTTCACCACATATACATACATCAAAAAAGAGACTGTACTAATGTACATTCGAGGTCTTTGCCGCATTTCCACTTACAAATGAAAATAGCTTGTACTCAAAATTCAAGTTGCGTGTTTTCGTCTTATCAAATTGCAGACAAGCTAAGTCTTATTTTCTTTAACTTTGTTAAAGCGTAAATAAAATCATTAAGAGGTGTACAACTTAAAAGTAAAGTAAAGTTGGCCTGTATCGTCCCACTGCTGGGCAATGTCTACCTCAGGTTAAAGGTCTCAAAGCGGATTGGTGGTGGGGCGTTAGCAATGCCAGTGACTAACGTTAATGTTAAATATTATAAAGCCGCCCATATGGCAAGACAAAACAAGGCTTTACGACTAAGACCCCTTTCACACTGCGACTTTTAGCCTCGATGCAATCGCGAAATGGACATTGACAAATTATGTACTGTATTTTGGCATTTGGCAATTGCATCGCGCTAGCTATACTAATGCACGCTAGCATCGATGCAGAAGCTAGCATCAATGGAGTCGCGCTTCTGCATCGATGCTTATGTGCGTCTGCATCGATGCTCAATTAATTCTGTACATTACAGGTGTCGCGATGCTGAAGCGCGTTTTCAAAACGCGCGACTGCATCTATGCTAAAAGTCGCAGTGTTTAAGGGGTCTAATATCAACCAAAATTAGCTTAACATGCCTTCCGAAGCAGCACAGAGATGCTCGTGACATAAGACATTTATATAGTGGAAACGGTCACCCATCTAAACATGACCGCACCGTAGGTTGCCAAATTTCGGTACCTTTTTCAAGCGCTACTACCACTGCACCAAGATCATCTCGAAAGAAACGCACTAAAAACACTTTTACTAACCAAGTCTGTCGGATCTGTATTTGCTACGAGGACTGACGTCGCATCCGCACGTATTGACGATAGCCCGATAAAAACGATCACGTACCGCCGAAATCGCGCGAATGTACCACAACATACCACAGCGAAACGGGAGATATTAGTACTAGCCATAGACCAGTACTGTACATAATATAGTATTTGATGCAGCGGGGTGCAACGCTACTGATTGGTTATTTACTATCGCGTCGTTTTAATGATTCACGGAAGTAGTCGGAACTGAACGTGACGTCTTTAGTACCTAAACGCGCATGGCGTAGGTGCAACTGAACGGTATCGACAAGGATGCAATATAACATCAAGCTATGTTAGCAGCAATAGCCTTTGCCAATGTTACAGCCGCAATTAATTCCGCATTCCGCATGTGAATGCGGTGGACTTACGGCGTTAACGAAAAGTGCAATGGGATGCAAAGTTTCTGCTTGATTATTTTATATCGCAGTCGTGTTTATGGTTCACGCAGCGTGTTATCAGAATTATTAGTCAAATAAGACTCTTTACACACTCCGACTTTTAGCAGCGATGCAGTCGCGCATTTTAAAAACGCGCTTCAGCATCGTGACTTACTCAATGAACAGATTTAATTTAAGTCCCGAAAATTCAGTACATTATTTGTCAATTTCCAGCTTCTGAATCGCGACTTTTACGAAGTTTTTATTGCTGACTGTACCAAAAATTGTCATGGACCTGGTGAGAAGTACAATTTTGCCAAATTTGAAATTTCGTGGACCCTTTGGGAACTTAAGTACAAATCAGTTTTCTTGAGAACAATTACTAAGAACTCATGAACCTTCGCAAATGAACCGTTTCCGGGCTGGCTGGCTGGCTCTGAGGGCTTTTCTGTTTCATAACAGTTTTACGTATGAGACATCAGATAAAGAATAATTAGTATGACGAATTAGGTAAATACTTATCAAGTCAAATTTCCTGAACGCTATTTATTAAGTAGGTACACTAATATGTGCATCACCACTCTAATTATAAAACATCGCACGCTTTATTTCAAGTAAAGTTTTAATCTTAATTGAATTAATTTAAGGATATTTATGACCATATTAGTACCTACTGTCTGTATTTAAGCACTATCGGTAATATATGACCTAACTTGTTTTGACTGTAAACACTAACATCACCTTGTTACTCATATCGAGTTCTTAAAATGTATGAAGCTTAAATTAATATTTTCCTGTAAGAATAAGTTGTCGAAAAACTATCATCATCATACACTAAGCCAAACGATAACTGTCTCGCGACACGCGATCTTTATAAGATCGTGTGTCCATCTCGTCGATGGACGTCCTATGCTGCGCCTTTGGTCGAAAGGTATAATATTTTAAAGAATAGATGTTACACAATATGTCGTCCCTATAAATTACTTTATTTTTATTTTTTATTTGGAAAACGATACAGGTATTATTCAATACATATATAAAAAAGCGAATTACTGATTTAACTAGAGTAATACCCTAATAGAACATTATGATACAAGTGTGCTAAGTTGACCATTATATACAAGGCGATATTGTGTGCGCACGAGCGAAAGCGAGTGCGCCATAAGAAAGCCGCGAAAGGCAGCAAAAAGAGGAGAGGCAAAGTGACGGCAATTGCTAGCGCTATCTTACAAGAGCTAACTGTCAAATTAAAAAGGCACAATTCACCATTTTGGTGAGCGGGTGTCACTTTGCTTATAACCGCTATTTTCTACCAAATGCATTAATTGTCGGGAAAAGGAAGTTGTATTAAATCGTTAAGAATCTTATTTTTTGTATTTTCAAACCCCGCTAAATAGAATCAAACTGAATACAATACTACGTACTAATAGTTTTACAAAAAATTAGGATCTGTGCATCGTGGCTATTGCCTTAAAAACTTTCTAGATTTGTGGTACCTTTTTGTGTCCATGTGTTTTGTATTGTTTTTATCTGATGGCCACTTGAATATCAAGGAGTATATTTTTTAAAACGTGTCTTAATTGTAAATATACAACTAAGAAGTCTGTTTTGAAGTAAAACGACTGTTAATAGTATCACACATCAGCTTTAGAGTTGAGAATAGTATTGGAAATGTATCGATATTTGATGTAATGTTGTTTAACTATTCAGAATATTAATGGTACTATCGATAACTATGTTGGCCGTATTAAAGGTTATCACTATTGTGGAATGTATCGATAGCAAAATTTATGCAATAATATTAATATCGATAATACTGATAAAGTGGCGTCCGACATTATCGCCCATCGAAAATATTGCACAAAATTTACTTAGGTAACGGGCATAGCCCTGAGAATCAGTAAGCTCAAGTGGCAATGGGCAGGCCAAATAGCGCGAAAAACTTCAGATCGGTGGAGTAGAAGAGTTCTATATTAAAGACCTTTCGAGCAAAAACGCAGCGTAGGACGTCCACCGACAAGATGGACAGATGACCTTGAAAATATCGCAGGATCACACTGGATGCAAACCGCTCATAACCGGTCGCTGTGGTATGCAGTGGACGTCCTTAAGCCAATGATGATAATGAATAATAATACAAGAATGTACGTCAATAAAATTTAAAAAATATCTAATTAACGAGATTAATGACGTTTTAAGTAAGAGTATCACACGCCCCTTAAAAAGTTTTGTGAACCAAAAGTTTGCAACTAATGTTGTCGGTGAAAACAGAATCAAAAATCAAAATCAAAAAAATATTTATTCAATTTAGGACACAATATGCCACCTATGAACGTCAAATGTACAGTGAAAAATAAAATAAAAATAATTGTGCCCTGAAGGGGCCGAATCATGTCTCCTTATCTTTTGGGCCCTACCAGCGCTTCGAGACAGAACACAGACAATTAGGCAAGTGCTGAGAAGAAACGCCGGAACAAACTCAGTCACCACTAGCTGCCGTAAAATCAAAATCATCAAAGGTAAGTACATCAGTCGGTGCAGGCTGGACAGACCACACATTCGTGTCGTTCAGATAGTCTTGAACCTTATAATAGCCTTTAGACATAAGCGTGTTTTTAACGTGTTTCTTAAATTTATCAACCGGCAATTCGACAAGATTGTGTGGTATATTATTAAAGAATTTTATACAATTTCCCATGAACGAATTACTAGTTTTAACTAATCTGAAGTTAGGAACGACAAGCTTGTGTTTATTTCTTGTGTTATATGAGTGAATGTCGCTCTTCTTCATGAAATAATCTAAATTTTTACGGACGTACATTATATTGTCAAAAATGTATTGAGAAGCCACAGTTAATATGTTGATTTTCTTAAAGACCTCTCTCAGGGAGTCACGAGGACTTAGTTTATAAATAGCACGAATGGCTCTTTTCTGCAAAATAAATATGGTATCAATGTCTGCAGCAGAACCCCACAAGAGAAGACCGTAAGACATAATACTGTGGAAGTAACTAAAATACAGAAGCCTCGCCGTTTCAACATCAGTCAGATACCTTATTTTTCTAACTGCAAAGGCAGCCGAGCTTAGCCTCCTAGCTAGGGCTTCAATATGAGGTCCCCACTGTAATTTTGAGTCAAGTGTAATGCCCAGAAATACAGTGGAGTCTATTAAAACTAGATTATTACCATTTAGTACAATATTTGGTGTAAGTTGCTTTACATTAGGCAAAGTGAATTTCACACATTTAGTTTTACTAGCATTCAGCAACAAGTTATTGGTGGTGAACCAATTCAATACTTTGGAGAGAGTATTGTTTACTTCGTCAAAATTTTCTTCATGTCTTTTCATTTTAAAAATCAAAGAAGTATCATCAACAAACAGAACTATCACACAAAGATTTGCGGAATAAAATGGCAGGTCGTTTACATATATCAGGAAAAGTAAAGGCCCCAATATTGAGCCCTGGGGGACCCCCATTTAAAGAGGGGCTCCGGAAGAGTAGGTACCATTTATGTTAACTGATTGTATTCTACCTGATAAGTACGAACTTAACAACTTAGATGAGTTTTCCGAGACACCATAGTGTTCTAACTTAATGAGCAGTGTCTGATGGTCTACACAATCAAACGCCTTTGATAAATCACAGAATACACCTACGGCATCATGTTTGTCTTCATAAGCATCAAGAATGTGTCTGATGAGTGCTACTCCGGCATCAGTTGTATTTCTACCTTTAGAGAACCCAAACTGTTTTTCGTGTAGTAAATTATTAAGTTTAAAATGGGAAAGCAATTGCTTTCCCATGATACTCATTTATAATCTATTGATTATAAATGAGTTTTTCAAAAATTTTACTTATTGTGGGTAATATTGAAATAGGCCTAAAATTGCTGGGGTCACTTTTGTCTCCCGATTTAAATAAAGGGACAACCTTACTATGTTTCAATAAATTTGGAAACTGATTTTGGTCAATACATTCATTAAAGATATAAGATAAGTAAGGAGCTATTAGAGGTATAATGGGTTTTATTGTGTCTATTGATATACCCGATTTATCCTCTGTTTTCTTTTGTTTTAATTCTTTAAATGTTTTTATGATGTCTAAAGGACTAATATTTCTGAATTTAAACAAGGATTCGCACATATAAACTTCGGCGTTCATAATTTAAACGGTCTAATCTTCAAACTTTGTTACAACTTCGATATTAGTTCACCGGTTGTCATAGTTTCTCAAAGTTTGAAACACGCTCTACCTGTTGATATTTGATTCATATAAGCATATCATGCTTTTATGAAGAATATGAATTTGAAAAAAGAATATGAAGCCTCGGTGACGCAGCGGTAAGAGGGTCGCACTTTAAAGCAGACGGCTGCGCCAGAGATCCCGGGTTTGATCCCCGGGTCGGGCCAAAAAAAAACTGATTACTATACTGATTAATATAACTGAGATTTTCTGTTCAAAAATTCTAAGGGTAGCCCGGAGTTCGGAAGTTGGCGATGTTTTACACCCGTGCCTCGAAGAAGCACGTAAAGCCGTTGATAATGCGCCTGATCTCTCTCCGGTCGTGTCAAATTGCTGTCCCATCGGGCTATGAGAGTGAAAGCAATGAAATCGGCTAGCGACACTATAAAAACATGACGTATACGTCATTCAGCATGATACATATGCTTGAAATAAGCTTACAAAGGAAGCCAAATATTTTCCGTGACCCTTGAAATAATTATGTAAAATGATAACAGACCTTAACAAATATACAGACTTTTGTTTCCGCAAAGTTACGAGTTGAGATGTCGTTACTACAGAAATATTTCGGTGAAACCTTAAAGAAGACAAATGGGTATCTCATTACTGCCTCCCTTCACCCGGGTTGCGTATATGAAATTCTTCGCGTGACGCCTTTTGAAGCCTTAATAGTGCTTTCAATCTAGACGATGCGGTAGGCGTCTGGTGTCTTCATTTATTGCTTTTAAGCTCGCGTAATGAGCCCACTCCAACTATCTGAGCAGCTAATGTTACAGAGAGATTAAGTGTTGAAGAAGCAATTGAATGGATTGATAAACAGTTACAAGACCACATTTTAACGATGTTAAAATAAACCAATAATATATATATATAGCATGTGTAATATATTAGCAGCCTCATTAGTTAAATTATAAATCTTGTTATGAAAACAAGCAATAGATATAACAGAGCACATTTTTGCAAACAACAATGTCGTCATATTCTAAACGCAGTATTGGCATGGAACTAAATATTCCAGTCACGATTTTAATAAAAATCCAGTATTCATGCTATTTGCTAGTCAGCCTTTTGAGGTGTTTCATACTTTGCTAGAAACTTGTCGGACTTAAAAAAACTTTGTGGGCAAATGTATACAGCATTTAAGTAGAATAAGAATTTTTATGCTCGGCAGTTTGGGAGTTGTGAGCAGTGTACCGAGTGTGTATGTTTGTTGAGTTTTTTATTGTTTGATGTCATGTTATTTTTCGTATGAGTTGGACGTTTGTAAAATTGGTATATTTTCTAAATTATGTTCAGTTTAATTTGGCTAACTAGTTATAGCTGTGGAAAGCTTTGGGGAAGGCTTTTGTTCCGCAGTGGACGTGTCGTTTGCATAACAATGATGATGATAATGATATTATAGGTATGAAATCTTTAAGTTATAACTTTGTACAGCTTGTAAAAAACCAATACAATATGTTTATTAATTTATGTGTTTTGGTAATTTACAAGCTTAAACCACAATTCACATATATGTAACTAATTAGTAAAACCTACAAACAATACAATTCGCTAAGTGCAAGCTCAAATCTAGTCATTTTCTTGAGAACTAGTTGAGATAAACTTTTCGACGTAAATTTATAAACCTACATGTACCTCTTATTATGCTTTACCCAATTAGTATGTCAGTTTCGTACACAAAACGCGGAGACGCGACGTAGTTTTTAATAGCTTCATTTAAAGTACAGTTGCATTGTAATCACATGCACATAGTCACAAATGCATGCTATTTGCATAATGTGTATACTTAAAATAACGGGACAAGAGCACCTAATTTTCTCAACGTTTATATGCTATGATGGAAAAAATATTTAATTATTGTTTAACCTTTAATCTTACACTCTCAAACAAAGGAGCATGACATAAATTAACCTTTTACCTGTTACCTAGTCTCAAATTGAAATAAACTTAAAATAAATTTACTAATATATTTTTTTTTAAATAGAGCAATATGGTTTACAGATAACTTCAATTCAGATTATGGTAAATTGTGAATAAATTAAAGTAAGCTCTGCATCTGCATTGTCAGAAGTCAGAAGATTAAAAGTGGAAGGAAAATAAAATTACTATCGATTAACAAACAAAAAGAAGAAAGTTAAAGTGGCTACAAAAATTAGCACTTGAGATACAGCCTGGTGACTGACACATGTCTTAGTAATATGTATGTATATGTATTATTTTACCCTTTGGGTACGGAACCCTAACAATCGACATAAATTGACAAACAAAAAAAAAAGAAACTGATCAAGTACAGACATCTAAAACCGTTAAACAAGCACCCAACATTTAATCTGCGAGTGTGGATTTTTTTCCTTCTGCCTTCACATATTTTGTTACACACATCCATATCTAATTCCTAGGATAAGGAGGGACTCAAGCCCAACAAAATTCCTAATTCCAAAAAGGAACCAAAACAAGTCGGAAAGTGTTTTCGGATATCGGTATTAATAGGTTCCTTACTCCGCTCCGGCGTCAATCTTGCGTCAAAAGTAATCCTCGAGATGCGATCTGAATATTTTATTAAAAATTTGAGTCAAGTCAGTTGTGATGTTGTTAATCATTTCGCCCCATTTCGCTTTTTCTACTATACTATCTTAATTTTTTACTAGTGGTCCCAGCGAACTTAGTTTCTGTATTTTGATCATTATCCTATTATAAGTCATAAATTAACTATCATTATATTGGAATCGTGAAAACGATACATAAAATCCCATAAAGCATCTTTTATGTAGATTTTAAAATTACATTTATTTGTTAGTTATAGAGGGTATGTGGGTAGAGTATGGATAAGTGCTCGAAACTCTGAAACTACATCAGTTTTTTACTAACGTGTTGCGTTGGCGTGTAACGGTATTTCGAAAGCGATTTGACGGCATTATGTCGTTACGATGCGACGTCAACTGCCTTTTCTTTTAAGATTCCGTTGCTGAATGGCATAAAACGGAACCTTCATAGTTTCACAAGTCTGTCCGTCTGTATGTCACAACTACTTTATTCTGAAACTATTAGCATTACACAGTTGCGACTTGCAAACCTATGCGTGTCTGTAAAAAGGACATCAAGGTTCCTAAAACCATTTTTTCCAAAAGTCTAACATAAGGGAGATAGACGCTTCCAAAGTGGTAAATGCCCTCCCCCCCCCCCCCCTCCCCTATTTTTTGAACTAAGCAAGTGAATTTTTTTATAAAATAAACTAAGTATGTATTATTTACAAATAATTTCAACGAAAATGGATCGAACTGTAAGTTTTCGAAATGTAGCAAATTTTTTAAATAATAGTTAGATATGCCCCACCCTTGAACTCATCCACATCTGACATCAGCTGCGGTAAAATATCTGCTTTGCATTAAATTTTATAAAAAAAAACACTATCAATACCAAGTAATTTTTGCTGTCACCAAAATATTGTGGGGGTTATTGTCGATTTGCCACAAAATCGATTCGCCACTTTTTTGTAACTTTCATACATTCAAAGTAAACTCGCCACAAACATGAAAAAGTATTCGCCACAGTTAAATAAAAGTTGCTGTCAATTCGCCACACATCTTAAATATATACCATTTTTAAGTAAAGTACCGTTAGCAAGCAAAGCAAAACAAATTCTTCAAACAAAAATTACCGAAACTTTGTCACTGGTTATACCAATTTTAGGTATCCATCTACACACATCAAAAGTGTCTAGGGATCAAGCATTTTTGTGCGGATTTCTTGAGATTGAGATGTGGCTTTGTAACAAATTTATGATTTTATAAATTAATATGGATCCTTTTTGGTGCATTTCATAATTTGAAACAGGAACTGTCAATCAAATTCGAGTAAAAGATGAAAATCAGCTGTCAATATTTTCCCTATAAAATCATACAACGCATTGAAGACATTGTTAGTGCTACTGTTTCCCTACTACTGATTAAAACCAACGTTATTATGGAGCGGCGACGTCATTTAAGCAGGGAAGAAATGCTCAGAGTCGTGGGAATGATAGAAGCTGGTTCCCGGCAACGTACTGTGGCTTTAGCTCTGAATACAAGTCAGAGTGTTATCAGTCGACTTTGGACACGTTACCGAAGCACTGGTACCGTAGCGCCATGGAGGACGGTATCGCTGCACCACACGGAGACAAGAATCACAGCTCGAAGAGCTCCAACAATAACCGCCATGATGTTAGCCGTGAGGCTTCATCACTCTTCAGGGAACTTAATTAGCGACCAAACAGTCAGAAACCGCTTGCATGAAGTGAACCTTCATTCCCGAAGACCGCTACGGGTACCACCTATATGTGTGTACCCACACAGGCACAAAAACTGACTTGAAATAACGTATTTATCTTCTATTCAGGAGAAACTTTTTCTTTTGTGCACAGACTTTTGGTGTACGTAAGCTTGACATCATGCACCGACTCTAAAAGAATTTGAAATAATCAAGAATTTCGAGCTAGTATTATCACCTTCATCTTGTTGGTGGACGTCCCACGCTGCGTCTTTGGTCAAAGGGTCTCCAATCTAGAACTTTCCTGCCCCAACGGCCATCAGTTCTTCGCGCTATGTGCCCTGCCCATTGCCACTTGAGCTTACTGATTCTCAAGGCTATGTCCGTTACCTTAGTTCTTCTACGTATCTCCTCATTTCTGATTCGATCACGTAGAGAAACACCCAGCATAGCCCTCTCCATCGCTCGTTGCGTAACTTTGAGCTTCTTTATAAGGCCCATAGTTAGAGACCATGTTTCGGATCCGTATGTCATCACTGGTAACACACACTGGTTGAAGACCTTAAAAAGATTGCAGGATCAAACTGGATGCAGACCGCTAGTAATCGGTCGCTGTGGAAAGCCGTGGGGGAGGCCCTAGTTCAGCAGTGGACGTCCTTTGGCTGATAATGATAATGATGATTATCACCTTGAGTTCTAGCTACTAGACGTATCTCCAGTTATTTCTTTTAAATATGGCTGTGGTTTGTACGCATTATTTACGAGATCGTGTTTTTTTGATTATTTACGATCACTATATGGACGACTATTTGGGAAGTGTCGATTCTGAAGAGGAAGCCGCCCAGCTAGCCGTTGATATAGTGCAAGTTCATTCCAAAGCTTGCTTAGAGATGCGTTCTTGGACCTCGAATTGTGAGAAAGCGCTTGCGCTCCTTCCTTCAGAATTACGAAGGTTTGACCCTACCTCGTCTCACGTGCAGATACTGGGAGTGTCCTGGAATGTCACTGATGATACTCTTTTTCTTCCAAAAAAGTCTGGCCCCAGTTATTCAAAATTAACAAAACGCTCTGTGTTGTCTCAGTTAATGAGTATTTATGATCCTCTTGGATTTCTTACTCCAGTCGTAATTAAAGGTAGAATATTATTTCAAGAGACGTGGAGACTTGGAATTCAATGGGATCAGGAGCTGCCACCATCTTTTGTTTCAAAATGGACCATATGGTTTAAAGACCTTAATGCTGCTTTAAAATTAACTATTCCTCGACACTACATTAATGGCAAAAGTGCGATTTCTCGTCAACTTCATGTCTTTGCCGACGCCAGTGAGCTCGCTTACGCGTGTGTAGCTTATTGGCGTTTCGAATGCGTCGACGGAAGCGTGCTTTTAAGTTTAATCGGAGGCAAAGCTAGGTTAGCACCCTTAAAGCCGGTGTCCATTCCGAGGCTCGAATTGCAAGGTGCGTTGATAGCAGCCCGTTTTGCAATATTTTTAAAGGATGCTCACAAGCAAAATCCTTCGAAACTTTTCCTTTGGACTGATAGTCTGACCGTCCTTAAATGGCTACGTAGTGATGCTCGCTCGTTTAAACCTTTCGTTGCACATAGAGTAGGTGAAATTTTGGAGCTTACCCATCCGGTAGATTGGCGATATACTCCATCTGCATTGAATGTCGCGGACGATGCAACACGTGTGAAAACTAAATTCCAAAATTCAAATCGTTGGTTATCTGGTCCCTCTTTTCTCGGCTTAGATGAATCGGAATGGCCCACCGAACCTTTAGTGGATCCTTTCGTAGTTTTACCACTCAATGAAGTTAAACCGCAAATGATTTCACCAGTAGATACTGTTACTTGTACTGACTTACAGCACCCTTTACCATTTCCGATTGTAGCAGACCCAAGTAGATTTAGCAATTGGTTACGGCTGCTGCGAGCCACAGCGCGTATAGCACGATGCGCAAACGCGTTTAAGCTACGCAGTAGTGTAGATTCATCTGCCAGCCGGGGTCCTAGCTATCCACCTGCTCTCGTACCATTAAACGCCGAAGACTTAGAGAAAGCTGAATGCGCATTGCTCCTTCGCTCCCAACTAAACTCCTTTGCATCGGAATATGCTAATACGCTTCGTGGAGAATCTATTTCGAAACAAAGCCGCCTGAAGCGTTATGTAATTGAACTCGATCGAGAATCTCGTCTGCTATGTCTCTCTGGAAGGATTTATGCTGCTGGTGACTCGGAAATTTCCAATAAACCGATAGTGCTTGATGGAAAAGAAAGTATAGCTCGCCTATTGATCGCTTACTATCATCAACGCGCTGCCCACGGCTTCAACGAGTTGGTAGTCAACGAACTGAAGCAGAGATTTTTTATTCTTGGACTACGACCGGCCGTTCGCTCCGTTGCAAGTAGGTGCCCACTATGCAAATTGAGAAAGAGTTTACCTCAAACTCCACCAATCGGAGACCTACCATTAGAACGATTAGGTCACCACACAAGGCCTTTTACATATGTTGGTCTAGATTACTTTGGCCCGATCAACGTTTCTGTTGCTCGACATACGGAAAAGCGTTACGTTGCCCTATTCACTTGTCTTACCGTTCGCGCCATACACCTTGAAATGGTTAACGATCTATCATCTGACTGTGCAATAATGGCTCTAAGACGATTCATAGCCAGACGCGGAGTTCCAGCAACTATATTTAGCGACAACGGAACAGCATTTGTTGGAGCAAATAGATTATTGTCAGAATCTCTCTCCGAGTTTACAGCAGAACGGGGGATTCGTTGGAAATTTATAACGCCAGCGGCTCCATTCATGGGAGGAGCGTGGGAGAGATTAGTGCGCACCATCAAGACCGCGCTATCAGTCACTTTGCGTCAGCGCTGTCCTAAAGAAGAAGTTCTTTCTACGTTGCTAGCGGAAGCTGAGAGTTTAGTGAACTCGCGTCCTTTGACTCACGTCAGCGTTGACCCAGGCACTCCGGAAGCAATAACGCCATTTCATTTTCTGCTGGGTGTTTCTTCACCCTATTCCATTGTGGCAGAGGTTAGCGATGATGATTTGATTCGGAGGGTGCGCTGGAAGAAAGGCCTTCGGCTGGCTGATCATTTTTGGTCACGTTGGGTAAAGGAGTACTTACCAACCCTGGTTCCTCGCCCCAACGTAAGCCACTTGGCGCGCGCCATCAAGGAGGGAGACCTGGTGCTTGTGGCCGACGGCAACCTACCGCGGGGTGTTTGGCCAAGAGGGCGAGTTACTAAAATTTTTCCAGGAGCGGACGGTGTCATCCGCTCGGTTGAGGTCGCCACAAGGTCTGGGACCCTCAAACGTCCCGTGCGAAATTTGGCATTAATTTAAATTTTAATTTCTCAATTATTTTTATTTTTATATAAATGTAATAGCTACTTTGTTCAAGCTTAATAGTAAAGCTGTTTTGTTTCATTCTTGCAGTTAACTTCAACAGTTAAGATTTCTGTTTCATTATTTTGTCAATGTTCAATTGTTATTTATTGTTATTTGAATTTAAACGTAAAATTGTTTATCCAATTAAGATTTTAGTTATTTTGTTAATTAACGATAGTATGTGCTTCGGCATAGTATTCGTTTGTGTCTTCGACACCAGGCGCGGCTGTGTTGCCGATGCAACCTTTTTTGATCTTTTTTCTTTGTTTGTTTTTAATATTCAAATAATTCTTTATATTTTCGATACTATTTTGTTTTTCTACTTAATGTCAATACATTTTCTTCAAAGACAGGAAAAACACGCATTTTTCTTTTATCAATATAAAATAGTTTTTCCGGTTCTTTATATGGTGTGGTTAGATAACGTAATTTCGAATTCTCCAAACCATGAGCCTAACGTGTCCACACATTTTCAGGGCAACGATGATAATGAGAACCGGAATAACCCGAATGCCACGGCCCCACCGCAACCTTCGGTTCATTTGGAGGCCGCGGCGTCTCCGTATTATGCAGTTTTGGACGCCACGCCCCCCGGGCCGCAACCTGCGGACCACTCAATGGCAACGGCGCCGCTGCGCCCAGCGGAAATCGTGGATACTATGGGTGCTCATATCCCTGCAACGAAGCCTACACACGTACACACACGTTTAGAATCAGGCACACTTCGAAATAAATGTAACACAAATAAAAATTCTAATTTTGATCAAAACACATTACAAAATGAAATTGTCGCAGCCCTCCGCAGCATTCCTGAGAGGAGAGAGGTGAGTGCAGCCCCTCTACCAATTTTCACCGGAGCCTTGACAGACTGGCCTTTCTTTTTCAAGTCATATGAGATGTCCAAAGGCCAATTTTCTCGCGGTCAAAATATGGCCAGGCTGTCAGGAGCCTTAAAAGGCATAGCTCGCGAGGCGGTCGCTTTTTTACTAGTATCTTCGGACGACCCCGAGCTAGTTATCTCCGCCTTGCAAGATCAGTTCGGCGTACCAGAGCTGATCGTGCTTCAGGCTATAGCTGGGGTGAGAGCCGTTCCTAAGTTGGCCAATCAGGACTCTGGACGAGAGCTCAATTCCTTTGCATGCAAAGTAGCTAATTGCGTAGGCACTATTCGTCTTTTAAACTTGCCAGAACATTTGGCTAATCCAGAGCTCATGAATGTCCTTCTCGGAAAACTCACTCCCTTGCTGAAAGAGAAGTGGGTAGATTTTGCATTCAATAGGCAATATGAATAAAAATATAAATTAGAAATCTTTTCAGAATTTTTGCACCATCAGGCAAAAATACATTTACAATTTGGCATAAACTCAGACTTTCAAAACGTGAACACAATTACTAAAAACCGAATTGAAAAAGTTCATATTGCCAACGATAATCAACCTTCTTCCACGTCTGTATCAGCAGTCAACACTGGCAAAGTGACAAACGTCACTCCCTGCGGATACTGTCACTCGGAGACACATGTCATAGCCAAGTGCCAAAAGTTTCTCAATCTGTCCGTTTACCAGAGACTAGAATGGACCTATGACAATAACGTTTGTAGAAAGTGTCTGACCAAAGGAGGCCATAAATATTCAAGTTGCAAAGAGTTTTGTAAGATTAAGGGTTGCCGACGTAAGAACCATAACTCACTTCTGCATAGGGATTCACCTGGCGAGGCAACTAGTGAGTTGGTATCTACTGCTGTAGAGGTCACTTCAAATACTCCTTTGGTCGATTCAGGTTCAGCTCCAGTGGTGGTTTCCAGTATAAGCTGTGCTGATTCTTCTCATTCGTTCCTAAAGGTAATACCCGTAACTTTGACAGGTCCCAAAGGAACAGTCGATACTTACGCATTACTCGACGAAGGTTCAACGGCAACTATTATCGACTCTTCACTCGCCACGGCCATAGGTGCAGAGGGTTTAAAGAGCCGAATTAACGTGGTTGGGGTTGGCGATATGTCTCGTGAGTCCGAAGTAAGCTTTGTTGATGTATCTGTTAAGGGTCGACACGCTTCAGAAACATTTTACTTGAAAAACGTACGCTCTATTTCGAATTTATCGTTAACCAGTCAGACAGTTTCTTTTAAAGATATTAAATCTCTTAACCATTTGTCAGATTTGACTCATTTCTTGACATTTACCGAGGCAAAACCCATGCTACTAATAGGCGTTGATAATTGGCATGTCACTATTCCCAGTTCAATAAGAATGGGAGGTAAGAGTCAGCCAATTGCTATATTAACCCCTTTAGGCTGGACACTTTATGGGTCTTTGAAAAATAAGTCGTCACCGCACATTTTAGTCAATCACTGCTTGATAGAATCCTCTTCTACTGAAGAGTCTTTAGATTCACAGCTAAGGGAATATTTCCAGTTAGATTCGATTGGAATAACTAAGAAAACGTATCGCTCGCACCAGGAAGAACGTGCGATTACTATTTTGGAAAAAACTACACGACGTCTTCCCTCTGGTCGTTTTGAAACTGGCTTT